>OZ007592.1:346710870-347910870 GCA_963931845.1 Maratus michaelseni
GACTGAAATAACAGACATTTCATTTACTTCTTCTGATGTCATAATGTTTGACAGTAAAAAATTATTATGTTTAAAATATTCCTATAATATTGTAATTATTGTTAAAAATATCAACCAAAATTCGAATACGGCTTGGAATGATATACACTGTAATTTTGACTGAATTGTTAGATAGATTTTTGACTGATTTGTTACCTTTCTCCTTTGTTTTAAGAAAAATGTTTGTCTTATGTATAATCATCTTTAAAAATTTGCTCCATCAGTTTAGAACCACCATATATTTATATTAAATAGAAAAACTAGCATTACTCTGTACTAGTAAATTTAAAACTTGAAAATTAAGCATTGCTGTCGATCTTTTAAATTGTAAAGATAAAATAAAAATGCTATTTTTATAGGCGAATATTTCAAAATGCATTTTACTCAATGTTTTTACAATATTATTTCTTCAATATAAAAATGTATAACACTGTCCATCACACAAAATTTATCTGATAAACAAAATAATCTGAAACAGGCTTTATTTGTAAAACATGCTTCACTGCGTTTAAAAGTATGGGTAGCGTAATATTCTATCAGAAATTTTAAATCTCTTTGATGTATGCATTATCAATCAATCATCAAGCATTCATTTCTTTATTCTTTCCGTGAATAAATGTTCCAGAACATTTTCCGAAACATTTACTCGGAGATATTATCATCCTTTTGTTTTCTAAGTATTTTTTCAATAATGTATTTGATTAAAGTTTTATCTTTTTGCATGCAAATCATTTATTACCTCCTAAAAGATAATTTGTTGGTGAATTTTCAAATATACTAAGTATCCTAAAATATTACAGAAGAATGTCACACACACACACACACACACACACACACACATATATATATATATATATATTTATACATATATAGTTAGATAGATAGATTTAAACTCTGTGAACTTATAGTTTCATAAACAGTGATTTGATTGTACAACTGCTCAGTCATACATCTTTATATAATGATAATTATGATCAACATTTCAGAAAAAACCTAAAAAAAATTACATTTAGTAAACTAAAACAAACTATGTAGGAACAGTTTTTGATTTTTATTACATAATTATGATATGTTTCTGGTATTACAGCGCACCTTACATGATATAAAAGCAAATTAAATTATTATAATTATCTTAAATATATCACACAGAAATATCCAGGCAAACTTCACTTCGAAATGTGCTTATTTTTCCAGGCATAATGTCATATTTTGTCTGATAGCTATTTATACTCAGCCTGCTCTGAAAACACATGAGTGCCATTTTTATCAACGTCTTACAATCAACTGATCTAATATGAATCTTTTCTTAATAGAAAATAAAAATATTCTTTAATTATTGCGTTGTGAATTAGCAACTTTCTCAGAAAGGGATTCTAGTTTTTTGAATGCGAACATTCTGTCAATATTAGCCTGTGTACGCGACAGAGATATCTGTGCTTTATTTTACTTTAACTTTCCGAAGTGTATTTGCGGCTGTTGGAATCTGCGGTTATTGCTTTTTGCTGCGATTTTGTGCAAATTACGTTTTGTTTGTCAATCTGTGGAGTATAAAAGCAGAAACAAAAGTTCGTATCATCGGATTTTGGTCTAGTCCTTCACCTTGTGGGTACTGAGGACAGCGACAAGTATTAGAAGCTAAAGACCTTGCTTGTGTTCCAGTTATCAAAGATTTTGTCGTGTGTCTTGGGACGAGCTGAAGTTTAGTAAGATTGAACTGTGTTTATAGTTCTTTTAATGTTCATCGTCAGCCACGGATTGCTAGTTTGTAAAAGTGTAACTAATGTTTGATTTATAGCAATAGCCATGGTTAAAGTCTGAAGCTAGCAACAAATGTTTGTGAGCCGCCAGAATTCTTTACTGAAGTGAACTTTCATAGATTAGTAATTTTGTATTTCTCGTAGTATCGAATATTGATCAAGAGACAAACTATTGTTAATCGCAGCATAGTGTAGGCAAAAATTAATTAAAAGAAGCTCCACCGCATCCATTACCTATTAGTTTTATATAAAGATATTTTTTTCTATAAAACCTATCCATGACTGCTTTTCAAAGTGACGGCTTTTCAGGATATGTCGCAATTGTTTAATAGTAAGTAACAATCATGGTCAATCATAATACAATTTTATAAAATTATTATGGGCGTGATGACGTTAATCAAATCATCTGTAGTAAAAATTGAAATGAAAATTTCTAACAATATGGATTAAAAATATAGATCTAAATTTATTAAATTAAATATTTACATATGAATTACAGCCACGCTTGTAATATCGAAAAGAGATTTTGGATATCAAAAATGGAATGCTCTACTAAAATATCTAACATAGCAATTCAGCGTTTGTTAGTTTGAACGGATAGTCTACAGTACAAGTTGAAAAATTGAGTGAAGTTTTATTGTTCAGGTCAAGTATCAAACCCACACATTTGTCTTAAAACAATGTCCGACACAATCAATGGCCCTGCCAATGCCTTAAAACAACACTTGGCCAAAATAACTTTAATAACAAAAAAATATTCGAAGCGAAATATTTGCCATTGTTTATCCAAAATATGAAATTTTTTTATGAAAAATGATTTTTTTTACACATTACTAAAATAGGCGTCCGATACAAACATATGTAGAAATGTTTTAAATATTTTAAAAGACTAGATATTAGCAGTACATAATTATTTCCTAGTTCTATCGGCTATAATCTAAGTCATTATCAAGGATTTAAATCAGCGGAGAATAAAGCTTTAATGATGTTCAAGACTAGAAATCAAAATGACAGGAGAACCCATTATAGACATGCGCCGGTGGATGAACACATTGTTAGTGAGGGGTAGAAATTCAAATCAGAAATCTTTCTGGTGACCATACCTTCCCGTAACTTGGAGCAGTTCGAACCAAATGCTTGGTATTTGGTATGATAATACATCAGCAACATACATCAGTATGTATAATACATCAGTATGATAATGCAACAGCTGCTTGCCTGCGATAAAATTTCGAGGGACTCCAATATTACTCAACTTTTAAAATCGGCAGCCCGCATGATGGTTTTTGCTTTATGAAAAAATATCTCAATATCACTTATTTGAAATATTCTTGATAGGACAGTGGCGTGACTATTTTTGCTAACACCTTGAATATGTTCACTGATTCTCATTCTGAACTTCCTACTGGTCACACCTACATAAGCATTGGCAGAAACTATTCACTCAGATTATGAAAAAATATGAACTTATGTGATATCTATACAAATCTGTACGATTGCGATAAAATAATAGCAATAAAAAAAAATTATGACCACTGAACGAATCACAAGATTTTCAAATAACAGAATAGGAAAATGTGTTTATGGGCAAATAACAACAACAACAAAATATGCAGAAACACATGTGAAAACGGAACATGTATGTAATGGAATACTTTCTTAAGTGGAACAATTCAATCCCCAGCTGAAATTAATATATAACAATTGGTGTACTTTTAAAACTGATTTTTTTTTCGGTACCTTGTAATTCTAGCTTAACACGTGTTACTGCATAATGTTTATTTTACATAAAAATTCTACATCTTTAAACAACAAATTAACATAAAAGTAAAAAAGAAAAAATAGATGAAACATTAATATTTATTTATGAGGGTAAAATATTATCTGTGTATATAAGCTTATAAGAAGTCATTTGAATTATTAACCTTTCTGGTGCGAAAAGTTTTAAGTTATTCTCGAATTTCCGACGAATATTTCTTTATTTTTTCCGTGACAAAAATTCAACCCTATAGTTATAATCAGTAGTCGGCAGTCAAGCTAACGTCATGCGTTTAGCTTGACTGCCTCAATCGTATCTGAATGCCTGAGTCTGCGTATCTTGATCATATTGAACATAAAGGCATCGACTTGTTCGAAATCATTCTTTAAAAGACAACACGTGTAACAGTAGCATTTAAATAGGATAAATACCATCTACTAAGAAAATAGCATATTTTATATTCATTTTCAGTTTATCAACTAAAACGGACAATATACAATTCATAAAAGAGTAGAAATCTTATGCAAAAAGAAAATTTTATTAGAAACCAAAAAAATCTGTTTATTTTTTCTTTTTTTGGTGCGAGGTTTTTCCTTATGCAGCCGCATCTGTCACACACCCCTAAGGACGGCTCTGTAACTACGGATATATGATAGAACTTCTAGGGACCCCTTGGCCTCAGAATTTCACACATATCTGATTCCCCGCTCAGTGTATGTTTTATAGGAAATATATTATCAAATTAAAGCATCGTTATAGGTAAAAATATTATTAAAAATATTTATCAAAACTTTAAATTTTGATGTCAGAAAAATCACTTCATAATATTTCAAAAACAAAAAAGCGGGAAAATTTCGGGTGAAGGTAAATTATTCCAAATGAGTAAAAAATTTTAATTATCAATTAAAGTAATGAATGTTTTAGAATAAATTAATACTAAGAAAAGAAACAGTCATGTAACTTTTGATTTTCTTATACGGAATATGATCCCTTATGAATGTCTATGTCTATCCGTTCATTTTTAAAACGTCCACTTTTTTAATATGTCTAACTACAAATTTTACATCCATTCAGAAGATAGCTACATAGTTAAATGTATAAAAAATGATAAAATTTATAAATGAAATTGTTTGAATAAAAAAACGCAAATACACACATATTTATATATACACATACTGATATTTTCTTTTAACAGTTTCTTTTTCAAAAACTAAAATGTCATCGCAAAAATTTAACGCTTATTTCAATTTCTGTTTAGTTGTCTGCTTATTTCTGTTAACATATATATTAGAAAAGAGAAAATTTCGATTCGAAAAAATATTTTACCATTGATCATAAAAATAATAAAACTGCGAAATTTCTGTCAGCTGCAGAAATCATTTACAATCGATCGAACGTGAAGACATATAAGAAGTGTCCCAATAGAAGAAATAATTTATAGGGAAAGGCTCACTCACGTTTCAGTGTAATAAATTTGCTTTTTATCATTTTACGCTAGCATAAGCAATTTTTTTTCTGCCTGGAACATTGGAGCTTCTAGTAAAGGAACAGCTGCCAAATACTGATTAGAAGTAAACTTGTATTTTTTAAATATTTTCATACTCTTTGAATGTATAATTAGGTCTTCTATTCTGCATGCATATGGAAAGTTATATATCCGTTTGGTATTATTTTATTTCTAATTATGCATCAGGAAAAGGATCAAAGTATTTTTCTAAGGGGCAGATTTACTCGTTGCTTTCAAAGACGGATAAAACGACGCATCCAACTTTACATCTTCTATTACAATGTGTTGTATTTTTTAAATATTTTCATACTCTTTGAGTGTATAATTAGGTCTTCTATCCTGCATGCATATGGAAAGTTATATATCCGTTTGGTATTATTTTATTTCTAATTATGCATCAGGAAAAGGATCAAAGTATTCTTCTAAGGGACAGATTTACTCGTTGCTTTCAAAGACGGATAAAACGACGCATCCAACTTTACATCTTCTATTACAATGTGTTGTATTTTTTAAATATTTTCATACTCTTTGAGTGTATAATTAGGTTTTCTATTCTGCATGTATATGGGAAGTTATATATCCGTTTGGTATTATTTTATTTCTAATTATGCATCAGGAAAAGGATCAAAGTATTTTTCTAAGGGGCAGATTTACTCGTTGCTTTCAAAGACGGATAAAACGACGCATCCAACTTTACATCTTCTATTACTATGTGTTGTATTTTTTAAATGTTTTCATACTCTTTGAGTGTATAATTAGGTTTTCTATTCTGCATGTATATGGGAAGTTATATCTCCGTTTGGTATTATTTTATTTTTAATTATGCATCAGGAAAAGGATCAAAGTATTTTTCTAAGGGGCAGATTTACTCGTTGCTTTCAAAGACGGATAAAACGACGCATCCAACTTTACATCTTCTATTACTATGTGTTGTATTTTTTAAATGTTTTCATACTCTTTGAGTGTATAATTAGGTCTTCTATTCTGCATGCATATGGGAAGTTATATCTCCGTTTGGTATTATTTTATTTTTTATTATGCATCAGGAAAAGGATCAAAGTATTTTTCGAAGGGACAGATTTTCTCGTTGCTTTCACAGACCGATAAAACGACGCATCCAACTTCACATATTCTATTACAATGTGTTGTATTTTTTAATAATTTCATACTCTTTGAGTGTATAATTAGGTCTAAGATTCTGTATTCATATGGAAAGTTATATCTCCGTTTGGTATTATTTTATTTCTAATTATGCATCAGGAAAAGGATCAAAGTATTTTTCTAAGGGACAGATTTACTATGAATGTATAATTAGATCTTCTATTCTGCATGCATATGGAAAGTTATATATCCGTTTGGTATTATTTTATTTCTAATTTTGCATCAGGAAAAGGATCAAAGTATTTTTCTAAGGAGCAGATTTACTCGTTGCTTTCAAAGACGGATAAAACGAAGCATCCAACTTTACATCTTCTATTACTATGTGTTGTACTTTTTAAATGTTTTCATACTCTTTGAGTGTATAATTAGGTCTTCTATTCTGCATGCATATGGGAAGTTATATCTCCGTTTTTCGTATCGGCCTTCAAAGACCGATAAAACGACGCATCCAACTTTACATATTCTATTACAAAGTGTACAACTTTGGGTTCAATAGTGACGTGAAAATGAGAAGTTCGTTGATCGATTTCTTTGTGTTAAACTCTCCGGATCTATATAGAAGGGGCATCCATAAATGCATTGAACAATGAGAAAAATCGAAAATAACGATTGAGAATACATTATGAATTAAATTGCTTAGACTATCTAATTAACAATAAAGTTGTTTACATATAACAAAAAACGAGAAGGATTTTTTTCTTAATTAAAATTGTATTTGGATAACCTAAAAAATATCAAAGAAACTTGCTAACAAAATTAATGACAATGAATTAGTATTATTTATCCCAGTATATGTACTGTTTGATTTCACATAGGGATATTGACCTAATACTAGATGTTAGCTTGAACTTTTTGTATAAAGCAAGCAACAGTGTCACCGCAGCAAGATTTTGTAATCTACTGACCTGAATTATATTTTCAGCTAAAAAAAATTTGACAATTCCTTTATTTTTTTATTGTAAACTTTTCGAATGAAATTATTAGAATATACGTAAATATTTAGGATTCACCGAAAATAGAGATTTTGGCCGATTACCGAATTCCAAAAATTTGGCAAACATGTAAATAGAATACCTAATTTTGAATCCACCAAATAGCAAATATTATGAAAAAATACCGATTATTTAGAGGATCGAACATTTTAATCTTCGGCGAAATCGAATATTTGGAAATATGGCCAAACTGTCAGAATACTGAATAGATACAAAATATTTGGTGCATCCCTTGTAAATATCGATATCCTACGTAAGTGCATAAGGTCTGTCTCAAACGGTTTGCAAACCATTTTCTTTAGTATGATGTAATCACACTCTTTAATACGTCTATGTACAGTGTCTTTGGACACCTGTACACTGAGATTATTTTTAATTTGCCGTATGGACATATTTTGTCTAGATATCAATCTCCGTATTCTCCGATCAGTCTGAACAGTCGCCATACGTGGTCGTCCACATCTTGGTTTCCGCTTAAAATTATCATTTCTAGAGAGTACTTGATCTATACCTCGCTTTGATCGATTTAAAATTTTGGAATTTCAGAAACAGTTTTATTTTGCAATTTCAATTTAAAAACTTTCAAAATCTCACATTTTGTGAATTCTTTACCCTTCGGCATTTTTAAAACGAGCGGAAATAATTTCTCCACCTTTTATACTTTTATAAAAGTGCAATATGATGTCATACAACGTCATTACACACGGCCAATCCCGTGTTTCTAAAAAAAATTGCATAAAGTGCTTAAACTTTTGAGACAGCGCTGCTTCAAGGAAAAATAAAAAAATAATAAAAATAAATATATTTTTTTTATTTTAACCACCCAAAATGGCTTATTTTATTTTATTTTGATTAAATGTCGTGTATTTTTTTGTAAATTAGTATAAAATATTTTCTTCTTCAATTATTTTAAACCAGATTTGCAGAGTGCTTAAACTTTTGAGACAGACTATATCTTTATTCATAATAGGTAAATTTTATTTGGTTTATTTTTTAACCATTTCCAAATAAATCAAGAAAACTAATTTTAATTTTTTTATTGAATAAGTAAAATAAATTTAATCATTTATATCCATTTTAATATATGCAACAAAACCACCCTTCATTAAAAAACATTAAAAACTAAGAAATAATTAATTAATGGTTATTTTCGAAACTTCTTTTAATAAGAGTTCACAAAAGAAATTTAATTCAATAAATAGCTATAAAAAACTTTCAATCAGCACTTTTAACTCGCAATGTTTGACATCTTGAGAAGAATTTTTGTTTCTAGTTAATTAAATTGTAAATATTTCAGAAAATAAGTTTTTAATCTTTAAGAATAAAGGGGAATAATTTTTGGATCTCCTAGTAATACCCCCAAGGTTTTGAAAATAATTAAAGCTGAACGTTATTAGAATTACTTTACCTTTGTGATTAATCCAATTTTACGTATTAAATCTAATAAAAATGTGATTTATTCAAAGTACATAAAAAAAATATATTATTAGATAAAATTGGAAAGTACAGGAATGCTGAGTGAATCAATAATCAACTGAGCATGTGCACAAGGTACATAAAATAAAATTTATAATATATCCAGAGCGTACAGCGTTCCTAAAATATTCTACCTTTACTACCACTATTATAAAACCGACATTTTCGTGCTATATCCATTCAATAAGAACAGCAACAAGATAGACAGTTCAAGGAGATTTTTAGTCGCGAAGTAATTTTACACTGCAGATGAGTAACTTTATAACACATCTTAGAAACTAAAGAAGAAAAATATAAAGTACAAGTCAATAGAAAAAGATATACTTTATTCTTATATAATAGTGGTAGCAAAAGTAAAAAAAAAAAAAAAAAAAAAAAAAACCGTTGCGATTTCTGCATACCAAATGATTACACAACACATGAAACGCTTTTTTTTCTAAATCGGATGTTCCCAAACTTTATTGTTGCGCGACACACCTTCATGATAATTTTATCTATCATGACGTATCTGTTATGTAGACACACAAGACAGGTAAGGTAGTTAAGAAGCAACAGGCAAAAAGCATACACATGGTATGAAAAACATACGTAGGAGAACAACAGACAATACTAACGCGAAAGTGGAGATATTAAAATTTTCTTTACTACGTACAAAATTTGTTTATCAATGAATGCATTAGAAAGAAATGCTCTTTAAAAGGCAATGTGGTTTATGGTATTATTTTGCACCAATCGCAGAGTCTGTGTCGTCTTTGAAACTTTTGTTAATATCAGTCTCAAACACTCTCTAAACAAACTGTAATAAAAAATTTACGATAGTTTACTTATATTCATATATATATATATACATTTGTTACATTATTGCAGCAGATAAAATTGGTACTCTTTTGAAGATCTGGCCAATCGTTGCGCGACCTACTAGTGCGTTGCCACCCATAGTTTGGGAACCACTGTATTAAATGATGTAAGATTATTTTAATGCATCTTCCGTTGAAACTAGTGCTCCCGATGCGATATCGTATTTCAGTTATATGTTTAACCCGTATACGCATATACGTATAATACGTACATAACAAATCCGTATACCTTAAACTATACACTTAAACGTATAGAGATACGTATAAGCACATATCGGTTAAATGTATAATTCAGCTATACGTACATGTCAAGAAACGTATTTACTTTTAATGCCAATCTACCTCATCAGTCTTACGTCACTGGACGGAGAACAAGCCGAAAATCAGTTGCGTTAATTTAGAAAGCTGTGTAATATATTTCATACATATAAATTTGTTATTTTTCCCTATAAACGATTACTGTAAACATATAACAAAAGTAAACATTTTTGAGAAAAGAAGGAGAATATATGCATTTTCAGATATATCGTATATTAAGTATGTATTTTTTTCATTTTTAATTATTTTTTGGGTGTGTCTGTGACTCATGATTATGTCCAGCCATAAATGTTTTTCTTTCCACAGTGTTTCTATTATGTGTTAATGTATAACGCAAGTTCATTTTTTAAACATATTGCGTTTTAAGATTTTTTTTAATCTTGAAAAATTTCATTTTTTTCTTTTAAGTACCTATAAATTTCGATTATTTATAGCTTGGCAAATAATCGTCACTGCGGGTTTTAGAACGCAATCACACAAGCTTAAAATGAGTTGTCTTCACTTTTATTTTCTTCTGTAGATCGTATTTTCAAAATATTTTTAATATTAAAGAAAATATTCATAGATAAAATAAAAGTATGAGTGGGATTGATCAGTGTCATTATGAAATATAAAGTCAATATATGTATGTGTTCTTTGGCCGCATGCAAAAATAATGTTTTGGGCGAAATGCCTACGCCATAAATCAAAAGAAGTTAGGTGCGTTTGTTACAGACATGCGAAAAGTAGCTCTGAAGCTATACGCTGCGGCACAGTAAAACATTTCATAATTAATATATTGATTTTCAGAGAAAATAACCAAAATCTAAACTAAAATATACATTTTTTTCCTTTTATATTTTTTTTTCAGGTAAAAACCTACACTGGGATCGCAAGGCAATTAAACTCGAGGCCACCATGGTTGTTTGAACAAGGGAGGGATGACGATGGCCCATATAAACCACAGGAACGCACCCCAGCGGGTGTTTCTCAATGTACTGGATTTTCTTCTACGGAGTTCCTTCCTTATGATGATATTAAAACAAAACATTTGTATTCTTTAACTTGTTTCATTAAAGTTTTCGGATGTGTACCGTTAAAACGAAGCGGTAAAAAGTTCAATGCAGATGATCAAGCTTTTTCAGATCTGAAGGATTAAGAGAAGTAGTATCGACAAAATACTTCAGAGGTTGCACTTTAAAAAATAAGCTTGCATGATGGGATCAGTGCATACAATCTACAATACAAAAAGATAAATTAAAAAAAATCTTTGACCTATCCAATTTCTTATGATTTTACTCTCAGTTGCTGTGCACAGTGTACGGTATACGCTCTCTACGTAGCGTAAATTTTGCTATTAGATGTTTATTTTTCAGTTCATGATATATTTTTTTCAAATAGATAAAGAAATAAAGAAAATTACAAATTAAAAGTACTTTGATTAATACAAAAAAAAAAAAAAAAAAAAGAAAAAAGTAAAAAGAAAAAAAGAATTGAAACTTGAAATATGTTATAAATTTTGCTTGATGTGTATGTTTTTTATAAAAGATTTAGATTTATTTGAGAAAAAAAAATATTTCTCCGTGTGGTCCAATAAACCGAAACGAAACTTTTTGTTTTTACCATTTTACCCAGTTGAAATTCGTTGCAGTGTAATATAAGAATCTTTCAGCTAAGAAATATTTATAAAACATGATCTGACAATTCTTTAAACATAAAAAAATAAAACAGTGCATTTTGAATAGTATAGGGCCAAACAATCTAAGATGTATAAATTGTTGCTGTCGAATTACTTGCAAAACGAAATTACTAGAGACGAAACAGGTAAAATCTGTAATTTGAAGTTTTCGGTTACTGCGAAATATTCAAACATAGTTTTTTTCACTTTCCAACCTAGTGGAAAATTGTTTATGACTTCGGTTTGTCTGCCGTCTGGCCGGATGGCCGTCTCTCCGTGCTCTAACTCCCGTAAATATGCTCAGATTGCTCTGCAATTTTTATACTTTATTGTCGTTATCTATAGCATGTTCTCTTTTTCAACGGAAGTGTGTAGCACTTATAGTTTTTTTTACAGGGACAATCAAAAGAATTCCGTTACATTACGTCTATGTAGAAAAACCGTCTGCGGTTTATTTAAATAATGTTTCACTATTTTAAACACATTGAAATTTATATATATCACTAAGGTGCATTACAAGAGGCTTACTACAGAATATTGTGTGTATAGCAGTCATCGTTCATTTACAGGGACACACAAAACAATTCTCTACTGTTTGTTAACAATAATTCATGGACGTGCGTTTTAAGTTACTGAACGCGATGTTAAATTTAACTCACTTCTTGTCTATTACGTGGTGTGTATAAATTCTGTAGATCATATACAGGGAAGCACAAAAGTTCGCGAACACATTTCCGTTTATTCACAGAAACTCCAGAAGGAGAATTTTAAACTGTGCTAAGCGTTTTCTAACTGAACTAAAATTTAGCATCCTATGTAGTAGGTATACAAATCTATAGATCATATACAAGGCTGAATAAAAGTATTCGGATATTTTTCCGAATATTGTATATGTTGAAAATTTCTGAATTTTTTAAAGAAAATATGGTATGCGTTTTCCAAATTCTTTACTTAGATGTTATCTTTCAGCTTATTAAACGTGATGTTTTTAAAATTTTTTTTGGAAGCGTTGGAAAGTGTTACATAATCTATGCTTGACGCATGATTTTTCGTTCTTGTTTATCGATTAAGTTGAATTCCCTGAGGTCATTTTTTAAAGATGTTACTGCGTGTTGTAATAACAAATAAAATCTCAGATTAATAAATAAATTACATCATTTATAAAACATGACAATTTTATTGTTATATAGCTTCAGAATATTAGTAAATATCTGTATTTTTTACTTGGAGTGTGGTATTTCCCCTTTTACTATGATATTAGAGATTCCGGTAGTTTACTTTTAAAGATAAATATTCCTATTGTTCATATATATTATAGAAGAAAGATTAAAAATGACTCTCATTATCGAATTTAAAACAATCTGATCTTAGCCTTCTTATCTTAAATGTATTTTCTTTTTCTTCAAAAGAGCACTCTAAAATAAGGTTAATCCAATTTTAGCAAATTTTAGATGCATCTTAAGTATATTTCTGTTACGTATTTTATGTATTTTCTACATTTCTTAAAGAATAAAATAAAATTGTGATATTTATTTTAATATTGATCTTCATAAAATATTATTTTATATCATATTCTTCATATAACATCATATTATATCATATTCTTCATATTATATCATATTATCTCATATTCTTCATATTATATCATGTTATATCATATTCTTTATATTATATCACACTTCATATTAGGAAAAAATGTCATAAGTGTGATTTCTCAGTAACCAGTACATCTTTCTTCTATGCGATATAAATTCTCATTTAATCTTAAAATGTTTCTCTATGATTTTTTTACAATATTATGTTACTTTTACTGTGAAAATATATTTTTTTAAATATTTAAAATGAAATTTAAATATATCAAAAGTCACTACTCTTATCTGCTCTGAATCGATAACCTCGTCGTAAAAACCATCAACAAACAGCAATTATTGAAATATTTTGAAAGATCAATGTATTTATTATAAACATGAATGTCATGGACCAGAATAATATAATTTGCATATGAGCGAAATATGTAATATTTGTTTTTGTTGTATTTAAAATTGTGTCCCTCACTTTTTTAGTCACTACTGTCCCGGTGTATGATTTTCTTCATACTGCTAATAGATATCAGTATGCAGTCAGTATCAGTATTGTTTCCAGTAGAGGAACACATGTTCTTCTTTAAAAGTTATCATTCCTTGCTGTTCGTTCATAAAGAAAATTTTCTGGATTGAAAAAAATTGGAAAAATGTAAGCGTGCCTTTATTAACCATCACTATTGTCCTCATTGTTAATTTTAATATTGTTATTTATAGAGTAACGAATATCTAGCCATTTAATCGCAGGTTTCATATGTCTTTGAAAATAATGCAAACAGCATTCCAAAAATGTTATTTTTTAACTGAAGTGAAAAATTCCAAAAAAATGTCACTACTGTCCTTATCACTTCTGTTCCTTACAATTTGTGTTTCTAATATTAATTACTACCATGTCAGATTCATTATTCAATAAAATTTCTGCCCATCTACTATTTATTATACTGCAATATATCAGTAGTTATTGAAAATTCAAATTGAGCATAATATGAGACTATTAAAAATCAGATGTCAGCAGCCCAAAATCACACTTATAAAAGATTTTTGGCAATTATCTGAACTTTGGACAAACAGAAATGGATATTCTTAGATATTGAAACCAAGACGTTGTTTTGCAAACTGATATCTGCTGTTTGATCTCAATGCGTTATTTGTAAATTAGCTTAATTCGAGCGTGTAAAAATCTTTCTTTACTTACTACGATAATGACTTTCTATTTTCCAGTACTAATGTCTAAAAAAATATTTAAAAATTATTTGAGCTAGTTGATATCGAAATTATGAGAATAAAAATTATGAATTTTGTACGTAATTCTGAAAAATTACTTAAAGAAAAAACTTGATGAAAATGACTACAGGATCTATTTTGTAAGATTCAGGCAACACAAGTTATACAATTAAACAGCCGATTAGCTCATCCTTCTCGATCGCAATATTTTAAATTAACATACTTGAAAGTATAAATACGTGATTACTCATTACCTAATATGATTATCAAAACACGCATTAACCTGAAATTAGCCGTCAGATGAAGAGGAAGTGCATGTTTTAAAAATATCTTCTTACACTTTAAGTAATTTAAAATAAAACATTAAAATACTGTACAAATTAGTGGGATAAAATAAAGGCAAAAATACTTCTTAAGAACACCATGAAATTTAGTGATATAATTTTAAGGTGTTATTAAGAGAAATTTTTTAGCATTTGTTTAAAAATATCTCCTATAAACTTTGCAGTTTTTTATTTGATGAAAATTTCAACTTGTATCACCTTCTTACAAAGAGTTAAAATTTAAGGAGGAATTAAACAAAAACTGCACTTGTCGTCCATTTTTTATAGTACAAACCGTATTTAGATAATTATATTAATCAACGAGTAATTATTAATAGTATTTTACCATAGTTTAGCATGGTATTTCCCGATCGGTGAGTATAAATAAAGCAGCTCTTTAATTTACTTTTAACAATAGTTTCGCGAAATTTTGGAGGGTCGATTCATGAAGTATTTGTCTACATTTTAATTTATTTTATTACATCAGGCAGTACATTCTATAAATAAATAATAATGGCAGTAATCAAAAAATATTTACAGCTATATATTGAAGAACGTGTCATTATTCAAACATTTTAAATTTTTACACTATCCTTGTCAATATACATTTGTTATGCATACAGCCAGAAATGGCGAGGGACATTCGAAATGGTGTCAGAAAGTTACAGATAATATAGATAAGGATTTATATTTTTCACGAAATATGCGATAGAAAATCTTTGACAAAGAAAAAGTATCTAGGCGGGAAAACATATGCTGCAATACTAAAAAAAAGTTTACTTTTTTTCTAATAAAACGTTTATACCAGAAAAATAACGCAGGATTTTTTAAAATAAAATTTACAGTTTGTTTATTTTTTCAAAGTTTATAAGATACTTTATTAACGTATAAAAGTTTCCTAACTGTCCCATTGTAGCGCGGCGCAACGGTTAGACATTTTGTAAATTATTAAGACAAAATACTCACTTTAAGTATATCTGGCTATATAAATGTTTAATGATGCTGCAATCATTATTTTTTTTCAAACTGCAAAAACACTACCATTTTACGACACTGAAGAGAGAGACAAATTTAAATCTGCTAAATATGTATCTATTATACTGAAATAAACTACTCTATTTGTGTATAAAATTACATTTACTTAAATCATTTCCTAAATATATTTTTAGAACGTTTAACGCAATAAACGTTTCGGTGAAATAAAAAAAATATATATATATCATAAAAATGAATTAAAAATCAAATAATACAATTTTTTAAAAGTTTTTTTTTTTTTCAGGGGATTTTATGAACTTATCTGATGATAAACATTTTGGTGTAGCCTTATCAACTTTTCAATACTAGTGTACAGTGCGTAATAGCTCTCACCGACTAAATAAATGTCATGCATAATCTTTCAATATTTCTCAGAATTACCCTTCATCAATTCTTGATTTATATACATTTTATATTATATTACAAACATTATACCTATTAGTTTATATTAATAGTTCTCATTTTTGTATTCTTGAAACTATCAACTAAATTAAAAAAAAATATTGAAAAACAAAATATTTTTTGAATAATATGTATTTTAAGTGACGAAATACTCTCCTCTTTAGAAAATGTACTCTTTGGACGAATTTTTCGGTTAAAGTGACTGGCAAACTATGAGTAAACCAATTACTAATGTATTACTTTACATAACATTTGTAAACAATTCTGTCTACGAATATAAATTATTTGAAAATTTGTTATTATAGACTATTTGCATTTCTTGTATTTTAATACAATGACCCAGTTAATGAATAGAAAGGTTATAATATTTAAACAGTTTCCATTAACATCTAATCAACTTTATCTCTATATAAAGTAAATTATATTTTCAAGTACGTAGACAAATATAAATTGTAGCCAGATTTTTACAAAATTATTTTTAAATATTTTCCCTAGATTTTCGGTATTCCACTCAAACAGTTTTTTCTTCCATATCGAAATAAATCCGTTCAAAAGAGTGTAAGCAAAGAAGGGTGTGTTAATTAAAATATTATATTTAGAAATTTTCATATCCATAAAAGTAGTAAAACTCTTTTATAAAATGTCACTTAAAATCATATTTATAAGAATTCCCAAAATACATATTTAAAATTTTCATTTTCAGTATAAATTAAATTACTTTTATAATACATAATTTTTTTTAAAATATTTGTCTTTAAAACAAGTGTCTACAGTAGCAAAGAAAAATTGGAAATATAGAGTTTAACTCTTTACGATATGTAAACTGTTTTAACTTAAATTACATTTAATAATTCAAAACTAACACCAAACTTTCTCCCAGGAAATATATAAGGTTATACCAAAATTAAATGTAGTACCTAATATTTATTCCCAAAAAAAGAAAATACTTAGTAGATTATAAAATTCGATCTCCTATATCTTAACCGTTTCAGGCGCGGAGCAATATCGTTCAACAAAAAAATGAAATGATTGATTGGCACCAGAATTTGCAAACGAATTTCTTGAAAAATAAATACATGCTTATATCCATGTTCATTATAAAAGCAAAATTTTATTAATATATTCTGGGTGTTGTGTGTCAGTTTGGAATTAAATTTAAGTGGTCACGTTTGTGACCACCGCCCTTGAAATGGTTAATTAACATTATGAATATTCACAAAAAATAAGTATTAAAACGGTTCAGCGGCATAATTGTAGGAAAACACAAAATGATATTCGAAAACTACCATTTTAGCCGTATACATGTATATACATATATATATATATATCTATATATATATTTGTCTTACGTGGCGCGGAAATAGGGCTGAATTTCTACCTTATCGTAGGCAACAACCGTAGTTTCCAGAGCTCAGACCAATGAACAGACAAGATTGTGTTAACTCGGCCTCCAATATGGCGGTCAGTGTCAGAGCAGTGATACTCAAGTTAACAACTATTAAAAATAAAATAATATGAACGTAATCCAAAGCGTCTGAGATGATTCCTCATTTTAATTATGAGTAATATTGTTATTTCAAATGAATTCTCAACTCTTATTTAGAATTTATTTACAAATTTCACTCGCACAAAAAATCGGAGATAATAAAATATAAACTTTCTAGAATCCCCTGCTGCCATCTGTTGCTGTTTTATTGAAGTAAAAATAATTTATTTTGCAGAAATCCATAATCATTTAAAATAATAAAATGTCGAACGAAATTAAACAACCATTGATGATAAACTATCTTCCTACCACGTAGTGTTTTTTTGTTTTTTTTAATGAATCTAAGCCGTGCTGTACAATATTATAGGTACAATAAGTTTTAAATTACTTATGTTTCCAAGATCCTTTTTTCATAGTATTTAAATGGTTTATATGCCATATAGTAGCATCAATTAAATGCATTTTTAGTTGTGTTTTCAACGGTGTTTTCCATTACTTTTTTACATTAAAAAAATTCTAATTTTCATATGTTCAAATGATTTATTGTAGTACTTATTCCGGCTAGAATTACTAGAAAAAGAAAAAGTGGCGAGCGAGCGAAGCGAGCTGTCACCGCGTAGCGGTCTCAATGTGAATTGCTTTGCAATTCACGGGGGTTGACGAGCGTTAGCGAGTAGGGGGCTGAGCCCCCTAGTATATATATATATATATATATATATATATATATGTGTGTGTGTGTGTGTGTTTGTGTGTGTACATATATATATATATATGTATGTGTGTTTATATATGTGTGTGTGTGTATGTGCGTAATATGTGAACCGCTGCATTTAAATACGAACATGCAGACGCAATTCCATAAGAAGAAACTTGCCGTCAAAATTAATGCGAGAGTGAGCTAGAGAGATACGTCGCCAATTTAGTTGCAGCTCTAAATTTGTTAAGTAACTAACATACAATTAGGTATGATATGTGTTTTAGCGTTGAGTTATGCGACACGACGAAAGGTTTTGCTTATGATTATCTCAACGACGACTATTAAATAAGTGTTTTTTTTAATCCGTTATTATACTTTATTTTTATCGTTCTGTTTTTTATCTAATTTAATAAATGTGTTCGTTTATAACTAACTGGAGTACTTTCTGAACTTCCCAATATATATATATATATATATATATATATATTAATTACAAATATTGCGTCATCCAAAACATTTTTTTGAAACAAAAATAAAATTAAATTACATAAAAACTGGATTGTTAAATAGATCTTTTACAACTACTTAATGACGACTACGAAATTAGAGTGGACTGTAAATTAAACTACTATCGATAAAATTTCAACTCTGTTTACCAACGAGTAACGAACCATTTTTTATTTACTTCGCAGCTCCCCATGGAGACTCCCGAACAAACGAAGAACAAAACAACTTCTGAGTTACATTTATCGCCAAGCGATATTAGATGCCAAGAGTGGCGCCAACATACCGGCCATCACTGAAATATTTATTTCAGCAACATATCTTAAACAAATGTCCTTCGTTGTGAACAATTAATTATTTTATTTTTAACAATAAATCTTCAATTATAATATAAGTTTCAATTCAATCAATAATACAAATATAAAATTCAATTCAATTATAATATTAAAATACAAAGTTACTGCAAAATTTTTAAAATATAAATGCCCAGAAATACAAGAAAAATAAATATTTACACTAGGACTTCCCTCAAAGGGATTAGTCTGAGTGATATTGCTGAGAACATAAAGTTAACAATTACGATATAAAGAAGATATCAACAAGAATCTAAGTGAATTGATAGACAAGAGATAGAGAAAGATACAACATATGAAAAATAGCAAATTAAATGATATAATTACAAAATATCATATATAAATTCATATACTGTTATGTTTTCGTATGCATTTTTTTATAACATTTGGCAAATAATCTCATTTTCTTAAGCGGGAATTGCTCAAAACTTAAAAAAAAAAAAACCGCCGGTTTTTTTAAAACGATATTTTTAAAGTCACATAATCAGATTTGCAGCCAATAGCGTATTTTAGCAAGCGTAGTTTAACGCAAATTTAATTTAATTTTTGCAACATTTTCTTTGTGACAAATATCTAAATAAAATATTAAAAAATAAAATATTAAATATTGAAATATTAAATCAAATATTTAATATTTGAATTAAAAAAATTTCCTTTGTTTATTTGTATAACTATTTATAGAAACTCGCATACTTCAAACCACATTGATAACATGCTTTGCTACAAACGTGTCTACCAGTCTAACTACTCGTATGTCTTAGCTGTGTCTCTCTCCGAACTCATCTGTCTACTGTCTCTCTACTCTTCTGTATACCCGTCTCAGTATCCGTCTGTCTTTCTACCCGACTCTTTAATCTTGTCTCTACCTGTCTCGCTTCCCGTTACACTACTCGTCTATCAACACGTCTGTCTGTCTATATACCCCTCTCTCTACCCGTCTGTCAAGTCTTCTCTGTACTCGTCTCTCTATCCACCACGCTACCCGTCTCCCTACCCATCTCACTACCCCTCTGTCAACCCTTTTTTGCACCTGCCTCGCTACCCGTCTGTCTATTCGTTTCGCTACCCGTTAGCTTATCTCTGTCGCTATCCGTCTCTCTACCCGTTTGTTTACACGTCTATCTATCTCTCGCCCACTCTTCCCAATATTCAAACAATTTAGTAAACGGAAGCCGTTTATCTGTTATTAAATGCAAACAGGAGTAATTTATCTAAAGAATGTAATCAGATGCAATTTTTTTAAATACATACATAAACCAGCATAATAATTCACCAGTTTTATTTTCATAGTAGTTTATGTCATTTGACAGTAAATCTCAACTTCTTCAACCCGAACTGCGTCAAGCTTTTTAAAAAAGCCCCAAGGTCCGTATAACTGGGAAGGGGAATTGTCCTCAGGGCTATTAGATACATGTTATTAAGTTAAGTGAAAGTTTCGTAATCGGGTTCGCAGCCAATTTCTTATGTCAGAAAGGGTGGCTTCACGCCATTTTAAATTCATTTCTGTAACTTTCTTTTTCTTTTTTTGGTGGGTGGTTGGGGAGGGGGAGGGTTCCAAATATATACACTTAAATTCAAACTTTTGCCCCCATGTTAATATTAGTGTTGTTTGTATTATCAATTAATACTTTGTTGATCGAGCTTCATTCGAAACAAATGTAAAAGACTTCTACAGTTTTTTTTTTCTAGGAGAAAGTTCCGTAATCGGGCCCTAAGCTAATCGGGGAATTTAATATCATTATTGTTTCTAACTCTTATAGAGTTAAAACAATATTGTTGCTAGCATTACTCTTGTTTGTGACCAACCTCTTCTGTGTATCTGAATAGGGAAAAGTTCCGTATCATGTACTGGTTGGTGCCAAAGGCAGTTGTAGAATCTTACAAATTTTTCTAGAGAGCGGAAAAACATGTTTTTTAAAATATTTACAAATATACGTTTATTAAACCACTAGCCGCCACTGGCGACCAGTTTGGTCGCCCTTAAATGTATGTTAAGCATTGTAACAAATTATTTTTATTCATAATTTATTTTTTTCCTTAATCCCTCGCATAACTGGAAAAAATTAATAGATAAATCAAGAACTTTTGCGATCGCGGTAGCATTTCGCATATTTTTTGTTGTTATGTATTTCATCTTTCTTGACAAAAACCGCTTAACCCACTTAAGAATTTATGCTTCATGTCCGTTTGCTTATCACTTGCAATATGTTCGCTAATGCGGAGATTCTTAAACATGTTTGGCGCAAAACAAAAATCGCGCCAGTTCCGGTGCGTCCGTGACAGCTGTTTCAATTTAAAATACATGACGTTCACATTTTTCATTTAAAATAGAAAATAGAAAAATAATAATTATCATAAATCAAAACATTTGATTTAAAATTAAAGTATCGTTTCTAATTTGCACGCGCAAAAAATAAAAGCTGACAATTATTTTCGAAATTTGATCCATTAAATATTATTACATGAGTTCAACTTACGTCAAAAAAGATCCGGAAGTTGAGTTGTATGGAACAGAATTAAGGTAAACTTTGACTGTCTCACTGGTGCTGATTATTTTTTTTTTACACCAGGCAGCGGTCCAAAAATTCATGGTTTAATATTTTAAACGTTCACAACGAATGAATCTTTTTTTTTGTTGTTGTTTACTTTCATGGATAGAGAATTTGAACAGCGAACCTAATTGAAACTGAAGTTATTGCAGAATGTATACATAATTGAACGTAAGTCATCTCTCAAATATTAATTTATTTTGAACGATCTTTCTAAAAATGTAACTTTTATGCAGTTTTATTAGAAAAAATAATTTTGAATAAAAATGGCTGCCTGGCATATGAAAAAGTGAAGCGGCATCCCGGAACTGTTGAGGACAGTCACATGACATACGGTTTTATTACATAGATGTTTTTGAGCCATTTAAAAAAATTAAGTACGGTGCTAAAATAAAATTTTATTGCCATTTTCGATATTTTAATAAGAAATGAAAATACATAACAAACAAATTTAACAAAACTAAGCCATTTTTGGGTACTTCTCTATTATCCCGTCGACCACTTTTCATAACAAAAAACTATCGCCAAACTAAGATTAAACGCCAAAAATACAGTCCCATTTACTTGATGCCAGAAGCATTATACGTATTTGTTATGCCATCAAGTGGTTTTTAATTCGACATTTGCGTGTATTTTTCATTATGTTTTACTGATTTATTAGTTATTTCATTCATTAAAATAACAATTGTGTCCTTAAATTCTTATATTTTATTTATTTTGATATTTCAATGGCAACGTTCTCCCGTTTATTTAGCGTTACAGTTTGGCGATAGTTTTTTGTTATGAAAAGTGGTCGACGGGATAATAGAGAAGTACCCATTTTTTGTGATAAATAATTGTTATTGCCAGGGGGGCAAATTGTAAACAATTAATAAGCGAACTAAAAGAATTACCGGAAAAAACTTGTGGGAATCTCAAGAAAGAAATATCTGATATAAATAGCATTTAAAATCTTAAAATGGAGAAGTGGTCCGTATAAAAATGCAAAACATTATACACCTGATATAAGAATTTTTTAATTTTTTTATATTTCCGAAAGCACAGATAAAAGGGTAAAAATCCCGGCACAGATGCCATATACTCACCACGTTGGCGCGATTTTTCCCCCGCCCCTTTGGCGAAAACTGTTTGTTGTGTTTGTTTACTTTTATTTTTTATTTTAATTCTATAGATTATTTTTATATGTATATCAATATTAATTTAGGCACAGGTGTCATATACGCACCAGATTGGCGCGATGTTTGCCCCGCCAATTTGGCGAAAACTTTGTTTTTGAATATTAGTTACAAATACCATACAATAATAGCATGTAATTTTTTATTTCAATATAAAAATAAAATAACGTAATAAATGAAATAGCTCCTATTATTCAAAAATGGGGAATAAAAATAAATAAATGATAGTTTGATATAAATAAATATTGATATATATAATAAAAACAATTTATAGAATTAAAATAAAAAAATAAAAGTTAATAAACAACAATTGAAACAAAATAACCGGGTTACCATGTGAGGCATAAAATTGCCATTTTGTTGCAATCGCGCCAATGTGGTGCGTATATGACATCCGCGCCTTTATTTATATCAAACTATTATTTATTTTTATTTCCTTTTTTAAAATAATAGAAGCTGTTTCATTTATTACGTTATTTTATTTTTATATTGAAATAAAAATTCACGTGTACTATTTGTCACACTATTTGTAACTAATATTCAAAAACAAAGTTTTCCCCAAGCTGGTGGAGGGAAAAATCGCGCCAAAGTGGTGCGTATATGACATCTCTGCCTTGTTTCATTTCACATAGAGGTACTGCTCTATTATCCCGTCGACCACTTTTCATAACAAAAAACTATCGCCAAACTGTTAGATTAAACGCCAAAAATGCAGTCCCATTTACTTGATATCAGAAGCATTATACGTGTTTGTTACGTCATCAAGTGGTTTTTAACGCGACATTTGCATGTATTTTTCATTATGTTTTACTGATTTATTAGTTATTTCATTCATTAAAATAACAATTGTGTCCTTAAATTCTTATATTTTATTTATTTATGTATTTTGATATTTCAATGACAACGTTCTCCCGTTTATTTGGCGATAGTTTTTTGTTATGAAAAGTGGTCGACGGGATAACAGAGAAGTACCCACATATGTATTGGTACTTTTATGTTAACTTGGCGCAGTTGATAAATCGCCAAATATTTTTCTCATAACATCTTCATATTGCATTCATTTCATTTAAATATAAATCTTTCACTGATTTCATTTGAAATACATACATTAAAAATACACGTCTTTCACTCATTTAATTTAAAATACACGCCTTTCACTAATTCCATTTAAAATACTAAAAAGGAAAAGAAAATAAGAAATAATGCTACAAATCGAAACCTTTTATTTAAACATCAAAGAATTGTTCCTAACATACACACGCGAAATAAAAAAGCTGCTAATGGTGTGATTTACGCCAAATCTCTAATACTAATACTACTCTTACTAATCTCTAATACTTTTCAAACAGAAAAAATTCCAGATTAACTTTCCATTTTTATTAAATTGAAATATATTTTATTGTGCTGAATATTAGTGCTTGCATATTTTTTTGCTCCATGTATTCCATGAACTTTTCAATTCCGATTGTCTACGGAAATCTCCCGTCGGTGAAAATGACGTACGCACAAAATTTAGTGACGTATGTACTTTAATTGTGCTTTTTTATCTATTTTTTTAATATAACTTCCAAACGGTTTGACACTTATTCTTGGTAATAAATAGACGACGTTGTCACCTTTATAGGTACCTGCTGTAAAAATTTGAACGAAATCCGTTAAATATTTTTTGAGTTATGCTTGACGAAAGGTTTTAATATCCATCGTAGCTATATATGGGGCAAAGTAATACTGCGTTGTGTATGAGTCTTCGTTGCACTCAGACAATTATAATAAAGGATCATTTATGGGCAAAATACTAACATTAGAAATTGCTCGTTTGAATATACCATTTGGGGTTTTTACAAGCACAACCCTAATTTTACCTTCGCTCCCATAAATAACGTCTTGAATACGACCTACTGACCAGGTACACATGGACAAATTACTATTCTTTAATAAGACCATACTTCCAATTTTTATATTTTCCTTTTCAAATAACCATTTTGTTCGCTGTTGTAGATTATTTAAATAATCTCTACTCCATTTTTTCAAAATTAATTGATTAATTTTTGTAATTTGCTGCCAATGACTAAGTTTATTATTGGCAAGGTCAGTCAAGTTTGGTTCACAGATGCCATTTATAGGGCGGCCGGTTAAAAAATGTCCTGGGGTTAACGTTTCATAGTCATTTGGATCCGAAGATAAAGGTATTAGAGGCCTACTGTTTAAAATACCTTCGATTTGATTAACAACAGTTAAAAAATCCTCAAAAGTTAGTCTTAAATCTCCAATAGTTCTTTTTAAATGGTTCTTAAAGGATTTTACTCCTGCCTCCCACAAGCCACCAAAATTAGGGGATCTAGGAGGAAGGAATTTCCAAGAAATTGAATTAGCCAATAAGTAAGCAGTCAATTCCTCGGATTGATTTTTTACAATTTTATGCAATTTTTTCAATTCTGAATTAGCACCAACAAAATTAGAGGCATTATCGGAAAATATGGTGGCACAAATTCCGCGCCTAGCTACAAATCTTTTTAAGATAGCATTAAGGCTTCAGAAGTTAAATCTGTTATTATTTCTAAATGAATTGCACGAGAAGCAAAACAGACGAAAATTGCGACATAAATTTTACTAAAAACTCCTTTACATTTTTTTTTTGTATTTTATAAAAAATGGGCCACATAAATCAATGCCTGATTTTATAAAAGGGGGGTTTATATTTACCCTTTCTTTAGGTAACGAGGCCATGATTTGTTCTGTAATTTTAGGTTTGTTTTTAAAACAAACAATGCAATTATGCACGATTTTTCTAGCTATGTTTCTGCCATTTAAGGGCCAAAATTCTTGTCTCACAAAATTAAGCAAGGTTTGAGCACCAACATGCAAATTTTTTAAGTGAAAATACCGGAAAATTAAAAGGGTAAGCCTATGATCTTTCGATAAAAGAATCGGATGTTTTTTATCATAAGATAAATTCGATTGATCTAAAAAACCACCAACCATAATAATTTCATCCCTATCAAGAAAAGGTTTTAAATTACTTACTCGACTATCCTTTAGTTTCTCACCTTTTTTGAGTGCCTTCATTTCCCTGGTGAAATACATTACCTGAACAAATTTGACTAATTTAATCTTTGCTTGGTAAAATTCCTCCTTTTTGATAGGCCGTACACTCCTTTCTTTGTGCTTGCAATTATAAATAAATCTATAAATATAAACTAAAATACAAATTAACTTAAAATAACTGTTACTTAAATTACAAAGTTTGTTAAGAAAATGATTAAAGTCCTGAGAAATAAGATGCAAATTAATAGTATTGCTCGATTTAAGTTCGTCTAAATATGCATCATCCTTTGGAAAGTCAGTTTTTTCCTCTTTTTCTGTTCAGTCCAAGATATTATTAGTCAATAATGGACCTTTCCACCACAGTTCCATATCTGAGAGTTCCTGAGGAAATGTTCCACGAGATATTATATCAGCTGGATTATCACTAGAAGGAATGTGTTTCCATAAAAATTGTTCAGTGAGAGACTGAATCTTTGAGACTCTATTTGCTATGAAAGTTTTTAATAGATGAGCAGAGGTTTTTATCCATGCCAATGCTATAGTTGAGTCTGAGAATAAAATTACTACTTGAATGTCTAGTTGTAAGGAAGGGAGAATTTTGGCGACAAGTTGAGAAAGAAGCAAACAGGAACATAGATCCAACCTTGGCACAGAAATGGTCTTTAGATGTGACACTCTTGATTTGCTTGCAATGAGGTTTGATGTGGTCGAGTTGGATGGATTTAAACAATATATATAAACAGCAGCACCAAAACCAGTTATGGAAGAGTCAGCGAAACCAAGAACAATACCATACAATAATAGCATGTAATTTTTTATTTCAATATAAAAATAAAATAACGTAATAAATGAAATAGCTCCTATTATTCAAAAATGGGAAATAAAAATAAATAAATGATAGTTTGATATAAATAAATATTGATATATATAATAAAAACAATTTATAGAATTAAAATAAAAAAATAAAAGTTAATAAACAACAATTGAAACAAAATAACCGGGTTACCATGTGAGGCATAAAATTGCCATTTTGTTGCAATCGCGCCAATGTGGTGCGTATATGACATCCGCGCCTTTATTTATATCAAACTATTATTTATTTTTATTTCCTTTTTTAAAATAATAGAAGCTGTTTCATTTATTACGTTATTTTATTTTTATATTGAAATAAAAATTCACGT
Source organism: Maratus michaelseni (assembly GCA_963931845.1). NCBI lineage: Eukaryota > Metazoa > Arthropoda > Arachnida > Araneae > Salticidae > Maratus > Maratus michaelseni. The sequence goes on from OZ007592.1 coordinate 346,737,948, forward strand.
GTACTATTTGTCACACTATTTGTAACTAATATTCAAAAACAAAGTTTTCCCCAAGCTGGTGGAGGGAAAAATCGCGCCAAAGTGGTGCGTATATGACATCTCTGCCTTGTTTCATTTCACATAGAGGTACTGCTCTATTATCCCGTCGACCACTTTTCATAACAAAAAACTATCGCCAAACTGTTAGATTAAACGCCAAAAATGCAGTCCCATTTACTTGATATCAGAAGCATTATACGTGTTTGTTACGTCATCAAGTGGTTTTTAACGCGACATTTGCATGTATTTTTCATTATGTTTTACTGATTTATTAGTTATTTCATTCATTAAAATAACAATTGTGTCCTTAAATTCTTATATTTTATTTATTTATGTATTTTGATATTTCAATGACAACGTTCTCCCGTTTATTTGGCGATAGTTTTTTGTTATGAAAAGTGGTCGACGGGATAACAGAGAAGTACCCACATATGTATTGGTACTTTTATGTTAACTTGGCGCAGTTGATAAATCGCCAAATATTTTTCTCATAACATCTTCATATTGCATTCATTTCATTTAAATATAAATCTTTCACTGATTTCATTTGAAATACATACATTAAAAATACACGTCTTTCACTCATTTAATTTAAAATACACGCCTTTCACTAATTCCATTTAAAATACTAAAAAGGAAAAGAAAATAAGAAATAATGCCACAAATCGAAACCTTTTATTTAAACATCAAAGAATTGTTCCTAACATACACACGCGAAATAAAAAAGCTGCTAATGGTGTGATTTACGCCAAATCTCTAATACTAATACTACTCTTACTAATCTCTAATACTTTTCAAACAGAAAAAATTCCAGATTAACTTTCCATTTTTATTAAATTGAAATATATTTTATTGTGCTGAATATTAGTGCTTGCATATTTTTTTGCTCCATGTATTCCATGAACTTTTCAATTCGATTGTCTACGGAAATCTCCCGCCGGTGAAAATGACGTACGCACAAAATTTAGTGACGTATGTACTTTAATTGTGCTTTTTTATCTATTTTTTTAATATAACTTCCAAACGGTTTGACACTTATTCTTGGTAATAAATAGACGACGTTGTCACCTTTATAGGTACCTGCTGTAAAAATTTGAACGAAATCCGTTAAATATTTTTTGAGTTATGCTTGACGAAAGGTTTTAATATCCATCGTAGCTATATATGGGGCAAAGTAATACTGCGTTGTGTATGAGTCTTCGTTGCACTCAGACAATTATAATAAAGGATCATTTATGGGCAAAATACTAACATTAGAAATTGCTCGTTTGAATATACCATTTGGGGTTTTTACAAGCACAACCCTAATTTTACCTTCGCTCCCATAAATAACGTCTTGAATACGACCTACTGACCAGGTACACATGGACAAATTACTATTCTTTAATAAGACCATACTTCCAATTTTTATATTTTCCTTTTCAAATAACCATTTTGTTCGCTGTTGCAGATTATTTAAATAATCTCTACTCCATTTTTTCAAAATTAATTGATTAATTTTTGTAATTTGCTGCCAATGACTAAGTTTATTATTGACAAGGTCAGTCAAGTTTGGTTCACAGATGCCATTTATAGGGCGGCCGGTTAAAAAATGTCCTGGGGTTAACGTTTCATAGTCATTTGGATCCGAAGATAAAGGTATTAGAGGCCTACTGTTTAAAATACCTTCGATTTGATTAACAACAGTTAAAAAATCCTCAAAAGTTAGTCTTAAATCTCCAATAGTTCTTTTTAAATGGTGCTTAAAGGATTTTACTCCTGCCTCCCACAAGCCACCAAAATTAGGGAATCTAGGAGGAAGGAATTTCCAAGAAATTGAATTAGCCAATAAGTAAGCAGCCAATTCCTCGGATTGATTTTTTACAATTTTATGCAATTTTTTCAATTCTGAATTAGCACCAACAAAATTAGAGGCATTATCGGAAAATATGGTGGCACAAATTCCGCGCCTAGCTACAAATCTTTTTAAGATAGCATTAAGGCTTCAGAAGTTAAATCTGTTATTATTTCTAAATGAATTGCACGAGAAGCAAAACAGACGAAAATTGCGACATAAATTTTACTAAAAACTCCTTTACATTTTTTTTTGTATTTTATAAAAAATGGGCCACATAAATCAATGCCTGATTTTATAAAAGGGGGGTTTATATTTACCCTTTCTTTAGGTAACGAGGCCATGATTTGTTCTGTAATTTTAGGTTTGTTTTTAAAACAAACAATGCAATTATGCACGATTTTTCTAGCTATGTTTCTGCCATTTAAGGGCCAGAATTCTTGTCTCACAAAATGAAGCAAGGTTTGAGCACCAACATGCAAATTTTTTAAGTGGAAATACCGGAAAATTAAAAGGGTAAGCCTATGATCTTTCGATAAAAGAATCGGATGTTTTTTATCATAAGATAAATTCGATTGATCTAAAAAACCACCAACCATAATAATTTCATCCCTATCAAGAAAAGGTTTTAAATTACTTACTCGACTATCCTTTAGTTTCTCACCTTTTTTGAGTGCCTTCATTTCCCTGGTGAAATACATTACCTGAACAAATTTGACTAATTTAATCTTTGCTTGGTAAAATTCCTCCTTTTTGATAGGCCGTACACTCCTTTCTTTGTGCTTGCAATTATAAATAAATCTATAAATATAAACTAAAATACAAATTAACTTAAAATAACTGTTACTTAAATTACAAAGTTTGTTAAGAAAATGATTAAAGTCCTGAGAAATAAGATGCAAATTAATAGTATTGCTCGATTTAAGTTCGTCTAAATATGCATCATCCTTTGGAAAGTCAGTTTTTTCCTCTTTTTCTGTTCAGTCCAAGATATTATTAGTCAATAATGGACCTTTCCACCACAGTTCCATATCTGAGAGTTCCTGAGGAAATGTTCCACGAGATATTATATCAGCTGGATTATCACTAGAAGGAATGTGTTTCCATAAAAATTGTTCAGTGAGAGACTGAATCTTTGAGACTCTATTTGCTATGAAAGTTTTTAATAGATGAGCAGAGGTTTTTATCCATGCCAATGCTATAGTTGAGTCTGAGAATAAAATTACTACTTGAATGTCTAGTTGTAAGGAAGGGAGAATTTTGGCGACAAGTTGAGAAAGAAGCAAACAGGAACATAGATCCAACCTTGGCACAGAAATGGTCTTTAGATGTGACACTCTTGATTTGCTTGCAATGAGGTTTGATGTGGTCGAGTTGGATGGATTTAAACAATATATATAAACAGCAGCACCAAAACCAGTTATGGAAGAGTCAGCGAAACCAAGAACAATACCATACAATAATAGCATGTAATTTTTTATTTCAATATAAAAATAAAATAACGTAATAAATGAAATAGCTCCTATTATTCAAAAATGGGAAATAAAAATAAATAAATGATAGTTTGATATAAATAAATATTGATATATATAATAAAAACAATTTATAGAATTAAAATAAAAAAATAAAAGTTAATAAACAACAATTGAAACAAAATAACCGGGTTACCATGTGAGGCATAAAATTGCCATTTTGTTGCAATCGCGCCAATGTGGTGCGTATATGACATCCGCGCCTTTATTTATATCAAACTATTATTTATTTTTATTTCCTTTTTTAAAATAATAGAAGCTGTTTCATTTATTACGTTATTTTATTTTTATATTGAAATAAAAATTCACGTGTACTATTTGTCACACTATTTGTAACTAATATTCAAAAACAAAGTTTTCCCCAAGCTGGTGGAGGGAAAAATCGCGCCAAAGCGGTGCGTATATGACATCTCTGCCTTGTTTCATTTCACATAGAGGTACTGCTCTATTATCCCGTCGACCACTTTTCATAACAAAAAACTATCGCCAAACTGTTAGATTAAACGCCAAAAATGCAGTCCCATTTACTTGATATCAGAAGCATTATACGTGTTTGTTACGTCATCAAGTGGTTTTTAACGCGACATTTGCATGTATTTTTCATTATGTTTTACTGATTTATTAGTTATTTCATTCATTAAAATAACAATTGTGTCCTTAAATTCTTATATTTTATTTATTTATGTATTTTGATATTTCAATGACAACGTTCTCCCGTTTATTTGGCGATAGTTTTTTGTTATGAAAAGTGGTCGACGGGATAATAGAGAAGTACCCACATATGTATTGGTACTTTTATGTTAACTTGGCGCAGTTGATAAGTCGCCAAATATTTTTCTCATAACATCTTCATATTGCATTCATTTCATTTAAATATAAATCTTTCACTGATTTCATTTGAAATACATACATTAAAAATACACGTCTTTCACTCATTTAATTTAAAATACACGCCTTTCACTAATTCCATTTAAAATACTAAAAAGGAAAAGAAAATAAGAAATAATGCCACAAATCGAAACCTTTTATTTAAACATCAAAGAATTGTTCCTAACATACACACGCGAAATAAAAAAGCTGCTAATGGTGTGATTTACGCCAAATCTCTAATACTAATACTACTCTTACTAATCTCTAATACTTTTCAAACAGAAAAAATTCCAGATTAACTTTCCATTTTTATTAAATTGAAATATATTTTATTGTGCTGAATATTAGTGCTTGCATATTTTTTTGCTCCATGTATTCCATGAACTTTTCAATTCCGATTGTCTACGGAAATCTCCCGCCGGTGAAAATGACGTACGCACAAAATTTAGTGACGTATGTACTTTAATTGTGCTTTTTTATCTATTTTTTTAATATAACTTCCAAACGGTTTGACACTTATTCTTGGTAATAAATAGACGACGTTGTCACCTTTATAGGTACCTGCTGTAAAAATTTGAACGAAATCCGTTAAATATTTTTTGAGTTATGCTTGACGAAAGGTTTTAATATCCATCGTAGCTATATATGGGGCAAAGTAATACTGCGTTGTGTATGAGTCTTCGTTGCACTCAGACAATTATAATAAAGGATCATTTATGGGCAAAATACTAACATTAGAAATTGCTCGTTTGAATATACCATTTGGGGTTTTTACAAGCACAACCCTAATTTTACCTTCGCTCCCATAAATAACGTCTTGAATACGACCTACTGACCAGGTACACATGGACAAATTACTATTTTTTAATAAGACCATACTTCCAATTTTTATATTTTCCTTTTCAAATAACCATTTTGTTCGCTGTTGTAGATTATTTAAATAATCTCTACTCCATTTTTTCAAAATTAATTGATTAATTTTTGTAATTTGCTGCCAATGACTAAGTTTATTATTGGCAAGGTCAGTCAAGTTTGGTTCACAGATGCCATTTATAGGGCGGCCGGTTAAAAAATGTCCTGGGGTTAACGTTTCATAGTCATTTGGATCCGAAGATAAAGGTATTAGAGGCCTACTGTTTAAAATACCTTCGATTTGATTAACAACAGTTAAAAAATCCTCAAAAGTTAGTCTTAAATCTCCAATAGTTCTTTTTAAATGGTGCTTAAAGGATTTTACTCCTGCCTCCCACAAGCCACCAAAATTAGGGAATCTAGGAGGAAGGAATTTCCAAGAAATTGAATTAGCCAATAAGTAAGCAGCCAAATCCTCGGATTGATTTTTTACAATTTTATGCAATTTTTTCAATTCTGAATTAGCACCAACAAAATTAGAGGCATTATCGGAAAATATGGTGGCACAAATTCCGGGCCTAGCTACAAATCTTTTTAAGATAGCATTAAGGCTTCAGAAGTTAAATCTGTTATTATTTCTAAATGAATTGCACGAGAAGCAAAACAGACGAAAATTGCGACATAAATTTTACTAAAAACTCCTTTACATTTTTTTTTGTATTTTATAAAAAATGGGCCACATAAATCAATGCCTGATTTTATAAAAGGGGGGTTTATATTTACCCTTTCTTTAGGTAACGAGGCCATGATTTGTTCTGTAATTTTAGGTTTGTTTTTAAAACAAACAATGCAATTATGCACGATTTTTCTAGCTATGTTTCTGCCATTTAAGGGCCAGAATTCTTGTCTCACAAAATGAAGCAAGGTTTGAGCACCAACATGCAAATTTTTTAAGTGAAAATACTGGAAAATTAAAAGGGTAAGCCTATGATCTTTCGATAAAAGAATCGGATGTTTTTTATCATAAGATAAATTCGATTGACCTAAAAAACCACCAACCATAATAATTTCATCCCTATCAAGAAAAGGTTTTAAATTACTTACTCGACTATCCTTTAGTTTCTCACCTTTTTTGATTACCTTCATCTCCCTGGTGAAATACATTACATGAACCAATTTGACTAATTTAATCTTTGCTTGGTAAAATTCCTCCTTTTTGATAGGCCGTACACTCCTTTCTTTGTGCTTGCAATTATAAATAAATCTATAAATATAAACTAAAATACAAATTAACTTAAAATAACTGTTACTTAAATTATAAAGTTTGTTAAGAAAATGATTAAAGTCCTGAGAAATAAGATGCAAATTAATAGTATTGTTCGATTTAAGTTCGTCTAAATATGCATCATCCTTTGGAAAGTCAGTTTTTTCCTCTTTTTCTGTTCAGTCCAAGATATTATTAGTCAATAATGGACCTTTCCACCACAGTTCCATATCTGAGAGTTCCTGAGGAAATGTTCCACGAGATATTATATCAGCTGGATTATCACTAGAAGGAATGTGTTTCCATAAAAATTGTTCAGTGAGAGACTGAATCTTTGAGACTCTATTTGCTATGAAAGTTTTTAATAGATGAGCAGAGGTTTTTATCCATGCCAATGCTATAGTTGAGTCTGAGAATAAAATTACTACTTGAATGTCTAGTTGTAAGGAAGGGAGAATTTTGGCGACAAGTTGAGAAAGAAGCAAACAGGAACATAGTTCCAACCTTGGCACAGAAATGGTCTTTAGAGGTGACACTATTGATTTGCTTGCAATGAGGTTTGATGTGGTCGAGTTGGATGGATTTAAACAATATATATAAATAGCAGCACCAAAAGCAGTTATGGAAGAGTCAGCGAAACCAAGAACAAATATTGCTTCTGTGGAAGGAGTTAAAATGTATCGACTAATTGTTATATTTTCTATAGTTTTTAGTTGACTTACGAAGTTACACCAATCACTAGCAAGAGGTTCCGGAATGTTCTCGTCCCATCCTAGTTTACACAACCACAATTTTTGAAGATAACACTTGGCCTTGGAAATAATTGGGCCAATGAGCCCAAGCGGATCATACAATTTTGCTATGACAGAAAGAACCTGTCTTTTGGTGTATGATTCTTGTTGTTTCACCGAAACTCTAAACACAAATTGGTCTTTGTTGGATTGCCAAATCATACCTAAAGTCTTAGCTGAAGTGTCAGACTTAGTGCAAAAGGAGACATCTTCGATTTCGTCATGATTTAAAAGCTCATTCAAATTTGAATTCCATTTGTGCAAAGCCATTCCACAAGAACAAAATATGTCAATTAATTGATTTTTCAGGGCAATTGCCGAGTCTGAATCTGGGGATCCAGTCACGATATCGTCCATATAGCTATCAGACAGAATAGCTTTTGCTGCAAGAGGAAATCTGTCCTTCTCATCTGAGGCCAATTGTTTGATGCACCTTATGGCCAAAAAAGGGGCGCATTTAGTTCCATAAGTGACCGTGTTCAATTTAAAGGCAATTGTGGAATTACTTTCGCAATACTTCCAAAGAATGCGTAGAAGGTCCCTTTGCGAAGGATCTATGAAAATCTGCCGAAACATTTTTTTAATGTCCGCAGTTAAAGTAATCTTATATTTCCGAAATCTTAACAAAATATCAACAAGAACGAAAAATCATGCGTCAAGCATAGATTATGTAACACTTTCCAACGCTTCCAAAATAATTTTACAAACCATTACCGTTTAATAAGCTAAAAGATAACATCTAAGTAAACAATTTGGAAAACGCATAACATATTTAAAAACATAATTTCAGGAATTTCCAACATATACAATATTCGGAAAAATATCCGAATACTTTTATTCAGCCCTGTATAGGATCTATAGATTTGTATATATACTACATAGGATGCTAAATTATAAATAATTCAGTTACGAAACGCGTAGAACAGTTTAAAATTCTCCTTCTGGAGTTTCTGTCAATAAACGGAAATGTGTTCGCGAACTTTTGTGCTTCCCTGTATAGGATCTACAGAATTTATACACACCACGTAATAAATAAAAAGTGAGTTAATTTTAAAATCGCGTTCAGTAATTTAAAACGCACTTCCAGGAATTATTGTTAACAGACAGTAGAGAATTCTTTTGTGTGTCCCTGTAAATGAACGATGACTGCTATACACACAATATTCTGTAGTAAGCCTCTTGTAATGCTTAGTGATATATATAAATTTCAATGCGTTTAAAATAGCGAAACATTATTTAGATAAACCGCAGACGATTTTTCTCCATAGACGTAATGTAACGGAATTCTTTTGACTGTCCCTGTAAATTAACTATAAGTGCTATGCACACCCTATTCCATTTTAAGTTTCTTCTGATAAACCTTAATGATATATATCAATTACAATGTGTTTGCAATTGTGTAACATCATTAAAATAAACCGCAAATGATTTTTCCCCATAGACCGTAATGTAACAGAATTCTTTTGAGTGTCCCTGTAAAACAACTATACGTGCTACACACTTCAGTTAATATAGGGAACTTGCTATAGATAACGACAATAACATATAAAAATTGCAAGGCAATCCGACCATATTTACGGGAGTTAGAGCACGGACAGACGGCCAGACGGCAGACGGCCATACGGCCAGACAAACCGAAGTCATAAACACTTTTCAACTAGGTTGGAAAGTGTTAAAAAGATCTTCCTTAACTTCACCGGAAAGCAAAATATCATTCAAGCTTTTTCCGGTTGTAGTAGGTGCAGAGGCATTAAAACAACCCTTAGTTTAGTAGAGGATTTATCCGGTTTAAAAATGCCATGATGAGGCATGTAATAAACTACTGAGCGAGAATTTTCGACTGAAATTCTTTCCATATGCTCCAATGTTTCATATTCGTTTAAAAATTCGCAATAAAGTTTTTTCATAGCACTATTATTTTCCAATCTCTTTACTGTTTGTTGTAAACGCCTTTCTGCTAATTTTCTCGAATTTTCCAATGAATTTAATTGATCATTTTGAAAGGGCATTTCGACAATAAACCTTCCGGTATCATCTCTTTTGTGCGTTTTTTGAAAATGAGATTCACAAAATTCTTCTTTTTTACTTAGAAAACGGTCACGTGAAATATTTTCTATTTCCCAAAATTTTTTAAGATTAGATTCAATGTTCTCGATTTCATAATTAAATGTCAATCCACAATATGAATTAGAACTCTTGATTTTAACAGTTCCAGTAGCAATAAGGCCAAACACCGAATTTTGAAACATTAAATTTGGTGAAATGCGATTTTTTCCTTCTTTTATTATCTCATAAAAGAGTTCTGCCCCAATTATTAAATGAATTTTTCCCGGTATGTCAAATGTAGGATCAGCTAGCAAAACCCTATTTGGTAACAATGCTTTATCAATTTTAATATTTGAAGAAGGTACACAATCAGTAATTTTCGAGACAACAAAAAATTCGCTAGGTGAAGAGAATGAAGCATTTTTATTACGAATTATCGTATTAACCTTCCCTTTAACATTAAAGGCACTTCCACCTAATCCACTAACGGAAACATTTATTCTTTCTTTTTTCAAGCCCAAATAGGAGGCCATTTCTTCCGTAATATAGTTAGCTTGGCTCGCACTATCCAGGATACCTCTGACCTGCACGAAACATTTATGTATCGGACTATAAATATAAATATATGCCGTAGACAAAAGAACTGCTTTTTTACTTTCATTATTATGTGATGAAAAACTCTGAGATATTTCCGATACATTTTGTTTATTTGTTTCATCATTTTCTTTACCAGAACGTCCGTCTGGCGCCAATGACATTTCAACTTCAGAATCGGGGCTTTTTAATGACGTTTTATTTTGAAATGATTTATTTTTATCTCGATGTAGTAATAGGTTATGTCTGAGAAAACACCGCTGACAATTATATTTTGAACCGCATTTCGAAAGCATATGCGAATCATTTAAACAATTTATACAAAGTTTATTCTTTTTTACTTCATCAAATCTTTGAATTGGAGTCATTTTTAGAAAAACAGGGCACTGGTGAATTGCATGTAATTTTTTACAAACAGGGCATGAATTAGATTTCAGAATAAAAGTTTTTTGTTTGTTCTGGGTTTTAAAATTTTGCGAATTTATTTGTGTTCCTTGAAGGTTTTCCAATATTTGAACACGATTTTGTAAGAATTCGATAAAGTTACCCCAACTGGGTAAATCTGTCGTTGTTAATGTCATTTCGAATTCCTTACATGTTGTTCTATCCAATTTTGTTAAAATAATATTAATCAATAAATTTTCACTAAAATTGTTCATTTCGACATTTAAAACCTTTAAAGCTCTTACATGCTTTAAAATACAATACAGCAGCATTCTTAATTTTTCAGCTGCATCAGTACAAATATTATCTAACATTAATAAAGATTTAATACGACTGTTAACTGTTAATCTTCTATTGTCAAATCTTTTTTTAAGTGCTTCAAATAATGACTCATATGTGTCATCAGTACTTTGGATTTGCTTTGCTGTCCCCACAAGAGAGGATTGCAAATAAAAAAGTTTCTGATCATTACTTAACAATTCGTTTGAATCAATTATACTATTAAACTGAGTCCTAAAATTATTCCAATTTTCATACGAACCATCGAATTTCGGCAATGGAATTTCAGGTAATTTGACATTTAAATTTTTTGTTTTATTAATATCATTATTTTCAACATTATTATCAACATTTTTAGTTTTAGAATTATCAATAAGCCTTTTAAATCTTACCTTGAGATTTTGGAGATCTTGTTCGATTTCTTCAAATTCAGCATCACACTTATCGATTTCTTCATCTTTCAAAATTTTATAGAACTCCATTTTCAAGTCGTCTAATTTATCTTCTAATTTCTTCAAATTTTCGATTTTATTTAATATATCCACTGAGTTTATTTCTTGTGCCTCATCGGCTATAAAGTTTGCTAATTTTGTCAATTGGGCCTTTATATTGCCCCTCCTTCGATTTAAAACTTTTACATCCATTCTTCCGATTTTTTTTTTTTAAACAAAAACGAAATATAATCCTATGATGGCTGATTATTCTCCGCGAGCGGTACCATGATGACGACTACGACATTAGAAGTGGACTGTAAATTAAACTACTATCGATAAAATTTCAACTCTGTTTACCAACGAGTAACGAACCTTTTTTTATTTACTTCGGAGCTCCCCATGGATACTCCCGAACAAGGGAAGAACAAAACAACTTCTGAGTTACATTTATCGCCAAGCGATATTAGAAGCCAAGAGTGGCGCCAACACTACTTTCGATTACATTCACTTCTTATTCTATTAGGTAGTGTTTCCCCTCGTCACTTTTTCTTAAGTTTTTAATATTTTATGCATTTTTTAAACGTAAAAGGTTATTTCAGAATGAACCAAGTAAAAAGAAATAAAACCTGTTTATTTATTTTTCTAAAAACTTTTTTTTTAAATGACAATGATTAATAACCTAAAATATTTTTTAAGCTGACCATTAATATGGACAAATCCATTGGTTTCTTGAAATATGTAAAGCACATATCCGAATGTGAAATTGACAGGGAGAAATTTCAATGCATATTTATTAAAAACTGCCAGAAAATTGTATAAATTGCTATAATTTTAAAATATTTTTTAAATGTTTCAGAAACATTTAATATGTTACAGCGAAAATTCCAATTCATATGTAAAGGAATAAGTGCATTCAGTTATTGATAATTGAACAAAATATACTAAACATTTTTAAATACTAAATAAATATAATGATAAATTACAAAATCGAATATTATAAAGCGCGAATTTTGACAAGTAATAATTCAAACTTAAATTTGATAAAAACCACGAAGCAATTAGCGTGCGAATTATGAAATTTACTAGAAATATTTTTCTATCCAGCAAAACTGTTAAACCTGCTATGATTAACTGTTTTGGCGTTCAGAAACCGATGATTTTGTTCTCAATATTTCTCAATTTATCTGTTAAATTATTCGGTTTTATTATGAGATTCAGTAAAAGCTAATAGCAATGTGAACATTTTGCAGTTGACGAAAAGTTAAAAACAAAATATTTTTTCCAACTTTCAGGTAAAAGTATCTTAATATTGAAAAACAAATGAATTTTTATGAAGCTTACAACATATGGTATGAAAAAGTCACGTTTGAAAAAAAATATCGATAATAATATATAAATAACATTAAATATGTTTTCCCTATTCTAGATTTAATGTACTGTCAAAAGAATTTTCCGATGACGCAACTGCAGACGCATGCTAGAGAAAAGTTCGCAGATGAAAAATGATTATTACACTTGTCTTTGACGACAGAAATTTTGTTTCTGAGTTTTATTGTATTTTACGCTACAAAAAGTTTTGAATGTTATACATTAACTGAAAATAAAATTCTAGACAGCTGAAAACAAAATAATGGAAAATATTAGTCGAAATTTTAAATGTATTTTTTGTGCCCTTTTCAAAACATATAAAACTTTTGGATTAAAAAAAAAAAAAAAAAAAAAAAAAACTTCCTGCATAGTTTATAAAAGAATTTTCCAACATTATCAGATTACTGTCAGGTACTTTTTCCCCCATGAGATTTCTTAATAATCTATTTGGGAAACAGACAAACATTTATCAGGAAGATAGACAGACAAGCATTTCACATGAATATTCTCTGACAAATTGCGAAATTTGATCTTTTAAGAAAAATTGTTTGGCCACCTGTGATTCATCTCTACTTTGCGTAACTACACGGGCAGCAACTTTCAGACACGGCTCGGCACCCGGTAAAAAGAACTAAAATTATGGCACCGTCAAGACTTAGACAAACTGTTATTCGACTGCCCCCTCCCCCCCAAAAAAAAAACTATTATTGGCTTGGCCGAACAAAAGCTGTTATTGACCCGGCCTGGCCAGTTATAAGAGCTACATTTTTAGTAGGTCTGTATATGTTTTCTGTATTTATGTCCCGGTCCGTAAAAAAAACAGTAAAATTTGGCCCAAACCGGTACAACTGAATTTTGGGAAAAAAAAAGAAAAATTAAGATATTCTTAAATCACCATTATTCTAGATCTAAAATTCTTCTTTAAGAATTTCTAATACATTTGTATGCAATAAATTAAACTATAACGTTATTCTGATTTTTATGTATCCAAGCAATGAATTTTGGAATAACGATATTAAGGATCCTTTAGACAATTACATAATTTTCACAGACGTCATGTTATACTTAATAGATATTATAAATTAACTCGGTTTTATTAATAAGAAATGTTCACTTAGACAATTACATAATTTTCACAGACGTCATGTTATACTTAATAGATGTTTTAATTAACTCGGTTTTATTAATAAGAAATGTTTACTTAGACAATTACATAATTATCACAGACGTCATGTTATACTTAATAGGTGTTATAAATTAACTCGGTTTTATTAATAAGAAATGTTCACTTAGACAATTACATAATTTTCACAGACGTCATGTTATACTTAATAGATGTTTTAATTAACTCGGTTTTATTAATAAGAAATGTTTACTTAGACAATTACATAATTATCACAGACGTCATGTTATACTTAATAGGTGTTATAAATTAACTCGGTTTTATTAATAAGAAATGTTCACTTAGACAATTACATAATTTTCACAGACGTCATGTTATACTTAATAGATATTATAAATTAACTCGGTTTTATTAATAAGAAATGTTCACTTAGACAATTACATAATTTTCACAGACGTCATGTTATACTTAATAGATGTTATAAATCAACTCGGTTTTATTAATAAGAAATGTTCACTTAGACAATTACATAATTTTCACAGACGTCATGTTATACTTAATAGATATTATAAATTAACTCGGTTTTATTAATAAGAAATGTTTACTTAGACAATTACATAATTTTCACAGACGTCATGTTATACTTAATAGGTGTTATAAATTAACTCGGTTTTATTAATAAGAAATGTTCACTTAGACAATTACATAATTTTCACAGACGTCATGTTATACTTAATAGGTGTTATAAATTAACTCGGTTTTATTAATAAGAAATGTTCACTTAGACAATTACATAATTTTCACAGACGTCATGTTATACTTAATAGATGTTATAAATCAACTCGGTTTTATTAATAAGAAATGTGCTGAGTATCTTCAACTACTCAGGATGATGACGTTAGCTTTGACAGACTTCGAAACTGACGAACCAACCGTCAACGTACTACACGTACTACATAACTGTGTTTTCCAAACATGAGAAAACAAAGCATATTTGAGGAAATGTCATATATACATTCATTACTGATACGATTTTAACCCAGTGAATCCCATTATTATTACAGTATGTTTTGTATTAATATAGAGGAACATTTATATAAAAACTAGCTGTTACCCGTGACTTCGTTCACGTAACATTAAAAGAAGAATAAATGCATTAATCAAGCAAAATATTTCACTCCCGATAATTAAAAACGTAAATAATTAACTAACTCTTTATCATATTTCATAAGAGAAAATACGGTATTTCTTTGTTATAGGGGCCTTGACATAGCCCAGTTTTAAAAAAGTACAATTTGTCAAAAAAACAAATACCAGTTTTACCTGATAAACCATTTTACTTTTAACGACTTTGAAAAATGTTTTAACAGCCATCATTTAAAAATAATTCATTGGAAATAGTATATGCCTTTTGTTTAAATTCAATTCTTGTGAATATGGAGGAATACTTCTACACCTAAATGCAAGGAGCTTCAATTTCAAAGCTTTTTGCAACCCAAACTTACATGCAAACGTAACATTTACATGTGTTACGTTTAACTGTACGTTATGTTTTACTGTAACAGTAACAGTTACATGCAAACGTAACACTTGTAATTGCAAAGCTTTTTGCAACCCAAAATTATATGTAAACATTACTTTTGCATGTAATTTTCAGTGCAAATTAACATTTATAAGAGTTCAAATTAAAATTAATTTGGGTGCAAATTACATGTAAATGTTACGTTTGCATGTAATTTGGGATTGCGAAAAGCTTTGCAATTGCAAGTGTTACGTTTGCATGTAACAGCAAATTTGCCTCCTTGGTTTAATCTATAGCTGAAACAACTCTTGATTTCTTGACAATATGCTGACAGACGATTTTTGTTCTGCAGAATAAATTAATTCATAAAGTTTGAATATGTGGAAATATGTTTTTAATTTTCGGAAATTCTACTGTAATCAAGATTTTTTTTTTTCACCAACTATTCAAATTGAAAATAAATTCTTTTTTCAGTTTTAATGAGAAAATGGCATAAAAATGTATTAATCCGTTTTATTTCTTCTTTTTTTTATCCACAAAAATGGAGTAATTTAATTATCGTTTTTAGAGAAATTTCGTTAAAATTTAAAAAAAAAAAAAAAAAAAAAAAAATTAACATTTCGGAATCTAATTCAAAATTTTAAATTCTGAGAGTTTATATGGCATCCTTAGATCAATGATGGTGTTAAGTAAATTGCATTGCATTAAGAGTAGTAGTTGCGAAATACAAACAGACAGTCAGATTTTAAAATAATAGACTTGTGTTCAATTTTCTTTTCCTAATAATCTTACTGATGCTTGTATTATTAATCGCAGAGTTCAGAGAATAAATAGATATGAAATATTTATGTTTGGCATGATGCTGAAAATGCAACCCTACAGTTGGCCTAAACAACTGGCGGCTTGCTTTGAAAACCTCTCCCCGTCCAATGAACTCAGCTCTTGGGCTTAATGATTTGAGCGATAACCGGCTTCATATTGCAAGCCGATTTGACGAATCACTGCCTCTCTATTCTTTCACTGTACTCTGCAATTAGTATTGTATGAAATTGATTCACGCACCATTTGAAACATATTTGAAAAATACCATTTTATTTGAAATATGACGTCACTTTGATTCCAGAGAAATCTCTTTTCAATGATATAATTCTTGTTAATTTTCTTTTCCTGGCAATCATAACGGGAATTTTATTCGAAAACACACATCGGTATGTAACTGATTTTCAAGCTTATTATTAATCAGTATCAAAAAACATATTTCAGTTATTCATCTTAAATCTGACGTCCATTATGTATATACTTTTATTATACACTGATATTCATGCTCCTTGTAATGTTACGAATATTTGAAAATACATGTTTTATTTATGACGTCATATTTGTTCAAGCTAAGGCTCCTATAATAGGAGCTGACGCATATCCATTTTGTTTCGCATTATTCGGGTCTCAGTTCAGCATCTCAATCTACAGCTGCCGGAGCTGGGGTTGCCTAAGGCCTCGTTCCTCCACCTTCTGAAAGAGGCTGGATGTTAAATGGCGGAAAATTAGCTTGGTTTTTCGACTTTGAGACACATATCTGCGAGGATGCGTCAGCCTGTATTATAGGAGCTCTAGTTCAAGCCAGGGAGGAACCTTTTCATAGTTCCATGGTCCAAGCAAAATCTTTTCTTAATAGTAATATGATTATTGTTCAGTTTCACATCTAATTATAACGCAGTTTTTGACAGAAAATATCTTCTCAACGTAACCAATATTCATACTTCATGTATAATAACAAATACTCCATATTTTTGTTTCGAATATCACGAAAATTCCTCTTCTTTTGAATTCTTTTGAATTTTCATTTTTCACGTGAAAATCTTTCAATTGAAAATTAATTGTTGAGTAAAAATTATTATTCTGGGCTTTGATTTAGTTTTGGCAACGATAAAGTATTAGCAACGGTAAAATAAATTTAACCATTTTAAAATATTATACGAAAAAATGTCCATTTATTCTCTATGAAAATAACGAAATTTTGAATTATTAAGAAAAATATTTGAATAAAATAAACAAAACCCAGCATATGTTCATATGAGGGTTATAATCAACCTATGTGCAAAGGTACAGGATCATTAAATGCTCCATTTTGACGCTGGCTTCAGCCTAACATTTGCACACAATCAGATTTATAATATTATTAGGATACTTGATATACGATTAATTCACTCCTTTTAATATAATGCATGTATTTAAATGAAAGCGAAGAATTAAAAGCTCATTGCACAGTAAATTTATATTATATTTACAAACCCATCAGATTTTAAGTCGTAACAGAAGACAAACTTTTAGATTATATAGAATGAAGAAATTCATATTTCCTTCCAAAATTCGAAGACAATTTAATACTTCTGCCTGAATTTAAATAAACTGTCGTCGAAAGTTTTTAAATAAAGCACGAAATCCTCTTAAAATTTTCGATTTGTTTAATTAAACATTTCTCATCTACATCTTAATTGAAGGTGTACGATTTATTTTACTTTTTTAAGAAAAATACTATTACATAGGTATAATAGCTACTCGTTCTTATTTTGCATTGTTCGAACGGAATAAAATACATTATAGATAAGATAAAGAAACAAAATTTTGTTCAACGGTGTTAAAAAGCCCATTGACAGTTAACACAAATTTGAAATAAATATTTCATTCTGTTTTTAGGTGCGTGCGTAATTATATAAATACGTAGCACCTATAGTCGTCGTCTAGTCCGTCCGTCTGTCTGTCTGTCCGTCTCTCCGCATATAACAGCGCAAAAACAACCCAACAAAATGATTTGAAATTTAAGATATATTATCTTTGTAGAATGTTGTCGAGACATTTCAAATTTCTTGAAAATCGAATGAAAACTTTAGAAGATATTAATAAAAATATTTATTAGTAAATTTTAATTAAAAAAATCGGTGATTTCTTCTTATAAGAGCATCTGAGGTTTAATCGTCAAACGACCCATATACTTATTTTATTACAGAAATTAATCTGCAGACGATATAATTCATTTCACAGAATTAAAAATCATCAAGATCTGAATATTTATATAACTACCTATAGTACCAATGCATCTAATTTGTCCCGTTTGACGTACAGTTTCCATTTTTTTTAATGATATGATTTTGATTATATCACTTTAATTATCAGGTTTTACAAAATAATTCGAAATGTAGTATGGGACACAAAAATCTTATTATGAAGCCTTCATAATGATATTGTTTGAACACGTTAAAACTGAGAAACTAATATAAATACGAGAGTTTATGTTTATTAGTTGACAGTCTAAAACTTTTTATTTATCACTTTTTTAAAAGTAAATCTTCGGATAAATTTGTTGTAAATTCCTTTGTCCCCAGATTACACAAATTCTTCATACACATAGCACACTCAGAAAAAAGTTTTGTTAAATCAACAAAAATTTGGTTGACCCAACAAAACTTTTCGTTTAAATATGGGTCAATGGAAATTTTGTTTGAATCAACAGAAAAAAATATTGTTAAATTTTTTTTTTTTTTTTTTTTTTTTTTTTTTTTTGCAATTCCAAAAAAAAAAAAAAGTTTGTATCGTCAGCAAAAAAATGTTTTGTTAATTCAAGTAAAATCGTTCAATTTTACTTCAATTAACAAAATTCTTTTTGTTACATAGATATATGCTATGTGTTATTTTAACAATCTATTTTCTTTTTTCAACACAATATGTTTCGTTTGTTTAAATAATAAAATATGTTTTATTACGAACTTGTTTTGTTTATACTACAAAAGCTTTTGTTAAATGAACCAATCTAAAAATGCAATTTTAACTGTAATTTTTAATTCATTTTCAGCAGTGAATTACGCCTGTAATCCTTGAATAATAACAAGTGAAATTTTATTCTGATTTTTTTTTTCAAGCGCAAACCGAGAGAGTGAAAATTTTCCCAAGCCGGTATCGATCCCGGGTCCTCAGAACAGCACTATGAGGCTCTACCACTGGGATACAAGGAACGATATCCGAACTTGGCATTTCTCACTGTTATATATGTCGGACTGGCTGCAACTGCAGCACAAGATGGAAATGTCATCAGGAGCATGCAAATTTCTGCGGCAAACATGAGACGACAATACAAAGCCCAGCGTACAGCAACACATAGTTAATTTTTAATTCATTTTCAGCAGTGTATTACACATTCAAAAAGCAGGATAAAAATTCACTGGTTATTATTCAAAGATTAAAGTCGTAATTCACTGCTGAAAATGAGATAAAGCTATTGCAGAAATTGCAAAAAATGCTACATAGCAGCGTCACCTGTTGCGCAATTTGCACCAAAAACTAGTCAGCAACAATTTATATCAGAAAGTAACTGAATATAAAGTTTTATTAAATTCCGTGTATTAGTTCTTGAAATAGAGCGCCCACAAAATTTTTGTCACATACAGACAGACAGAGTCATTGACAGTCATTTTCTAAATATAGTCAAATCGTGTTCAGGACCTTCTAAAATCCGTCGAAAACCTGAAGTTGAAAAATTTCATGACCCCAATACTTTCTTCTTGTAAAGATAGAAGAAAGTAATAAATGGGACAGGGTGATTTTTAAAACTAGCTTGGTCCGTCCCAATGAAAAAAAGTTTTAATTATTCAAAAATTATGTTAATCCTTTAATTATATAGCTATATAAGTAAAATAAATCGAGTTATGTGAGAGAGTTATGGCTACTACACAATAATTTAAATTTCGCTGGAATTACAAATTTAAATTACAAAATTATTGTAAAATTAAAAAAACAGATTTTGTTAATTCAAGTAAAATTGATGAAGTTTTCTTAAAATTTTGTAAGAGTGTTAGCAATTTTTTTTTGTCCAAGCAACAAAACCAATTTTTTTACTTCAAATAAAAATTTATCTAAAACAACCAAAATGTACTCAACAAAACATATTTTGTAGTTTTAATCAATTCCTTTTTCTGGGTGCATTGTAACGCATTACACACTTGGATCTTAGTACAACAGAGGTTATACGTGGCCCGATTTTAAATTTGATATGTGACCTGAGAAATTAAAGGTCAAAATTCTAGTGCTTAAGCTATGTGCAGCCCTCTTAAGTAACCGAGTTAAATAACTGCGGTGTATATAAATGTCGGACGGCCATGCCACGCTTTCCACAACGGCCGCACCCAGAAAAAGGAATTGATTAAAACTACAAAACATGTTTTGTTTAGATCATTTTGGTTGTTTTAGCAAAATTCAAGTAAAATTGAACCATTTTACTTGAATTAACAAAACTTTTTTTGCTGGCGATACAAATTTTTTCTTTGGAATTGAAAAAAAAAAAAAAATGATTCAAACAAAATTTCCATTGACCTATATTTAAACAAAAAGTGTTGTTGGGTCAACCAATTTTTTTTTTGATTCAACAAACCTTTTTTCTGGGTGCGTCGAGAGCAATGAATAAGCAAATAGACAAAAGAAAATATTTCTCTCATTGCTAATAAATTTTTAAGAAATTATATGTTCATTATTGAACAGCAGTGAGACGTATCAAAGGACGTGTATCCATTCCAATTTGACATTAAAATGAACACCATTTGGCAATGGCTCTATTAGTTATCATGTAACTTGCTACAAACATAGATCATAATATATGTAACGAGACAGGATTTTCAAAATTCGATCTGTGGTCTGAAAAATTATAGGATTATTCTATTATTTACAGTCTTTAGTAATTGATCTAAAACCTACCGCGATGTATATAGGCATCTGTCGGCTGTCCCATTCTCCCCGACGATAACTGAGAAAAATCAATAAGCTAATTAACGAAAGAAAATACACTTTCGTTAATTTCTGAAGTGTATTTAGAAATATTGCAATTTCTAAAATTGCAATATTTTAGAAATTGCAATTTCTAAAATATTGCAATTTCTATATTACAATATTTATATGTAATATAAAAATTGTAATATAAAAATCTAATTGCTAATAAATTATTAAGAATTTATACTATAGCAATTTGTAATATATTGTTCTATATAATATTGAAGCGCAGCGAACCAAAGACAAGCAACACTTCCTATTTGTTCACTCCATTCAGTGAATTTAATGCGCACGATTTCCCGTTAGTCCTTCTATCCGCTACAATCTAATGTACCACAAATATAGATCTTAGCAAGAAAGAAACAATAACGGGGTCAATTTTTGACTACCACCAGTAGCAATGCATATTCTCGAATCAGCCTCGGTCGTCAAATTTTAAACGCCTTAACCATATCCAATCATTTTTTTAATGACTTTTACTTAACAAACATAGCTTTAATTATTTTAGTGGGTTTTTCTGTAGTAGGGCTAACTTTTTAATAGTTTAATAATCGGGCTAAGGATTACCACTATGTTTATAGGGGTTGTTCATTATTCGCAATGAGAGGAATAATTTAGGAAATAAATTTAGCAATGATGAATAATTTTAGCAATTAAATTTAGCAATAATGACTAATTTAGTAATGTAGTAATTGTGTTTGTACATTTTATATTAAAAACTATTTTCTTTTGATTACGGTATTTTCTTAAGAGCTACATGAACCTATGGTATGATAGGTTCTCTGAATTTCAGATAAGCTAATCTGTTTTTCATTCCGACTATTTACACATTACACACACAGCACAATTGTTCCAATGAGGTGTCATGTACATCGCAACGTCTCCTTACCATCACGTCTCAGTGTGATGTATATGAAACATCTCTGAGATAACAAAACAGGCTGTGACTGAGACGATTTTTGCGAAAACCGGAAGACGTAAGCTGCCGTTTTCGCCCATGCACAAATATGCCCATGTGCGAGCTTAATGGCGTCAAATGCAAAGTGAATTCGTAGTGAATGATGGGTGTGTGTGTTATGTAGTTGATCGTGTTTTATTTGTGTGTTATTTTTATGTTTAAAAGAGACTTTTCTTCAGATTTTATAGGACTAATTCAAATAACTATGGTAATTCTTGAAGACTAAGAGTACATATATGATTCTGACAATATAACCAGGTTTCATAAATTGTACACCTCCTATCGCTATTTTAAGGTAAATTGGTGATTCTTCTTTAATTTTTATATACAGAGCAATTATCAAAAATATTAACCTTAGATATTTTTGATCGTAATTTGAATCGTAATAAAAACTTGTTATTTATAGCAAAGCATATTCAAAACGTGTTGCAATGTTACAGTTATTGACATGTGATTTTTTTAGGTGTTTAAATAAAATTTATTTTTAAGTTTATTTTTCATGTTAAAAAATATCATTGATCAATTATTTATTGCATTTTCTCATAAAATATTTAGTTTAAAATAAACAAATCTACAATATCTGGGAATGGTGTATTCTAAGGGAGGTAAATAGTATTATTTACAAAACTAACAAATCATGAAAGGTAAGTGATATAATTTATTAAACTTCATTTATCGTGTTATGTATTTTTACCTTTTCCTAAATATATATAAATGTCCCATAAAGCTTAATCTGTATTTTTATTTACTGTATATAAAAAAATGTGTTCTGAGTTTTAAGTAAAAAATATAATAAAACTGTGTAGAAAATTTAAATTTTACATTATCCCACCATCCATGCAAGGCTAAACTATTTTTTTAAATGGTAATTGTGTAAACAATGCAACTAGTCGATGTTCAAGTTGCATGAAAATTTAAACTTTTTTTCGGTATAAAAATAGTTTTAGGATGATTATATAATGTAAAAATGAGTCATTCATTCAAAAATAGTTACATAAATTTATAATTTATTCTTTCTTTAAAGAACTATTTAATTTTCTATTCTTAAAAGAATATTGCTTTTTTAAAAATCCATATGGTTCAGATCTGTATGTATTCAGCCTTAAGAATTAAACTGTTTTACATCAGTGTTGAATATATTAGTGCTGCTCATTTACACTGCCAAATACTGATTGCTGAGTATTTTCAACATTGAATTCTTTTGATTCCCAAATCGCCTATAAAACACATATTTATATTCTTCACACTTTATTCCATTGCACATTATTCAAATATATTCAAAATGTTATTTGAATTCAAGGAAGCCACAGTGTCCACATCTGATAACGTTCAGAATCAGAACAACATCTCATTTTTTATTTGTTTTATTTTTCAAGAGAAAGAATAGAAAATGTAACGTATTCGCATTTTGCGCACTATTTCTTATTTTGCATTTCCCTGTTTACTGCTTGAATTTGCAGCTAAGAAACATGAGTTTTGAAACCTTGTCATGCATTACTTTATTGTTATGCATAACTTCGCGTTCCTATCGTTATTGCTTAGAAAGCAGTTATGTGAGCCAAGGTAATATATTTAGTTTTCTTTCGAATATATAAATGACAAGATCAGATAAGTTTGTTATTATTCAAAATATGTTCGATATATATGTTTTTAGCATTTTAACAGAAGTCCGCAAAGCACTTTAGAATGCTTATATATTTTTTATTGTTTCGCATTTATACTGTCATATACTGACTGCTAAATATCTTTAACAGTGAACCCATTTGCTTCATAAATAACTTAAATAATACTTATTTACAGTGGAACTCCATTTATACGTTTTGCCCGGGACCGGACAACAGAACGTATATCTCGGTAAAACGTACAAATAAATTAATGGTCTACCGGAACTATTTTTTAAATATATCGTAAAACCTTTGTACCGCTGAAGAGTTTGTTACCGTTTATATCGAAAACGGAAGTTTTTAAAGTATTACTGCACGAATAACATACATTTTCGGAAAGGGGACAGAGTAGAAAAAAGGTACATAAGAAAAGTACACATGAAGTTATTTTATCATAAGAGCTTTAGAGTTAATTACACATAGAATACTTAAAATAAATGACTGGAATCGCTTTGGCATATAAATCATTTATCAAAAGACATTTCAGTAGTTTACTGAATCTTGTTAAAATAATCACTAATCTTCGATTGCTTCTTTTCGGCAAAGCCGACACTGAACAATAAACTTTGCATTTCTGTTACTAATGCAGCTGCGTTATCGTTACTGCTTTATTACATCAAAAAGCCTCAGAGCACCTCCGAAATTTGAGTGGGATCTTTCAAATCAAACTCATCCGAAGCATTGTCAGTGTTTCCGGTTACAAAATATATAAATGAGGCAAAATTTCGTCCGGAGTTGCAAAAACGTAACGTATAACTGAGGGAAATGCATAACTCAAAACGTATAACTCAGCTAATTTTTAATGGCAAATGGTCGGGTCCGCTGAGTTGAAACGTATAACTGAGGGAAACGTACAACTGAGGTAACGTATATCTGGAGTTCCACTGTATATACTCACACATTATCCCTATATATCCCAAAACTCATATCAATTCAAACAACTAGAAGGGACTGGAAGGAAAAAGTAGAACTGCCTCCAGAAAAATACGTCTGAGGACTGCCATTGAAATAACATATTCCTAGTGTAACTTTATCTTTTTTTTTTTGTATATATATATATTTGTGTGTATTGTGTAACTGTATTAGCAAATGTGTAATTTTTTTATACTGATATACATATTCATATGGTTCAATGGAAACGTCAGTAGATATGTCCAGACACCAGGAAATGAGTATGCAACAACCAGAGATATTAAATCAAACAGAACAGTTTTGTGAACTGATTGAACTCAATAGAATCGCATACTATCTCTAGTCATCAGGTGTTTGAGAAAAATTAGCCCGTAAGAGGCATATTTTTCGCTAAGGTGGGGGGTGTCAGGTTTCTGACTTTAACAGAACGTATATTGTATATTTATATTTAATTTAACTAATTACAGGTAATAATTATTATATATAACTGTAGTCTGATACATATTTTTCGTTTTCTGTAGAACTTCCGTATGTGATTGACATTGTAATTTCCCTGATCCGATTACATATTTGGGGAATGTTCACGAGATCATTATGAAAGTAGTAATCGAGCTTTGGAAAGAAAATACAACCGGAATCCTAGTGAGCTGGAGTTCAGAGAAGAATGCAGGGGTGGAATCGTCGAGAAGAAACGAGAAGAATCCAGGTGTGGAATGGTCGATAAGAAACGCTTCGACAGATATGGAAACTATCCGTTTATTTGGAGTGTGGCCTGGAGAGCGAGATACATGTCATTCGTAGAGGTGCAGCTAAGAGTGTAGGACGCCACATTCGCTGGTGTGCCGTGAAGAGCGTAGGATGCGAGGGTCGGCAGTGCAGAGCGTAGAAGATATACGTGCAGAGAGAGTTAAGAGCACAGATGAGTGTATTGAATTGCAGAGAGAATGTGCATCGGGCAGTTTGGTCCAAAGTGAATTAATTACTACTTAGACGGAATGGTATGTACGAGTAGTGTATATGAAATATAGTAAAACGGGCGATCCGGGAGATTGCCATTCGACAGTCACATGCGGCAACTGATAATAAGCTGTATTGACTATTAATAACTTTCACTTTAACATTTTTCTGGCATATTAATTTAATCAATAAATTATTAATTGGTTATTTATATGAGAACTTCTTTTCCAACGTCCGGTATCAGTTTAATACCGGTGGTGGCAGTAAATACCATAAAACTAATGTATAAATTCTAGGAGAATTATTACGATGACCGAGAAAAGCGACGAAACCCTAATACGTTCCATTGTCAAAAAAGTTGTCGAATTATTTTATGCAGCCCTGTATATGATGTATAGTTTTGCACATATACTAAATAATATGCTAAAATTTAGTTTTAACAACTTTCGCCAATAGATGGAAAAACACTCGAAATCTTTTGTACAGCCCTGTATATTATCTAAAGACTTTTGTACACATTCCATATTAAGCTAAAAGGTAAAGAATGCATTCAGATAAAAAACGCAAAAGGCAACTTAAAACTCACTTCCAGCAATTAACAACCGTAAACAACAATGTATCTTGTTGTTTGCATAGCCCTGTATATGAATTTATTTATAACCCACATACTTCTATTAGTCTACTAAATATAGTTCAGAAGGAAAATGCATAACACAATTAAAAACTCGCCTTAAGAAATTCACTCCCATAGTCTGTAATACTTACGAATTCCCTTGTGTAGCCCTGTGTATGATCAACCAAATTTGTACACACCACCTACTATGAAAAAAATTAGTTAAACTTAAAAACGCAAACCAAGGTTGAAAAGGCACTTATCACAGGAATACTGTAACCGATATCTTTTATGTGTCCCTGTAAATAAATGATAAATGCAATGTAGACCATGCTTTTAAGCGAGCAATTTATAATTCACCTCATTAATGTGCATTATTTTCATTATGTTTGAAATAGTGGAACATCATTAAATGACACTGAAAACGATTTTTCCCCGTAGAACAATATAACCCTGTAAATGACACTGTAACTCATATCTGACCCTGTAAATGAATAATAAATGCTTTCCAACCCATAGACTACAAAAAGCATGTTTTAATGCGCTTCATAATTACATATCAATTTCATCATGTTTCAAATAGCATCATCAAAATGCAAATGGAACGATTATTTTCAATTGACTGTAATGTAACGGAATACTTTTGACTGTCCCTGTAAAAAAAACTATACGTGCTACAGACTTCATTTGCAATAGGGAACATACTGTGGTAAACGACAATAACATACAAAAATTTCAGAGCAATCCGTGTATATGTACGCGAGTTAGAGCACGGACGGACGGTCAGACGGCAGACAAACCGAATTCATAAATACTTTTCAACTTGGTTGAAAAGTGTTAAAAAGTTACAATTTGTATATAGGATAATATTCAGATTCACAATAATATCTCATTTTTTTGTATCTTTTATTTTTGAAGAATACATTTAGCAAAAGTAACAGTTTAAAATTTTATGACCAAATCGATGTATTTAAAAATGTATTCGAATTTAAAAAAAAAGATAATGCACATGTAATATAATTCATAATCAGACATCTAGTTTTTCATTCATATTGTTGTTTTTCTTTTTGTCTGCATAACAATTTCTTGTTGTTAATTTCTTTTCTTTTTATTAGTATGAACTTCACGCTTCTTTAGTAATATTCCCGTATATGGGTCAAATTCGAAACGTTGCCTTCATGGCATGTGAAGTGAATGCAAATAAATACCAATAAAAGTTTACAGTATCTCGTCAAATCACATTTGTTCAAATAGGCCCGTTGGCTATGGACGCGATTATGGAAGATTAACCATAAGACTAAGCGTAACTTTTCTTAATTTTATTTTTATTTATTATTTTAGCAAAAGAGTGCTAAAATGTAAAATATAAGCTCATCACTATATACTTTTGTTTTCGCTACAACATTTTAATAAGCTTTGAAAATTAAAAATGTAAGTCATTCTAATTTGAATGTTGGACACGTCTGAGCTATTTTTATTGATTGATTTGTAAAACAAGTTGTACAATAAAATTTATTTTTTTGTACCGCGTATTGGAAAGGCACCTTGACAATAACCTAAAACCTGCTAATGAAAAGCATATTCTCATTTTATGGTGAGTATAAAGTTGATGTCAAGTTACTTTGAATTAGTCCAATCGCACACTGCATCAGAATTATTATTTTTTTATTACTTTTATTTCATTTATTTCCTTTATAAAACAAATTTTTCATTTTCATTTTATTAAAAGTGCTATGAAGATAAACTTAATGCAGCTCATTATGTATTTATTTTTTACTTCATCCAGAATGAATTTAAGCCAATTTGTTGCATGTTTTCATTAAAGGCCTTATGCACAAAGGCCTTTATGTACATCCTGTGTTATTTAAACTAATGCACATTAAAAATGTTTTAATCTCTGTCTATATTTTTTTTATTTGCATTTCGTAAACATTTGTCTATTTTTATGTGTTTTCCTTAGTAAAAATGCTGATATCCGTGAGTATTTCAAATTTTAAATGGAATTGCTTAAAATCCGTATAGCCAATATAGAGAAAAACTTATCCAGGCCGGGACTCGAACCCGCGTCAACAGTATAGCGCAGTGACGTTCTACCAACTGAAACACTTGGAACGATACTCAGCCTGGCACTTCTCACTATTACACGTTGGCAAGGCTACTATCGCAGCACAAGATGGAATATTTTTCCGTGAGCCACCAACCCTGGGGCAAATACGAAACTAAAGAGAATCCAGCATCAATGATTGCATAAATCTATTTTAGTACTTGGAATTGTTTCCATAGAAAATTCCATAGAAAATGTCTAAGTATTAAAATAGATTTTTATGCGAGTGTTTGTATATCTCTTTACATCTAAACGTGTGCCCCTGAGTTACATTGTACATTACTTCATATTCCTATAATCAAGAGACAAATCTGTGGCCTGACCGATGTGTCACGCTCGAAGGATTTTCTACCACTCCAGAAAATTGTAGACAGTATTTTATTTTGAGCGATCTTTGATTATTTATTCGTTGTCACATAAGCAAAGGCAAAATTATGATGTCTGTATAAAGATTAAAATAACTTAAGTTTCATCATTAATTACACAGAATGTAAAGAAAGGAAAAGCACTATTCTCAAACGTTCGCCTTATCAATGGAATTTATGTTATAAACTTTCACTTGTACATCTGCTTTCGTATTGTACTTTTGCTAAGTTGTTTTCATTTGGAAGATTTGAGACGACTAAATCATCGAGAATCGAAATTTCTGTTCGAGGACCAAATGAAATTTCGCTCGATTACTTTGTTCGAGTACCGAATTTTTTGGTCATGTAGTGTTTTCCAAAGACTGAAATGCTATTGTATTTAAAATGTATCTAAGTGCGTTAAGTATAATTAAAGATTACTGCAATAACTTGCAAAAATACTTTTGTCCAAAGTTTAGCTCAGAAGTAAAAAAGAAAAAAAATATAGTATAGTTCTGTAGAAGCGAAACCCTCCTGGTGTATATGGATAAGCACATTTAATCAAATATTAATTTTGTTTCACAAACACTGCACTGATCATTTAAAGACAAGTACGCTACAATTGTGAAAAAAAGTGGTTTGTGTTTCTTTCAAAAATAAAACGTCCTTTTGAATTAGTCACTGTTGTATTTTTTTAAATGCTAAAATATGTAAACTAAAAACATAATATACAGTAAAATTACTTTTATTAGATTTTTGACATGCTTCGGCTCAGTTCGGGACATTATGAAAAACAAGTGAGAATATTCTATAATTCCATGGTCTTAATAATGGCTCGGAATGAGCCGAAACATGTCAACAATCTAATAACATTTATTTTACTGAATATATTATATTTTCAGTTTACACGTTTTAGAATTTGAAAGGTGTTATAATTTACAAAATTTTTACTCACTCTTATTCACATAATTTGCCCCATCTCCTTTTAAAATTTTCATGTTTACAGAATCATATATTTCACAAATATCTCTTTTAGCGGGAGAATATATACATTCCCGTTTTAATAGAACATCGTGCACGATTGATACAGTTAGGATTGGAACGATGCCGCACTACTTCGAGTTCTCAGCAAAAGATAAATATCAATATTCAGTCTTCATTTTGATGAAGTATCCTTGGCTTTTGCACACACGTCAATTTATAAGTTTTGACTTAGACCAGGGTTTTTCAAACGACCTACCGCGCAACAACACTTGCCTGCGAGCCCAATGACTGCGTCTCGGGATATTGTTGTATAATGTACAATACATAGAACTGGTTCACATACAAAGAATGTAATTGAGGATGACTAGATAAAAATTATTAAATAATTGCCATGACAAATCTTTAGTAGAGAGAATGGCATAATAATCCTAATAAGGTAAAGCTAGGAGAGTCTGTGCACAATTCAAAAGAATAACAATAAAAAATCTAAATATGAATTTTTTGCTAAACTATCCATGAATAAATTTTACTTTTTTATGCATTTCCATTGATATTTCGTTGTTATGTTGCAATTTAATAGAACAGTTGTAATAAAATCAATAAAGTTATTTTGCGCAAACTGTCCTTACAGGGTTGCTGTGATTGCGCACATGGGTAGGAGATATTGTTACTAATAATAACTGCAATTATACAGTTAACAATAATATTTACACTTAAATCACATTGCTGTAAGATTTTTGTGAGCAAATATTATTGTATTAGGAGTGAATATTTCAACCTAATGATTAAGGAATGAGAAAAAGGAAATAATTTTAAAAACGCTTAAAATATTTTAATTAAAGGAAAAAAAATAATGAATCAGAAAAAAGTAAGTCCAGATAAGATTACAAAATAACATTAAGTTACTTGATAACACGTTTAACTTAAAATTAGTCCACTTTCATTTTTCATTTTTTTAATGCAAATTTACCTATAAGCTGCGTAATCTCTCCTAGCATGGAAACTAATGAGAAAAATGCGCCATCTCTCCTAAGTAGCAGAGGCGCAAACTCTCCAATTTCGGTAGGAGAAATTGCGCTGTCTTTTATTGAAACATGGACGTTACTAAATTGAACCTTTGATGTTCACATTGTTAGACTAGATTAGTAACTTATGAGAAATCCTTTAAATTTAAAATATTTTGTACTACTGACATTGTATAAAAATTCTGATGAATAGCTATGAAAATTCAAGCACTTACTTTGGAAAAACAAAACAAATAGCAACGTTTTATCTTAGACGCTCGAAATAATCTACGTGCACTTTCAACTAGACACTCCACTACTGCTGTTGTACAAGTACCTGGAGTCACTGCTCGCTCACTTTACTCCTTCCCCCCGAACCTCTATGTGCGCAATCTCCCCGACCGCTTCATCTCTCCTGGCTTTACGTTAGTTAAAGAGGGTGATGTAAATGGTGTTTTTGCGCTGCTAAAAACTGTTGCTGTTTTTGATCGCAGTCTGATAAAAAAAAGCGATTTAGGATGATCATCAGTAAGCTTGTAATTTTCGGCGTTGTATATAAATAACATTCTGGAGGAAGATTTGTGCGTAGATACGTAGTTCTGTTTGTTAATATAAAACCACGAGCAAGTTTATATACATATTTAAATTGCGTAAACTCCAAAACTGTATTTCGTCTTATTTACCTATATATTTTTTTAATTGTGGACTAATCTTTTTCATTCAAATATGTGAATTGGAGTTGAAAGATTTCTAACGAAAACTCACAAAACTAATTAAACGTCACGATAGTTCAAATGCCAGAAAGAAAAGTTGTGTTATGTTATCTTTTTACTTTATTTGTTATTATTTTTTAAAAATAACGGTGTTTTCATAGTGTATATCATGTCTAGGTCTTAGATAACTTGTTCTGGACGTCTAACATACACTGAGATATACAAAAAATGAAATAAAATATTACTATCATTCAAAAAGGCAAGAAAAATGGCTATGCTTCACAGAACAATTCGTCAAGAAGTAAGTTCTGATTACACAATTGAATCAATATATTATCTTTCAAGGACATCATATGAATTTACCACAATATAACGGATACGGAAAATAACGATGAAGAAATAACATTCATATAAAAACAGTATCTAAATAGTATATTTATAACAACACTCTTTTTAAAAATAAAAATTTCAAAACACGTTTTTCAAAGTAATAATATTACTGCAATTTGTATATTAAAACATACATACATTAGCAGTTTTAGTTAATGTGGCGTCAACTAAAAAAGATGATAGGAAATTCAAACTAATCAAAATTTACTATGAAACCTGTGGTAGCAATCTGATTAAATCAAATATATTGCACTACTCACTCCAAGATAACACAGAATTTTCATTCAAAACATTAACAATGTAAAATTTATTTTAGAAAACCTTTCTACAGATCTATCTTTTGCTGTTCGAAACGTGCTAACATCATAATAAAATAAAATGGGCACCACGAATGTACAAAATACACTGAGCAGGATGTTCAGAATTCTAAAATGTGGCTGACAGTATTTATGGTGTCATTGACCATATTATTGTTTGCTCCGTCAGGTCTTGCAATCATATATATTATTTCTCCTGTCAACGTCCCTTTTTCTAAGAAAATGCGAAACGTAGAACGACGAATGAGATAGTATATGAAAGGATTTTGAACAGGCTTCTGACATAGCACACTTAACATTTCGTTAAAATAAGTTTTTTGATTAAAAATTGCAATTAATTAAAAATTAAATCAGCATTGTTTTCATAAATGAAATGAAAGATTTTCTTCCATTCAGTGTTGCCACAAAAATAAAATACTGCATTATCAGATGACGTCATCCTATAATGCAATTAAAATAGGATTCTTAATTTATTTCTTGCGCCTACTTTTTGAAAAAATATTGGGCTTTTAATCGGGTTTTTATTTAATTTTTACGCGTGCGTCACTTATTGTTTATTTGTTTTCTTTGTTTAATGATGGCTGTGTATATGCGTAATGTTTCGGAGCACCAGTAGATTACGTAATTTAAGGATTATCTTTCATTTAGATATACAGTTCATTAGGATTCACAAAAATTGCAAGTATTTATTTGTTTAATATTTCATTAAGCTGTTAATACGCCAGCGAAGTCTGACGTAACTTTAATGGCTGCTGGACCACAAAGGTTCCCATAGGCTTGCAAAAAAGTGGTGCACCAATTTTTGATTTATGTATTTAAGACATTTTTGGAACAGTTTTGCCAAATCTGAGGAAATGCTTTCATATGAATTCCCAAAACGTCTGATTCAGTGTTTCATTTTTTTTATAATTCGTTTTCTTTTTCAGTATAGGGGTTTTGGCAACCTAGAGAAATGACCTTGGCGAGAGAAGAAAATTTGTCAAAAACATTTCTGGCAATCAATTCCCCTTTTCTTATACACAAGCCATCATCATATATATTATTTCTGTCGTCAGTATCCTTTTTTTCTATGCACAGACAAAACATACAACAATGAATGAGGTATCATTCGAAAAGTGTTTGAACAAATTTCTGAGATAGTACACCCACATTTCGTTAAAACGCGTTGTTTGATTAAAGAAAAAAATCAGTTAATTAAAAATTAGTGCTAAAACATACCAGGAAATAACCTCAAAGATTGCAGTGCGAAAGCTTCGCACGGGTCCTTCTGGTGTCATTATATTACACGAAGAGAAAGGTAAAACCTTTGAAAATTTCATTATATTTTCTTTCGTAATCTTAAATCTATGAGCGAAATTCCAAGGAACCTCCTACCTGGATTGCGATGCCCTGTATTTTGACTCAATAAATGGATTGCGACCCTTATCTACTATGCAAGAACTGTTTATCATATATACGAGGTACGATCCGAAAATTCGGTGACTGCAGTCATTCCTCAAAAGCAAGTACCTAAGGTTAAACCGCTTGAAATGGATTCCCCCAACCCTGCCCTACCTGCTGAGGTTAGTTTAGCCCATGTCATGTGACCGAACCGCACGGGCAACTGTTATCTTCCGAAGTAAGTTACCTTTGCTCCGCGACGTAAGAAAAATTGTTTTTCTTGAACAGCTCTGTAACATTAAATTCTGTCAACGCTTAGGTAAAACACCAATAGAGACTTTGGAAATGCTAAGAAAGGTGTACGGGGAATCTACCATGGCGAGATGCAAGGTTTACAAATGGAATCGGTGTTTTAAAGAAGGCCTAGAATCCATCGAAGACGATGAACGTGTTGGGCGACCTTCGACTTCACGACCTTCGGAACGCGGAAAATGTTGCGTTGGTGTCTGAATGTGTTCGAAATGATCGTCGCCAAACAAACAAATCGCTGAGGCTACACACTTATCGAAGACCTATTGCCAACGCAAACGGAAGATCTCAACATGCACCGAGTGTCCCAGCACATTGTCTTTCGATTGTTGACAACAGTACAAAAGGAGGCAGAGCCGTCCTTAGCGAGGACGACTTAAAGCGAGGCCCGGTGCAGGGATTTTGCGAGGCCCTTTCCTTCCAGATTCTTAACATAATCTTATCTATATTATCAATAAAAAAGAATGGTTTTCACCTATATACTGTAACCCGGGAGCTCAGGTTCGATCCCCTAGCTATTATAAAGAAGTAGCATTTGTTTGTGTGTTTGTAGGGATAATTTCTGGAACAACGAAACCAATTTTAAAAGTAATGGTGGCAAATTGGTGGTGAAAGTTCCTCTTCCAACATAGGCTATATTTTATGTCAAGACCACCGGATGCGAGGCCTTTTTAGGCGCGAGGCCCTGTGCGGCCGCACCTGTCGCACAACCCTAAGGACGGCTCTGAAAGGAGGAACGAATTCAAGTGATTTAATCGACAAAGCAGACAAGGACCAAGGTTGTTTGAACCACATCATTACAGGTGACGAAACGTGGTGTTATTTGTTTGACATTCAATCGAAGCGTGCATCCTCAACATGGAAGTCGCCCGGCACACCGCGATCGAAAAAATTCCGGCAGTATCGGTGCTAAGGGAAAGTAATGAAGGAGGTATTTTTTGATTTTCAGAAATTATGCATTCAGAATTTATTCCCGAAGGCCGAACATTTAACAAAGTGCCTTATTTATGCATTTTACGTCGTTTGAGGGAATCTATTCGTCGTAAACGTCCTCAGTTCTGGCAAAGGGGCGACTGGTACATTCTGCATGACAACGCACCAATACCTCGATCCCAATTGGTAAAACAGTTGCTCGCCAAAACTCGCACTAATGTGCTTCCACATCCTCCCTTTTCACCGGACCTCCCTATTCCCCGTGTGACTTTTACCTGTTCCCATCAATGAAAAAACATTAGCAGGGACGCCGTTTGGTGTCATCAGATGAGGTGAAAGCAGCATCGCAGGTGGTCTTATTGTAGGTTGCGAAAAATGGCTTCCAGAAGTTATACGGACGCTGACAGAAGTATATCGTCGCCCGAGGTGGCTACTTTGAAGGTGGATGTGCTTCGGTGCTGTGAACTATTCAGGGTAAGGTTTTTTACACAATGTCCCTGAACTTCTGGATCATACCTCGTATGTATATATATATACATACATAATCATATCGAATTCATAATTTTACAGTATGTTGATGAAAAAAAATATTTTTAATTTAAATTTAACCTCCTTTTAAAACCTTAACAAATAATGTCTGTGAATATGAAGTAAATTGTACATTAATTTTCCAGAATAGGAGAAAAATATTTCACATTTCCAAGTGGAAATAAATATCTCTTTCACTTTCAAACAAAATATGCTACTTTTACAACTTGCACATCATATGTAAAACGAAAACATTAGAAACATTAAAAAAAGAAGAAATATTTTTAAAAAGTTTCAAAGTCGCAAATCAAATTTATTTTCCTCCTGCGATCAAGCAACTATTTTTGAGAATGTAAAATCACAATCTATGCATATTTACCTGTAACTATAAAAATGTATGAAAAACCCAATTTCAATTCAAGACATCCTTGAGTTACAGTAAAAGTCTGCGTAATTCTCCTTTTTATGCGTCTTAAGAGCTTGTAAAATTCAAATTCTTGCAATTTTTTTATCCCATACTCCGTTTAATCGTAAAATCTACATCAAAAGTACATTAATGTTGATGTTGCGTCATTTTTTAAATCTTGACGTTCCGAAAGAATGTCTTTGGGAAAATGTGGTTCTAGCTTAGATCGAATATTTTTCCTGAAATCATTATTTTGAATACAAATACTTATTTTTCTTTTATTAGGTACCTTATATGGATATTTCGTCTGTTAAAAAATATATGATATTTGGTAAAATTTGAATAATAATATTTTTTCATAAGCATATATTAAATATTATGTTTAACGAATTATAATAGTACATTATTTCTCACTGATTTTTACGTTAAAAGACAAATTTTAAGTATTTTTTAGGAATAATTTCAAATTCTTCTTCTGTCTGTCGGTCTATTCTTAAACAATTTGTGTAGGTCTTTCAATCGACAAAACACCGTCATGCTGTTTGTGATAAAATGTTCCGGATACGAAGCCATTGTGCATACGGATTCCTGTTTCATTTGTGGCGGAAGTAAAAACAATTTATCTTGGTTGGCAATCAAAGCTGAAGAGCTTTCACTACTTAGTACGTAATTCATTTTTCTTTCAGCGAGGCAAAAGGGGCGGATTACTGTTGGCGAGTGCTTGGCGAGAGATTAGCGGAATTTTGCCAAGAGTCGAAAAGGACTGAAAACTCAAAACGGAAAACCTTTGTTCACTGGCATACAACATCGACACCGGAGAAGAGCTGTTGTTTTGGGTAATGTTGCTGGATGACATTATAAGAAACATTTAATGTTTCTCATATTATTTTAATAGGTTAAGTTATCTGCACATTTTGTTGAAGCTATAACTTTAATACGTTTTACACTTTAAGTACACTTTAATATAGTGACAATTGGCATTCACCTTTCACAGCTTAACCTTCTCAGTATACATGGATAAATAATGGAGGCATAATGGAGAATTCGTCATTAATTGTTATTACTGTCATGAGTAGAAACAGGTGTTGTTACATCTGCTGTTTTATTCAACCCATATCATGAAAAATAATATAATTTATCAAAAAAATTTTAATGGACGACTTCTTGTATTATAGGATAGACAATATTGCGGGAAAAATTCTAGTATGATGCTTTGTTACAGAATTATAGTGATAGTTATTCGGAAAGTCATAGAAAAATCACACAAGTGGTAGATCAGGAACTGCAGTGACCGATTTATATTAACGGCCAGTCTCAACCACTGGTGGTCCTAAAATAGAGAATCTTTCTGCAACTCTTGATGACCACTATTTATGAACAATAATACATATTTTCGGCATTTTACAGTTAAAAATTTCCATTATTTGTTTAGAGCTACTTTACACAGAGTTCTCGTTAGTTAAGTTATATCTCTCAAGTTTTTCTCCCGCCATCTCCCTTCCATATCTCTACCTCTCCCCTCCAAATCGTAACTTTCTTAATTATGGTACGATTTGAACGTTACCTTTTTACACATTCTTAACACGTCATTTAGTTACCAACTAAACATTTACTCTACTAAACTAACTAAATTTTCATTTCTGCAACTCTTGGTGATCAACTATTTATGAGCAATAACTAAAATTTTCGTTTTTTTTTTACAGTTTTGAACTAGATTTCAGGAATTTATTCTTATTGTGATCGATGCTTTTTTATACGATGTCGATGTTTATCCATACACAATTTTTCCAGAATCGCCCATGACTAGTATACACCCAAATCCAATAAGGATATATTTGTGTCAAGGTATAACAAAATATGAAGTTTGGTGAAATTGCACGCATTGCTTCTTAAGGTACGACTATCGCGGAAATTGGAATAAACACAGCATAGAAGCAGCTTCTGTTATGAGATTTACACTCAAACATAATCAGCGTCTATTTTTGTGAATGTCTATTAGAATATGAAGTTTAATGAAATTGCGTACATTGGTGTTTCAGATATAACTATCACAGAAATCGTGCAAATTGCAGTATAGCAGCTGTATCTGTTTGGTGATTTACACCAAAACCTTATCAGCACCAATGTATGTCAAGATCTAACAGAATATGAAGTTTGACGAATTTCCAGGGCATTAGTTCTTGAGATATACCTATCGCGGGAATCGTGAAAAATGCAGTATAGCCAGTTGAATGTTTTGCACTAAAACCGAATCAGCACCAATTTATGTGAAAGGTTCACTGAATCTGAAGTTTGGTGAAATTCCGAGCATTACTTCTTAATATAGAACACCTACAAAACCTGTGCCACAGAGAGACAGACAGAGAGGCGCACAGACTCACGGACATAGATTTTCTAAAAACTGCCAAATCGTGTTCATAAGCTTAACACGTTCATTGGTTAAAATTACCGGAATTTTATTTTATTTATAAAGTGCGAATTCATACCAGAAAATACTAATAGCAATATTTACTTTATTTAATTACAGACATTTCGTGATTACATAAAATAAAAATTCGTCTTTCGAAATTTCCGGTACAAATTTGTAATTTTAGATTGAAAAACCACGAGTATACTCGTGGTTGGCAACGAATGGGTTAAATATATAAATCTATCGAAAACCGAAACTCAAAAAAATTCACAAATGCAATACTTTCTTCTTGGAAAGGTAGAAAAAAGCAAAAAGGTAACTCAAATTATGTGTATGGTATCATTTATAAGTGTATTTTTATATATGGATAATGGCAATAAAAAGAAAAAAAAAGATTCTTTGTGATCGAAATTATTCTTTATTTATACACACAATAGAAATTTAAGCAAAGTTTCTAAAATTCAGATTCATTTTAATTAACCAATCATTGTTAGTAAGAAATGTTTATAAATAATAAATCATACATATCCTAGGAAGAAATCCCTCATTGATCATTAAGTGGTATAAGTATCCCTTCAAGAAGTTAAAAAAGAATCATAGCAAAAATTATACTTTTTTAAAATAAATTCAGTAGTTCACGTCTTTTATACCAAGTGTAAATCGAAGCGGTGATTTTTCAATAACCGAAGCCCACGCCAAATTAAAATACTTTTTTTTTTTTTTAATTTTATTGGAACAACATAAATTACAGTCATAGAATTAAGCGAGTTTTTCTTTTTTTTTTCTTAAAGACAAACATTGATTTGATGTAATAGACCGGGAGGCGGCAGCACAGATAATCACCTCATCGAGTTCACGGATGAAATTCTAGGATTAGTTAAATCTTGATTCGCATATTAAAACGCAATCGGTCTGCCAAGTCATATCTTGGTGGAAAACACCTGAAAACCCGATTTTAGCGGTTGACTCGTAGGTTTACCATTGTGTTTTCCTGCTCCCAGTACTCCATGTTTTCATACCATTCGGTGCAGGAAAACACAATGGTAAACCTACGAGTCAGCCGCTAAAATCGTGTTTTCAGGTGTTTTCCACCAAGATATGACTTGGCAGACCGATTGCGTTTTAATATGCGAATCAAGATTTAACTAATCCTAGAATTTCATCCGTGAACTCGATGAGGTGATTATCTGTGCTGCCACCTCCCGGTCTATAAAAGAATGTGTCTTTGAAGAAATTATTTGAACATGTATAATTATTTGTATTGATATAAAATACTACCAAGTAATATTATAATATCAAAAACCGAAGAAAAGAATTGTTATTAAGTCCATCAAAAGATATTTTGTTAAATGTTCCAATCTACTTATTTTTTTTTTTTTTTTTTTTTTTTTTTTTTTTTTTTTTACCAAAATAAAAATTTGATAAGCATTTTGTATTTTTAAGAATAATATAATCTGTCACGAAATAAATATTCATGATAAAAAAGTCATTGAGTATGAAACATAATCATTAGCAGATGCCGAGATCATCGCAGTGCTGTCAAGGTTATTTTTTTAATGGGTGTGGCTAAATCAGTTGTTGCCTGCTGGTGCACTAGAATTTGTATAACGCACTTAAAAATGATTGTAATAAAAAAAAATGTGTTTTTGTTTAGCAATCAGAATCTGTTGTCAGAAATATTATTTATGTGCTATATTTTGAAGTTTCTTTCTTTCTTTCTTTCTTTTTTTTTCGAATTGTAAATGTCATTGTACCTTAAAATGAATGATAAACAATAATAAATGAAATTCAATTTCCTTTTACTTTCCTTGTAATGATGTCAATTATTTTATATATATCAAAGTAAACTTCTTTAAAAGAACACGAATGTTATTTCCCTAACCAAAGAATCGCTAAATATTCTGTTGCTAACTATTATGTAGATTCTGTCATTACTTTTATTTCCAAAGTGTAAATTTAACTTTGATGTTATTTGCATTTTTATATTATACTTTCATGAAAACTTAGCAATCAATTTTAATCTTTATATTATTGTTAATGAAAAATTTAACTGAGCTATGCTCTCAGCAGCTTAGAAAAATTTATTGACCTTAACTAAATAACTTTTTTTTTTTTTTTTTGTAGTTTTAACCTTTCTATTATTTTTACATTTTAATTTTTTTATTTACTAAAAAAATGTATTTATTTTATTCCTCAATCTCCACACTTTGTTCCGTCTTTTTATAACATATCATTGAAAGTGCTCTTTTATATCTTGTTGTTAGCTTCTTTATGTATCCTTATGTCCTTCTGATTGGTAATTGTCTCGTACTTTTTTATTGACTAATCCTCCCACATTTGTCTCTTTCACTTGTAATTCTCTGCAGTCTTGCTGCTTTGAGATTGGTGACACCTCTACTTTTTGTGTGATGAAGAAAGACCACGTCATTTTAATGTGCGTTGAGAATTTATTATTTTTATGGTGCTTTCTAGAGTTTTACAACTTAAATTGTATATTCAGATTGTATCAGATATATATATATATATATATATATATATATACAGGGTGACTTCTAATTAACCTACAACTTTAAATTGAAATAACTTCTCAGAGCCTCGCTAGATGGCGGTACGAATGCGTGCAGGGAGAGAGGACCTAAAAGGAATTTGTTTAGTGTATGTTTAAATTAATTTTGAAAATGTCTCCCAAAGTGTCATATTCAACTTGTATTTTTATTGTTAAAAATTGGTATTTACATAGTGAAAGCGCAACACTATTTCTACGAAGTGGTCTTCATCATTCAGAAACAGTCTTCTAGATCATTGGTAAGAGATCTGATAAGAAAATTGGCTACCTTATTCACTAGATATGAATCTATGTGATTTATGTCTTTGGGGTCATATGAAAGATTTGGTTTACAAAAAGATGCCGACAGACCTTATTAGCCACAAAAGTTCCATAACTGACTCATTATCAAGCATCAAAAAAGAAACGCTCGATTTTGTTACTGACAAATTTGTGACTAAATTGCG
Organism: Maratus michaelseni; assembly: GCA_963931845.1. Taxonomy (NCBI): domain Eukaryota; kingdom Metazoa; phylum Arthropoda; class Arachnida; order Araneae; family Salticidae; genus Maratus; species Maratus michaelseni. The sequence continues at coordinate 346,778,692 of OZ007592.1, forward strand.
CTATTGTATCACCTGTGAAGATTCTCACTGTGAAAACCTTATCCATTAAATTCCTTTTCCACGTTCTTTTCAATAAAAAAATTGTTGTAGTGCTATCTACAACGATTCAAGAGTTATTTGAATTAAAAAGTTGTAGGTTAATTAAAAAAGTCACCCTGTATATATAATTGTAATACCTTTGAATTTCAAAATAAATTAACAAATTTATATATATATATATATATATATATATATAGGAACTGCACGACGATATTATATGATACAAATTTTATGTCGCTATTTTAAATTTAATTTAAAATAAAAGAATATTTGACTATTTATCATCTGCGGTTATTTAACTAAATAATGCCTAAGATTAATTTATTAATATATAAATAAGTTCTAAAAATATTAAAATGTTGTACTGTCATGCACACATGTGTACATAATTTATGTACTAATTCTAGCATATCAGGACATGAATGATAAATCGATTACAAAATTGCAAATATTAAAAAAAAAAATGTTAAGTTAAATAAATGAGTGCAAGACATGGGCAGTGTAAGGCACAGGTAAGACATGGGCACTTGAATTAAGTTACTCAGCCAATTGTAAATTACAACTATATTCATGCAAAATATTTATTTGTATATATCTTACATTTTCCTTACTCATATTTTTATCCGACTGCCCCGTTTTTTAGAAATTCTCAGTCACGTTGACATATGCATTCCCACTCAAACATCAATGTCCAATTTTTCATTCTTATACGTCAAACAGATCTCCCAAATGCATTTTCTGAGCTATTTATTCACAATGGATGTCAGCATCTTGTCATCTGCAAATGCTTTTCCCGTTACGACTATCAATAAGGTATCTCCATCTATATTATAAATGGTCTTTTGTTTATAAAATAATTGTTTATTTTACAGATTTTTGAATAAGCAAATTGAATACAGCTTATTAAAAGTTTTTAATTTTTCTGTTGGGTATGGAAATATAAATATAATAAAGTATCCGTAACGATCGATTTTAATGAAATATTAAGGAAAATGAGAATATGTTATTCACAGTCAATTGATATATACTTTTTATACTATTATTTGTAACGGAATTAATAGGGCGTAATCACTTTTTTTTTCAGGACTGAATATGCTAATCTTGAACCAATCTAGCTCGCAAATGAAGCTTGCAAATGAGGCAGTTTTTCGCGTATTATAACCACATGTTTTTATTAACATAATAAAAGAACAGTTTATTTTCAATCGCAAACCACCTGTTTTAAACGACGCCATTAATCGTTTTTGTGAAAGATTTATATATTCGTTAAATTTTATTCCATTTTTTAAAAATATGCTTACGTTTTGTTTAAAGTCTTAGAAAGTATTTGTGTATTTTTATTTATATTTTTTTTATTTTGGAAAATCGCAAAAACATAAATGTTTATATTCTAGAATTACAAGGAAAAATTTCATGAATTTTAGATTTTTTTCCATATTTTTAAAGCAGTTTTACGGAAAATTAAAGCCATTAGTTCATACAATGGAATTAAGAATGAATTTATCCCTTAATCCCTCATAATGGAATCCATCTCCCGCAGCGATTATCGTTGCGAAAGTCTTCGCTTTTAAGAATAGAGTTTTAAATCTCTCGTAACAAACCCATCGGTTTTGCATTCTATGATTTAGCCTAATCTAATGCACCCTTTTAACATTTTCTGATTTTACTAGCATGGATTAGATAAAATGTAGCATTTTGCTTGCGGGGAAATTTTATAATTTAATATCGAAATATTAGCATTTAATACAGATTGTGGCTTATCATTTTAGGCAAATATCATTATAATATTTAAGTAAAAATACGAACTACGCAAAAATATGTATAAAAGTAAAAATAGTTTAACAAAAACATTCTTTTATAAGAATTCAATGTTTATCTTTAAAAGCATGCCTAATTTCATGACTATAATTCATTTTCAAAAACATTTCCGTTGCAATATGTTTATTTCTCTTGTACCCAAATTATGCAAAATTCACCGTGCTAATGTAAGCTTGGAAGAAATCACAAATTAGTAAATTTACGAGATTCGTTTTGTTAATGTATAGCAAAAAACAGTAGTTAAACGAATACCGCCTCACAATAAAAAAATATTAAATTAAATATTAAAAATATTAAAAAAATAAAAAATAAAAAATAAAAAAATAAAAAAAAACAATAGTCAAACGAATACCGCTTTACAATAACAATGTAGGGTTCATGGCGGTTTATTTTATTTCTCATTTTAGGCAAATATCATTATAATATTTAAGTAAATTTAAGAACTATGCAGAAATAGGTATACAAGTAAAAATATTTTAGTAAAAACACTCTTTTATAAGAATTCAATGTTTATCTTTAAAATCATGCCAAATTTCATGATTAAAATTCCTTTACAAAAACATTTCCGTTACAATATGTTTATTTATCTTGTACCCAAATTATGCAAAATTCCCCGTGCTAATTTAAGCTTGGTAGAAATCACAAAATAGTAAATTTATTAAACAAAATACGATTTTTCGTTTTGTTAAGGTATAGCAACAAAAATGAAAAAAAAAATGAAACGAATACCGCCTTACAATAATAACTATACATCATGTTAGACCCACTTATCAAGTTATTATGACAAGGGAATCTTGATTTAAGGGGACCTGGAACGCAAAAATCTTCAAATTTTTGAAAAATATTTTATTGTATTATAAAATACCCTTTTTTAACACTTTCCAACCTAGTTGAAAAGTGTTTATGACTTCGGTTTGTCTGGCCTTATGGCCGTCTGCCGTCTAACGTCTGCCGTCTGGCCGTGCTCTAACTCCCGTAAATATGCTCGGATTGTTCTGCAATTTTTATATGTTATTGTTGTTCTCTATAGCATGTTCCCTATTTCAACTGAAGTGTGTAGCGCTTATAGTTTTTTTACAGGGACACTCAAAAGCGTTCAATTTCATTACGGTCTATGGGAAAAAAACATTTGCGGTTCATTTCAATGATGTTGCACAATTTCAAACACATCGTAATTGATATATATCACTAAGGTGCATTACAAGAAGCTTAATATGGAATAGGGTGTGCGTTTTTTTTAAAATAATGATTCACCATTTTAAACGCTTTGAAATTTATATATAGCGTGCATTACAAGAGGCTTACTACAGAATATTGTGTGTATAGCAGTCATCGTTCATTTACAGGGACACGCAAAATAATTCTCTACTGTCTGTTAACAATAATTCCTGGAAGTGCGTTTTAAGTTCTGTATATCATATACAGGGAAGCACAAAAGTTCTTGAACACATTTCCGTTTATTGACAGAAACTTCAGAAAGAGAATTTTAAACTGTACTACGCGTATCTTAACTGAACTAAAATTTAGCATCCTATGTAGTATATATACAAATCTATGGATCCTATACAGGGCTTAATAAAAGTATTCGGATATTTTTCTGAATATTGTATATGTTGGAAATTCCAAAAATTACGTTTTTAAATATGTTATGCGTTTTTCAAATTGTTTGCTTAGATGTTATCTTTCAGCTTATTAAACGGTAATGATTTATAAAATTATTTTGGAAGCGTTGGAAAGTGTTACATAACCTATGCTTAACGCATGATTTTTCGTTCTTGTTTCGCTTAAAATGACGTCAAAATCCGATTCCCGGCTTGGACATTTTTCACTCTGTCGGTACTACGCTTTGTTAGGAACGTGTAAAAATGCATGTAATGTTCAACAATTTAATGGCGTAATTTCACTGCTGAAAATTAATTAAAAAATTAATTAATGATTATATGTGGCCATATACAAAATTAAAGTTGAAGATCTCTTTTCTGCTATTTCTTTCATTGTTTTGAATCTTACATTATTATTGTATAAATTTTCTATTATACTTTTAAATCGTAATAGAAAAAACCTTTGAGTAGATAATATTTTAAATTCACAATTTAAGGCATGAAGGATTAACTGATATTTCACTTGCTTTTGAAGAAAAGACCATGCGGATTTAAATTAAAGGTAAATGCGGCATGACAAATGTAATGGCATTAAGGAATATAGTGGCTCGTATTGCGATTCTCAAAACTCGTATAAAAGTAAATATGTATACGGCCCCTCAAGATATTTTACTGTAGTAGGATTGTGGGAAATTATAAAGAAGGATCATACATGTCAAGTGACGTACATGGTGGTCTGTTTTTTTTTTTTTTTTTTTTTTTTTTTTTTTTTTTTTTTTTTTTTTTTAGCGTCGTAGCCAGACATTTATACTACTGGACTCGGGATTTTAAACGTCATAGTTAAACAAACAAAATAAGTTATTATAAACATTTTGTATTATTTTTCCGTTACAAAAAAACCCCCTTAAAAAACTGAAATTTAAAAATATCTCCCACATCAAAGTTCGCTCACTTATGCCGGAATCATATATCAAACAATCCGTATAATTTAGTTGAACGTTTTGTACAAAATGATCTGCACTTTTCTATCTTTAACCTGAACGATACGAAAATTTACCAAAGGAAATATTGCTCATATAATATTCATTAAATCTCTTTTTAGAATAAAAAAGGTAAAAGATAATTATCAAAAACGTATGGATTCAATCTTTCAAAAAATTTTTCAATCAGAAAAGAAGATTTTCACAATCACTTGCAAACACCAATGTTCATAGAATTGTACTTTTTTTCATGATAGTTTAATCAAAATTAATTTAGGTTTTGCAGCAAAATTTATAAAAAAAAAAAAAAAAAAAAAAAAAATACGCATAATTTTTAAAAAGAGGTTCTAAAAAAAATATTTCATATACATATAAAATAGTAAATCAAAATATGTAATAAACCGAAAGATAATCTAATTAAAGTAACGATTTTACAATTAGAGATTGAAGGCTGAAAAAAAATTGCATACTTCCATTTCAATCATATATAGAAAATACACGTAAAAAACTGTAAAACTTAAACTCTTTATCACAATAAAAGCACACAAACACAAATATGCCGAATGGATTTGAAAAAAAAAAAGATTTTGTTGGAATATTATATGCAATGTATTTCAGATCTGCTAATAAGAAAAAATACCGAAAGAAAATATCATCTTGGACAGTTTAAAGTACTTTTAATATTGAAAATTTTCTAGATTTTTTTTTTCTTTTGTATGGTCTTCTCCCTTTCCTCCTCAGAGTAAAATATTTCTAGAAAGTTGTGATTGCTAAGAATCATCTATTTTCTGAAAACGTCAATATCTTATGTGCTTTGAAAGCTACTTTAATGGCTTCTGCTTTTACGATGCGCATATGCATTTCTTTCGAAATCTATACCTAATAGATATTTTATGCAAAGCTGATACCGCATTTTCATTTCCGTTTTCCCATCTGAATAAAGATTTTTTTCTTCTTTTCTTACTTTTATTCTGATAGAAGATTTTTATGTTTAATTAATTATAAATAAAATAAGAATACAACATTTAATGCATTTCAAATACATAATATACTTCCAATAAATATTTTTTATACTTCAATATTTTTCATTCAATTTTCTCATTGCAATTGAATCCTAATCCTAATAATATTATAAATCTGATTGTGTGCAAATGTTAGGCTGAAGCCAGCGTCAAAATGAAGCATTTCATTATCCTGTATCTTTGCATATAAGTTGATTATAACCCTCAAATGAATATAGGCTGGTTTTTGTTTATTTTATTTCAATATTTTTCTTAAAAATTAAAAATTTCATTATTTTCATACAGAATAAATGGACATTTTTTCGTATATTTTAAAATGGTTGGTTGGTTTGGTTGGTTTGGCCCAAAGGGCCCGGTTTTGCAGCTTTTTTTAAAATGGTTAAATTTATTTTACCGTTGCTAATACTTTATCGTATCCAATGTAAAATAAAACCCCTGAGTAATAATTTTTAATCAACAATTTGTTTTCAAGTGAAAATTTTCCACGTGAAAAATGAAAAGAAAAAGAATTATTTAAGATTTAAATAAAATATGAAATGATGTCATATTAGAAATAGAACGTGCGTTTTCAAATATTTGATAATAATACAAAGTGCATAAATACAAGTAAGTATGGAAAGCAAGCGAATATGATGTCATATATAGAAAAATAAAACAAATTTGTTTTGATGTTGTAATAAAATTATCTTGGGTTATCAAATTATTTGTGATTAATTTCTCTTTTTTTTCTTTTTCTTTTTCACATGAGAGGAATTTTTTAAAATGTACGTAATATATGTATTTTAAATGTATGTGTTGTAAATTAAAGTTCGGTGTTTTAAATTAAATGAGTGAAAAATTTATATTTTTAATGAATTCAATATGAATGATGGGATAGGTTTTCGATTTATCGTCTGCACACGGCTAACATAAAGATACCATATTTTTAATTTAAATTTTAAAAAGTAAAATATATATATATATTGGATGGCAAATGTCAATGATATGCATCGCAAAATTATCCGTATCGAAAATCAGAAAATCTTAATAAAAATAACTATATTTTTTAAAAGAAAGTTGCTTTTCTCATAAAAGTTAAAGATTTAATATGATTGTGTTGAAGTAACAGCATTTTCCCTCTATCATTTTCCCACAATCGAAACACATTTTTAAATCGTCGTTTCGAACCGGAATTTAATTTTACATTTCTTTTAGTTTTAAAATAGGAAAAACTTTGTTGTCTTTTTTAAATATAGCTTTTTTTAAAGTTGTTTCGTAATACATTTTTGTAAAGTCTTGTAGGATAAGAAAAATTGCCTAGATTTTAAAGCAATGTTTAAGTAAAATTACAATATTTTTTAAACTTAAAAAACAACAATGTTATCGAAAAGAAAATCGATTTTACCAACAAATTCACGTAATGCAAAAGCAAAGAAGAAATCAAAAAGCAATGAATCTTTTCTTCCAGCTGAATTGTGTAAACTTGAACAAGCCGAGCGTGCCAATTCATAACATTATAAACGGGAAAGCGCGTTCTATATAGTAGAATTTTTTTTTACATATAGGTAGAACATTTCCGAGAATAGGAAGGTTAGGGGTCTGTAATTAGGTCCATAGTCAATTTCCTTTTTTTTTTTTTTTTTTTTTTTTTTTTTTAATCAAGTGAAATTTGGCGCAAAATTAAATACATTGTTGTAACCAGATTTGTTTTTTGCGTGGTAAACACTTAATGGTATTTTAGATGATCATTTCCCCGCTCACCTGTGATGCCAACTATGACTGTAAAACATATTAAAAAATATCAGCCGATAATTTTCTAATTTTCTTATTGCTTCATGATGTAAATAGACTTCCTGATTCATACTTTAAACCTGAATCGGTCATGCCATTGTCGTTCAATTTTTATTCCTAATCCTAACCCTAATCGTATACTATCCTAATCCTGATAATAAATTTAAAGAATATTTTTTCACACGAATATGTAAATTAAATCAATATCCATAAATGGAATGAATGGAAAATAGAATAAATAGAAATGGTAAAATAAAATAACAAGAAAGTACATTTATTCGACACCTAACCCTAGAGAAAGATAAAAAAATTTCAAGCGCATGAAATAAATCAAAATAATCCTATATATACTAACAAAAATATGTAAATTTAGATCATCAGATTTGTGTCATCGGTATTTATTTGCTTATAGTGTTCTTGACGCGATAGAGAAAATATCGAGGTTAAATTGGGCAGAATTTAAAGTACTTTCTAGCAACCTTTATTTACATTTTAGAATCGCATCAGATTGTTATATCTTTGTGAAATATCTATTAATGAATAAAATCCACAAGCAGTTTGTTCACTATTTACACCACTTAGCGTAAAGCACTTAATTTAATTTATACATAAACAAGATAATGTGGTAAGAAATATATAACATATGTCTATGCAAATAAACAATATAATAATGCCCATTTAGCAATGCACACATATACAAAGTGTACACCAAATACCACCTAAAATGCACTGTTGTATAGAAGAATTCTGCCAGTGTTGTTTTTCGTTTTACGAAGAGGAATTCCTCGATTTTCACGATTTTACTTGGTCCTCCTTTTTTCATTAGTTGCAGTTTCATTTTCGCGATTGTATATATTATTTGGCATGAAATTTCACTTTTTTAAGACTGGGTTACGTCAAGGCCCCTATAGCAAAGAAATACCGTATGGTCTAATATAAAATGTGATAAAGCTTTGGTTAATTATATATGTTGTTAATTATCAAGTGAAATGTTTTACTAAATTAATGCATTTATTCTTTTTTTAATGTTACGTGAACGAAGTCACGGGTAACAGCTAGTAATATTATAAATCTGATTGTGTGCAAATGTTAGGCTGAAGCCAGCGTCAAAATGAAGCATTTAATTATCCTGTATTTTTGCATATAAGTTGATTATAACCCTCAAATGAACATAGAATGGTTTTTGTTTATTTTATTTCAATATTTTTCTTAATAAAAAAAAATTCATTATTTTCATAGAGAATAAATGGACATTTTTTCGTATATTTTAAAATGGTTAGTTGGTTTGGTTAGTTTGGCCCAAAGGGCCCGGTTTCGCAGCTTTTTTTTATAATGGTGAAATTTATTTTACCGTTGCTAATACTTTATCGTTGCCAATATAAAATAAAACCCCTGAGTAATAATTTTTAATCAACAATTTATTTTCAAGTGAAAAATTTCCACGTGAAAAATGAAAAGGAAATGAATTATTTAAGAATTAAACAGAATATGAAATGATTCATATTAAAAACAAATCGTGCGTTTTCAAATCTTTGATAATAATACAAAGCGCATAAATACGAGTAAGTATGGAAAGCAAGCGAATATGATGTCATATATAGAAAAATAAAACAGATTTGTTTTGGTGTTGAAACAAAATGATCTTGGGTTATCAAATTATTTGTGATTAATTTCTCTTTTTTTTCTTTTTCTTTTTGACATGAAAGGCATTATTTTAAATGTACGTAATATATGTATTTTAAATGTATGTGTTGTAAATTAAAGTTCTGTGTTTTAAATGAAATGAGTGAAAGATTTATATTTTTAATGAATTCAATACGAATGATGGGATAGGTTGGCGATTTATCGTCTGCACACGGCTAACATAAAGATACCACATTTTTAATTTAAATTTTTAAAAGTAATAAATAAATAAATAAAAATATTGGATGGCAAATGTCAATGATATGCATCGCAAAATTATCCGTATCGAAAATCAGAAAATCTTAATAAAAATAACTATAATTTTTAAAAGAAAGTTGCTTTTCTCATAAAAGCTAAAGATTTAATATGATTGTGTCGAAGTAACAGCATTTTTCCTTTATCATTTTCCCACAATCGAAACACATTTGTAAATCGTCGGTTTCGAACCGGAATTTAATTTTACATTTCTTTTAGTTTTAAAATAGGAAAAACTTTGTTGTCGTTTTTAAATATAGCTTTTTTAAAGTTGTTTCATAATAGATTTTTGTAAAGTCTTGTAGGATAAGAAAAATTGCATAAATTTTAAAGCAATGTTTAAGTAAAATTACAATATTTTTTAAACTTAAAAAACAACAATGTTATCGAAAAGAAAATCGATTTTACCAACAAATTCGCGTAATGCAAAAGCAAAGAAGAAATCAAAAAGTAATGAATATTTTCTTCCAGCCGAATTGTGTAAACTTGAACAAGCCGATCGTGCCAATTCATAACATTATAAACGTGAAAGCGCGTTCTTTATAGTAGAATTTTTTTTACATATAGGTAGAAAATTTCCGAGAATAACAAGGCTAGGGGTCTGTAATTAAGTCCATAGTAAATTTGCTTTTTTTTTTTTTTTTTTTTTTTTTTTTTTTTAATCAAGTGAAATTTGGCGCAAAATTAAATACATTGTTGCAAACAGATTTGTTTTTTGCGTGGTAAACACTTAATGGTATTTTAGATGATCATTTCCCCGCTCACCTTTGATGCCAACTATGACTGTAAAACATATTAAAAAATATCAGCCGATAATTTTCTAATTTTCCTAATGCTTCATGATGGTTCATATTTTAAACCTGAACCGGTCATGCCATTGTCGTTCAATTTTTATTCCTAATCCTAACCCTAATCGTATCCTATCCTAATCCTGATAATAACTTTAAAGAATATTCTTTGACACGAATATGTAAATTAAATCAATATCCATAAATGAAATGAATGTAAAATAGAATAAATTGAAATGGCAAAATAAAATAACAAGAAAGTACATTTATTCGGCACCTAACCCTAGAGAAAGCGTAAAAAATTTCAGGCGCATGAAATAAATTAAAATAATCCTATATATACTAACAAAAATATGTAAATTTAGATAATCAGATTTGTGTCGTCGGTATTTATTTGCTAATAGTGTTCTTGACGCGATAGAGAAAATATCGAGGTTAAATTGGGCAGAATTTAAAGTACTTGCTAGCAATCTTTATTTGCATTTTAGAATCGCATCAAATTGTTATATATATCTTTGTGAAATATCTATCAATGTATAAAATCCACAAGCAGTTTGTTCACTATTTACACCACTTAGCGTGAAACACTTAATTTAATATATACATAAACAAGATAATGTAGTAAGAAATATATAACATATGTCTATGCAAATATACAATATAATAATGCCCATTTAGCAATGCACACATATACAAATTGTACACCAAATACCACCTAAAATGCACTGTTGTATAGAAGAATTCTGCCAGTGTTGTTTTTCGTTTTACGAAAAGGAATTCCTCGATTTTCACGATTTTACTGGGTCCTCCTTTTTTCATTAGTTGTAGTTTCATTTTCGCGATTGTATATATTATTTGGCATGAAATTTCACTTTTTTAAGACTGGGTTATGTCAAGACCCCTATAGCAAAGAAATACCGTATGGTCTAATATAAAATGTGATAAAGCTTTGGTTAATTATATATGTTGTTAATTATCAAGTGAAATGTTTTGCTAAATTAATGCATTTATTCTTTTTTAATGTTACGTGAACGAAGTCACGGGTAACAGCTAGTATTCCTATATATTTTTCGGGCGTTTTAAGATATTTTATAAACAGAATTGATATGCATGATTTTAAAATATCCCCATATTTGTATAATAATATTTTATAGTGTAGTTATGGTAAAAATACAAAATAGAAAATAGATTTTTTTAAAAATCTATAATTAAAATTTTCACCTGAAACCAGATTTTCTCTTTGCGACTGAACGTCCGAATATATTATTCTAGTCTATTATAAAATACCTTTGTCACTAGATAGTATTAAATAAAAAAAATTATAAAAAAATAACATCTATGGATTTTAAAACAATTTTTTACTACTTTCTTATATCTTTACAAGAAGAAAGTACTGGATTCATGAAAATGTTCGACTTCCGGTTTTCGACGGATTTATACCTTTTAGAAGGTCTTGAAAACATTTTGACTGCTTTAGAAAATGTCTGTCTGTCTGTATGTGACACAAATTTTGTGGGCACTCTATCTCAAGAACTAATGAACGAATTTAATAAAATTTTCTATTCAGTTAGTCCCTGATATAAATTGGTGCTGATTAGATTTTGGTGTAAATATCCCAATATGTGACGATGCTATGGTGCATTTTTCGTTATTTCCGCAATAGCTCTACCTCAAGAACTAATGCACTAAATTTCATAAAACTTCAGATTCTGTTAGACCTTGACATAAACAGACTTTGATTACGTGTTGGTGTATATATCCCAACAGGTGGCGCTGCTATGTTACTTTTTTCATGATTTCCACGAAAACCACACCTTAAGAACTATTGCACAGAATTTCATCAACTTTAGATTTATTTAGACTTTGACATAAGTTTTTGTTGATTATGTTTTGGTGTAAATCTCCCAACAAATGGCGCTGTTATGCTACCTTTTTCGGAATATACACGATTTTAGCGATAGTCATATCTCAAGAACTAATGTACGGAATTTAATAAAGCTTTACATTCAGTTAAACATTGATATAAATTGGTGCTGATTCGTTTTCAGTGTATGTGAAACCTGTATGAGTAAGAAGAAAGTTTTGGGATTGGCACATCCGACTAGTTTTTATAAAGTCAGTATCTGTATCAATGTAATGACAGAAATGATACACAGAAGTTTTAAATAAAAACTCATCTTAAGACTAAAATCTGTTTTATGGATAAAATACATTCATCATATCACAAAATTCAAGATAAAGAAGAAAATTACATTCATAACTATTTTCTAAACATATTTCAGACATTTTTGAAAAGGGATTATAATTTGCAGAAAGCAAAATTAGATTGATATCAAGCAGAATAAAACTTAAACGTTGTACTTTTTTAAAAACTCGTCTTATATATATATATTTTATAAAAGGTATATTATACTGGTTTACAATGTATAATTTTAATTCAAACAGTGTAATCACTCGTAATGGTAACAATATACAGCGAAAACGGTAGCGATACAATACATATCTTCCAAATTAAGAGATGCCGATGCAAGACTATCAGTATCGTCATCCCATAAACAACCTCCAGCACTCTTAACTCCTTGCCCATTCTTCTCTCCCACCACAACAAGAACTGAGAACTTGTACCAATCACAAGGCATCTTTCGGACGGCTTCATGAATCCGGCTGCTAATCCGCTTTGCGAACTCCCCACCTTGGGCGCTCTCATAAATTTTGCCCTCCAGTTCCTCATGCAAGATGTTTCGGATGGTGTCTTCAGCCGCATGTCTATCAAATTTCCGATGCACTTCTGGGCGAATATTAATTGGTTTAGATACTCTTTCCGGCTCCATAATAGTCTTCAACCTTGCACTGGAAAAAAAAATCCTATCATGAAAAATTTGCAAAAAATAAATTACATGTTAAACAAACTATAAATAAGCAAAGATTATTTTGAACAAAATCACTAGGGATGTTTTGCAAAAGTTAGATATAAATACTTGGAGGTAAGTGTAATGAAAAATGAGCATATTTTGCTTTTTCTTTTTCTTAAGTACCCATTTAAAACAACGTAGCCCTCATACATTTCATTATCTAATTTCTAATGGCTTTTTATTTAGTTTGTTATTACATAATGGATCATTTCGTCATTTTTTAATAAAATTGATGCTTTATCTTATAATATAAATTCCTGATTTAAGATCTCTTTGTTATAAACTGCTATGATCCTTATTTCATATTTAACTAATAAATAAAAATGCTTAATGCATTAAGTTTTAATTATAATAATATTATGAAACGAATTAATAAAACTATTTTAACTTATAAATGCGGGCTTTGTAGAGCGCTGGCGGTGGTGTAATTTTAATATGTTTTTTCTTGAAGAGGGTGTGTGTAATGCATTAAATTTTAATTACAATAATGATTTTATGGAACGAATTTGTGAAATGATTTTGTGAAAATATTTATATTTAGTTGTACAGGATTTGTACAATAACTAACATATATAGCTATTCTAGAGGACCGCACAAAATAATTCGTTTATACTACCGTCTATGGATAGTAATTACTGAAAATGCATTTTAGTGCCGTTATTTTATTTGAAACTCTACGAAATTTGTATATGTTACTAAAGTTTATTGGTGTATTTTCTTCATTAAAAATATGGCGTGTAAAATTTATACTTCTTTCATAGGACTACACAAAAGAAGTTAAATTAATTGCACATTATCGTCAATTACAGTTAAAAAACCTATTTTCTACAACCTTTATATAACTTATGGTGCGTCATGTATAATTATTTGTATATCTGTGCTTTCAACTATCTTTTCAAAAGAACTTAAAGCTCACTTCCCACGATGCGATTTCGCTCAAATCTTTAGAAAAAGATTCCCCCGTTGTTAAATTTATGTATTGATAATTTGTTTCTTAACAGTCTATTTTACGCTGGTGCGAAATTGCATAAAATTTTAAAATGATTTTTTTTATGTCTTCTCATATAGCAACCATACTACTACCCATATTACATAGGGTAATTTAAACTCAACTTTCTTTTATGCCCGTAACGTCCTCTAAAGAGTTCCAACCAAAGAGTTATAAAAAAGTTATATATCCAAAGAGTTATATTAACCAAATTTAATTAAAAGTACTTTTTTTAAGTTTCACTGTACGTCGGTTGCATTCAAGGAAAAAAAATAGGTAGTACGGATTCAACGTATTTTTTATATATTTATTTATATCTTTTTGGCTTTTATAACGCCGCCTGGCAAGGAAGTTGGGTAACAAAATTACAATAAATTTGACTTTTTTTTTTATCTATAAATTAAAAAAAAAAAAAAAAAAAAAAAAAAAAAAAAACTTTAGCCATGGTCAAATATAAGTTTTGATAAAATTTTTCAATAATATTATTTTTATGCTGATAGCGCTTCTGGTGGGAAGTTGCAAAACTAAAATTTTAAAGGAATTTATTTCATGTTTTCTCATAAGAGAACCAAGCTAAAATAGCGGAATATAGCTTCAACAATTTTTTTTTTATTTATAGAGTGCCCTGGGAGGAAATAAATTAACCAACTTTAAGTAAAATTTATTTTATTTGTGTATTATTTAATAAATCTACAGAATAAGATTCTGCCATGGTCAAATTTATGTTTCGATACAAATTTGTACGATATATATATTTTGTTTAACACTGGTAGCGCCCCAGGCGGAAAATTCATAATTAAAATCTTACAATAATTTTTTTTATGTTTTCTCTTATGGCAACATTACCCAAAGTTAAAATTAAATAGGACAGATTCAACTCAGTTATTTTTTATGCTGAGATACCGCCGACTAGTGAGAAACATAATAACAAAATTTAAATAAAAGTAAAATGTATCATTGTATAGCAGCCTTAAAAAAATAAATATGTTGTACTTAAGTTAAAAAAAAAAGAAAAGAAAAGAAAAAAAGAATAAATTAAATGTATATATATATTTAAACAAGCTTTTATTAAAATTCACAAAAAAGTCTTATTATAAAGCACAAATGTGTGCGTCGCTCAATGCATAAAGACGCGTAATTATGATTCGTGCAACAATGAGGTTAAAATAAATGAATTTTGCAAAAATTGAGCTATTTTTTCTATTAATATTGAACAATCCTAACGTTATTTCTATAAAGAAAATGCAATTTTTGGGCGGACGTTGCCCCCCCCCCCTCTTAGGCATTAAAAAGAATCAATTTCCAATTCATACTTTGCCCTCAGAAATACATATACATTTCAAATTTCAAAGGTCTATGTCAACAGGAACTGGGTGAAAAATGAGTAACAAGATTTGATTGCCACATGCATACAGAAATGTAAATTAAAGATTGTAAAATAGATAGTAGATAGTCAACGCTATTTTCATTTGCATTTTTAGTATTCCAAATTTTCAGAATAAACTTTAGCCACGTCAATTTTAGGTTTCATAAAAAGTTTCAGTTGATAGTTTTTCACCTAGGTAGTGTTTCTGGTGCGAAAGTGAATAACTAAATTTTAAAATGATTTTTTAGGGTTTCGTTCATCTCACGAAACCCTATTACCCCCGCTCCGTTGTCTGTCCGTTACAGAGCCATTCTCAAAAAGTATGTAACTTACAGAGTTGAAACTTAGTGTATAATAGCAGCTGTAAAGAGCTCAAAATATTAAAATTTGAAAAATTCGTATTATTTTAATAAATAGAGATAAAAAACCAAAATTCTAACAGCCTTTTCCTATTAAATTGAAACATTTTTCGTTATAGCAGATGCCAAAGTTTTAAAATCCACAATGAAATTCTTTCTACAATAACTAATTTTCTATCAGACGATTTTCACGTGAAAAATGAAAATGAAATAAAAAGTTTCACCAATTGAAAACAAGATAAATATGAAATAAAATTGATTGACGTCATAGTCGTAATAAAACAGAAAATGTCTAAGATTTCTCAATAATACAAGGAGTATGAGTATGTGTAAGTGGACAAAGCAGGTTAATATCACGTCATTAGAGAATTAAAAAGAAAATCTGACGTCATATAGGAAGATTAACTAATTTTTCAAATGTTTGAGAATAATACAAAGCGAGTATCAATATAAATAATAGAGAATAGTAAATATATGAGTTTGAGAAACATATTGAATCGTGATAAAAATCCGATTATGGAAATATTCGCATATTTTAACATTTTGAAGGTGTACAATTTGTTTAATTTTGAAATTATTTTTTTAAATATTGCATTTAGTCCGTATGACGGATATTATTATGACAGAATATAATAGCGGGCTTGGACCGCTATCCGGCTGGTTTAGATATTCGAAAAAAGGAAAAAATAGACCGGTAAATTTTTACTTTATAAAAAACATGACTTTTTTTTGTTGTTGTTGCTAAATGAAATTTGTTTGAATTTATTAAAGAAAGGATAAAGTGTTTTGAAAAGAATATTAAACGAAACCCTTTGAGCGATCTTCGATCACACTTACCCACTTGTTTTGTAATGTTTTCTATTGTGGAACGATGCTGCAAGTTAAAATTTGATAGGACAGATTCAATTCAACTTTTTTTATGCTAACTCCCCCTAACGTGAAAAATGTTAACCAGATTTAAATAAAAATATTTTTTATGTATCATTCTATGACAGCATCATGATTAAAAAAATGTAGTAATGGATTAACAGAATTTTAGTTTTATTTTTTTGCGATTCCTGGCTTGAAATAAGTTATCTGCAGTTAAATAAATGTAATTTTTTAATGTTTTACTGTATGAAGACATTTACGGTGATAACTTTGAATTTGAATTCATGTTATAATTCAAACAAAATTTTTAATTATGCATATGGAAATAACATATTAGCAATTTATTACTGATACTAAGGTATCATGTAAATTTTTAAGATACATTCAATTAATTTGTCTATTGGCCTATCCAGCAATACATAATTTAAATTTCTTCAATTTGTTTTTAAATTCAAGAATTTTAAATTGTTTATTTAGGCTTATTACATTGTATTCCCAACAATGGATGAATTATGAAGAAGTTTGCAACGTGCGTGTCTGCTTAAATTTTGAAGGTTTGCAGATTAACGGCGCAGGGGGCAGAGTCGCCAACTTTTGAAAAATATTGGGTTCGATGAAATATTTTTTCGAGTAAACGTTTTAAATAGGTATTTTTTTAATTATACAGATGTGATTTTAATAAATTAAATTCACATGAGTTAAGTAGAAATTTGTATCGTTATCACGTGGAAACACAATAAACTTTTATTATTTAATATAATCATAATATTGAGGCTTTAGACGCATAATTTTATACTACCTTTTATTATTTTTTATGGTGACATTAACAAAGTCTTCCACTTTAATTATCTGTCACCAGTTCTCAGGTTTTTATTGTTTATATTCTTGGGATGTCTTCCTTATACATGTATTAATATTTACTATGACACCATAAATAGAACTGTAAAGTAAAAGCGCAAAATATCCTACCGTGTATGTTACGGATTTATTTATTGTTTTCCAAAATGATTCTTTGAACGGCAACAGAACAAAATTTCGTTTGAAAAAAGAAAATTAATGGAAAATAAATAATTAAATAGAATAATAGAAATTGGAGGGTCACTGATTGGTTTTTCACTGGGCAGAGCCCACTAGTAATTAATATTTCGATTAATAATTAAAAAAAAAAAAGTTCTTTCAATTATTCTTCTTACTCTGCTCTGGTATAATTTTATTATTATTTCTTTTTCGTTAAAAATACTAACGAAAAACATTATACAAGTATTTATTTTTAAAGTGTAGAAGGACCCATCTGCAATATCTGGTCGTAAATAAATAAATAATCTCTGTTAGAAAACATCTTGTGTTACACTCGAAATTAATATAATTTGCAAAACATTTTAAGCTTTATTTCTACTCGTGGTGTTTTATTTTCTTAAGCCTCAATTTAGTAATGAGAAAAAAAAGCTTTTATTATTTTAAGATTATATATATTCTTCATGCTCTCCCACAAATATTTTTTCCCTTGTGGGAGAAATCACTTTTTTCACGAAACCAAGTTTATGTCGTTTTCATTTTATTTGCTTAGTTTTATATGGTATTATGAAAATAGAAAATTTATTTTCATTTACTATTTTTAAAATCTTAAGCAAATTCAAAACTGTCAAAATAGAATGAGTGAGCGGATAAATACATCTAAAAATCGGCAGGAGTAAAATATGTTATTGATAAATTTTACTAATGATTATGAATATTTTTTATTTTTGTTTTATTATTTCGCTTTCTAGAGATATTAAACCTACAATTTTTTGTCTGATACAGTAGGACCCGTATTTAACGAGGAGCTGGGGACACGGAAAAATGCTCGTTAAATCCGGTCGCTCGCTAAATCCGAATCCAAGTTAATAACTCGTATGTACATAAAAGCAACTTACGTAAATTACTGCTTGATAATCTTTAATAAGAAGTGCAAAAATATTCACGTAAAGTTGATTGTTTGACTTTACAAAATTTCGTTTCATTTATATTTCGTCGTAAAACTTTAATGCATTTTAAATGTTGCATCATTAATATTTTTCATTGCTTCAAAAAACTGTTCAAGATTTTGTAATGACTGTGCAGCACAATCACGTGACGGTGTTTTAATCACACTTTCTTCTTCCGAGTCACTATCACTTGCATTTTCCTGTTCCTGCGCATTTACCACTTTCATGACGATATCCTCAGTAGAGAGTATGCCCGAGGTTAAGACATCATCCATCATCAACCGTATATAAAATATAACAAATCCATTATATTTTTATTATTTTGCCAAAAGAAATCTAGTTTTAATAAATTTGCCTTTTTAATAACTATATTTGTTTTTTAATATCTTATTCTTGTTGCAGTTCTTGCAATTTAATGATAGCATCACTAATATTGTGATGATTTATGCAGGATGCCCACTTAAGTTCAGTCCACCTCCAATGATTTCAAAATGAAGGCAGCTATAGTTAAAAAAAAAAAAAAAAAAAAAAAAAAAAAAAAAAAAAAAAAAAAAACGCGCTACTCCGCAGAAAAGGCGACGGAAATCGAATAAGGTTCCTTCATTTAGTTTCCCACATGCCCGATCACACAGAAGATCCCAGCGGAAAAAATTAAAAGCTAAATTCGATAAGATTAAGTGGACTGTTCACTCATGCGAAAACAGCCTTTCGCTAATGCTAAAATTATGGCCAGGTTCTTTTCGAATTCCTCGATTGAATTTGAATATTTGTGAATGATTATTATTATTATAATTATTATTATTATTATTATTATTATTATTATTATTATTTTGCAAAAGATAGCTCAGTTGAATCTCTAATATGGCTATTTTCCTTTTAACTAGCTCACCCGCCCGGCGTTGCCCGGGGCCGAGATAATTACAATCTCAGAGAAAGGTGTTAACCCCCTCCCTCCCCATACCCGCAAATATAATGAATAACTTATTCAAGAGAACCACCGTCACCTACATCAACGCGATCATTAAAAAATTAATTAAATTTTTCTGATAATTAGAACATAACGAAGATGCTACACTAAAATAGCCGGCAGATGACACCCCTTCCCGACCTCAATTTCAAATCTATATCTTAATTAGTTACCTAAATTTTTGTTCATTAGTAAAAATTGGCAATTATTTCCTTTCATTTTCGCAAACTAAATGGAGGGATCGGCTACAGAAACAGATATCTTTGTAGTTCAGTTTTTAATGAAAGCAGATCACTGTCTGAAACTTTCTCGGATTGTTTTCACTGGCGCCGGCAGATTTTTGGCATTTTTTTGCATAAATTAAGAAAAATTACCGATCGAATTTTTCAAAAGTCACATAGTCAGATGCAGATTTTTTTTTACATATACTCAGAAATTTTCAAATTGATATCTCAATTAGTTTTCTTAAAATTCGCTAATTAGTAAAATAATTTCGAATTCATAAAATTCGTAATTAGTAAAATAATTTCGAATTTCAAATCCAATGCGCCTGTTCGTTCTTTCGCCATTTTGATTAAAAATGTGTTATTTTAGAGGCGATGGTTAATGAGAATCTAATTAATATCTCGGGTAATTTTCAAAATATTTGTGGTGAACTTTTCGTTGTCATCCACCAGTTGGTAGGAAAAAAATATTTGTTTTTGTGGCAACAGTGTTTTCAAGAACTTTTACCTTCCCGATATGGCAACAGGATAAGTTGTTGACATTCTAGACTGTTTTCCCGACTTCGCTTGCAGCGACTCACTTCTCTAATCTAACGCAAGGATGTAGCTTGCATTTTTTCTTAACGATTTGTATCTTTACTATTTGTGTATTTATTGAAAAGATTAAATAATCTTTAGTTATTATGAAAGTTATTTTTACTTTAAGTTAGGACATCATTTATAAAATTCTAACACTGGTGACCTCGTGCTTGAACATGCATCAAAGGATCGTGAATATAAAAAGTTGATCGAGAGATCGCTTTACATCGCCAATGATTTCGTACTGAAGCACGCTGTTTTTCAAAAATATATCGTTTTATTATGTGGGTGATGCAAGAAAATTTATATTTTCTCCAAAATTGGTTTGATTTTGTTCTGATAACGCCGAATCTCACAGATCCAGTAAAAGGCGTATGTGGCATCTTACGATTTACAAAGATGTGGTCAGTATCCGATTTTATTGGCATGGTATCGGTAAGCTTCTTTCAATTTATTCGTATGTTTTAGTAAATGTTATTTTTCGCACGTTTTTATTGCTATGATCTGCTAATATTCATTTTTGTTGCACTCATGTTTATATGACCCTAGAATATTTTTGGAGCATAATAGTAAAATTCTGTCAACAATCCCTAAAATTTCGAACATCAACTAGTTAATGCACTCAAACATTTGTAATTTTAACTTGTATATATAATTTGTAAATTTTTATTTCTGTGTTTTCATTCTTATTTTCCTTGTGCATATATAACTTTTCAAACTGCATAATCATGTCTGATCCACCAGACCCAGTCACTGCAAATAATCAAATAGCCCACGTAGCAGTCAAACCCCCACCATTTTGGAAATCCAACCCAACTTTATGGTTTGTCAGGTTGGAAGCTAATTTTAGTTTGGCAAACATAATATCTGAAATTACTAAATTTAATCATGTTGTGGCATCGATTGATGCTGATGTTTTGACTTCTGTCAGCGACTTAATCGTTAATCCACCACAAGTAGATCCATATACGGAGCTCAAAAAGCGATTAATCGATTCTCATTCCGAAAGCGAAGCATCGAGAATCCGCACTCTACTCCAAGGCCTTGAACTTGGCGATCAACGCCCTTCTCAATTGCTTACACGCATGCGCGCCTTAGCGGGCACATCTGTTGGCGAGCCGCTACTTAAATCTTTATGGCTAGGGAGACTTCCAAATAATACTCAGTCCATCCTTGCTGCTCTTAATCAGGAACTCACCCAGCTAGCAACAATTGCTGATAAAATTCATGAGTTCACTTTCACTCCGGTGATAAATGCTACAAGTTCAGTAAAACCGGAATCCTCAAACTGTTTAGAGTTGCAAATCGCGCAGTTATCAAAACAAGTGAGTGAGCTGACACATCTTGTAAACAAACGCGACACCACACATGAAAGAGTACGAAACAATCATTTCCGAAGACGAAGTAAATCCCGTGATCGTTTTCACCAATACAAGGAACCAAGTGATGGCAAATGTTTTTATCATTCCAATTTTGGCAAGAATGCTCGAAAATGTACACAACCCTGTTATTTCCGACAAGCGGAAAACTAAATTGGCGATCGCCAGAAAGCCAGGATCGTGATCGCCACCTCCAGCGTATTCTCCTGGCCGATACTAAAACAAATTTGAAATATTTGATTGATACTGGAGCAGATATTTCCGTTCTTCCAAGGAATTCTGTCTCTCAGCCTAGAATATCAAGCGACTTGGTATTTTATGCCGCAAACGGTACAACAATAAAAACTTATGGCACTAAACGCCTTACACTCGACCTAAATTTACGCCGTAGTTTCACATGGCCATTTATTATTGCAGATGTACGTCAACCGATTATTGGAATTGATTTTTGAAAGCATTTTAATCTATTAGTTGATGCTAGAAACAATAAATTAATTGATGCTGCTACTCAAATTTCTTCTGCTGCCACTTCTGCTACTCTAAGCTCTGAAATTTCTAATATCTCTTTTGCTTTTGGCGATTCACCGTTTCAAACAATTCTTAAAAAATATCCAACAATTATAAACACTACACCATCCAAGTTGTCTTCACATTTGACAACATTTCATCATATTGAAACAACAGGTCCGCCTGTGTTTTCTAAGCTAAGACGTTTAGCCCCTGATATGTTACGCGCTGCACGGCAAGAATTTGAGTATTTAATGTCTCAGGGAATAATTAGACCCTCAAAAAGCACATGGGCTAGTCCGCTACATATGGTAAAAAAACAAAACGGGGAATGGCGCCCATGCGGTGATTATCGGCGTCTCAATTCTGTTACTGTACCTGACAGGTACCCAGTGCCACATATTCATGATTGCACACAACTCTTATTCGGCAAAACTATTTTTTCTACCATAGACATGTCCAAAGCATATCACCAAATACCTGTAAACCCATCAGACATACAAAAAACCGCTATCACAACACCATTCGGTTTATTCGAGTTTGTTTACATGCATTTTGGCCTACGCAACGCTGGGCAAACATTCCAGAGATTTATAAATGAGGTACTATCTGACTTAGAGTTTTGTACATCTTGTTATGACGATATTTTGATTGCTTCTGCTAATGAAGCTGAGCATATTAGACATCTCGACCAAGTTTGTAGCCGTTTGAATTTACATGGTTTAAAAATTAATCCCATCAAATGCGTTCTAGGACAATCCTCGGTAAAGTTCCTTGGCTGTCTTGTGACGCCAGAGGGAGTTCAACCCCTCCCTGAAAAAGTGTCTACAATAAATGATTTCCCAAAACCAGAAACACTTCCACAATTAAAGCGTTTTGTTGCAATGTTACATTTTTATCTACGATTTCTGCCAAAGGCAGCTAAGAAACAAGCACCTCTTAACAATTAACTTCGTGACAGTAAGAAAAATGACAAACGTCCTGTCCCTTGGACTGACGAGGCACTTCTTGCTTTCACTCAGTGTAAATCGGACTTAGCCAATGCCGCAACCCTCGCTTATCCTGCACCAGACCATGAACTCCACTTAATGGTTGACGCTTCTGACATTGCTGTTGGGGCAGCATTAAATTGCTTAACTCAAAGTGGCACAAAACCACTATCATTTTTCTCCCGTAAACTGAGTGCAACAGAAATTAAATATAGCACATATGATAGAAAGCTTCTCGCTATCTATTTATCTGTCAGACACTTTCGGCATTACCTGGAAGGCAGAAATTTCATAATATTTACTGACCATAAGCCTTTAACACATGCATTTACTAAAAACTCTGATGCAATCTCTCCACGTCAACTCCGGCAGCTGGATTTCATTTCCCAGTTTTGCACGGATATTCGACATATCCCTGGCTCTGACAATGTAGTAGCAGATACATTGTCAAGAATAAATTCTGTCAATGTTCAGTCAACTGATTTGGCTACAATTGCAGAAGCTCAACAACATGATGTCGAGCTGCAAGAGCTGTTAAAGAGCGACAAGATCTCCTTGTGTTTGAAACCTGTTGCAGTGACTCCAACCTTAAGTATATACTGTGACAGTAGCTGTGATACAATTCGACCTTATGTACCCAAAGATTTTCGCAAAAGTATTTTTGCATCCCTGCATAACTTATCACACCCAGGCACTAGAGCATCCAAAAAACTCATGCAATCTAGATTTGTTTGGCCGTCTATGTCAAAAGATATCAACACTTGGACTCGATGTTGTATAAAGTGCCAAAGAGCAAAATTGTCTAGACACACATCCAGCCCTCTCCAAAGTTTTCAGCTACTTCAGCGCAGATTCGACCATGTACACATTGACATTGTGGGACCTCTAACACCATCAGATGGTTTCCAGTACTTACTCACCTGCATAGATCGCTTTACACGCTGGCCTGAGGCAATTCCTATTGCTGATATATATGCAGAAACTGTTGCAAAAGCCTTTGTTGCAAATTGGATTTCACGATTTGGAATCCCTACCCTCATAACTTCAGACCAGGGCAGACAATTTGAAAGCAACCTTTTCTCCATCCTTAATAAGATGTTGGGTATCCAGAAGACCCGCACAACACCATATCACCCAAAAAGCAACGGTTTAGTTGAGCGATTCCATCGTTCCCTAAAACAAGCACTGAATCACTGGGACTGAATCACTCCCTATTGTCTTGCTTGGACTTAGATCTTCATTCAAAGCAGACCTCGACTGCACTAGTGCTGAGCTCATTTATGGTGCACCACTAAGACTCCCATGTGAAATGATCGACCACCCGCAAATTGATATCCAACCTCATGACTTTTTACAAACATTGCGAGACACCATGAACTTATTAAAACCTACTCCAATTTCTACACATGCCAAGCCGGCTGTTTTTGTTCACCCGTCCCTCAAAACATGCACTCATGTGTTTGTGAGGCATGATGCTGTAAAGAAGTCACTTCAAAGTCCTTATGATGGCCCAATCAGTGTAATACAAAGAGCCGACAAGACTTTCACTATCAACATGAATGGCAGACAAACAGTTATCAGTATTGATAGACTGAAACCCGCCTTCTTAGAAACTTCTGATTTCTCCATCACCCCAACTATCCAGCAATTGTCTATACCACAACACTGTACCGAGCAATCTTCACAAGCTAATGCCTCAACTTCTCGACCTGACCCAGTGAAGACAGATCCACTTCAAAAGACTCTTGTGACAACTCGTTCTGGTCGTCGTGTCCGATTCAACACACGGTACCTCTGAACGCAGTGCCTCAGGCACTTGGGGGGGACTACTGGGGTGAACTTTCCGTTGTCATCCACCAGTTGGCAGGAAAAAATATTTGTTTTTGTGGCAACAGTGTTTTCAAGAACTTTTACCTTCACGATATGGCAACAGGATAAGTTGTTGACATTCTAGACTGTTTTCCCGACTTCGATTGCAGCGACTCACTTCTCTAATCTGACGCAAGGATATGTAGCTTGCATTTTTTCTTAACGATTTGTATCTTTACTATTTGTGTATTTATTGAAAAGATTAAATAATCTTTAGTTATTATGAAAGTTATTTTTACTTTAAGTTAGGACATCATTTATAAAATTCTAACATATTAAAATTCTGAGACTCAGGTGCACATGACCAGACCTTGGACTATCACAACTAAATTTTCAGACTTCTAGGTGGGCTAGATTTTGCTAGGCATCGCAGACAAACAAACAAACACACACACACACAGAGCGAAACTTTCTTTTATTAATATAGATTGCAGAATTTTTTATAAAAGTGCTTGCATTTTCGGAACTACTCTAAAATTATTAGACTCTAATAATTATTTGACTCTAAAAATTCTTTCTTTATTTTCCCTTTTGACACAGAGAGAGAGAGTCCACAATATTGTTTAAGACATAAAAAAAACTATCTATCTATATATCGAAATTTCTATATAAAAGGTAAAATCAATTGAGACATAATCACAGTTTCTTTTTCATAACTGCATCAGGTTTTATTTCGGTTTTTGAGTATAAGTGCGTATGGTTCCGGTTGACATCAAACAGTGTTTCCGGTTTCGTGAATAATAATAGAATGTTTCCACGCAACACGAAAGTAAGAAACAATTCTTTGAAGTCAGTTTTATATTTACACATTGTAAAGATTACTTGCTCTATGCACAACTTTGAATAATTGTAGATTAATGTTATTAGAATATGTATTAATAATTGTTTTGTGATCTGGAAACACGAATATTAGTTTTATCACCGTATAGGCTGGGGACATTCAATGCTTAGTAAATAAACCCTTTTTCCCTTTTGTACAGTGATAGGAAAAAAAATTGTTTTACTAGAGATCTTTTTAAAATGTTTGAAGATAAACAGTATTTCAGGAAGGCTGTATCAGTAGATTTTGATTGTAAATGTATAAATATTTTAAGAAAGACTCATGCAAAATTAGTAATTTCACATTTAAAAACTATTTATTTAAAACAAAGTTTGAAGCATTTCACTGTATTCTAAAGAAATAATGCACGCGCTAAAATTTTGTACTGTTAACATTACAACATACCGGTTTTTAATGTAATATTGAAATTACAATTAGTGCTATTTAATAAGTTTTTATAAAACAAAATTGCAGTTTTATCTTTGAAATTAATCTGCTCAATAAATGCATGAAATAACTTGACTATTGTGCTGATATTCATTTCACCCTATATGATTCACGTATATGATGAGTTCTTCGCTTCAGTTAGTATTGATCCATAGTAATTTAGTAACAGAAAAATTCTGTATTCTGACAATTTGTTATTTGCAGAGAAAACTCGAAAAAAAAAACAAGTTGGAAATTGTACGTTAAACGTGACAAATGGGTGTGTTCGTTTCGTGCTGTAACTACTTTTACAATGTAAAAAACCATCGTTATTATTTCTGTGAAATTAATTATATCGGCTGTTGTGAACGAAATGAGGCTGCCTTTTTTTTATTATTACGTATGCCATGTTTACAGATATGAATTTTTGTTTTCGACACCAGACAGAGCTGTAAATTCAACACGGAGATTTTGATTTGTGAATGATTACCTGCATGGTTAATATTTCTATGACTCAAGATGAATGAATATTTTGTTTATTTACTTTAATGGATTGAGATATTTAGTTGTTAACCTAATTTTCACTGAAGTTATCTTAGAATCTATAATTTTTTAATGCAACTCATGTCTCAAACAAACAATTGTTTTGAACGATCTTTCTAAATATGTAACTTTTATGCAATTTTATTAGAAAAATTAATTTTGAATAAAAATCGCTGCTTGGCATATGGAAAAAGGTGTGGTTAGCCCGTATTTGTTTTCCTCAGTTACATGACTTACGCTTTTATCATATAGTTTAAGTATGATAAGATTTAATAGAATAAAGAAAACTTTTATTAATATCTTTTTAAGTTTTGATTCGATTTTCATAAAATTTCAAATGACTCGACAAAATTCTGCAACGATTATATATATTAAAATTCAAACCATTCGGGTGGGTTGTTTTTGCGTTGTTATATGCGGACGGACGGAAGACAGACAGACAGACAGACGGACGGACGAACTAGACGACGACTGTAGGTGCTACGTATTTATATAATTACGAACGCACCTAAAAAACATAAAACTATTCGAGTTTTGACCAAGACTTAGGCAAAAATTTCCATTCTGTGCTGATAGCATCGAATTTGATTTTTGTAACCGCCACAGATGGACAGTCACATGTTTAGAATAAAAGAAATACGAAAATATCAATAAACAATAAAACTGTAATGTTTTTAATTATTTAATTTTTTGCTAATTCTTCTGGTATATATTTTTAGAAATTTTAAGTGGACAAAACAGATTTTAATTATCCTAGATTTAGCATCACTTTAATCCGTTATTTCATTTATATATTAGAATTCAAATTTAACCTATGGTACAATTACGCCAGAGATTTTCTTTCATACTTTCCTTAAAAAAGTGAAAATAAATGGTTCCTTCGACACTTCTAGGTACAATTGTAGGCTTACTGAAATCAACTATACATGTGCACTCTTGAAAATTTTGCCGCAATTATAAATCCCAATTGCTGAGAGATTTCTCCCGTTCAAAAGCAGAGTGATGTAAGTCACTAATATTGAAAAAAAAAATCAGTTAAATAAATGTAGGGTATCTAAATATATAAATCTACTAGCTGTTACCCGTGACTTCGTTCACGTATCATTAAAAGAAGAATAAATGCATTAATTAAGCAAAATATTTCATTCCCGATAATTAGAAACGTAAATAATTAACTAACTCTTTATCACATTCCATAGGAGACAATACAGTATTTCTATGTTATAGAGGCCTTGACATAACTAATTTTTAAAAAAGTGAAATTTTGTGACAAATAATCACGAAAAGGAAACTGCAACCAATGAAAAAAGGCGGGCCAAATAAAATCGTGGAAATCGGCGAATTATATGAAAACATATGTCAAGTTTACCTGGTAAACCATATTACTTTTAACGCCTTTGTGAAACGTTTTAATAGCAATCCTTCAAAGATAATGGAAATAGTATATTCTTTTTCATTAAATTCAATTCTTGTGAATATGGAGCAATTATTGTAGAGCTAAATGCAAGGAGCTTAAATATGCCTCCTTGATTTAATCTATAACTGAAAAAAATCTTTATTTCTAAATGAAAATATGTTGACAGACGATTTTTGTTTTCCAGAATAAATTGATTCACGAAGTTTGAATATGTGAAAATACGTTTTTATTTTTCAAAAATTTTACTGTAATCAATTTTTTTTTTCTTCCACCATCTATTCAAATTGAAAATAAATTCTTTTTTTTTTCAGTTTTAATGAGAAAAAATATATTAATCCGTTTTATTTCTTCTTTTTTATCCACAAAAATGGAATAATTTAGTTGCCATTTTTAGAGAAACTTCGTTAAAATTTACAAACAAAATAAAATAAAATAATAAAATAATAATAATAATAACGGTACCTGTAGCACGAAAATTTCCGGCGCTAGACAGACTAAGAAGAAAAGTGAAAACAACGAATAAGGACAGAGAATCAACAGAAAACAAAACATTTTTTTGTGTTTCACAAATTTTCCACTTCACATACGAAGACACGTTGCATGCGGCAGATGGTGGATAGCACTGAATAATAAAATGTTTTACTTTCTGCTGCTTCTCTGTCCTTTATTGGTTGTTTTCACTTTTCTTCTTAGTCTCTCTAGTGCCGGCAATTTTCGTGTTACAGGTACCGTTTCAACGCGTTTTATGGTTTTTCACTATGAAGATCAGATTTGATAAAAAAATAGGTGTTGCCATTTGAAATTTTCAAAAATTTGTCACTGTAACCGTAACTGTTAGAGTTTAACTGTTGTTTTTCATACGATTCTTGAGCGCATACCTCAAAATACTTAAAACCAAAATTTCAGTCAATTTCTGTGAACGGTGTGATAGTTAAGAACTCATATATCGGGATAGTTTTTTTATAATCACCCTGTATATGAATGTTTGGGGGGGGAGATATATATTTCATTTTTTTGTCATTCAGTCAATCCAGCTTAGGGTAGGATTGCAACTATCATGTATTGAAACTAATAAGGAGAAATATTTCACTGTACTTTATGATTGGTATCAAGTTATACAAATTTTATGTGTCCTTATAATTATTGAGCTAGTAAAGCATAATAAAATTAAGAAAACGTTGTAAAGAGTTGATTAATTATCTAGAAACCCTTGCATAATATGTTGAGTGAAGGACACTACAGTTATGAAGAAATTCAAAGAAAAATTGGAAGAAAGTTCATCAAGAGGTGGCTAAGTTCCACAAAACACGACTGATAGTAAAACTTTTTCTACTGTATTTTATGACTTGTATCAAGTTAGTAAAATTCAGTGAGTGTATATTGTTATTGATCTAGTAAAGCTTTATAAAATTATGAGAACGTTGTAAAGAGTTTATTAAAGATTAGTTATCAAGCGGTCGATATTGTTGTTGTTAATTGAAGCTGCAGTTAATAGAAAATTGGAAGCAGTGAAAATACTACAGTTAGGAAGAAATTCAAAGAAAAATTGGAAGACAATTAATCTAGAGATGGCTAAGTTCCACAAAACAAGACTTATAGGATGACTTTTTTTTACTGTATTTCATGACAGGTATCAAGTTAGTAGATTTCTGTGTGTATTTATAATTATTGATCTAATAAAGCATTATAAAATTATGAAAACATTGTAAAGAGTTTATTAAAGATTAGTTATCTAGAAAGCGGTCTGTATTATTCTGTTCATTGACGCTTCAGATAATAAGAAATTGGAAGGAGCTCAATCAAAACTTAAGTCGCAAAAAACAAGAAGGGTAAAGCCAGGAAAATGTATAGGACTAGATGTATAGAAAGCAGAGACCTCGTGTTTAGTTGACAGAAAAAATCCTCTCAGTACATACGAAATTGAACGGTGCACTAGAATACTTAGTTAAAATAAAGTACAAATCTCTGCAGACTATAGTATTTTGGTCTAAATTCTAGTATTAAGAAAAACATTTTTATTAATAAAACAAATGTTGAAAAGATTAAACTGGGCTAAAATACATGTTAACTACACAGACAAATTGTGGAGCCGTGTTATTTGGAGTATTAAGACAAAAAAAAATCCATGTTTGTTGGTGGTGGCATAAAATATACAAATAGAGAAATATAAAACGATTTGCACTCTAAATGAATTACATGTTTTGTGAAACACACAGTTGTTATGATCTTCAGTTGAATGGGATCGAAAAGTGGGGGCATAATTTTTGTGTATGAAAATATAAATGAAAAAAAAAATACATGTAAAATATACTTGAAAACATGAAACGGAAGTCTTCCAACACAATCCATCAAAAACTAGTTTTGATAAATCATCAAAAACCAGTACGGTGTGAACATATCAAAACTTGCTTATATATCATTCTATTATACTAACCGAGCTTCGTCCGTATACACATTTGGTTCAGGGGACCAGCTGCCTTCGGAAGCGTATATCCGAGTACGTTAAAAACTGTACGTTAAAGTGGCCTAAAAACATGTACTAAAAGTAAACTATGATGCTGGATGACGCAAATTTTGAAAATTCACACAGTTATGTTTATACGTAAATGCACAGAACTTGCATACGGATAAAGCATTTGGAATCAAATAGCGCTTTCACTTTTCCATAACAGTATTATATCTCGAATTAAAATTGGCTGCTCACTTATATCGACTTTTCTCCGAACTTTATGTCTGAACATCTACTTAAACGCCAATTTTGACAACTTTTTTCTAAACGTTCGTTTGTTTAAATTAGAAAAAGAAAAACACTATTCGATTTCTTTACCCTTTCTAAAAATACCTCTAATACTTGTGTATTGAATTATAAAAATGCCTTCGTTATGACAGAAATTTGGGAGTTTAAATTTCAGAAGGTTTTTTCTAAAGTTTTCGTGTTTCAAGAATGTTGCAAATTTGCAGAAGGGACTAGGTGGTAATGTATTGAGATGGTTTAAATTATTGTTAGTTGGTTATGCAAAAGTAAAAACGATGAAAAAAGTAATACGTCAGTATATACAGTAATTATATAATTTTTTTAAAGTAACCTGTGATTAGTGAAAATGAGTTTGTAAATAAAATATTATCTTACCCCTTAGAGGATTCACTTGTAACATATAGTATTACCAGTAACATACAGTCCATATACGTATTTTATTCAGAGCTTTCAATTTTTCTTTTATAAAATAAAGTTTGCATGCGACATAAAAATAAAAGTTATTAGAATATATATACAGGGTGTTTCACAAAGGACCCCTAACTTTAAAAATCAATAACCCGGAAACGGTGATAGATAGAAACATGAAACCAGTGTTATGTTTATTAAAATAATCGTAAGAATCTTATACGTAAATCTCAAAATTTAGTTAAAAATAGCACCGATAGATGGCACTGAGAGCGTTAAGAATCCTTCTAAAGAGTGTTCAGAAGCATAGAAAGACTAGACGTCGAATATTTCGTTATTTAAATCTGGCCGTTATTAGCGTATAGTGAAAATAATTCCGAAAGTGGTGTATACCGTGGAGGAACGTGTGTTTATTGTGTTGGAGTACCACTGATTAAATCAGAGTCCTACTGCCACAAAGAGAAGTTTTCAAACGCGATTTCAAGTCGCAAATGGTCCAGATGGAAAAACAATTCGTGAGCTTTCCAAAAAAAAATTCAACAGACAGGCAACGTGGCCGATGCGAATTATTTTCACTATACGAAATTAGCGGTCAGATTTCAAAGGCTAGTCTTACTATGCTTCTGAACTCTCTTTAGAAGGATTCTTAACGCTCTCAGCGCCATCTATCGGTGCTACTTTTAACTAAATTTTGAGATTTACGGATAACATTCTTACGATTTTTTTAATAAACATACCACTGGTTTCATGTTTTTATCTATCACCGTTACCGGGTTAATGATTTTTAAAGTTAGGGGTCCTTTGTGAAACACCCTGTATATATATATATATATATAATAAACCAATTTCTGACTTTTTAAAATTTTGTAAAGGGATATCGAAGTGTTTTACTTTTCATTTATTTTCGGTAAATTCGGGCAAAACATAAAGAATGAAGGAAAAATTTCCCCTGCACATTTTCCTGTTTTAATCCATAAAAACTTGTTTAATAATTACAAAAAATAATTAAACTACCAAATTTTTAAAGAAAATTTAAAACAAATAAGGATTTTCGAAATATTTTGTATTAGTATAAAGAATAAAATGCACTTAAAACAAGTACTTTAATGCTTGGAAACGTTCATTAAAGTTTTTAAAATCTTAGATAATCTGTATATTAAAGCTTAACAGAAAGTAACTAAACAATTCGATGTAACAGATGGATTATTATTTATTAGCAGGCATAGAATAAGAGAAAACTAAAATTGTTTTATAAGTCTTTTAAATGCCTAAAAAAGTAACAAATTTATAATATTTCACAACATCGAAAATGTTTGATTTAAAAATAATAAGAATAACTTGGGTAATATTATATAATAATTATCATTGTTAAATAATATAGTATCAGTATTAGTTAATTAAATAATAATAGTATAGAATAATTGATGTAACATTATATAATTATAATTAATGTAACAATTATATATACTAACTTATTAATATAATTTTTAATAGCGTATTAATCTAGCAATATTATTAGTATAGAATTTGTATCAGTTAATTTAATTATATATAGTATTTTCACATTTAATTTTTTATTATTTCTAGCTACATCAATTTAAATGTAATATATTTTATAGAAAATTTAGTCATATAGTTTTACAGAATAATTGAAAGCTACAAAAAAAAATCTGAATAAACTAAACATATCTGTCTTAAAGTAATTAAAGTTTTAAGCATGATTTAATTACAATGCAAATATTTTTTTTCAATTCTTCCAATCTATTTCATTCTCAACTATTCTATTATTACTTTTTATATTTAAAGAACTTTTGAAAGCCTTCAACATAAGTCTTTTGAATTATTAATCACGTTGCCATTAAAAACATGAAATTCAAATACCTATATATTGAAAAGAAATTTCTTTCAATCTACTTCTCAGAGAACTTTTATAAAAGAACTATTATATAGATTCATTAAAAACAAAAAGAAAACCATGTTTGGGAATGGATACTGAATTTTTTTTTTTTTTTTTATAATACTTTATAACGAAAGGAATAGGCAAAATGTATGCCCTGGTAAAGAAAAAAAAAATGAATGAAAATATCGAAAAACATTCTCAGGAAAAATTTATAGGCTACTTATTTAAATAAAATTTATTTTCATTCATGAAAGATTTTTTTTTAATTCAAATAATCTATTGACTTTTTAAAAGATAGTTAATTCTCAAGAAGAGTTTTTAAAAGTTCTATATTCAAGAAATTATAATGTCAAATAACTTACGACAAACTTTTAAATATACAGGGTGCAGAAATAAAAATCAACTTGCATGTGCATACACAGTCATTTACATTTACATATATATTTCCGATAATTGTGTGAAAAAACTGTAAAAAGATATAAGCAAATGAAATATAAACACATACAAAAATAACGATTTTATAAAACAATAAGCATCTACATATACAAATTACTGAATACTATTTATTGAGACGATTGTTTTTCATTAGAAACTATATTGTAAAAATTTTTATAGCCCAAAACGTTTGAAATTTGTCATGCTTTTTTTCTTTTTAAATAAACTTTTAAAATATTTTTTTAAAAGATTGACGTCTTTATATGCAATTCCAATGCTATAAAACACTTTATCCAGCAATTCATTAACCAAGAACAAAATAAATTAATAAAATGTACAAGGAAAAACACTTCAATGTTTCAGAAATTTAATTGCTGTTTCAAGCATCTTCTGCCACTTACAAGGGAGGTCTCCATAAGCGCATACTTAGAAAAATTTGACAGAAATTACAGAATATTCTTCTCATGAGGATATATATGTTGATAAAAACCTTTTGCAGAACCTCGATAAAACGTCCGTAAAAATGTATGAAAATTTCGTATTTTTGGCGATTTCTCGCTGGTTGGCGACACAATGAAATAATTTAAAAAAAATACGCTTTTATAATAAATACTCTTTTAGGAAAAAACTTTTCCACTTTTCATACTGAATTAATTTAAGTAATTTTAATTAAAATAAATACACTTTTATAACTACGGTTTTGCCATATGCATTTATATGTATACATAAAGAAAATTAACGGTCGTATCCTATGATTTAGAACAAAACTTAAATTTCTTAAAAATGCTTCAAAAAAATTAATGCTCAGTATCTTCACCTTGTGCCGCACGTATGTGTGTAGTTTACAGTATAAACAGAAGTCGGTGTTGTTTTTTTTTCTATTTTAGTACATGGTATATATTAAAATTTAGCTGAGTGAATTTTCCATTCAACAGTGTGATAGAAGAAATATTTCCTAGCCTCCAAATATATTAATGCATCTCCAACTGTATAAGGTTTCTTCCCTTGATATGCTCTTGGGATTTGCCGCCCTAGAAAATTCTGAACACCTGTACTTTCAATGGCTAGCAAGATTTCTATGTTCGGTAAAATATTCCATGTTTGATTCCATGTTTGGTTGGTGATAGCAAGATTTGATTTCCATTTTCATGAATAATAACATTTATGTTCTCTTGGTGGTATATAAAAAAACAGTATAGGAGGGTGGATATATCATTGAAGTGGTGATATCAAACATCAATGTACTTTCAGACATGAAATGAACATCTACAGAAACCTTTAATTGATATAGGTGATTTTAAAGCTATACAAATGTTTCTATATATTTGGTATATGAGCGATATGATCGCGTAAACTTCAGCATAGAAGCTGTATAATAAGTGGAAACTTAAAATAATAAATACTTCATTTTTTTATTTAATGCATTTTACAGATGTCGAAAGCTTACAAGATTTTAAATCCGAAGCGTTACCTTTGCACGAAATATTGTGGATTTCAGGTATCTCGATTTTCCCTATGCACTTTTTCTAAACAGTAAATTCTGTGGTGAAGTTTATATGATATGTAAACATCGTGAAGCTGAAACTTCAAAAATCTGTCTGTAACATTTCTCAACACAGTCGAAAAGTGTTTGAAAATTCTCTTTCTCAGACTGCCAACGCTCCTGTTCTAACTCTCGGATTGCAATGTAATTGATATATGTTATTGAGGTTTACTAAGGCATGTTTCCTATTAAAATGAAATGTATTATTTATATTCCATATAGAGGGACAATAAAGAGAAACCCGTTACAATAGGGTTTATAATGGAAAATCGTTTGCTGCGTATTTTAATGATGTTACACCATTTCAAATATAATGAAATTGATATGCTTTTCTAAGGCGCATTAAAAAAGTTTTCTCTAGATTATGGAGTGCAAAGCATGTATCATTCATTAAAATGTTTCCAGAAAACACTCGTTTCATTATTAGTTTACGGAGAAAAAATATTTGAAGCGTATTTTAATGATGTTACACAATGGGATTCACAAAATGTATTTCGGTCACAGTACTGTATATGAGCGATAAATGGTGGAAGTAAGTTTTCAGATGACCAGTTGTTTTTAACTATATTTTTAATACTACGTGGTGTGTATAAATTCAATAGATCTTATATGGAGCTAAACAAAATAATTCGTAAGCATCACTGCGTTTCTGCATTACTTAAGGTTGTTTTTAAATTGAAATATGCATTTTCCGACTGAACAATATATAACATACTTATATATGTTCGTAGATTATAAACAGATTTATATAATCCGTCTATGGCTGGTAATTTCTAAAAGTAGATTTTTAGTTTTGTTATACATTTTTTTTTTCTTGAATTTAGTTAAATATGAGGTGTGTATGGAAATCTGTAGATAATCTATAGGACAGTATCAATTGATTCTAGTGCATTTGCGTCTATTTGAAGAATTATCTGAAAGTGAATTTTTTATTACTTTTTGCATTTATGACTAAGTTAAATTTAGTACACTATTTAGTGTATATAAAGATCTATAGATGATCTACAAGGATGCACAAAATATTTCGATTAATTTTGCGGCTATGAACGGTAATTTCTGAAATCTGCTTTTGAAAAGTGTTATCCGATTTCTGAATTGTTTACTTTCAAGGAAAGTTTCCTTGAAGCGTATACTCAGAATATTTTGAAAAACTATGCTAATGGAGCTACTCATGTATGTAATGAACGATCAGTCAAATTTAACTGTGAAATTCCAGTAGACAATCTGTAAAAAAATAAAATACTTTCGAGCATATGCCGCAAAAAGACGCGATTTGGCGAGCAACAGTTTTTCTTTGCAAGCTATTTTAATGTATTTGAAAATGCTTGATTAAATAAGTGTTTAAATGCGTAGAATTTATCAATTTTAACTTAAACAAATAAATAGTTTATTATTTCTCTATAGGTTTCTATAAGATATATACAAGTTGCGCATTGGTGAAGTTATTTAATTTTACATTGTTTCGCCGGCTGGATATGTTTTAAGTGTGTTTTAGCAGCAACTGCACAATTAAAACCTCGCTCATACATTTCGATATTGAATACGGCATTGTTTCCACGGAAACAATACTTTTCTCTTGTTGTCTTCGACGTCAAATTTATAGTGCTCAGAATCGCACATTAATTTTTAGTTTGAAGCATTTTTAATAAATTTTAATTGTTGTTCTAAACCGTAGTATGCGAACCTTATTTTTCTTTATATATACATATAAATGTATATAGCAAAACCGTAGTTATACAAGCGTATTTATTTAAGTTAAACTTACTAAAACTAGTTGAGTATGAAGAGTAGAAATAGATTTTTCTAAAAGGTTATTTATCGTAAAAACGTATTTTTTTTTCATTGTGTCGCCAGCCAGAGATAAATCGCCAAAAACACGGGAAATTCATATTATTTTTACGGGTGTTACATTGAGATTCCGCAGCAATGTTTTTAGACATGTATATACCTCATGACAAGAATTTTCTGAAATTTTTTCAATTTGTTCTGACTATGCGCGTATGGAGACATTCCTTGTTAGATATCTTCATTTTCTTTTACGTTTTTAAACAGCCAAGTTCTATTACACTCTTCTAAAAGTGTTGAAGAGTGTTAATCTATGCCTGTAGCATAATTTTTCATTCTCATTTTAAAAGCTTACCCATTCACATTTTAAAATTTTACATTTTGATACACCTTCTTGCGAAACATATTAAAAGTAATTGACTGCGGTATTGAAAATTCTACATATAACTGTATCACTGCGCAGTATTTTAGCCAGTGTTAGGTAATTTTTTATTCAAAATATCTACCACTCATACCTACGAGTTATCTACGTCTTATTAATTGTAGAAATCTGCGATTAATTAATGTAAAAACTACTAGTTAGATAAACAGATATATAATTTTATTTAAAAATTGAGTAATATTATTCAAACTTAGCAATCCCAATTCCAACGTTCAGCCTCTGTTTGCTACATAAACGAAGATAAGTGCAAAAATACAAAGTGAAACCATATGTTGCAGAAGAAATAAAGTTAAACTTTAACTCTATTTTAAAAACAGCTAAAAATACTTATACTCAGGTCCAAAACATCTACCCGATGTTTGCGTCTGTTTTGAAGAATTAAAGATATCCCGTTTTACAAAGGTAGACATTTATTTCCACACAACAAATCAAATAAAAAACATATCTTCAATAACATTACAACGTCATTTCAACTACATCTGAGAAACTTCTAGAACATCTACCTTTTCTATAAAAATTAAAACGAAAAAACATAAATTTGCCACATCACAAAAATAAATTACAATAATAAAATAAAATCAACAATTCAATGAGTTTTTACATCAAGCAGATACAATAAAATAATGAAAAGCCATGTCACGCGATCCCACTCTCAGCGAAGTTAAAACTAAGGATCACGCGAGCTAAAATTAAAAGGTTTATGCAACATCCTCCCCCCTTTTTGAGTCAGTGGCAAACGACTCCAAAACATTAATTCCCTGATTAAAAAGATCAAGTCGCTTAGGAATCTTAATCAGCCGACCGGATGAAGTAAATTTCTTCTCAAGGATCTTCTCAGGACATGATGACTGTTCATCACATTCGGTCTCATTTACAGGGTCATTTGATCTCAACATACCTCCAGGCGAATTAATCTCTTTAGTAGTAATCTCCAACGGATAAATACGTTGAATAGGTCTTATGAAAATTCCTGAAGCCGTTTTAAGTCTAACTGTTCGGACCTTTCCATCACGACCTTGATTTTTTTCGATAACTCTCGCCAAAGGCCACTATAGTCTCTTTTAGGTAGCTTTCAATACAAAAAAGTATAAAGCTACCTATTGCAGCCGTTCGGAGGAAAGCAGTTCAGGAAAATTTCGATATATTTTCACCGATCACGACCCCCAGACCCCAAAACCACCCTCCGTTCAAATGTTGATTTATATATATATATATATATATATATATATATATATCTCCATATATATATATATATATATATCTGACCTATGTCATACGATAACGCTCGTATTTATAAATCAATTTTGATGAAACTAATTGTGTGTATTAATCTCACCAATGTCTCGACCGAGTTCGTTGGACAACTTGGTCCGCTATTTTGTTTCAAGATGGCGGCCAATCAAAAATTTAAAACTAAAATAAATATACAAAAAAGTTAAAATTTCAAATTTATTTTTTAATTCAGTGTTAGGCCTTGAAACGAGGATTCCAGAGCATTTTTTGTTTTACCTCTATCTTAAAAAACGGCTGAGATAGAGCAGTTTGAAATTCTAGGGTGGCTGACATTTTGAAACAAGAGAGCACATTACAAAAATTTTCATTGTTGTAGTAATTTTCCCAATCAAACGCATAAAACTATATATTCATATCCGTTAGCGCCAAATTCTCGCCAAACTTGGCGACATTTGGCGAAATATCGCCAAATTTGGCGACCAAAATATGTCTTCATAAATGAAGCCAATTTGGCTATTGCTCAATAATTTGGCGAATTTCTTATTCAAATTCAGTATTAATGAATCTTTTGAAAACGTTTTATTTGCATTTTAAGTTGCTGTTTTCGTGTAACATTAGCTAAAATTTTAAAACGAAGATATAGGAAAGCTACCTTTTCCTCCCGATACAGGCCGGAAGGACTTTTTAAAATCATCCCCTACCAATACAACTTCTCCAATTTCAGGTTCTCGGGAAACTTTACCTTGAGTTTTCTTCATTACTAACTGTCCTAAATATTCTTTTCTGAAACGACTTCTTAAATCCCTCAAAAGCTTTGCACGGTACCTGATTCTTTTTTGCAAATGTTGTGAATCAACTTCATCTATATCTGTTACGTCAGAACAACAATCCTCTTTTAGAAACATTGAAGGGGTTAAGGGAATTAAATGTTGAGAATCTTCCGATACATATGTTAAAGGTTGAGAATTAACGACTGACTCACAATCACAAATTATAGTTTCAAGTTTTTCGTATGATAACACAGATTTTCCCAATGTGCGTCTAAGAAGCTCCTTTATGACGCGTACTAATCTTTCCCACCAGCCTCCCCACCAAGAGGCAGTAGGAGGGTTACATTTCCAGAATATCCTTTTTGTATTCGTCTCCTTAAGTATCACTTTCCAGTCTAATTTTGAAAGCTCATTAAAAGCACCTCTAAAATTACCCCATTGTCGGAATAAATTATTTCGGGCCTACCTCTCCTAGCTATGAACCGCCTTAGAGCTAAAAGAATAGATTCCGCCGATAAGGAAGATACAAGTTCCATATGGACAGCCCTGTACACCGCACAAGTGAACAAAGCAATCCAAACCTTTCCACCATCTTTTAGAAATAGAGGTCCCGACAAATCAGTCCCTACAACCGTGAAAACAGAACAATTTTCTACTCGATCAGCTGGCAGAGGCACAGAATCACATGACATTGGCTTTGACTTATACCTTTTACATTTCACGCATCTATACAACACTTTACGTACAGTCTTACGTTGTTTAGTTATCCAAAACCTTTCTCTCAATAATGACTGCATCATATGAAGTCCTGCATGACAATTTTTTCTATGCACTGATTCAATTAATAATTCAGTAAATATACATTTACCAGGTAACCAAATAGGTCTTAAAAAATCAGAACTGTCTTTTCGTTCAGTTATTCTTGTCTTCACTCTAATGATGTTTTCATTATCAGTAAATACATCTAGACAGTTAACAGTCTTTAAATCAGATAAATAAGAATTCTGAATAAATCTAATCAAACACTTCTCAGGACTTACAATTTCATGAACAGAAAGATTTTTACACAAATTAGGAGTGCTCCTACAGTTGTTAATAAAACGTAAAACCCAACCGAAAACCCGAATTAATTTATCATAATTCGAAAATCTTCCAACATCAAAAGGATCAGAAAACTCTGACACATTAATATTTATTAGCTTAACTTTTTTATGTTCATCATTAACTTCATTATGTTCCCCAAAAATTTCATTAACAGGCCACGATTCTGAATTTTGCTTGAGCCATAAAGGTCCATTAAACCACTCAGAATCCAGCATTCGACTAGGTGAACAACCTCGAGATAGTATATCTGCTGGATTCATGGGACCAGGGACATGTCTCCCTGATTCAGTTTGTGTCAGATGCCTGATTTCTTTAACCCGGTTAGCAACAAAATTAGACCATTTCCCGTGGTTTTTTATCCACCACAATGCAACTGTAGAATCACTCCAAAATGTACTTTTCATATCAAAAGCATTAATTGCATTACAGATGGAAAAGGCTAACCTGTCTCCTATGCAACACGACATTAACTCCAATATT
This sequence comes from Maratus michaelseni, assembly GCA_963931845.1. Taxonomy (NCBI): domain Eukaryota; kingdom Metazoa; phylum Arthropoda; class Arachnida; order Araneae; family Salticidae; genus Maratus; species Maratus michaelseni. Next base: position 346,819,682 of record OZ007592.1, read on the forward strand.
GGGATGCTCAAGATTTTCAAAGGTGCTACACTACTTTTCGCTCTTAAAAGAGTCAACATAATTCCAGATGAATTACGAGTTCGAGCAAAAACACATGCAGCATAAGCATTCTTACAAGTCGAATGTTGCATTCGAGCCTACATAACGTGGTATTGTCACATCTTTTAACAAATGCACATCATTTAACCATAAACAAAATTTATTTACAATGTCCTCAGGCAACATATCATCCCAATGAATACTTTGTTTCCATGTTTGCTGCAAAATTAACTTTGGTAGCAGTGTAGTTGGGGCAAGTTTACCAACTGGATCAAATATCGATTGCACAATAGATAGAATCAATCTCTTAGTTACTTTAACATCACATGTTAACATATTTGCATTAATCTTATATTTTAGCGTATCATTATCTAAGTTCCATAACATTCCTAATAAAGATGTATCCCCGGAATGCTTAGATGTAAATTTACAAGCAACATTGCTTTCCCAACTACGTAAGTTAAAACAGCCTTTGGACATAATAATTTTAGCCTGTTGAATAAAATTCTTTTCTTCTTTTACATTATTTACACCAGTTATACAATTATCAACATAAAAAGAATTTTTTAACTTATGAGTCACTTTCTTGAAATCAGGTGAGGAATTGTTTAAAATATGAATGATGGAAGCATTCAGTAAATAAGGAGAACAGGATACCCCGAAAACTACGCGACAATGCCTATAAATTTGTATTTCCTCATCGCATGGGTAAAAGAAATGCAAATAATCTCTATCTTTCGGAACAATACTCAGCTGAAGGAATGCTTTTTCGATATCGGCACTCAAACCAATAGGGAAAATTCTGAACCTGTCTACATGTCTGGTATGAATTCTACTAAATTAGGACCTTTAAATAAACACTGGTTTAAGGATGGCTTTCCCTTTTCGTTAGCAGAAGCATCAAATGCGGGTCTTACTTTTGTAGTTTCACTATCCATCTTTATAACAGGTCTATGCGGCAAATAATGACATTTATTATCTAATTTTTTTGGCACCCTTTCAATAATGTTTAATTTGTCCCATTCTTGAAACACCTTTTGATAACTACCTAGAAATCCACTTTCTTTAGCACGTTTAATCATTTTCTCATGACGCATCAAAGATATAATTTTGTTATCTGGCAATTGATTAGTTTCGTGTTTCCAAGGTAACTCTAATTCATACCTACCATCCGGCAGTATCAAAGCCATTAAATAATAAGCCCAGTCAGATAGTGTTAAATTTGTTAGCGGGGACACTAGCGCCATTCCTCTGCTGCGGAGGGAGGACAAAACAGAAGTGCGTCGCAGAGAAACGATACGATTTATTTATATCGATATTTTATCGTTTGTATCGATTTTTTGTTTTTGCACTTCCTTTAAAAGCTTGCTAATTATTGGGATATTTTACATTAAAGCTAAAATTATAATGAAAATAAAAAGAAAATTATAATTTTAAATATTTTTTTTTGAACACATTTTAACAAAAAACTGATAGTTTAACAGGAATATTTTATAACAATATTTCATGATGTTAAATGTTTTTGAGATTTTTTAGCAATTTAATAATAATTTAAAATCTAGTAATTGAAATATTTACTCAGTAAGAATGAAGATTATTTAAAGATTTTATGCATACAGGATAACTAGAATAGAAAAAAAAAACTGAACATTTTTATATTTTATTGGATTTTTAAGAACTATGCAATTATAAATTTTACAATTTATCAGAAATTTTTTCATAAAATAAATAAAATATAAAACGAAAAGAATAAATAAAATTTAACATCATGAAATATTTTTGATAAATTATTAGTTTTTTGTTAAAAATACATACAAAGAAATATTTAAAATTCCAATTTCATTTTTATTTTCATAATAGTTTCAGCTTTAATGTAAAAGGCCCCAGTAATTAGCAAGCATTTAAAGGAAGTGCAGGTTAAATTGCCCATAACATCTCACAATTTTGTATTCAGCCATATCATTTTTTAACACTGTCCAACCAAGTTGAAAAGGGTTTATGACTTCGGTTTGTCTGTCCATGCTCTAACTCTCATAAATATACTCGAATTGCCCTGAAATTTTTGTCGTTTACTATAGCATGTTCCCTATTTCAACTTATAGTTTTTTTTACAGGGACAGTCAAAAATATTACGTTACATTACAGTCAATGGGAAATAATCATTTCAAGTGCATTTTGATGATGCTACGTCATTTAAAACATGATGAAATTGATATATAATTATGAAGCACATCAAAACAGGCGTTTTGTAGAATATGGTATGCAAAACATTAATTATTCATTTACAGGGTCAAACAAAAGAATTCTGTTACACATTGTTCTATGGGGGAAAATCATTTGTAGGTTAATATAGTGATATTTCACTATTTCAAACATAATGAAAATTATATGCATTACTGAGGTGCACTTATTAATTTCTCTCATCAAAGTGGTGTGAATTGCGTTTATTTACAGGGAGACACAAAGATATCAGTTACAGTACAGGTGTGTTATTTAGAGTCAATGTGTGATATGTGGGTTTCAACTTTGGTTTGTGTTTTAAGTTTAACTCAATTTTTTCATAGTACGTGTGTTTATAAACTCGGTTGTTCATATACACGGCTACACAAGGGAATCCGTAAGTATTACAGATTATGGGAGTGAATTACTTAAGGGTAGTTTTTAATTGTGTTAACCATTTTCCTGCTGAACTATGTTTAGTAGACTAATAAAAGTTTGTAGTATATAAATAAATTCATATACAGAGCTACACAAAGAAAAATATACATTGTCGTTTAGGGTTGGTAATTGCTGAGAGTGAATTTTAAGTTGCCTTTTAGCTTAATTATTGGTGTGTACAAAAGCTTCAGATAATATGCAGGGCTGTGCAAAAGATTTTGAGTGCATTTTCATTGGTTAGTGAAAATTGCTAAATGTGAATATTCTAACTGAACTAAAGTTTATCATGGTATATATCCCCATCTATTGATCATATACAGGGCTGCACAAAATAATTCGACTACTTTTTTGACACTGGAAGGTAATTTTGACAACTGTATTTTTCAATATGTTATATGTTTTCTATAATGTTTACTTACATATCTCCGTTCACCTTATTTAACGGTGAAGTTTCATTACAGTTTTCTGGCTGTGTTGGAAAGTGTTTCATAATCACACATAATTTTTTGTTCTTGTTTTTAATACATTGATCCCGTTCTAGTTGCTAAAAATTATATTTACAAAGGAACCACTTTTGGTGCAGCTCGCACCTAGCATCCATACATGGTACATTTCGTAGCCCTATACATAAAAGTTAGAGAACTGACAAAATTTCTCTGTTAAAGTCATATTTTTAATTTTTTTATACTATATTATTTTTTCATTATTGGATTTTTAATTGATAATTTCATGCCAAAAGCGAGTCAAGTCGCCAAATAGGGTGCTATGAATCCAAACCACTACTGACACAGCAGAAAAGTATGACATTCGTCCAGGGTTGTCTGAAAAAAGTCTACAGTCAATGTCACGCCACCAAAAATGCAATTATAATGTTGAAATTTTTCAAAATGAAATTCGTAGGTTTTTAAAGAGTTGTTTTAACTTCTTTCAATATTTTATTCTTACTATTAACTAATTTGTATTTTAAGTATTTAAAAAACTTCTCTGTTAATAAATGGTCTCGAAAATTGCATTTTCTGAAAGTTATGCTGCTGTAAAATAAAAAAATGATTTTAACACAAAATTTTCAACAATTCTCAAACTTCGTAATATAGGGCTTTAAAATGCCACCCTGTCTCAATGCTAGGTGCGAGCTGCACCAAAAGAGGTTCCCTTGTTAGTAAAAAGCTTATTTAAAGAAATCAATATAATTGACCCTTCTCTCTTAAAAAACTACGAATTTTCATTAAATAATTTTATGTAAAAACAGATCATCATGAAATTTTGTAAAAAAAATTTCTTGCACTTTTTGGTTCAAATATCCACAGATACTTTACAAAAGAAAAAGAAAACTTATGATTTTAATAATTTAGTAAACTGCAGCTAAAATGCTACTTTAAAAAATAATAAGACTTCAAACTTTTAATGTAACTATTGGGTTGCTCGGAAAGTTGGTTCGTACCGGAAAATTCTATTATTAGACATTAAATCAGATAACTAATGTCTAATAATTGACGGGCAGAATTTTCTGGTACAAATTCTTAAGTAGAAGGAACTTTCTGAATAACCCAATATATGTATTTAATGACCAATTAGCAGATAGTTAACTATCAACATTTGTATAGATTTCTCTGTGGCATATGTTAAATTTAATCGAATCATTGCCTCTAGTATGTGAATTATATACTATATCAGAGATGAATTCAACGGTTGGGGCAGGGTACACATACACCAGATGATTTGCAATTTTATGATTTTATTTTTATATTATGTTAAAATTGTTATTATAAGACATAAGTAAGCTGTATTTCAAAACACAGGTACAATGACAAAGATTGCGCACTTAAAAAAAAAAAATGAAAAAGTTTCCTGTTGGAAATGGAATTATAGTTACCCTTATCGATTAGAAAACTTTTCCGAACCTACAAGGAATAAAATCTGGAAAAATAGAAAGTTGTTTCTTTCTGTCAAGAAACTTTTCCTTTTTGATTCAGAAACTTATCTTTAAATACAGAATAAATTCCTGTAGATTAATGAAATCTCTCCTTATGTATAAACAAAAGCTTCCCAAATCAATAAGTAAACTCATCTTTAATAATAGAATCAATTCCTATAAATCTGTATAACTTTCAATTCACACAAAAAAAGTTTTGAAAGAATAGACAGAAAACATTCCTTTTTAAATAAGAAACATTTCTGAATTATTCATTCGGGAATCTTGAAAAAGGTAAAAATACCTCTGTAAAATAGTAACTTTCTTTTCTTTATGGAAATATATATATTTTTTTTAATCAGAAAAAAATCCCGTATCATAAAGACTTTTTCCTTATAAGGAGTAAGAACAATGACAGATGAAAATACTCACCTCTTGGACACTATCTTTGTTTCCTTTTATCTAACTTAAATATTATTAAGAATCTTTTTTGCATGCCTATTCACACAATCAGAATTTCAGATAAATGGGTAATAATTCAAGTATGTTAAGATCATAAAATAGATTACTTTGGTATGTTTTGTATTACAATGGTCCAATTTAACGTATTGTCATCTTTAAATTTTATTTATTTGTTACAAGTATACTTTTTTATGTTCATAATATACATAGCATACTTCTTGTTTATTTGTAATCTGCGTGTATACGTATCCTTAATATATTCAGTCAAGATAAAAACAAAAGCAAAATTGTCCAAAACAAACCATTTCGCCTGCTAAAATGTTCCCGCACGCTTAAAAGCACTTTTTTTTTTTTGTGAAAAATGTAAATTGTCATATAAATGTAAAACAAATCTGGTGAAAACAATTTAGCTTTATCTTTAAATGGTTTTCTTAATTGAAATGAATTGGAAAAATTATCAACATGGAACTGAATAGACATAATTCAAAAACATTGTTTAATACTAACTGTTCTCTCGTTTTAGCAGTGATGAATTCAGCAGAAGGCTTGGGATACACACAGTGGAGGATTTGTGGTTTTATGCTTATAAATATAATTTTTTATGTTTAAAGTTATATCATAAGTAAGTTGTCTCTAAAAACACAGATAAAACGACAAAGTTCATGGTTCATACGCTTGAGAACGATTTTATGTTTATATTTGTTGTAGAAGTGCAATGTTCACCCCCCTTCCCTCCCCTTTTGGAGGAGAATTTTTGTTTTAACACTGACCTTCACAGTACCCATAACCAAAAATAATAATAATATTAAATTTAATGCATTTCATTTTGTATGGAGTGTTTTTAAAAAGGTAAAATTCTACATATTTTTTATGTTATATAAGTTAGTTGTTTCTCAAAATACAAATATATCAAATAAAATTCAAGCACTTTTCAAGGATGTTCAAGGGTTGTTTTAGATCAAAGTGTGAAAAAAAAAGGGAGAAAAAAAAATACTTTTCAAAAATTAAAATCAGATTTTTTTTAATTAAGGATTTTTTTTCTTCCTAAGTTAAGATATTGATATGCAACTTAGATTTGTAGGAGGTTTTAAAAATAATTTGTCTTCATACTTCAGGTATTCTTGTAAAAATCTTGCTAAAATAATGTGTACTAATATATATATATATATAAATATATTAATATAATAAATCAAGCTGTCTTAATGAAGACAAATTCTGGAACAATGTTATTTTTTGAGTTGGCAGAAGTAATTTAGTAACATACAGATTATTTAAAAGTAAACTAAGACAATATTTAGAAAAAAAAATACTGTATACAATTGTTTAGAAATCAGATAATCTTTAACTTCAAAAACAATTTCCCCAATTTTACTTTACAAATATACATTAAAAAGTACTTTTTATTTCAGATTGTTTTGTATCTTTTCTATTGTTATAACTCAAATAATACAAATATATATATATATTTTTTTTGTCAGCTCATATCTAGATGTAAAGTATTTTGTACACCTGAAAAATTTTTCAATCATTTTGTACTTTTTAGTATTATTATTCATTTGGAGGAAAGAATCTTTCTAAATATATTTGGTATTTTTTATGTTAGCCGGATGTCAATTATATAGAGATGTAATCATTGGCACCCAGCTAACATAAAAATAGCAGTTATTTGTACTCTTTAAACTTTTATTTAGTACTTTACTTAATTATTACTATTAAGTAGAAGCATTAATATGTGTCTTTGTGTAGAATATTATAGTGAACATGGTATTTTCAGGTACTTTAATAAGATGTTTTAATAAATTTACAATCAGCAGAAAAAGAAAAAAAAATCTTATCTATTTATATCATTAAAAGAATTTTCAAGTTTCTGTTCAAGAGAAAACATATAATTTTTTTTTGATTGATCATTTATAAACATATGTAGACTTCCAGCCTTTATTATCTGTATTTTGTGCTTTCAAACGCTGTGAAACAAACATAGATAAAAGTTGAAAGATATTATAGAATAAACAACAGTAGTATTAATTTATCAAGCATAGTAGAGCAAAAATTTTGGCTTATTTAATCTAAATAACGTGAAGGTCGTTTCAATTTTTCAAGAATAAAATTTCAACATTGATTTACATCAATGATAGATCTTATTTTTAATCAGCTTACCATAGTTTAGATATACACAACATTACATAAATTAAAATGGTTCTAGAATAAATATAATACATAAGAAAAAAATCACCACATTGCTTGACTATTTCAAAGAATTCTTATCAGATCTTTAGATATTACGATATATTTTTTTTTCAAGACGATATATTAAAAAAAACTTTTAAATAATAAAGTATAGTTATTTAGTAAGGTACATTTATACCATCGGTAAAAATATCATACATTAAAAAGTAAAGTAATATCACAACAAGAGCAGAAGTGAATTCTCAAGTGAAGTTGCTTTTCATGATATTGAATTTTTTACTTAAAGATTTGCGATTAAAGAACATTACTTCAAAATTAGAAGTAAGATAGGGATTTCCCCTTATTTCTTATTACTGACTTCTCCTATTACTTAACATTTAATCAAAGTAATTAACTTAACTGCAAAAGGATAACAATGTTATGTGGTGGATAGACAATAAAGATGATCATTTAAAAGAACAAACACATTTATTAAACATTTAAAAACAAACAATAAATAAAAATGAATGTTTCAAAATTATATTATTTTGTGATACTTTATATTTAATTGAAATAATAAAATACAGCTCACAGATGCAAAATATTTACATCTTGAGATATTAGAGTAAGATAGCTGTTTGCAGAGTGTGTGCTTCTGGTGTCATTAAAGTTCATTACCATGATGATATAGAGCGATCACCACAAAGTCTGTAATTATTATACAAACCGATTTCCGACTTACTCTTTTCCTGAATTCCAATAAGCTTTATCCATCGCTGACATCTAAGGAAGACATAAGAATTCAAATTTGAATTAATATAAATTACGAGCATACAATTTGTGGATATTTACAGGTTGAATAGGGGAGATTTACTTGATGAAATTTTATCATCTTCTTAAGAATACTAACGATTTAAAAGAGAGAATTTTTAAAACGTAAACTGTTGGCATCTGATGCCTACTTTCTGATGGTGAAAATCTTGTTTTAATAATTATATTAGGTAATGAGTAATCACGCTTCTAAATTTCCCCCGTAGACTACCATTAGATTTCATGATCGGGAGTTTCAGTGAAGCAGCCCCTTAATAATGCATGTGTTGTTACTTATATATGCCATATGTACATCGTATACACATGTCATATACGACCTGTACATAACAAATTTCTTAAAATCTAGTAACGAAGAAAAATTTCGCAGGTAAAAAATATATATATATGTAATTTGACGAAACACAAATTTTTATTTTATGAGTTGAGAAAAATTTAGAATAATATATAATTAAATTCAGAAAGATAACAAACTTCCTTTTGTAATATAATCTCTAAAAAAAAAAAAAAAAATGCTATAAAGGCCGAATTAACTGGCATGTCCGAGAAATGCTGATGCCTGAGCAGTTGAGTGCTATAAAATGGTTATCTGATGATTGGGGGGGGGGGGAGAGAGAGAGAATTCAACATTGACACCATGTCAAAAAAAAAATAATTTAACAAATTACAATAACCATTAGGAAAATGTTCCGAAAGCTTAAAAAAAATGCCTGCCAAGGTTGCAGTTATGATTTCGCCAACATCATCGCAAAGCTTATATATGCATCCTAGATACGCATATATAATATATATATATATATTCCAAACACTCCTATATGTGCCATATACGTCATTACACACATATTATTAATGTCTTATGTGTCATATATACATCATATACACATGTCATATATGTACATCATATATGCATTATATATGACTATAACTTGGGCATATACGTCAAGAAATGTTATATATATATCATATATTATTATAATGCCATATATGCTTTATAATTTGGCGATAAATCTTGGTCGCTTGGCGATTCATCTTTGGAACCCGTGATAACATGAAAGTACCCAAATTTTAATCATATCAGCATAAAAATAATACAGAAATAGGGATCTGTTTCATACTTTAATGTTTAAAAAACGAGAGAAAAGTATGAGGATGTCAGGAATTGGCACAGACGCACCATGTTGAATTTTTTTTTCTCGTCAATTTGGCGAAAACTTTGTTTTGGAATATTAGTTACAAATAGTATGCCATAATAGCACGCGATTTTTTATTTCAATATAAAAATAAAATAATATAATAAAAATAAACAAATGGTAGTTTGATGTAAATAAATATGTTACTTTGATACTTTTCTATTGATAAATATAGTAAAAATAATTTATAGAATAAAAATAAATAAACAAAATAATCGGTTTACCATGTGAGGCTAAAATTTGCCATTTTGTTGTAATTGCGCCAACATGGTTTGTATGTAACATCTGTGCCCAGGAATTTTAACATAGTTGAGCAGAGAAAAGTCTTTTTTATGTAAATCGCCTTAATGATAAACTGTTAATATTGATAAAATAAATATTTGCATATTAATAATTTCACAATATATAGACACAGAACTTCAAAAACAAATTGATTTACATAATATGGGTTATTTAACCAATGTGGAACAGATGCTTTACACTCACGCAAACATATAAACATAAGTTTGGCGACTTTTTGGTTGGCGCGATTTTCAAGACTGCGCCAAACGAATAACTTAATTTTAATACAATGGCTAGGTTGCCATTAAAGGAAAAAATCCCCTAAATTTGGAGACTTTTTTCCTTTTTTTAACCGATTAATTTTTTTTTCTGCGTGAGTGTAAAGCATCTTAGCCAGCAAGGTTAAATAAATAAACAGTAAAATAAAAAAATTGAATATACAAAATCGTATCTTAATCTCACTTCTCTAGCACCAGATTTTGGATCTTAGCGAGTATCGCCAAAGTTGGGAAGATTTTTTCGCGCGTATATTTTGCAGACCACTGCAGCATCTATACCAAATATATATATATAGGGTAGATGTGCCAGTAATGGACAACTTTAAGGAATTTCAGTACTTTTTGGTTAGCCGGGCGCCAGTGATATGTACATATATAAATACCTATGTATATACACACACATATATATATATACATACATATATGTATATATATGTGTATGTATATATATATGTATATGTAGATATGTATATATATATATGTGTTTGTGTGTATATATATACATGTATATATATCACTGGCGCCCGGCTAACCGAAAAGTACCGAAATTTCTTTAAAATTATTTTTTAATTAATAGTTATAATTGTTATATTCCACATTTTTTAATATTATATTAATCTACCAACAATATTTAACCATGCTCATAGTCACATTTCCCAATGTGAATCGAAATTTAATTGTAAATAACAGAAATAAATCAAAACAACCTAAATTCCAGTAATGGACACCCCACAAAATGATATGATTGTAGGTCAATTCCACAGAAAAGTCTCATTTTGAGGGGAAAATAAAATTTATAATATGTTTAATTTAAGGATATAATTGGAAAGCTTGGTATTTTTATGTTGTATAATAAAATCTTAATAAAAAGCCATTCTAAATTACTGTTTACAAACTAAGTTAAGAGCCATTATTGTCTTTGTAAAGTCATAATGTTACGTCAGTTACACAATAAAAGTTACGTCAGTTACATGTGTAAATGCCATTTTTTCTTTTTTATTGTTCAGAAATTTATTAAACAAGTTGCTGTTATAATTTGTCATTACTTAGTGTTGTTGAGAACATTAAATCACTTTTTTTAACGGGTTAGTTTTGATAATTTTTACACTTCAATGAAGGCAGAAAAAATGCTTGTCTGTTTTACGTTACATCAGTTACAGGATTTTGAATTGCAATTTTTGTGATTAAAAGAGAGATTGAAATAATCTGCGGGTATTTGGGTATTAAGTCCTTAGTAAGAAATATTTTAAATTGTAAAAATTTGTTCTAGCTTTATTAGTAAATTTTCTGCACAGTTTTGAAAACAAAATTCGATGATCAAGTGTTACGTCAGTTACGATGGAATTGACCTGTATTTAAAACTAAAATTTAAAGAAAGCATATTAATGAAATAAAAAAGGCTGAATTTTTATTGGTTATTTTTTTACAAACCAAAAATGTTGAAGGTGGCCCATTACTGGAAGGCGGTCCATTACTGGCACATCTACCATATATATATATATATATAAACACAAAAATATCCGATATTTTCAAAATAAACAATGTATTGACGATTATAAATATTTTCAGATATTGCAGTTTAAACTAAAATAAATCAAACCAGAAAAGATTATTTCAAATGAAAATTTAAATAATGTATATCTAAATTTAACAGTTTATCTTTCAGTGGCTATTTCATGTAAATAATATCTCGCATAATTATTGGTTTTACATTTAAATTATCAACTTCAAACTAGGAAAATATATTTCTAGCTCTAAAAAAGGGCACAATTAATAACAGTTGAAAAATTCATTTACACTTATTTGACTGAAAATATCATACACAGTATTTAGAAAATAAATATCAAGTATATGAAAATAGCGAACATCATGACATTTTATACATAAATATTGGCTATACCTTATATATCACCGAACTCTGTTGGTTTAAACTATTTACTGGAAACAGCGTAATTTTTAAGTACCAAATCGTTAGAAAATTATTACTTTATTTTCAGCCTTCAATGGTCGAGCTCTGATTAATTACATTTATAAATCTGCATATCAGAGACAGATTACATCAGCTCCGCAGTTTTATTTTGAAATCATTTTATGAAATATTTATAACATTTAACCAGTTTATTTCATATTTGTTTTATTAATTAGTAATTATAAAAGTTGTTTAAAGAAGTTTTGAATTCTAAGGAAAAAACCAATTCCATATCGCCATTTCTTCCGTATACAAACTATTTACAAACCGAAAATAAAAACATTTAATTAATTTAAATTAATCTTACTTGAGAAAAAATTGATTTATATATGATTTATTTAACCAATGTTAAATAAAGAAACAGTAAAATAAAAATAAAAAATTTGAATTTGCAACATCGAAAATCAAAATCTCCATGATCAAAACATAGAACTTAACTTACCCCGTCATTGTGTTGCCATTCCTTCACGACAAATCGTTGCAGCACTCCCAACCGCTAGATGGCGCTATTTTCAACTTGCGAAAAGTTTCCCATTTATCTGACTGGGCTTATTATTTAATGGCTTTGGGCAGTATTGATAATTTGTTTTCAAAATCAATCTTTTCATCGGCCATTCGATTTTTTGTTTTAATATTTTCAGTAGGATCTGAAATACCTAAAGCCTCTAAGCCCCACAAATATTTTACTGAAATATCTCGCGCATGCAAAGACAGACTTGATAACACATTATCTGTAACATATTCGTTATTTATTTGTTTACACATGAGAGCCCACCCAGTCTAGTTTTGACAGCAGTGAGTCCCGAAGACAACTGTACAAATTCCCTCGTTAATAACTTCCCGATAACATCTGCAGCTAATAACAAATCAATTTCATTTTCCTTACATATGCTATCAGTAATTTTTATTTTTCTCTGTTTTAATTCCTGCAGAATTTTAGGATCATTAACAATGGATACAAAACCGCATATTTTTTCTTCCGAAAAGGCTTCAAGACAAAGTTTAAAAGTTCTATCTAAATCACCTACTTGCAAAGAAAAAACTGAATGAGATAATGGTTCCGTTTCTTTCCCCCCAAATAAACAATGAATAATTCTCTCTTCCCTAATCGGGTCTACTCTCATCTCCCGAATAACCCTTTCGGCCACATAGCTATGTTGTGAGCCGGAATCTATAAGAGCTCGAATTTTCTTTCTTTTACCTTTAACAAAAATATTTATACATAAACTTTACAAATAGACATTATCATTACTATTATTAGAAAGAGAAACCTCAGCTTTTGAATCTTTTGTTTACACTCATTTTCTTTCATATTCTTTGAACACATTAACTTTAAATGATTACCATTACAAATAAAACAATTGATATTAGCTTTACATTGATTTCTTAAATGACCAATTCTTAAACATGCAAAACAAGCCTTTTTCTTTTGTACAATCAATTTTTTATCATTAAAACTCATTTTCTCTGCTTTAAAACATTTTGCACTAGAATGTGGTTTATCACAAAAAATACAAGTAAAAAACAACTTACCATTAGAAAACTCATTTGTACTTACTAACTTAGCTGCAGTTGACATATCTAAATTGTCACTACTAACATTTTTATTACAAACGCGTTTCACAACATTACCAGTAAAACCAGTTTGAGTTAATTTAATAATTTCTTCGGACTCCACTTCATGGCGAAGGAAAATCTTAAGATTATCTAGAGTTCTTTCAGAATTCCTTGTCACTCCATCTTCAGGAACACTAAGTATACTTAGTGTTCCTGAAGATAAGTAACCCCCTAAGTATACTCTAAGTATACTTTCAGGTAGGCAAGATTCCACTAGAGGCCCGAGAAAATCAGCAAACTTTTCTTTAGTTCGCCCAAGACTTTCCAATGCTCTCAACTTACTCTCTATGCTGTCGTATAGAACAGCCAAATCTGTAGCAGTACGTCCAGTAGTAGCATTCTTCATTACAAGATTAAATAGATCCCGAACATATATTTGAACCAATAAATCATCACGTCCGAAACGATTTTTTAGTTGTTGCACAGCATTCGGATAATTAGTAGCCGTCAAGGGAAAACTGCTGATCAATTGAGCTGCTCTGGAATTCGGTGTCACACACTGAGCCAGGTATTGAAATTTATCTTCTTCAGCTAAGTTAGGATCCTCATGAATCTTAGAAAATTGGCTCCAAAAGCCCAAGAATTCTCTGGCATCTCCAGAAAATTTTCTCATTTCTAATTCAGAAAGTTTGAATTTTCTGTTATTCTCTGGATTCGATGGCAAAGATGAAACTTTGTCGACCACTTTCGACTGATGTTCTTCCATTTTGTAGTTTAGTTTTACTTTTAAACTCATAAATCTCTATCGGCTTCAGCTGCATTAAATTCAATTTCAAAATCATTTTCATTAAGTAAATCCAGGATATTATCTTCCGTCAAACACAGCCTGTTAAATTTATCATCTAACTGATTTAACAAAATTTGACAGTTAATAAGATTAAATTCTCCATTTGTGATTTCTACTTCCACCTTTTCAGCAACTGCCGGAAATGCTGCCTTTTCATTTTTCTTTTTAGTATTTAAAGACTTCAACGACATTATCAATTCGTATTAAAACAGATCTTCTATTCATTCAAAACAAACGTTCCTGTCACGGACGCCAAAAAATACATATGTTGCAGAAGAAATAAAGTTAAACTTTGACTCTATTTTAAAAACAGCTGAAAATAATTATACTCAGGTCCAAAACATCTACCCGATGTTTGCGTCTGTTTTGAAGAATTAAAGATATCCCGTTTTACAAAGGTAGACATTTATTTCCACACAACAAATCAAATAAAAAACATTACTCATTCCAATAACATTACAACATCATTTCAACTATATCTGAGAAACTTCTAGACCTTTTCTATAAAAATTAAAACGATAAAACATAAAGTTGCCACATCACAAAAATAAATTACAATAATAAAATAAAATCAACAATTCAATGAGTTTTTACATCAAGCAGATACAATAAAATAATAAAAAGCCATGTCACGCGATCCCACTCTCACCGAAGTTAAAACTAAGGATCACGCGAGCTAAAATTAAAAGGTTTATGCAACATCTTATACTTTTTAGACTTGTAAATAAAAACAATTGGGTAAGTATGATCGAAGATTACACAAAGGGTTTCGTTTAATATTCTTTTCAAAACACTTTATACTTTCTTTAATAAATCCAAATAAGTTTCATTTTCAAAAAAAAAAAAAATCATGATTTTAAATCATGATCTCGTTTTTTCGAAAATTTGAACCGGTCCGACAGCTGGCAAAGTCCGCTATTATACTCTGTCATAATAATATCTGTCATGTGGACCAAATGCGATATTAAAAAAAATCAATTTAAAAATTAAACATGTTGTATAGAGAACTTCAAAATGTTAAAATAGGCCAATATTGCTATAATCGGGTTTTTATCATGATTCAATACGTTCCTCAATCTCATATGACGTTATAATCATTTGTTGATGTCATATCTACTTCCTTTCTCTATTACTCATATTGATACTCTCTTTGTATAATTCTCAAATATTTGAAAAGTCCGTTAAACTTCCAATCTGAGTCAGATTAATTTTATTTTTAATTCTTTAATGACGTCTTATTAACCTGCTTTCTGTACTTACACATACTCATAATCCTTGTAATATTTTAATGTTTGAAAATTTCCGTTTTATTACCAATATGACGTCATAATAATATATATTTTTTTTCAATTGGTGAAACTTTTTGTTTCATTTTAATTTTTCACGTGGAAATCTTTCAATAGAAAATTAATTATTGTAGAAAGAATTTTATTGTGGATTTTTAATTGTTGACAGCTTCTATAACGAAAAATGTTTAAATTTAGTAGGAAAAGGCTGTTAGATTTTTGGTTTTTGATTTCTCTATATTAAAATAATATGACTTTTGTAAAATTTTGTGATTTTCAGCGTGACAGTAGGTATTCAGTTGTAAGTTATCAAAATTTCGAGTCTGTAACTTAATCAGTTTCTGAGAACCGGCTCTGTGACAGACAGACAGAAAAGTGAGATGAATAGAGCCTCATAAGATGAACGAAACCCTAAAAATGAAAGTAAAATTTCTAGATTTTATTTTTTTTACACTTGCATTTATGACTTTACTAATATACGCTACAACAAACATAATGATTCATCCCAGATTATTACTGCAGATGAAGTTTTCACGTTTTTTTTTACAAAAATATATCAAATTTCTCTATGTGTAAGGATTTATTTTGCTTGCGTCATCTATTTATAAAGAAAATATTGTCAGCACTTTCCTCATTAGATATGATGATGATAATTTTAAATGACATGTGAAGTATAAAATGTTCATACATTCATTTAAAATCAGAAAACTTTGAAATAGAAATGCGATATTTGACGCCGATTTTAAAGTACATGTAATAAAATACATGTTCGTAACATGAATAGTTTTTTAAAATTTATATCTTATCCTATAACAGAAGAAGTAAATATAGAACAGTTTGATTTTTATTTAGAAATATATTTTATGCGGCAATTCTTATATTAAACATAATTTATTTGCATAATTTAATGTAACATATAGAAATGTACAATGGAATTATTAATAAAGCAAATAAAAATATTTTTTTAATAAATATCTACAAAAGAATCTGCGGTAATTTTTTAAAAATCCGTTATCCTTTAAATCGAAAAAAATTGTAATACATTCAAATGGGTTTTCAATCAGAATTCTACATATACAATTATTTTCTCTTAGGAAATGTTTATTAACAATTTCCATATTTTGTAAAAAGCTTTATGTTTTCCTTCGCAAAACAAACCTTTTATGTGATTAATAAGAATTTTATTTATTAATTAATATTTAATTTTAAAAATGTAATTGAGATTCTGCATTTATTTCACTTGACTAGTAAAAATTCTTGACTCGCTTTCCCTTTCTTTTCTGACCTAAACTTCACGCCGTTTCAAAATTATTAATAATTTTTCCAAATAAATCATGATTTAAAATAAGGAATTCAAATATATATATTTACAACGGAATTGTAGATGTTTGACTAATATGTTCTGTGGTTCTTTTGTATATGTGTCACTTATTTAAGTGTGACATGGATTCACGATGCTATCTCTATCCTATTTCTACATTAATTATTCCTTCAAAATTTCACTAATTTTCGGGTACATTTTTGCTTTCCATCAAGAACATTTCCTGAATCACTACTATCTTGTAAGACTATGCAACTTTAAATTGATATATTTTTTAATGTTTGTTCATTTTCATTTTCTAAATGAGAAATTTTCCTTCAAAAAATATAGACGATGAAAACTGGATTTATATTGCAATTCCTCTTCCTTTCAAAATTTTCACTAAGCAAAATCTGTGAAAGAATTTGTAAATATAAAAGTACAAAAAAAAGGCTTCATATTCGTTTGAAATTTTCAAAACGCATCCTAAGATTTTACAGCACCTAATCTTACCTAAAAAGCAAAAATATTTTTCAAGAAAAAAAAATTCGTATGTCCTGATATTCACCTTTTAGAATTCTTTTCAAAGGATTTGAAGAAAAAGCAGCGATTATGCTGTTCTACATCATGCTATATATTCTCATTTTCTTCTTTGAAAAGAGTCAAGTTTAATCAAAATATACGCAGTGTCTGATGTGTAGTTTAATCTCGGAACAATTTTCTTTAATATAGTCCAGAACGAATTATGTTTCTGAGGTATTACTAGTTCTTAAGAAACTGTATGTTTCTTACTTAAGTTTTTCGCCTGAGTTCCGGATTTGTTAACTTGCAGAGTACGCTAGATCTCATGTGTGTATCACGTTTTATGAAATAAAAGCACTTTTTTATGTAATTTGAAGAGTAAGAGAAAGTAATTTTAAATATTTATGAATAGCAATGCTGTTTTTCATCAAGTTCGCAAAATGTAGCTTTCCCAAGAATGTTGTAACATTGGGACGATTAGCTAATGTTGCATATCTTCATGCATTTAAAATTCAAACACAAAATATTTAAAAATATATTTGAAAATAATTTTCTTTTATTACACGTTATTCATATTGCGCAGTAAAAGTTACAACATTTGATTATTATTTATAAACATATATATTACGTGAACTCGATGAGGTGATTGTCTGTGCTGCCGCTTCCCGGTCTATAAGTCTGTGTACAAGCGTGACCTACGTTATACATGGCCGATGCCTGACGTTTAAAACGTCACATGGAGTGGATCATTTTAAACAGCGATTGATGCAAAACGGTGGGCTCGCCGCTTTGCACCAATCACCGTGTAAAAAGGATCCACTTTATGTGACGTTCTAAACGTCATGCACCGGCCGTGTATAACGTAGATCGCGGTACAAGCCTTTGTGTCCCACAGTCATAGAAGTTTACCACTTGCTGTCTACACCCCATTTCAACTTCGATTTTGATCGAATCATCGTCGTGGACGTTTTGCCCTGCAAGATGTTTCTTGAGGTAAAGGAATAAATGGTAGTCGCTGGGTGCAAGGTCCGGGATGTAAGGTGATAGTTTATTCATGAACATTGATTCTATCTCCAGAGAAAGCACAAACACCATTTCGTTACATTTTGTCGATTCATATTGATCTCATACACAGAAACAATTTCTTTGTGAATATCCACGGGACGCTCACCTTTTGCGTGAAGAACACGTATACCGGAACGGAATTCACATTTGGTGGGAGTCTGAATTGACGCAGCCATTATAAATATCTGCTATATGAAACAGCCTCACAGTACAAATAACGAATGACTGACTAGAAAAGGTCTCCAACTACCAGATCGGTATTTTGTTGAGAGTGGTGTCGTTGGAAAGCTCTTACCATGGGGATCAAAGAAATGTATCTGTTACGGCCTTAGCCCAAAATCCTCCAACTTCGTTTTAAATTGATTGGTCAATTCGGGAATTGGCCGGCCAGTTCGCGAAATGGCTAGAAGCTATTGGCCAATTCGTGAAATGGCCAGAGGTCGCCGGCCAATTCGCGAAATGGCTAAGAGTAGTCAGCCAGTTTGCGAAATGTATAGGGATGGCCGGCCTAGTCTGCGAAATGACATGGAGAGACCGATAAGTTTGCGAATGGAGAAGGGGCGAGTGGGGAAAGTCGAAAGAAAAACTCATGAGATGATTTTGAGGTTCTGTATAGTTTCTACTTAATTAATTTTAACATTTTTTTTCAAGGTAAAGTTCATTTTCAAATGAGCCCGCAAAAGATATATTTTTAAATATAATGAAATTTCTTCAAAATGCTGACTTTCATCCCCCCCCCAAAAAAAAGGGATAATAATTTAGATTATTATATTTTATTGGTGTGACATTTTTAATACATTTATGCAATATAATTGGATTGGCTTTTTTTAATACATTTATGTAATATAAAAGGATTGGCATTTTTGGGGTACTCAGGCTTACAAAGAAAATATGGAAAAAATATATAAAAATATAATATAAAAATTTGGAAATCAAACCTACAAAGAAAAAGAAATGAAACGATTAGATGGTAAAAAACTAGTTTTTTAAGAAAAAGTCTTGAGCCATTTCGTTACTAATAAAACAAAGATGTTATTTGAAATGTTTGGAAACCACAACGTGACAGAATACTGCAGAGATTCTCTAAAAAGCCATGGGAACGCTCTTAAACAGGTCCATGATACCGAAGAAAAAGGAATTGCGCAGATAAAAAAATTAACGAATCGGTCAGGCACGAACAACAAAATCAATTCTTGTTGAGGATAGTCGAGCATCACAGAAAAGTCGAGCAAAAGAAGGGATTGTATCGCTCAAAGTTGATTAATATAACACATGATTAGCGTATCATACTACCTATTAATCTTAGTGTCCAGTTTTAGTATTATTTTAAGTTTGTGTTATCTAGTTTTCCCAATAAAATTAATTAACATTGAAAATTCGTATTTTTTGCCTAATTTTACAAAAATGATCAAAGTGTGCAACCTCTAAATATTATCCAAACTTCTTGAAATTTGGCATACATATATTTTTAAACACTGAGACTCGGGTGTAGGCAAAGTCTGCAAAAATTTTACATTCTTTTTTTTGCCTTACAAAATGAAACACTCTATTGTTCCTGTATCGCATCGATTCGACTAGTGTTAATATCTCTCATCTCGGAGACAGATGTATGGGTGTCATTTTCATTCGCTATGTCCATCGATTCGGGTACAGCAGCAGTAGAGGTATTCCCACCGTTGTTTACCGAACGCGCCGCGTGAATTTTGAGCCGCTTCCTCGGTGCTGGACAGTGGAGTACCTCTGCGGGTCCTATAACCTCTTTTTTTTCCATATATGATACGATATGCGTGATATTTATTTTCGGAAGGTTCCTGCACAGGCTGAAGCAGACATGTTGAATTTTTTACTTTTTCGACTCTTACTTTAAGTTTTTCATGAACATATTGTTCAAAATACTGTATTAAAATTATTATTTAAAACGATTGATCTCAACAAAAATTGTACACAGACATGCGCATCCTGACCCTACCACATCTGAGTCATGAGTTACACTGAAGGAGAATATGCGATATTACCCGTTTGACCACTTAGCTCTGTGCACTCTCCTTGCTAATCCGCTCGCCCGAGATGCAAACTCAAGGTTGTATTAAATAGCTGATTATAAATGTTAAAAAAAAGGCTCCGTACTTAGTCTCTGACGCTAATAGTTAGTGAGCTATTAAGGCAAGAATATATATACGTTTTCGTTTCGGTGCAAACGACTGTCTTGGTACCCGTATGTTTCAGTGTGATTTTAAAGGCTTTTCACGTCAAAAATTGGGTTAAAAATATTTGGGAAGCTATTCAGAAAAATAGAATAAAACCGATTAAGGAATCTCAAATAACTTACATAAATAAATTTTATAGGATATTAAGGATGCATTTAGTGTAAAAAAAGAACGATGGTATTTCTGTGGTGCATAGTTTCAACATTCTTAGAAAGATTTTGGGATTTAATTACTGAAGATGCTAAAACTATACATAAAATCTAACTGTATTAAAAACACTAGGACTTCTCTCAAAGGGATTAGTCTGAGTGATATTTCTCAGAACATAGGGTTAACAATTACGATATAGAGAAGATACAATGTGTGAAAAAGAGCAAATTAAATGATAGAATTACAAAATATCATATATAAATTCATATATACTGTTATGTTTTCATATATATATATATATATAATTTGGCAAATAATCTCATTTTCTTAAGTTGGAATAGCTCAAAAATTTAAAAAACAAACAAACAAACAAACAACAACAACAAAAAAAAAAGTCGGATTTTTTTTAAACGCCAAGCTTTTTAAAGTCACGTAATCAGATTTGCAGCCGAGAGTGTATTTTAGCAAGCGTAGTTTAACGCAAATTTAATTTCATTGTTGAAACATTTTCTTTGTGACAAATTTTTACATTTGAATTTAAAAAATTTCCTCCTTGTTTATTTGTATAACTATTTATAGAAACTCATACACTTCAAACCACATTGATAACAAGCTTTACTACAAACCTGATTACGAAACTGTAGCCTAAATTCCTACTAAAGTAATATAAAAAATCTTTCGATGACTTCTGTAAAAATCAAATTGAAGAAAATACATATATTTCAAAGATAATACTTCTTGATTATTTTCTAGGAGACTCTACCCCCTGCGCTTTTACTGCTTCAAACCTCAGACTTTTCTTCTGCCTGTCTGTCTGTCTCTCTCTACAATCTGTTTGTTTCCCTATCCGTTCTTCTACCCATCTCCATACCCGATTGACTGTCTCTCTACACGTCTCGCTACATGTCGTATATTTCCCTACTGGTCTCTCTACCTATTTATCTGTTTCTCTAACCATCGCTGTCTAACTACTTTTATGTCTAGCCGTGTGTCTATACTGTATTTCTCTCCGTACCCATCTGTCGACTGCCTCTCTACGCGTCTGTATACCCGTCTCACTATCCATGTGTTTTTCCACCGCATCTTTAAGCGTCTCGCTACCCATCTGTCTATCCGTCTCTCTAACTGTCTCGCTTCCCGTTTCACTATCCGTCTCTCGACACGTCTGTCTGTCTATATATCCCCTCTCTCTACCCGTCTGTCAACTCGTCGCTGTACTCATCTCTGTACTCGTCTCTCTATTCACCACGCTACCCGTCTCGAAACCTTTCCCTCTACATGTCTGTCTACCGGCCTGGCTACTCGTGTCTGTACCCATCTCCCTACCTATCTCTCTACCCCTCTGTCAACCCTCTTTTGTCTCAGTACCCGTCTGTCTATTCGTTTCGCTACCCGTTAGCTTATCTATGTCGCTATCCGTCTCTACCCGTCTCTCTACCCGTTCGTTTACACGTCTCTGTACATCTCGCCACCTTCCCAATATTTAAACAATTTAGTATACAGAAGCTGTTCATCTGTTATTAAATGCAAACAGAAGTAATTTATCTAATAAGTGTAATCAGATGCAATTTTTTTAAATACATACATATACCAGCATAATAATTCATCAGGTTTATTTTCATTCTAGTTTATGTCATTTGGCAGTAAATCTGAACTTATTAAAACCGAACTGCGTTAAGCTTTTTAAAAAAGCCCCAAGGTCCGTATAACTGGGAAGGAAAAGTACCCTAAGGGCTACAATATACATGTTATTAAGTTAAGTGAAAGTTTCGTAATCGAGTTCGCAATTGCTTATGTCAGAAAGCGTGGCTAACGCCATTTTAAATTCATTTCTGTAACTTCCTTTTACTTTTTTTTAGGGCGGGTGGGGGGGGGGAGGGTTCCAAATATTTACACTTAAATTCAAAGTATTACCCCCATGTTAATATTAGTGTTGTTTGTATTATTATGACCGAGCTTCATTGGAAACAAAAGACTTCTTCCACAGTTTTTTTTTTCTAGGAGAAACTTCCGTAAACGAGCCCAAAGCTAATCGGAGAATTTAATATCATTATTGTTTGTAACTCTTATAGAGTTAAAACAATATTGTTGCTAGCATTACTCTTGTTTGAGACCAACCTTGTTTGTGTATCTGAATGGGGAAAAGTTCTGTATCATGTGCTGGTTGGCACGATTGGCGAAAAAAATTAAAAATGGTGCTAAAAGGCAGTTTTAGCATCTTACCAAAATTTCCTAGAGAGAGGAAAAATATGTTTTTCAAGTATTTACAAATATACATTTATTAAACCATGTTTTTGCGTCATCTTAAAAATATAAGTACGATGCTAAAATAAAATTTTATTGCCATTTTCGATATTTTAATGAAAATACATAACAAACATATATAACAAAACTAAGAGACATTTTTGTGATAAATAATTGTTGTTGTCAGGGGGGGGGGCAAATTGTAAACAGTTAATAAGCGAACTAACAGATTACCGAAAATAACTTGTGGGAATTATAAATAACTTTTAAAATCTTAAAATGGAGAAGTGGTCCGTATAAAAATGCAAAACATGATACGCCTGATATAAGTATTTCCAAAAGAACAGATAAAGGGGTAAAACTCCCGGCGAAGATGTTATATACTCACCACGTTGGCGCGATTTTCCCCCTGCCAATTTGGCAAAAACTGTTTGCTGTGTTTATTTACTTTTATTTTTTATTTTAATTCTATAGATTATTTTTATATGTATGTCAATATTTATTGATATCAAACTATTATTTATTTATTTTTATTTCCTTTTTTAAAATAGTAGAAGTTACGTTTATTACGTTATTTTATTTTTATATTGAAATAAAAAATCACGTGCTATTATTGCCTGATATTTGTGACTAAAATTCAAAAACAAAGTTTTCGCCAAATTGGTGGGGGAAAAAATCGCGCCAACGTGGTGCGTATATGACATCTGTCATTTCAGTTATGTATTGGTACTTTTATGTTAACTTGGCGCAGTTGATAACTCGCCAAACATTGTTCTCATAACATCTTTATATTTCATTAATTTCATTTAACGGTACTTACGTATTATCCGTGTCAGTTTTAAGCCAACTGCGCCAATGGAGCCAATATTACTAATTATATTAACCCTTATATATTTTTTTCTTGCTACATGGTACATGCCTGTGAATAATCTATAATATTATTCTTTCTTATTTACTATGCTATTTACCATTTATTAATTTTACTTTAATAATGTTATTTACTATTTTTAACAATGTTAAAAATTTAATAAACATATACATTACATTTTATTTATTTTATATTAATTACCATTTTTAACTATGTTATTTGATAATGTTAAATTACTGTGTTTGAAAACATGATTGGCAACGATAAACAAGATTGGTACTTGGCAGCCATTTTTGGCGATCAATCTCCTGTCATGGATAATACGTAAGTACCCATTTAACTATAAACCTTTCACTCATTTCATTTGAAATACATACATTAAAAATTCATGTCTTCCACTCATTTAATTTAAAATACATGCCTTTCACTAATTCCATTTAAAATACTAAGAAGAAAATAAAAAGAAATAATGTCGCAAATCAAAATCTTTTATTTAAACATCATAGAATTGATTCCCATTTACACACGCGAAATAAAAAGCTGCCAATGTTGAGATTTGCGCCAAATCTCTAATACAAAGTTATTGCGGATTTTTTTCTTTCAAACAGAAAAAAATCCAGATTAATTTTCCATTTTTAATAAATGGAAATATGATTTATTGTACTGATATTGTATTGTATTGTGCGTGCATATTTTTTTGCTCCATGTTACTCCATGAACTTTTAAAATCTTATTATTTACGAAAATCTCCGCCGGTGAAAATGACGTATGTACTAAATTTTAGTGACGTATGTACTTTAATTGTGCTTTTTTATCTATTTTTTAAATATAATTTCCAAACGGTTTGACATTTATTCTTGGGAATAAATAGACGTCGTTGTCACCTTTATAGGTACCTGCTGTAAAAATTTGAACGAAATCCGTTAAATATTTTTTGAGTTATGCTTGACGAAAGGTTTTAATATCCATCGTAGCTATATATGGGGCAAAGTAATACTGCGCTGTGTATGAGTCTTCGTTGCACTCAGACAATTATATACACTACTGGCCATTAAAATTACTACACCAGGAATAAATGCAGATAACAAAATGATATTTGTTGGACAAATATATTATACTAGAAATAACAAGTGATTAAATTTTCAAGAAATCTGGGTGCATAGATCCTGAGAAATCTGTATCCAGAACAACTACCTTTGGCAGTAATAACAGCACTTATACACCTGGGCATTGAATCAAACAGAGATTGGATGGCATGTACTACAGGTACAGATGACCATGCAGCTTCAACACGATGCCACAGTGCATCAACCGTAGTTACTGGCGTATGGTGACGAGCCAGTCGCTTCAGATGCTTTCTATTTGTGAGAGATCTGGAGAACGCGCTGGCCAGGGCAGCAGCCGCACATTTTTCGTATCAGGGAAGGTCCGTACAATACAGGCAACATGCATTTGGGCATTATCCTGCTGAAACGTAGGGTTTCGAAGGGCTCGAATACAGGGTAAAGCCACCGGTCTTAACACATCATAAATGTTTTTATCTCTATCAATTGAATGATGCGTCTTTATTTTAGTAAGATAAATGTCTTTTTAAAATTAGAATGAAAAGTCTAATTATTTCATTAATTTTATTATTCGAACATGCATGTGAATAATTTTGCATGTCATGAAAACATTATTCTCGTAATTAGTAATGAAAGTTTAAACATTTAGTGTACAAGTCAAACTGACGAAATGTTAATACTCAAGTAAGAAGTATTTCAAAATATTAATTTGAAACGACAAACACGAATCAATACATTATTTCGAAATTCAGTAACAATACATGTCATGCACAACTCTCCAGAATGAGAACTGTAAATTTACGTAATAAAAATAATATTACTTGTACTGCATCTAATATAAATATTCCTTATTTCAAATTTTGTAAGAAAGTCTTGCAATCACATAGTATATTCACTCACGTAATAGTCTTTAAAGCATAATATTTCCTTCCAACGCATATATTTATGAATATCTTTTCAAATATAAAATGAGAAATTTAGAAATATGGCATATAAACATTTAGTAAAATGAAATGTTCCTAAAGGAAAATAAAAACTTCAAAATGAAAATATTTTCAACTGAAATTATTTGTAAGAATTGTAGCTAGCTTCTCTCAAACCTTGAATAAATCTCATGAACATGGATTATCTTTGTATATTTAATGGTAGGAAGCTAATGGATATAATGGTGCATAAAGCTGTCTTTACAAATAATAAAGATGATGATAATAATAATAATAATATGATAGCACTAATGGTTTACATTTCTAAAATTTCTACATATATTGATAAAACGTTAGTGCAGACATGTTTTGCACCTAAACTGTTCTTACAGTTTTTTTCTAAATCTATCTTTAGGAATAATACTCGCTACAGGAACTTTAGTTTTTTTTTAGATGAAGCAGTTTTAATGTAAACAGCAGTTGAAACAAACTTCCGTAAAAATTTGATTTACCTACATCTTTCAAAGACCATAAAACATCGAAATCTATAAAACTCTGTTTTAGTTAAAAATGTACAGAAGTAAAAGTGGCATTTCAGAAAATTTTTGATACTGTGAAACCGAAAAGAAAATATAAAAATAATAGACATTTCTGCATATCAGAACTATTCAAATGAGAGTTAAGACGTGATTTAGATGATTTTTTATGTTATGGAAAAATGATCTGATTCGTTGTAAAGGAATGTGAGAAATACTAAAAACAAAATTGCAAAAAAAGGATATTGAACTTATGTGAAAATATGTTGTTATTCGAATTATAATTAATGCTATATGCATATATATGGAAATAAGCACCTGTCTTTACAAGTATTCTAAATTATGCATTCAACACTGCAAACTAGTCAAAAAGAACTATGTAGAATTAATATTAGGTAGCTTTCATTACAAAAAGCTGTCTATTGTAGCCGTTCGAAGGAAAGCAATACAAAAAAATTTGTTCTTTTTTAAACGATCATGACCCCCAAACCCCAAAACCACCCTACGGTCAAATGTTGATTTATATAATATGTTATGCTGTAACTCTCTTATTTATGAACCAATTTGGATGTGACGGAGTATGTGTATAGAAAATACCAAGGTCTCGACCAAGTTCATTTGCCAGCTTCAACCGCCATCTTGTTTCAAAATGGCGGCCAGTTTAAATTTTTAAAAATTCAAAAAGATGTATAAAAAATTATAAATTGAAAAGGTTGTTTCCGTTAAGTGTTAGATCGTGATAGAAGGATTCCGGAGCATTTTCTGTTTTGGCTTTATCTTAAAGAATGGCTGAGATATGGTAGTTTGAAATCCTAGGGTGGCTGACATTTTGAAACAATCTGATTTTTGTTATGCTGTAACTCTTATGCTGAAATTCGAATTCAAATTCAGTATTAACGAAAACCAGGATTGAATGTTCTATAATATGGTTCCAAGCATTTTAGGTTCGGCTGTTTAAATAAAATGAGTTGAATTTTTAGAAACATGAACTATGAAAGCTACCTTTTCCTCCCAGTACAAGCCGGAATGACTTTATTCTTCTAAGGAAACATTCTTTTAACACTTCCGAATAGAGTTGAAAAGTGTTCATAAATTCGGTTTGTCTGTCCGTCGTCTGCCTTTCTGCCCGTCTGTCCACGCTCTAACTCGTGTAACTGCACTCGGATTGCCATGTAACTGATGTATGTTATTGAGGTTTGCCATGGCATGTTCCGTATTTAAAATGAAGTGTGTAACATTTATGGTTAATCTACATAGACACTTAAAATTATTCCATTAAAATACGATCAATAAAGAAAGAACGTTTTCAGTTTTAATGATGTTACACTGTTTCACACATAATTAAAATTGATATGCATCAGTGAAGTGTTTTTCTATAGAGTATAGAATAAGTAGCAATTACAGTTCGTTTACAGCAACATTCAAATTTATTCTGTTGCATTACGGTAAAATCGTTTTCAGACTATTTTAATGATGTTACGCTGTTTTCAACGTAATGAAATTTATATGCGTCACTGAGGTAAATAGCAACATGATTTCTATAGAGTGCTATAGAGTAAATAGCAATTATAGATCGTTTACAGGAGAGCATAAAATAATTCCATTACATTTTGTTGTATGTAGAAAACCGTTTGCAGTGTATTTTAATGATGTTACACTATTTCAATGTATTGATATACATCGCTGTGGTGCACTAAATCATCTTTTCTACAAAATACTGAGTACGAAGAATGTATATTTTATTTGCAGATACACTCAAAAGAATTTGGTTACACAATTAACTATGAGCCGTAACTTCAGCATGTGCGTTTTTAGATGTGATATGCATTTTAAAACTTAACAAAGTTTCTGTGTATAACGAGGTATTTAGATCATATACAATGACGCACGAAAGAATTCACACACATTATCGACTACGGCCAGCAATTACTGAAAAGTAATGTTGACTGTGTTGTGTTTTTTAATGTTTACTTAGATTCCTAATTTCATTCTATGAACAAAAATTAAATTTCTTAACAATATTCCGATAGTGCTGGAAAGTGTTTTATAATCTATACCCTGATGCATGATTTGTCGTTATCGTTTATATTAAGATGGAACTATTAGACTATTAATAAATTCCAAATGCCAAATTTATTAATAATGAGATAAAATTCATTTCTACAAAAAAGTTAATTTCGTTTATGTTTCACGATACATAAAAACAGTGGTTAATTGGGAAATTTTATTTTAGAATATATAACCGAACTAAATTGCAGCATAATAACTATTCATACAAATATCTAGAGTATATACAGATATTCACAAAAAAAATTGAATTCTTTTCCAATTATGAATGGTAACTGCCGAAATTGAGTATTCAGATGTTTTACGCGGTTTATTCACCTTATTAAATAGTGAAGTTTTGTCACAGTATTTTGAAATAGTTGGAAAGCATTTTATAATCCATGCTTGACATATGATATTCCTTTCTTGTTTTTTTCTTGTTGTTGTTGTTGTTTTGCTTTATTGTAACTGTTCTAGAGAAGAGTGAAATAGTTAAATAGTGAAATAAAATAAATAAATAACTAAAAAAATATATTCAAATTATTGTTATTGTAATTTTATTTCATTCAAGAAAAATCAACGTTTTCAAAAAATCATTTATTTTGACAGTGAGGAAATCCTTTAGTGCATTCCAAAACCATGACTGTTTTCGGTTGACATGAATAGCCATTATATTATATTATATATTTAAAACGCTAAGCGATTTCTTTCGACAATCCGTGAGAACAAACTACTGCATCAAATTACATCATTCTTTTTTTAAATGAAAGATATTTGGACACAGATTTGTTATCGTGCATTCGTTTGTTCGAAAATTTAATTAATTAGCCGTAATTTTCAATTAATCTTTTAATTCTGCTTATGACGTCATAAAGAGGATAACGCCCACTGTTGCGAATCACATGGTGTATTATCTGAACTCTATGGTTGCGAGGATAAATGAAAAATAATAAATATTAAAAGCACGTGGCTTTTAGGTCGAATTTTTTAATTTACAAGTTAAATTCCGGTAAGAATATTTATCCGCGTGTATTATAAGCTAATATAAATTCATATTTATTTTGCCGTCACGGGAATATTGTCCATTGGGTTTATTTTATCATTATGCATTATAACTTTGTTGCTGCCATTTTTTTCTTTACAATTAAATACAAAATATCTTTTTATTTGTATACATGTTGTTTAAGCATAAAAGTAAAAGTATACTAACTACGTGTGAAAAGTTTGCGCCGGTGAAAATGACGCTCTGCTTACCTTTAAATGCATTTTAACATTGGTAAAACTAACAAGTTGGAAATTGTACGTCAAACGTTACAAACGAGGTGCGTTCGTACGCACGTTTTAGAATTAAATTCATGATATCCCGTGCGTAGAACGGATTAAACAGCTAGTTAAGTATGTATTTTATGACACTGTTCATACAAATATCTTAACTAGTTATATAAATATTCAGATATATATGTATCAGCTAGTTATATAAATATTCAGATCTTGATGATTTTTAATTCTGTGAAATGAATTATATCGTCTGCAGATTAATTTCTGTCATAAAATAAGTATCTCGGTCGCTTGACGATTAAACTTCGGAAGCTCCTATAACAAAAAAGCACCGATTTAAAAAAAAAAAATTCAAATTTCTTAATAAATGTTTTTATTAATATCTCCTAAAGTTTTGATTCGATTTTAATAAAATTTGAAATGTCTCGACAAAATTCTGCAAAGATAATATATTTTAAATTGCAAACCATTTGGTTGGGTAGTTTTTGCGTTGTTATATGCGGACAGACAGACAGACAGACGGACGGACAGACGGACGGACCAAACGACGACTATAGGTGCTACGTATTTATATAATTACGAACGCACCTAAAAAGAAAAATTTATATAGCTGTGTCAACCTGACATAATTTTAACTGATTTTTCAATTTTTAATTTTAAAGATTAGAACTGGAGCCTTTATTGGTTTCTTCATCTTGATTGCATACCTTGATTACATGTTACCAATTACTTTTTTTTTAAATTATAGGTTAGAAGATTTCATTTTTTAAGAAAAAAAATTCACTTAAGTCAAGGATTTCAGGGAAATTAAAATTATTAAAAAATAATGTTATGGTAAAAAAAAAAAACTTGAAATAATGATTGTATTTTTAGCTAGAATAAACAATGTAAGGCTAATATTTTATAGGAATTATTTTAGTAGGTTTGTTATAAGTTCATTTAACAGTTCCTTATTAGCAGCAAAGTGCTATTTCTTTCACTAATTTCTCTTTCGACGTCAAAAAATGGTAGTCTACTTTTGGACGCCAGCCAAAGTACAGTGGTAAGTTTTAGAAATGTATAACGGTTGTGACAACAAACGGAGCTATCGCTTTAACTTTCATCGCGCTTACGTCACTTCTAAATACTACAAATTTAATTTTTTTAATACATTTTACTACATTTTACAATTTCAATTCTTACATCATCAATTAGAAAAAAAAAATTAGCTTTCGATTGAAATTTATTTGAAAACTGCCGTTTCATTTAACGACTTTTTAAATAATTTTCAGTCATGAAATATTTTTCAATTCTATATCAACAATGATCATCAGTTTGCTTTAATAATGTAAAATAGCCCCTGGGAAAGTTTCCACAGTTGAAAATAGATTTCCCTAATCATCATGAAAAGTGAAAAAAAAATAATAAAAAAACTTGATAAATCATAAGATCAGAATATCCATAAGATAGAGCATTTTGGCGCTAAACTAAAATCTGTCAAAAAAAAAAAAAAAAAAAACAGTTTATATCATAAAATTGATATATTCAATTCGTTGATGTATCTGTTGCATCAGAATATGCTAGGAACGGTATTTTATTATTTTTTAAAGATCCATTGGATATTTAACTCCATAAGAGGAAAAATTTCCCGGACTGTGATGGAAAAGGAATAATCATCCTGATTATGTAACGGGACCGAAGAAACCGTACAAATAAATTTCGCTTGAAGACTTTAAAATTCTCCCTCATCTGCAGATTGATTTATTATTGTAAAAATTAATTCTTCATCTTTGCATAAAAATGGATTAGCTTAAAACAATGGATGCGTTTTAGAAGATATGGATTTAAAACGAACAATGATTAAAAATTACATTTTAAAACTTTTTATTTAAACCTTTTAAAACTTTTTTAACGTCGAATTTGTACGGTGCCTTTGGGCAGATGCAATGTACATGCACATAGGAGCTCATTCAGTTGCATAATCACAGGGGGGGGGGGTGCTTTATTTACTATGATCTTTTATTTACTGAATATGAGGTGAAAGTAGGGATATAATATTTGTATGATACTTCATAGGTCCATGAAATTTTCTTTCTTGCCGTGGGGAATATGGCGGTAATGTCAAATTGATTTGTTTAAAAACACAGTTGTTTACGGATTGTTTGTTTGGAGTTTGCATCGGAAATAGTTCTGTATTTCACTGGGGGAAAAAAACTTTTAAAATAAAATATTTGAAAGACTGTTTCATACGCACCCCTTCTTATGTAATAAAGAAACTTGTTTTACTGATATTGTTATAGTAATTTTTTTCCGTCAAGTTTTGACGGGTTCCTTCTACTTGCATTTTAAATTAACATTAAATAAGACCACAAAATATATAAAAACAGTCTATTACTTCTAATGAATGTTTTTAAACCCATTCAAATATAAGCCATTAAATATCTGACATAATAACATAGAATGAATTTGCCCAACATTCAAAATCAACGGCTGTTCAAATATTATATGTTTAAAAACCACTGCGAAATACTTATAAAGAAAGATTTTTTCAAGTTTTATTAAATAACCTTTTTTTCAAACACATATGTGTGCATATATATTCCCTTTCTTTTTATAAAACATATTTTTGTTTTTCCACAAATATTGACTACACTAAATAATTTTTTAACCCTTTCCGGCTCAGTGGTCCCATTCCGGATACACCTAATTTTAATTCCAAACTTGCATTCGACACCAAGAATATTTAATAAAATTTTGTTTCTACAATGAAATCTTAAAATAAGGAGGTCTTATTTTTTAAAAAATCGTTTGTAAATTCCGGTGTCAGTCAGGAATTTCTCATTTTACGAACAGACTTTGTCTGTGACGGAAAGGGTTAAATAGGATTGTCATTTTTTCCGCAAAAGGGCGTTCCGTTTCTGTTTTTTTTTCTATTGTCTGTTTGAAGATTCATTTCTAACATACTAACCCAGTAGCTATTTGTTTTCCAGACTTTTAAATATTCTGAAAAATATATTTAAAAAACATATGTTTGTTTTCACAATTACTATTCATTTCAGGAAAAAATGCATTTCCAGAAAAGAGCAAACAAAAATATTTAATTTGAATTCCTATATTACTTCTTTGTTTTTCAAAGATCGCTAGACTGATATTTTGCTTTTCGTTCTTAGCAGCACAATATCCAAGGCAATTTTAGAAAAACTGTTTTCTTGGCAGATTTTATCTACGCGCCCATGTATTTAAGAAATATATTTTTAATTACCATTTAAAAAAAAAATACACCATACTAAAATACATCCTTCTGTTATTTATTTTTTTACATGCATCTTATATACTTAGTACATCATTAATAGTAACATACATACATACATGTATACAGGAACTTTTAATGCATATAATTCCTATAAACAGCCCTCTTTTTACAAATAACTGTTTTAATGACAAATCAAACACCTTTCATAATATTTCCATATCATAAAGCAGAACTATAGCTACAATATTGCGTTAAATTTTCAATGATCATAATGCTTCTATCATAAATGAAAATACTTCTGTGGGGACATAAAGGAAAAGGAACTCCATCGCTAACTAAACTAGAATTGATTTTAACTGGTTTCTAATAACAAATTATCAACATAATATTAGCATGGGTAAATAATTTTAATAAATGGAAATAAAAACAAGCTATTTTATACAATATAATTTCATTTTTGTAACTACTTTTACAGTTTACCCAGTCCCTTATAAAAAATTCTAAAATTCTTTGTTCGTAATTTTATGAAAAAAATAATTTTATTTTAGAAATGAATGATTTCTCTGTCTTCTTAAAAAAATCCCCAATTTTTAACGGTATGCATTTATTTTGATAAATAGAATCATTTATATACTAGTTAATTTTTCAAAAGAGCTGTAATTAGACTGTGAATTACTGAAAGACAAAGAATGTGAATTATTACTTTACTAAACAGCGTACAACCAACAAACTGAAAAAATGTCAAAACCGGGGCTCGATCCCGTATATCTTGGTATAGCGCATCAAGTGCTTTATCAATTAAGCCATCCAGACGATATCCGGTCTAGCATTCTCTCACTCTTATATGGCTCGGCTACAACCTTGCAGCACAAGATGGGACGTCAATCATGAGCACAACTCCTAGTGGCATACATGACACAAATCAAACACAATATCGGTGAATATTTACATACTAATTACTCTGCTGAAAAATTAATTAGTATATAAATATTCACCGTTAGTTAAGTGATAACATAAAACTAGACAAGAAACGCAATTATTATTAAAATTCCACACGATGCATACGAGAAAAGTAATAGTTTTGCTAAAAGAATTGCTAAAACATTTCCTAAATTATACACATTCTTCTTGTTTATGGAGAACATAATACAGAAAATTAAAGAAAATCATATGAAATACAATTTAAATTTACTGAATACTGTAGGTATATACAATAATACAAGTTTCTTTATCAAAGTATTAAAATAGGAATCATACATTCACGATTCTAAAGTTTTCACAAATATTGATCCTATATCGGTTTGTATCTAACAAGGAAGGTCTCCATAAGCGCATACTCAGAAACATTTGAAAAAAATACAGAATATTCTTCTCATGAGGACAGATATGTTTATAAAAACAATTGCTGTGGAACCTCGATATAACGTAAGGGAAATATTATGAAAATTACGTGTTTTTGGCGATTTATCGCCGGTTGGCGACATAATGAAATAAAAGTACGCTTTTAAGATAAACAGTATTTTAGGAAAACCTTCTTCTACTATTCCTACTGAACTAGTTTAAGTAAGTTTAACGTAAATAAATACGGTTTTATAACTACGGTTTTACCGTATACATTTATATGTATATATAAAGAAAATTGACGACTGTATTCTAAGGTTTACAAAAAAATTTAAATTGATAAAAAATGCTTCAAGCTAAACATTTTTGTCGATCCTGAGCGTTGTCAATTGGACTTCGATATTGTTAAAGACGAAGACAACAAGAGAAAAGCACTGTTACCATGGAAACAATGACTTATTTAATATCGAAATACTTAATCATTCTTAATCGGGTAGTTACTTTTAAAATACACTTAAAACTTATTCAGCCAGTGAAACCGTGTAAAATTAAATAACTCCAGCAGCACGTAACTTGTATATATTATATAAGCATATAGAAAAAATAATCAACTATTTAATAGTTTAAGTTTAAATTCATAAAGTACTGCGCAGTTAAACACTTATTTAACCAGGAATTTTCAAATGCATTAAAACACTTGCATTTGGCGACGAAAAAGTGTTGTTCGCCAAATCGTGTCTTTTTGCGCCAAATACTCGAAAATATTTTTTTAATACGTTTTCTATTGGGGTTCCGCAACTAAATTTGACTGAACCTTTATTACACATATGAGTAGTTTCATTAGCAATTTTTTCAAAATATTCTGAGTATGTGCTTTAAGGAGATCTTGCTTGCAAGACGTTCTTCGAAAAAAAGTAATTTTAACAGAACTCCAGGAACTAAAATATGTTTTAAAATAAAATCTTGACAAATTAGCAAGCTGTAAAATTTCATAAAAAGTTTATATGCTTTTAAAAAAGGCTGAAAATTTTCAGAAATATTTTGACTTTTAATTCATATTCTTTGTTTTTCTCTGTGTTCCTCTGATATTCTCGATATAACTAAAATTTCTCTCAAAATTTAATGAAACTTTCTATAATATTTCTTTTCTTTATTAAAATAAACCTATACACAATGTCTCGAATTTGTAAAATCTGTGCCTGGAATTAAAAATATTTCAAGAATCTTTAAAATATAAATTTCGTCAGAGATGTCATGTAATGCTTAACATGAAAGCGCTTGCAGACTAAACTACTTTCTTTATCTTTTCATTTTACATAGACTGTGTAACTAAAGATGCATTTTTCAAAAAGAGTTTTCTTCTTCCATCTAAAGTAAGTTCTGCGTATATTACTTTAGGGAATAAACAACAAATCCCAAAGCAGTGTTTGTAGATGTATAAAGTTGTATCTCCTGCGATAAAAATTCCACGTATTCTATATTTTTAGTTCATCGAGTCGTGTATTTTTTTTAAATAAAGGATTAACAAATATTGAAAATCGTGTGTATATATATTCCCAAAAAATAACTTTAAATTGTACCCTTTTAAATAACATATTATTAATTTTATAATACTTAAGTATGACATAATAATTGAATTTAACTCCATATTTGCGTAAACATGCTAAAAACATATAATTGGGTACTACTCTATTATCCCATCGACCGATTTCACAAAAAGAAAACTATCACCAAACTGTAACGCCAAATAAATAAATGGAAGAACGTTGCTATTGGAATATCAAAATAAAAATATAGAAAAATACGAGAAATTCGGAAAAGCTGTTGCAGTGGACATTTATGTAAATGTTACTGTAAAATGTCTACCCTATTATGCAATGATATATGATATGTGATATAACCTAAGTCTTGGGAGTGTAAATAATCGGGAATCGATACTAATAAATAATTAAAGTGATATATCTTATTTTAACAAAACACAAAAGAAAAACATTTGATTATTTTCTCAAAAAATATTTTTTTATGGTCATTCCAACGCTTATTATATCATCTATTATATAGAATGCTTATTATATTATGAGCATTAAACTTCAGGTTTTCAGTAAAAAATAAATAAAATAACGTGTCTTTCCTTTTATGCTAATCTTGCGAATTAAATTGTGAATTCTTTATCGAGAATTATTTAAAACAATTTTCGAAAAAACCCAATTTAGGTAGGGAAAATGATTTATAAGAAAAAAAAACGCATGCTTGTGACATCAGAATGTAAAAGTTTGCCTTTACGAATCATTAATCGTTTGTCAAGTCTCTCACCTTTTTCATTGCGAAGCATTGTATCTATTTTAACGACATCATTTTGAAAAAAAAACTAGTCGGATGTGCCAATCCCAAAACTTTCTTCTATCTCAATCATGTTAATACTTCTAATTTCGTCCTCACATCGCCAATAAAATTAATATTTTTCGTAATTCTGTTGTACGTCAGCTGCTTGCGAATCATCAGGTTACAGGGATGCAATCAACTGATGTATACTAAACTACGAAAAGTTCTTTTGGCCTGTACCGACCGGAACACATAGCCTCCTTGGTTTTACGATTTTAGCTAATTTTACTGGAAAACACGAAGCTGAAATGCGTGGAACCCAATTAAAGAAGATTCATTCCCAGTTCTCGTCAACATTGAATTTGAATGAGAATATCCCCAAATTAGTCTTCAATAGCCAAGTTGGCTTCATGTGGGGCAACCTATTTTTGTCGCCAAATCTGGCGTTATTTCGTCAATTGCCGCCAAGCTTGGGGAGAATTTGACGTTGGCGAATATAAATATGTAGTGTTAAGCATTTAAGAATAGGAACAATGGTTACAACAATGAAAGAAAATTTGCTGAAACCCTGTTAACTAAAACTCATAAATTAAACCCGTATATGGATGAATTCTGCTGTCTTGTTTGATAATGTCACCACCCTAAAATTTCAAACCGCTATATCACCGCCATTTTTTAATATAGAGACAAAACAAAAACTGCTCCGGATTCTCCGGATCAAGGCCGAACATTTAACGGAAAAAACTTTTAGGATTTCTAATTTTTTATACATCTTTTTGAATTTGAAATTTTAAATGGCTATCACAGCGCCCCCTTCCGGCGGAATATCCCCACATTCTAGTAGGACCTGCTGGCTACAGCCAAAAACATATTACAAAATTTTGTTTTAATTATCTGCATAACATCATACACTTTTCGATGATACAATAGTGAAAATCGAACAAAAATCGCGATGGCAGCGCCCCCCTTCGACGAAATATCCCCGAATTCAACCTGGACCTGCAGGCTATGGTCAAAAACATAGAAAAAAAATTGGTTCAATTATCTGCATAACTTCATACACTTTTCGATGATACAATAGTGAAAATGGAACAAAAATATCGATCACAGCGCCCCCTTTCGTCAAAATATTCCCAAATTCTGATAGAATCTGCTTGCCATAGCCAAAAACATAGAAAATAAATTAGGTTTAATTTGAAGCATAACTTCATACACTTTTAGATGGTACAATAGTGAAAATGGAACAAAAATATCGATCACAGCGCCCTCTTTCGTCGAAATATCCCCAAATTCTGATAGAATCTGCTTGCCATAGCCAAAAATATAGAAAAAAAATTAGGTTCAATTTGAAGCATAACTTCATACACTTTTAGATGGTACAATAGTGAAAATGGAACAAAAATATCGATCACAGCACCCCCTTTCGTCGAAATATCCCCGAATTCTGATAGAATCTGCTTGCCATAGCCAAAAACCTATAAAAAAAATTTGGTTCAATTTGAAGCATAACTTCATACACTTTTAGATGGTACAATAGTGAAAATGGAACAAAAATATCGATCACAGCACCCCCTTTCGTCGAAATATCCCCGAATTCTGATAGAATCTGCTTGCCATAGCCAAAATCATAGAAAACAAATTTGGTTCAATTTGAAGTATAACTTCATACACTTTTAGATGGTACAATAGTGAAAATGGAACAAAAATATCGGTCACAGCGCCCCCTTTCGTCGAAATATCCCCAAATTCTGATAGAACCTGCTTGCCATAGCCGAAAGCATAGAAAAAAAATCTGGTCCAAATTGAAGCATAACTTCATACACTTTTCGATGATACAATAGTGAAAATGGAACAAAAATATCGATCGCAGCGCCCCCTTTCGTCGAAATATCCCCAAATTCTGATAGAATCTGCTTGCCATAGCCAAAAACATAGAAAAAAAATTAGGTTCAATTTGAAGCATAACTTCATACACTTTTAGATGATACAATGAAGACACACAGACGGACAGACGGACGGACAGACGGACAGACGGACGGACGGACAGACGGACAGACGGACAGACAGACATTTCGTAAAAACGTCTTTTTCGGAATCTCTGACACCGAAAACGTGTAAATCCGTCGAAAACCGGAAGTCGAAAAAAATTTCGAATACAATACTTTCTTCTATTATAGATAGAAGAAAGTAATAATCGATTTTTTTATGCGCTATACTTTTTGGTTTTAAAGTTAGCAAAATAAAACA
Organism: Maratus michaelseni; assembly: GCA_963931845.1. Classification (NCBI taxonomy): domain Eukaryota; kingdom Metazoa; phylum Arthropoda; class Arachnida; order Araneae; family Salticidae; genus Maratus; species Maratus michaelseni. The sequence goes on from OZ007592.1 coordinate 346,858,501, forward strand.
TTATTTCAAAAAAGCCATAATGTTGTCTTTCTATTTTTTAACTTTGTTACATTTATTTTAGAACTTAAATAAAATTTCGCTAAGGTTGTACTACATTAAGCGAAACACATTTCTGAACGTTTCCTATCACAAAACTTTTCTATTTTAAATAGCAGTTATGCATAATTTCTTTAATGTTTGTAAAAAAAATTTCTGGGAATATTAAATATCATTAACGACAGTTTTTTTATATATATATTCGTCAAACTTTTAAACAAAACTATAAATCATAATGTATGAATATGATGCGATACTTAAATCTAAAAAAAGAATTAATAAAGAAATTCTGATGTTGATCCATTCTATAGCAAAAACGTAGGTACTTCTCTATGATCACGTCGACCAATTTTCATAACAAAAAACTATCGCCAAACTGTAAGATTAAACGCCAAAAATGCAGTCCGTTTACTTGATGTCAGAAGCATTATACGTGTTTGTTATGTCATCAAGTGGTTTTTAATTTGACATTTGCCTGTATTTTTTATTTTGTTTTACTGATTTATTAGTTACTTCATTAATTAAAATAACAATTGTGTCCTTAAACGGCGGTGCCATGATATTAAAAAAGAAAAAGCATTGAAAAAAAAAATCTTATATTTTCTTATATTTTATTTATTTATTTATTTTGATATTCCAATGCCAACGTTCTCCCGTTTATTTGGTGTTACAGTTTTGCGATAGTTTTTTGTTACGAAAATTGGTCGACGGGATAATAAAGAAGTACCAAAATGTAAAATGGTACACAAATTCCATTCTTTTGAAAATGAATGTAATTCTTTATTTTCTTATTTATTTATATATTTATTTACTTTTGTAAATGCTTTTAAGCGGTTGTCGGAAAACAATTTTGTGATTTTGTACACAAGCATGGGTTTTCCATAATAACTAATTTCTATAAACAATATTTTGAGTGTTTTTATGTACATAGAAACCCTCCATTATACGTCCCTCCATTGACACACTTGATTAACCAACAATCTTAAAATCTGGAGGCACGGCAGTGCCTCCGCCAAGTCTTGAGAGGACAGCCGTAAGCATACTTTTCTGGAAGCAACTCAGGGCACTTTTGACCCCCTCATATCTCCGCGCTGGAGTATCCCAAAAATTTTAAACTTCAATTATAGAGAGTATTTGGCCCACAGGACCAAAATTTAAAATTACAACTTTCTGTCTTTTCTAGTTCAGGCGATATATGAACTCAAACATTCGATTTTTTGTCACTTCTTACTCACTCGTTCACGCGTCATCAAAAAGATTGGGTAGATCCCGTAGCCCCAGAAACTTGACATTTGGAAAAAAGGTAGTGTTTAGGATACAAAGAAAGGAAAAATTATAAAATCCAGAAAATTCGAAAAAAAAACATTCGAAAATTCAACAAATTCCATCAAAATTGAAAATTGAAAATAATACGATCTTGTAGTCTTGGAAACTTAAGATTTGGTGTGAAGGTAGTGTTTAACATCCAGAAAAAGAAAACATCAAAAACACCAAAAAAATCGAAAGCAAAATTGAAAAAATCGAAGAAATTGAAAAAAACCGAAAATTTGAAGACAATCCGATTTTGTTGCGCTAGAAAATTCAAATTAGGAATAAAGGTAGTATTTAGGATACAGAAAAAGGAAAATTAAAAAAATCCAGAAAATTCGAAAAAAAAATAAAAAAATTCGAAAAAAATTGAAAAAATGAAAATAATTTGATACGATAACGCTCGTATTTATAAATTAATTTGGACGAAACTAATTGTGTGTATTAAGCTCACCAATGCCTCGACCGAGTTCGTTGGCCAGCTTGGTCCGCCATCTTGTTTCAAGATGGCGGCCACGGAAAATTTTAAAACTAAAATAAATATACAAAAAAGTTAAAAAATCAAGTTTATTTTTTAATTAGGTGTTAGGACTTGATACAAGGATTCCAGAGCATTTTTTGTTTTACCTCTATCTTAAAAATTGGCTGAGATAGAGCAGTTTAAAATTCTAGGGTGGCTGACATTTTGAAACAAAACAGCACATTACAAAAAAACAACGATAAATTTATGGTCAATAATGGTCAAGCAGGTGCAATCCCGAATGAATACTCCGTGTCATTATAACTGTAACTTTGACTTCGAAATTTTGATACGTTGCATTTTCTATTTGTTGATATTTTTGAACTATGATTTACGCTAAGTGAAATGTTGTTGTTGAAGAGGGATTTTCCATGTAAATCCGAAACGTCCAATTTTAATATGTTTTTAATGTTTTATGAAAGTGTATTGTAATGTCTTTAATTTTAATGATTTTAATATAAATTTATAAGTTTTAGTGAACGCGATTTCTCGCAAATTATTTTCTTTCATTGTTGTAATCATTTTCCCAATCATACGCATAAAACTATATATTCATATCCATTAGCGCCAAATTCTCGCCAAACTTGGCGACAATTCGCGAAATCTCGCCAAATTTGGCGACAAAAATAAGTCTTCATAAATGAAGCCAACTTGGCTATAGCTCAATAATTTGGCGAATTTCTTATTCAAATTCAGTGTAAACGAATCTTTTGTAAACGGTTTCTTTGCATTTTAACTTGCTGTTTTCGAGTAAGATTAGCTAAAATTTTAAAACGAAGATATAGGAAAGCTACCTTTTCCTGCCGGTACAGGCCGGAGGCCTTTTGTATGAGTTGTCGGATGCAATCTATGTTTTGCATTAAATAAAGTAAAACATTGAAAAACAAATCCCACAGGATGGGGATAGTTTGTTTTAGATAGATTTTAAGATAATTGTCCTATTAGCTAGTACACCTTCCGTTATTGTTTTGTGTTATTTTCCCCGGATTATGCTTTTCTTTTCTTTTGTTTACGAATTTTGTAATACAAAAGTTCCGCTATAGACTGGCTACGTTATAGACCTTTTTTTTTATAGACAGGTTCATTTTCTTTCACAGGCCTTAATTTATATATGAAATATTTGTTGTTAAAAGATGTTGGTCGCACAAAAATTTTCACATCTCTCCCTCCCTCCCGACATTACTGGTTGGTTATGGCTTGATAGTCCTTTCTAAATAAAATCATGGTGATTCTAAGATTCTCTTGATTTATCTCTAAATTGAACATAAACGATCCTAAGAAAACGGATCAATGAATTACTATATTGGCATGAGGAAATTTAGTTGCAGAAAAATGGAGCATATAGATAACATTAAGTCTAATAGGAAAACCACAGCCTTGGCAAGATTGTATTAACAAGAAACCATCCAAATACATTTTTATGAAAGTAATATAATTTTCCCCTCGAATCTATACAAACCATGTATTATAAGAAAAACCGGTACTTCTCTATTATCCCGTCGACCACTTTTCATAACAAAAAACATCGCCAAACTGTAAGATTAAACGCCAAAAATGCAGTCCCATTTACTTGATGTCAGAAGCATTACACGTGTTTGTTATTTCATCAAGTGCTTTTTAATTCGACATTTGCGTGTATTTTTCATTATGTTTTACTGATTTATTAGTTATTTCCTTAATTAAAATAACAATTGTGTCCTTAAATTCTTACATTATATTTATTTATTTATTTTGATACTATAATGGCAAAGTTCTCCCGTTTATTTGGCGTTACAGTTTGGCGATAGCTTTTTGTTATGAAAAGTGGTCGACGGGATAATAGAGAAGTACCGAAAAACCATAGAGTTTGTAACACGTAAAAATACAATGTGTAAACGATAAACATAATTTAATTTATGAAAATTGTGGCTCGATGTACTCCATGGTTACAAATATGGAAATAAACATCCAAGTACAAATAAAAAATAACGTGCGTAGTTTTAATCAGTATGCGAAAAATTAAATGATATCGTTTCAAATAATAACTTCATTAGACCGTGCAATTATATAATCTGGAGGCACGGCAGTGCCTCCGCCAAGTCGAGAGAGGACATCCGTAAGCATACTTTACTGGAAGCAACTCAGGGCACTTTTGACCCCCCCCCCCATATCTCCGCGCTGGAGTATTCAAAAAATTTGAAACTTCGTTTTTCTAGAGTATTTGGCACACAGGACCAAAATTTAAAATTACAACTTTCTGTCTTTTCTAGTTCAGACGATATATGAACTCAAACATTCGATTTTTTGTCACTCACTCACTCGTTCACGCGTCATCAAAAAGATTAGGTAGATCCCGTAGTCCTAGAAATTTGACATTTGGAAAAACGGTAATGTTTAGGATACAAAGAAAGGAAAAATTATAAAATACGGAAAATTCGAAAAAAAAAAACATTCGAAAATTCAGCAAATTCCATCAAAATTGAAAATTGAAAATAATACGATCTTGTAGTCTTAGAAACTTAAGATTCGGTGTGAAGGTAGTGTTTAGTATCCAGAAAAAGAAAACATCAAAAACACAAAAAAAATCGAAAGCAAAATTGAAAAAATCGAAAAATCGAAAAAAATCGAAAATTTTCAAATAATCCGATTTTGTTGCGCTAGAAACTTGGAACTCGGAATAAAGGAAGTATTTAGGATGCAAAATAAGGAAAAATTAAAAATTCCGGAAAATTCGAAAAAAAAATTCAAAAATTCGAAAAATTCGCAAAAAAATTAAAATAATTAAAATAATTTGATTGTTTAGCCTTAGAAGCTTAAAATTCGCATTAAAGATAGTGTTTAGGATTCAGAATAAGTTAAAATAAAAAACGCAATAAAATTCGAAAATAAAATCAAAAAATCGAAAAAATCGAAAAATAAGGAAAATTTGAAAATAATTCGATTTTATAGCGCTAGAAACTTGAAATTTGGAATAAAGGTAATATTTAAGATACTAAATAAGGAAAAATTAAAAAATATGGATAATTAAAAAAATACCCATAAATTAGTGCAGACGATATATGAACTCAAAGTTTCGATTTTTTGTCACTCACACACTCACTCCATCTCGCGTCATCAAAAAGAATGGGTAGATCCCGCAGCCACAGAAACTTAAAATTTGGAATAAAGCTAGTGTTTCGGATACAAAGAAAGAAAAAATTATAAAATCCGGAAAAAAAAAACATTCGAAAATTCAAAAAAATCGAACAAAATTGAAAATTGAAAATAACACGATCTTGTAGTCTTAAAAACTTAAAATTTGGTTTGAAGGTAGTGTTTAGAATTCAGAAAAATAAAACGTCAAAAACACAATTTTTTTTTAAAAATAAAATCGAAAAATCGATAAAAATCGAAAAATTTCAAATAATTCAATTTTGTTGCGCTAGAAACTTGGAATTCGGAATAAAGGTAGTATTTAGGATGCAAAATAAGGAAAAATTAAGAAATCCAGAAAATTCGAAAAAAAAAAATCAAAAATTCGAAAAATTCGAAAAAAAAAAAAAAAAAATTAGAATAATTTGATCTTTTAGCCTTAGAAACTTAAAATTCGCGGTAAAGATAGTGTTTAGGATTCAGAATAAGTTAAAATAAAAACGCAATAAAATTGGAAAATAAAATAAAAAAATCGAAAAATAAGGAAATTTTGAAAATAATTCGATTTCATATAGCGCTAGAAACTTGAAATTTGGAATAAAGGTAATATTTAAGATACTAAATAAGGAAACATTAAAAAATATGGATAATTCAAAAAAAAATCGAAAATTTAAAAAAATAAAATAAATAAATAAAAAATAGAAAGAAAGAAAGAAAAGGAGATAAATTGAAAATAATATGATCTCGTAGTCTTAGAAACTGAAAATTTGCTGTAAAGATAGTGTTTAGGATTCAGAAAAAGAAAAAATTAAAAACACAACAAAAATTGAAAATAAAATAAAAAAATCGAAAAAAAACGAAAATTTTAAAATAATTCGATTTTGTAAAGCTAGAAACTTAAAATTTGGATTAAAGGTAGTATTTAGGATACAAAAAAAGAAATAAATAAAAAATCTGTAAAATTCGAAAAAAAAATTAGAAAAATTGAAAAAAATTCGATTTTGTAGCTTTAGAACTTAAAATTCGGCGAAAACTTATTGTTTAGGATAGAGAAAAAGGAAACATTAAATCACAATAAATTCGAAAATAGAATAAAAAACTCGAAAATAATCGGAAATTTCAAAATAATTCGATTTTGTAGCGCTAGAAACTTGAAATTTGTAATAAAGATACAAAATAAGAAAAAATTAAAAAATCCAGAAAATTATAAAACAAAAATTCGAAAAAATAAAAAATTGAAAATAATTTTATCTTGTAGTCTTAGAAACTTAAAACTTGGTCTAAAGGTAGTATTTACTATTCAATAAAAGGAACAATTAAAATATTCGTTAAATTCGAAAATAAAATCGAAAAATCGAAATATCTTTAAGAAATCGAAAATTCGAAAACAATTTGATTTTGTACTGCTAGAAACATTAGTTTTAAGATAATTGTCCTATTAGCTAGTACAACGCCCCTAATTGTTTTATGTTATTTCTCCCGGATTATGGTTTTCTTTTCTTTCGTTTACGAATTTCGTTATAGAAAAGTTCCGCTATAGACTGGCTACGATATAGGCGATTTCTTTATAGACAGGTTTGTTTTCTTTCACAGGTTGTACTCTATTTACTTCACGTATGAAATATGAATTGTTAAATGATGTTAGCCCCACAAAAATTTTCACATCTCTCCCCCCCCCCCCCCCCCCCCGATATTACTGGCTCGTTATGGCTTGATAGTCCTTTCTAAATAAAATCATGGTGACTCTAAGATTCACTTGATTTATCTCTAAATTGAACCTAAATGATCCTAAGAAGACGGATCAAATAATTACTATATTGGCATGACAATCAGGTAACTTAGAATTAAAATCGAAAAATCAATAAATTTATAAAAAGTCGAAAATTTGAAAATAATTCGATTTTATTGTCCTAGAAGCTTGACATTTGGCAGAAAGGCAGGGTTTAGTACACAAAGTAAGGAAAAATTAAAAAATCCGTAAATAATAAAAAAAAAGACTAAAAAAAAAAACGTTAAAAAAACATCGAAAAAAGGAATATAGTTTGATTTATTGGAAATTTCCGGAAATTTTAATTTTGGCTTTCTTTTTATACTAAAAAGTTCTTTTATGTTAAATATCAAGTATCTAGGGCTGCGAGTAATATCTCAGATGGATAGCACCTATCCTGGAAGCAATTGAGAGTACTTTTGACACTCCCCCTCCCATAACTTAGGGCTTGCCTAGGAACCTGAAATCTCTTTTTATCTACAGTACTTTGCAAACGAAACTAAAGCTTCAAATTTTTGATAACTGTAAATAATAGGGACAGAGTGTGGGCTTAGCGAAAATCAGTGGATGATCTCCAAAAAGAACCCAAAATCAAGAAAAGCAGGATTACTTACAAAAAGAAGTGAAATCCCATCAAAAAGTCACCTGTAAAAAAAGCAGCCAAGTCTCGTAACTCATTTACCGTAAAAAGTACTGAGATCGTATAAAGCCAAGTTTAACTATCTTATTAACTCTGAAATTTTCATTCACAAATCACTCCTAGTCTCTACATCTTTAGTTAATTATTATTTTGTGACTTGGCAATTACACAGCACAGGAAAGTTATTACACCTTACTATGTCATGGGATGGGATTTTAACTAAAGCAAATTATATACGCACAGGGAAGTTATTACACTTTAATATGTTATAGTATTATTTGATTAAGACTAACTATATACAACACATTCTTGTGCTACGTAATTGCCAAGTCACAAAATAATAATTAACTAAAGATGTAGAGACTAGGAGTGATTTGTGAATGAAAATTTCAGAGTTAATAAGATAGTTAAACTTGGCTTTATACGATCTCAGTACTTTTTACGGTAAATGAGTTACGAGACTTGGCTGCTTTTTTTACAGGTGACTTTTTGATGGGATAACTTTTACTCCGAAAAGATCTCTGCAAAAATAATTAAATATTAAATGAGATAAAATGCATTTTTTAACAGTATCAGTTTTCTCAAAAACACTCGAAAATCTTACTCGATTTATGTATTGTTATTATTTTTAACTGACACATTAAAATAAGACTGAATCTGCTACATTAGAAAAAATGCCTGTAACATATTTTTTTATTTATATGACTTTTCGATTTGCGTCACTTAAAGGATCTCAGTATTCAGAAAGTGACATTAATTAACACTTATAAAAAAGGCATTGATATTGTACAACAGTTGGCTAGTTTCTATGTTCTGAAATGAATATTGTGAAATATATACTCAACTGTAAAAAAAAAAAATGCTACAGTAACATTACTGCAGTACAGATTAAAGGCAAGGACCTATACACAAACGTAGTTTTCCTTTTAAAAAAACTGTTTTGTCCCTAGATAAATGGGTTTAGCTAAGCAAAATATGCAATTAACGCGATTTGCTCGTTTAGCTTGAAAAGGTGGCATTTACCGTAAAATTATTGCAGCAATTCACGGTTAAATAGCATGAATTTACAATTTTTCTTACTGTGTTCAAATAATGCCTAAAAATAAACTATATATGCTAAGTTTATAAATAATGTTTCTTAAATTCATTATGTATATAAATTACAAATAATGCATATAATATTGGTATAGAAACTTTTTTATGTTAAAAATAATTTTAAAAATTACATTAAAATATATTAACAAAATAATGACTTTCCTCTTGAAAACAAGTTAATGTTTTAACACATTAATTTTGTTTTAAATATTGCATAATACAGAAGCATAATACACTTACCTTTAGTTTTTATTCCGTTATAATAAATATTTTTTAATAGTCTGATATTCACAGTTATAATATGTTGATTAAATTTTTAAAAACGATGAAAATTCATAAATGTACATTTTTTAGAGAATCTTTCAACAAATGCAAATAATCATTTTTTTTTCTTCATTTGAAATAAATGCATGTCAGACGCTACCTCTAACATATCCGGATAACAGTGTAATAAGACAATATTCTTAAAAAGACAGAATCTGAATCAACCAATATCACATCTATGTTCCAAATTTGTCACGATTTCGTAATACATTGTTTAAACCTGTGCGTGCAAATTTTGTGAACATGATCAACGATGTCAGTTCGTAATTGAAAATGTGTTACATGACTTAGCAATTGTGACTCTAGCATCATTCACATTTTTTTGTGTTATACCCATTGTGAGTCAAAACTTTGTGTGTAATAGAGAGTGTTATGAATTTTAGAAGCATGGAAATGTAATATTATTAAACATTTATATTTAAAAATGAGAACCTGCTAAATTCAATTGTATCATAGATCAGTGCATGACATGCTTAAATATAACTAATCATACCTGCTTAAAACTTTGTGGATAAATTTATATATAAACCTCATTTATACCATTTACATATTACTCCATTGTAAGTTTCAGTTTATGATTCTTTTTAGTAGATAATCGCATTGTAAGTTAATAATTAATATTTTAAAAGTTGTTTAATCAAAAAATGCATGCGCTTTACGTTTGGACGTTTACGAGTATCGTGTAATGTAATGAAATACAAAAATGCCATGTAACTTCGTGCGACGACGTATTAAAAAATGTTACTTTTTGACTGTTCTTTATTCAATATTTAGTGTTCCACTAATTAATAATTTAAAATTTATTGGAATAAAAACATTTTTAATTCTGTTGATCTTTAAATATGCAATAAAGTTATGATTTTAGTCATGTGACTTTCAATGTTACTTTCAATTTTAAAACGCAGATGGTCCCTTATAACAAAATTATCAACATTCAGTTATAAAAAACGCTATACGAATTAAAACGATAATTTTCTAGCATTAATTATAAACCAAGTTATAGCCACCGTGTCCATATTTTGGCCCTGCTGTACAATAATAAGTATTTTGTACAAATAGTTTAAAGAACAAGCGTTGTGTGTTTCAAAGTTAACAAATTATTTCTTATGGAGGATATAGCAAGTATGTACACGACTATACGTATCTCTTTTTATTTATATATATTTCGTGTTATATGCATTTCATGTATCTCTATAAAACATTTTCTTTAAGCTTATTTTTACTAATTAATAATTTAAAATTTATTGGAACAAAAACATTTTTAATTCTGTTAAATTTAATTTAAGAACAAAATATCCGGCCCAAACACAGGGTATTTGAAAACTGTGTATACAAAATGAGAGTATCCATCGATAGCACCCATAAAGGAGAACAAATTAAGGTTGCAATTCCCATATTCAGTTAAAAATACAATGAGTCATACTTCAAGTTGAATATAGATTTTCGTACGTAACTTTAACAAAAAAGAATATATTTTTGCGTAAGTTAGAAAAGACGAACTTTGCTAAGTGTGAGTATAAAGCCACTAGCAGTGATGGCTTCACATTCGCGTCTAAAGAAAACTTAATTAAACACTCCATAATTCAGACTGTAGGGGACAATAGATATGGTGTTACTGATCGAAACACAATGCACTTTCATTACTTCTCATAATGACACTGCATAAAAAAATGTTTTTTTCTTTTGATTTAATTAAATATTTCCATTTCTTTAAAATTTTGTAATTATAATGGCGTTAGTTTAAAAGGTATTAAAAAAATTATAGCCCAACATCCTGTATCTAAACATATATATGTATATATATATATATATATATATATATATATGAGTGTGTAAATATTTGAAATTCAAAAAAGAGAGGAAAAAGAGATTAAATTGATAAAATTATTTCGTTATATATTTTTAATAAACTTACACTTTTTTTTTTTTTTTTTGCATTAGATGTTTTATTTAAATTTAATAATTTAAACTTTAAACAAAATAACACACTAAATTAAAATAAAATATTTAAATACTTTATTGAATTATATTGTTATTCAAGTAATTTATATATCTCCAAAGTATATTTTCCCAACGCCGATCTAAACAATAAAATTTGCATCGCAACAGGATACAAAACCGCTAACATAGCTAGAACTCCAAACGGTTTAAAACTACATAGTTAAAAAAAAAAAAAAAAAAAAAAAAAAAAAAAAAAAAAACTATCGCATACTTTATTGTGACTGTGATTTCGCCGTTAAATGTCCATCTATGCCGCTTAAAAAGTACATAAAAGTATTTCGAAACTTATAAATATTCAAATTCTGCCTGAAGTAAACCTCCACCATTTATATTTCAGATTTGCTTTTGCATAATATTAAACTTGTGTAGCATGAATAATTTGCATTTCATATTGCTGAAAAAAGCGATTTGTGTGTTATAAAATAGCATGAAATATGTAATGAATAAAAAATTCGTAACGGTTTAATATTTATAACTTATGTGCAATTTCTGTTTAAAAAAAATCCGAAGTGAATGTTGCCCATAGTGTGTTTCAAATATATAAAGTAAAGGTTACAAGATAGAACATGTGGATTTAAAATATATTCTCTAGCGCATTTATGTCTTTAAAAATGTCCATAGTTAAAAACAAAAATGTGTTTTTATTAAAAACAAATTAAAAACAAATTAAAAACAAATAAATTAAAAACAAATTAAAAACAAATAAATTAAAAACAAATTAAAAACAAATTAAAAACAAATTAAAAACAAATTAAAAACAAATTAAAAACAAATAAATTAAAAACAAAAATGTGTTTGGTTACAAGATAGAACATGTGGATTTAAAATATATTCTCTAGCGCATTTATGTCTTTAAAAATGTCCATAGTTAAAAACAAAAATGTGTTTTTATTAAAAACAAATTAAAAACAAATTAAAAACAAATAAATTAAAAACAAATTAAAAACAAATTAAAAACAAATTAAAAACAAATAAATTAAAAACAAAAATGTGTTTGGTTACAAGATAGAACATGTGGATTTAAAATATATTCTCTAGCGCATTTATGTCTTTAAAAATGTCCATAGTTAAAAACAAAAATGTGTTTTTATTAAAAACAAATTAAAAACAAATTAAAAACAATTAAATTAAAAACAAATTAAAAACAAATAAATTAAAAACAAATTAAAAACAAATTAAAAACAAATAAATTAAAAACAAAAATGTGTTTGGTTACAAGATAGAACATGTGGATTTAAAATATGTTCTCTAGCGCATTTATGTCTTTAAAAATGTCCATAGTTAAAAATAAAAATGCGTTTTTTTTATTTTTGTAAATGCTCTGAAATAATGTATAAAGTATATCAAAAGCTTTCATTTGGTTTCAAATTATAATAAACAAACTATCTTATTGAAAGACTTTATTTATGCATCAAAGTGTTTATTATTAATAACCTATTAGTGGGGTGGAACAGAATGATTTGACTTTTAATTAATCATAATTTTTAATAAAAATATGTCGAACTAATAATGTATTCAAAGTGATGTTATGGTACAAGGATAAGTGCACTGTAAAAAATGACCAATGTTTGTTATTTTATGAAAATATGCTATGACCACGAACGAAAATATAATATAATCTTCTGAGTTATCCGAAATTTCAAATAGCATGTTACATTGTCTTTTGAATCCCCAGAAACGAATACATCTTCAAAACTAAAAGAATAATTTATAAAAACAAATTATTTTTTGCTGCCCGAATTTTTCAGAAACGTTTCCGAAGGGTTTTTATAGTGTATTAATTAGTGTCCTCAGGCTGGAATACCTGTTTTTCGAATGTTATCCATTCTCAAGTACACGTTTTCAGCCGCATAAGTTAATTTATACATGAAAGAGTAAAGAAATAATCTTAATTTTAATGTTATTGTTAACGCTGTTAATTTTGCATGTTTGCCTGTTAAACATTTTTTTTAGCATGAAAATGTTCACTTCAGAATGGATAGCATTCGAAAAACAGGTATTCCAGGCTGAGGACACTCATTAATACACAATAAAATTCCTTCGGAAACGTTTCTGAAAAATTCGGGCAGCTAAAAATAATTTGTTTTTATAAATTATTCTTTAACTTTTGAAAATGTATTCGTTTCTGGGGATTCAATGTAACATGCTATTTGAAATTTCGGATAACTCAGAAGATTATATTATATTTTCGTTCGTGGTTATAGCATATTTTCATAAAATAACAAACATTGGTCATTTTTTACAGTGTGCAGAGTATTTAAGCAACGTTACTTTAAATTCTTTTGAATACGTTCGCTTCAAGAAGCCCCATATAATAATGTATGCGGGTTTAAACTACTTTGCCCTATAGTTAAAATATAATCTTCCGTTACCTTTTTTATTAATTCGTTAAAATATTTACTTTGTTGAATATATTTTTTAAGATTCAAATTGACAATATCTTTGGAGGATCGTCACTGAAGCAGGTACAGATATGTATCAGGGGATTTTTTAAAGCTCCATATTAATATAAACCGTATTAAATATGTGCGATATTCCTGGAACATTTTTTCTTGAAACATATGTTATTATTTTCCTCTTCGCAACGAACGTCGCGTGTAAGTAATGAATAAAGTTCTCAGAATCCTCGATTATTTCTTCAACTAATATGTAATTGAAAATGTTACGTTATTGAATCTAGCATTTTTGTGATTAAATTAAGCAAAATATTCTATTTTGAAATACCGTTTGTAAAAGATTAGAAATTCTGTAAATGGCTCTCGTCGCGAAAAGGTTAATATGAAAATAGAAAAAATAATCTAAAACAAAGTAAAACAGAAAGCACAAACTGAAAAAAAACAATACCGTAAATTTTAAATAGGAAAATTCCTTGTAGTTAAATGTTACGGAGTTTATGTGTTGTATTAATTAGATTTATATTACTTTAAAACGTGGAATCCGATGATGAAATTCTATATGAATATTAATCAGAAATGAAAAATCTACCAGGCATATATTTAAATGGACTAGGCACCCGTTGAGATTCGACGAATTACAAAATATTAATAAGAAACTGCATGACTGTTAGAGATTATAATAAACCTACAAAAATAACTTTAATTAAAAACAGTCTTACATTGGCTACTGCATCTCCAAAAACAATTATTATTTAATCGACCTTTTCTAAAATGGTATATGCATTTCTATAAATGTTAACTTTTCATATGAAAAATAAAACTAGATTCATTTATTATATAATTTATTTCTAAATAAAGTTATCCCATCTCTAATTATGGTAAACAATTAAGATAAATTAATCAATTAAGTTTCTAATTCTAATCTTTAGAGATACAAAATGCAAAATCAAGGAAAAATATGTAACTTTTACATACATTCATATTTTACTTTAGTTTGAACAATTAAAAAAAATAAATTGTAACCGTAACATAATGTCATTTTCATCGACAAATTTTTAATATGTACTTTTCAAGTTTCAGATCATAAATGTTTTAATGCGCAATGAGAGGGTGGCAATGACAATTACAGAATCACATATAAAACAGCTAACACTACCATCTGCTGCTGATCTACTGAAGCGTTTTAATATATATTTTTTAATACTACAAAATTGTATGTTACAAAATTGTAAATCCATCGTTCAATAAAAAGCATAATATAAAATTATTTTGCAAAAAAAAAAAAAAAAAAAAAAAAAAAAAAAACATGTAAAACTATGACATTTAAGTATTACTTTCTCTAGAACTAGTGAGGCGATATACTTACTTTATTTTAATAATGTTGGCAGTAGGTAAATTTTAAATTGATCGCTTAGCAAGAAAAATGTACAATATTTAAGAGATTTTGCAAACAAAATAAATATAATGGCTTCTTTTTAAATTTAGCATAACTAGTCGTTTTTTTTTTTTTTTTTTTTTTTTTTTTTTTTTTTTTTTTTACGAACGATCTATTTATGGTTTTACGGCTACCGAAACTATTATAAATAGTATTCAAATCAATTCTTCACTCAGTAATTCCCGCCAAAATGGTACATAATTGTCAGCTGGTTTACACGTGATTTTGTAAATGTGTCCGCCCTCTTATTCTCTTATCCACCGATTTCCACGGGCAAGACATTTGTAAAAAAAATATATAATACACAATTTTTGAAGCAATTTTGTTTTTAAAATTCCACAGTGAAAGGGAAAAAACGCAAATGATAAATTTACTAAATATTTCAAATACATAATGATTTGAAATAAGTAGTAATAGTGAATCCAGTTATTTGTTTTTGTTCTTGTTTTCATAGCCGCGAAACATTCATACATGCATTTGTGATCACGGTTTATACGAATTTCATGCATTTTTTATGTTACTACACAGCGTGGTTGCTGCATAAAATGATTTTTTGCTTTATTCAGGTGCGCGAAGTGCTCATATATGCGTAATTGAACGGGTACCTAATAAAAATAATACTGACCTACAAACATTTGAACAAACAATACTGACATTATTAACAGACGATTAACCATTCTGCTATAAAAAAGTATTTTTGATTTCTTTTGTTTGTATAAATTAAAATATATATATATATTTAATAAATGTAGGGGAATATGGCATAAAATGATCCTAATGGACAAAACGATCCACATATGTTTACTTCCAGAAAGGTCGCTCTATCTACAGGATAACACATAAACTAGTTGTGATAAGTGAAGAAGAAGCAATGGCGATATTCAAGCGATCGCATTATTACGCGTATGAATAGAATTCTTTGAAAAATTGGGTTTTATAACATCTGTTATAGGGTAAGCACTAATTTTCATATTTATTTAGATATACAGTTTTCCATGTATAGAAATATGACTTGGTTTACTTAATGGAGTATGTTTTTAGATGTGCATTACACCTGTGTATTGTCAGTTGTATTTTATATACTTTATTTTGCCTATAAAAAACACTTTACAATTATTTTTAAATGAAGGATCATTTTACTCATTGGTGAGTGTAAAATGATCCTTTGGACAAATTAAAAAAAAAATCTATTTTTGCATTACTCATTTTGGGTTTAAAATATTATTAAAATATGTTTATAATTCAAAATATCGTGTAAACATACTAGCAAAGGGTAAATGTTTTATTTAAACATATGCGTTATTTTACACAAGTTTTTGCCTTAAGGGGATCATTTTAGGCCA
Source organism: Maratus michaelseni (assembly GCA_963931845.1). Taxonomy (NCBI): domain Eukaryota; kingdom Metazoa; phylum Arthropoda; class Arachnida; order Araneae; family Salticidae; genus Maratus; species Maratus michaelseni. The sequence goes on from OZ007592.1 coordinate 346,874,478, forward strand.
CCTTCCCCTACGTAAATTATTTATATAAATATTTACTAAATTATTCTGAATCTTCATTAAATTATGTAGTAATTAAATTGTGTTCATCAAAAATACACGTTGCGAGATTCAATCTATCGCCGCTTCCAATACATTAAAAGTCAGTATGGTATGAGTGTCTGAATCCGAAAAGCCAGTCAGAATAATGCTAACCAAGTATGTGCCAACATCCAATCACTCAATGAATGGATACACAAATTATATCGCCCGTGTATCGGCAGAGCAATACACCCAATATTCACGTCGTTTATGTGCATTCTGATAATAATATTTAAAACTTTTGAAAGAACATGCTCCTTTCTTGCTATATATGATGTCAGTTCCACATGCTGAAGTATTGTGCTCTTTTTCCCAAATCAAATGCTTTGAACGTAGAGCTACCGTACGCTTTTATCAATGGAAATTGTCATCATAAACATGAATTTTCTTTCATAATACTAAAAATCAAAGTACTACAATAACGTCAAAGTGGCGTAATTTATTACTGACATTTATTTCCCAAGATTAAAGATATGTGGCCTCAAACTCAATAGTGCAAGAATTAAAAAAAATCATAAAAATCATTTCGGCACAATTGTTCTGAAAAATAACAATTTTGTGAAAGAAAATGGTTGTTTTCTGTTAAAGAAGTCGTCATTTTCATTGATAGAAGCATGACGCCTTTCTATGATTATTCCATTTGCAGTGGTTGGGAATGTTAAAAGTTCCGTGAAAGTAATCTCAGTCAGTATAGAAGGAATGAAACGTCAATGTAAAATACGCCATTTACACGCAATCGTTGAAAAGTGTGTTAGGTATTGTAATAAAATTGTACGTTCGTAATGAAATTTTCAGTTGTGTGTTTTTAAAAGGTGTTTTTTTTTCACAGAAGACAGTAAAAGTTTTTTTGATTTTGTTTTTGAAAATGTGGCCCCTAATGTCCGGTCTCGTAGAATGATAATTATTTAGAAACTATGTCATTTTGACGCAATTAAGAAAATGTTTGCAGTTTCATGTTTTCAGATGGATTCTTCCTTTTAAAAGATGCCAGTTAACTTTTATTGCCTTTAAGCTTCTTGATGATTTTAAACACCATCTATTGATAGAAAATAGATGTTTTGTTTTTAATTGTAATGAGAAAATTATCCAATTCCCTTTTCTCTGAAACACTAACAGTGTTGCCACCACTTGTAAGAAATTTCATGTAAGCTGCAAACATTAAAACATTTAAATTGAATATATAAACAAAAATATTAAAAAAAATACCTAGTGCGAGCTCATCTAGAAACGAACAGCTATCAATAATATATGTAGATATATTAAAATTAGTCCAGTAGAACGCGCTCAGGGCAGATGACGAAAAAAACCGGCTTGTGTATAAAATATATATATTACAATATATATATATATATATATATATTAGGATGTCGACATAACATTGTTGCTTTTCAATGCGTGGTATCTCCATAAATGTTTCGTTCCGAATTGACAACGAACAGCCTATTGGTCGACATTACCAGTTTTTGATAATTATTTAAAATTTGTTTTAAGATGTTATTATTATTCTCTTATTGCAGAACAGAAAAGCATTTTAGCAGTTTGTTTCAGTGTGAACAAATTATCAATTTCGCTGAAAGTCGAACATGGATATATTTATGTTTGTATTGACATATTTTACAAAATTCAATAGCGTAGTTGATTGACTTTGAACACTTGAAACTTTCATTAATTTTTTATATGTCCATTTAAAATATGTTTCATTCAAAAATTAAATTAAACTACTATATTATTGCTATATTATCATTTCTCGAAGGTAATTTAGTTATTCAGTAGCGGGGGGGGGGGGGGGTAACATTAGAACAAAATACGTTCCATGAATTACAGGAATGATTCCGGGCTTCCGGTATTGTGTCAGAGGAATCCCAAAATCCCGAGATTAAAGAATAGTTTCGGGGTTACATTCCTTCACCACGGTCTGCTTTATTTACCTGAGACGAATTTATGTATTTAAAACTTAAACAATATAAAATTACCTATGTAAGAGTAAAATTTAATTTTCGAAAAACGTGTACGTGATCATGTTATATAAAAAATACAAAAAATATAAATAAATGCACAAGCTTCTATTTGAAAACAATATTTACATTAATTCCAGTTTCATCTTTATTCGAAACATAAAGGAATGCGAGGTAAGTTTTGCACAATGGCCGAGACTTCAAAGTTTGTGTGAACACGACAAATCTTTAGAATAGTTTAAAGAAAAGATTCTCAAATTCATCTCCATCATTACCTTTGTGAAAGATTAAAAAATATTTTGAAAGATACAGTTATGCACTCAGTTTGTATACGTGTAGAAATATCATTGTAAATGTGTGGAAAGTACTTGAAAAAGAAATATTACCCTCAATTTAATTAATAAATGTTTGATTAGTGGTGCGTGATTTATTTCCTGAACAAACAAAATCCACTTAGATAATTAATAACTGGATCCGAAAGAAAACATTGAAATTATATAGATCTGAAATACTAAGTATTGTTTATGTGTTTTGAGAAACTATTAAAGCTACATGCTCTGGAGTCTTTAAAAAAGATTTTAGCGGAAAAAAGGGTATATTAATGGTAGATAATAATAAGTATTTCAATAAATATGCAGTTATTTCAGACTATTTTCATTTATGGATAGAAATATCAAAACCACTATGCTTTATTTATATACGAAATTTTGTATTAAAAGTTTAAATGATATAAAATTACTTATGCAGGACTGAAATGTATGCATAACGTGATCAAGTTATATAATAAATACAAAAATATAAATAAGGGCACAAGTAGCTGTTTGAAAACGAAGTTTAAATTAATTCCCATTTCACTTTATTCGCACAATAAAGTAATGTTAGGTAAATTTTACATAAATACGGAGACTTAAATGTTTGTTCAAACATGACATATGCTTAGAATAGTTTTAAAAAAATTCTTAATTTCATCTTTATTATTCTCCTTTGTGAAAGATTGCAAAATATTTGCCAGGCAAAGTTATGCACCCGCCGTCTAAATGTGTAGAAATGTTATTGTACATGGGAGGAAAGTACTTGAAAAAATAAATATTCCTTTAACTTAATTAATAAGATGGTATATTGGTGAATATACCAATATAGAATATAATCACCAATACAATCACCAATATAGAATATTGGTGAGACAGGATGTATTTTCTGAACAAACAAAATAATAACTACAAAATAATAACTGGTAACATAATTAATAACTGGGTACGAAATAAAACATTCGACTCAAATAGATCTGAAATACTTGTTATACTTTTATATGTTTTGAGAAGAGATTGAAAATGAATGTTCTGGAGTTTTTAAATAAGATATTATCGGAAAAGAATGGGTATATTAATGGTAGATAATAAAAGGTATTTCATTAAATATGCAATTATTTTAGATTATTTTCATTTATGGATGGAGATATTAACAACACTATGCTTTATTTATATATCAAGGGAAAGGTTTTATATTAAAAGTTTAAACAATATAAAAGTACTTATGTATGAATGAAATCCAATTTTAGAAAAATGTATAACGTGATCGAGTTATATAATAAATACAAAAATATAAATAACGGCACACGTAGCTATTTGAAAACGAAAATTAAATCAATTTCCATTTATCATAATTCGAAACATAAATGAAAGTCAGATAAATTTTACAAAAATACTCAGACTTCATAGTTTGTTCAAATATCAGATATGTTTAGAATAGATTAAAAAAATTATCCTCAATTTCATCTTTATTATTTTCGTTTGTAAATGATTGCAAATTTCTTGCCAGACAAAGTTGTGCACCCAACTTCTAAACGTGTAGAAATGTCATTGTACATGGGAGGCAAGTGCTTGCAAAAGAAATATGACTTGAATTTAATTAATAAATCTTTGATGGGTGGAACAGCATGTATTTTCTGAACAAACATAATAATAACTGGGTACAAAATAATAACTGGTAACATAATTAATAACTGGGTACGAAATAAAACATTCGACTCATATAGATCTGAAATACTTGTTATACTTTTATATGTTTTGAGAAGGGATTGAAAATAAATGTTCTGGAGTTTTTAAATAAGATATTGTCGGAAAAGAATCGGCATATTAATGGTAGATAATGATAGGTATTTTATTAAATATGTAATTATTTTAGATTATTTTAATTTATGAATTGAGATATCAAAAACACTATGCTTTATTTATATATCAAGGGGAAGGTTTTATATTAAAAGTTTAAACAATATGAAAGTACTTATGTATGAATGAAATCTAATTTTTGAAAAATGTATAACGTGATCAAGTTATATAATAAATACAAAAATATAAATAACGGCACACGTAGCTATTTGAAAATGAAATTTAAATCAATTTCCATTTATCATAATTCGAAACATGAATGAAAGTCAGATAAATTTTACAAAAATGCCCAGAATTCATGGTTTGTTCCAACATGAGGAATGTTTAGAATAGTTTAAAAAAATGATCCTCAATTTCATCTTTATTATTTTCGTTTGTGAAAGATTGCAAATTTCTTGCCAGACAAAGTTGTGCACCCAACTTCTAAACGTGTAGAAATGTCATTGTACATGGGAGGAAAGTGCTTGAAAAAGAAATAGGCCTTGAATTTAATTAATAAATCTTTGATGGGTGGAACAGCATGTATTTTCTGAACAAACATAATAATAACTGGGTACAAAATAATAACTGGTAACATAATTAGTAACTCGGTGCGAAAGAAAACACTCGACTCATATAGATCTCAAATACTTGTCATACTTTTATATATTTTGAGAAGGGATTGAAGATAAATGTTCTGGAGTTTTTAAATAAGATATTATCGGAAAAGAATCGATATACTAATGGTTGATAATGATAGGTATTTTATTAAATATGTAATTATTTTAGATTATTTTAATTTATAAATGGAGATATCAACAGCATTATGCTTTATTTATATATCAAGGGGAAGGTTTTATACTAAAAGTTTAAACAATATAAAAGTACTTATGTATGAATGAAATCTATTTTTTGAAAAATGTATAACGTGATCAAGTTATATAATAAATACAAAAATACACATAACGGCAAAATGATCTATTTGAAAATGAATAAATCAATTAATCAATTCAATTTCTCTTAATTCGAACCATAAAGAAAAGTCAGGTAAATTTTACATAAGTGTTGAGAATTCAAAGTTTGTTCAAACATGACAAATGTTTAGAATATTTTAAAAAAATTATTCTCTTTCATCCTTATTATTTTCCTTTGTGAATATGTCAAACATTGTGTCAGACATAGTTTTGCACACGGCTTCTAAACGTGTATAGATGTCATTGTACGTGGAAAATATTTAAAAATAAATATTCCCGGAAATTAATTAATAAATCATTGATTAGTGAAGCGGGATGAATTTTCTGAACAAACAAAGCCCACTTAGAGAATTAAAAACTGGATACAAAAGAAAACATTCGACTCAAATTTATCTGAAATACTTGTTATACTTTTATATGTTTTGAGACGGCATTGAAGATAAATGTTCTGCCATTCTTAAATAAGATATTATCAGAAGAGAATGGTTATATTTGTGGAAAAGAAGAATAGGTATTTCATTAAATATGCAATTATATTTGATTAATATAATTCTTTAATATAAATATCAATAAAACTTTTAGCTTCTCATTGACGAATTTTTAACAATTTTCATTGCAATTTTAATTTTAACTAAGTGCTTGGCTTTTAGGACTAATCTCAAAACTAAATTTCTGATCGATTTCACCAAAATTATGAATTTTTTAAACAATTATTTTATTAGTAAAAAGTATTAATATCAATAATACGAAGGAAGAATCGCTTTCTAATTTTACGACAGGATTATTCTTTGAGTCACGAGAATAAAGAAAATGCTAGCGACATTTAACTAATGACATTTGTCTAACAATTCTATAGGACGCAATGGATCGAATGGATCGAACACACGTTTTTAAAAACTCCGTTAATTTTTCAGAAGATGAAACTACTTGAATGAATAGGAGGACAAGGACTATTTTTTTAAATGACCTCCCAGCACTCCATACCTCGTTTCTTATGACTTTCAACTGTGTATGTACGGGGAGACTGGAAAGCGATAGTTAACAAGATGCGACCAAATTCCATCGAAAAACAGAAGCGGATAATAATACTTTTAACTGAAATAATGTGCATACAGCAACATTTAAGGCAGATAGATATGAACTTCTGCAGAGGCTCTATTATCGTTTTTTTTTTTTCGCTGGAAAATAGTTGTGCCATTTATGATAAATGCATTCCGAAATTTGAAAGAACTTGTGTTTGAATCATTTTATTGTAATGAGGAGGAAAATGTGTTCTTAATTATTTTCGGTATGCTATCCATCTTAAATATCAATTAAGAGATTTCGAGATGCAGGTGCTGCAGTTGCACAAATGCATGTGCATGAAAAGAGCATCACGAGACTCGAACGAAGATGAAACTGTAAAGCAGCCAGTGTACCAGCCTATCTTTATCACCTGCTTTGTGGATAAAAAAAGGCTATATGGCTTCAAGTGAACCCAAAAAGTGATTTACCGGGAATAAGGCTTACATTTGTTTTGATACTCCATTAAAATTATAGAACGACAGCCAGAATACAGCTACATGCAGCTTCAATTCCTCAAGTGTTTCCGGAAACTAACATTGCAGGAAGAAGTAACTATATTAAAATAACTAATTTTGTTGGACATGTTCAACAAACATTTCTAAATTTATGGATTTATTGATGCTGTATTTTTCTGTACATAAAAAAGGTTCTATCTTCAACATACATTACACATATCTCTCTATTAAGCAAAGGCAAGTTTAGAGAAAATTTTATTTCACAACATAATATATTTTTTTAATTATTACTACAATTATCTGAAATTCTGCATTTTTTTATTGCGCTCATAACACATTATTATCGACAGTTGGGATATTAATCTAGATCAAGCAGATTGAAGTATTCATTTTAAAATAAAACTTTATTCATATTTTTAAGAAGTAGACGATTTTATTTTCAGAAAGCATGTTTTTCCTTTCTTCTCATAAAATATTTTTGTACTCTGTTATTGTTGTTGTTGTTTTGCTTTGTTTGTCCACAAATGTTACAGCAGATTTGTTTTTCCCATACATTTTCTTAAATAGGTGTCATTTTATTTCAGAAGGAATTTTTGTTTCTGTTGTTGTTTGGAAGCTTGGCCTTTTTAATAGTAATGTCTCTTAAGACATCCATTTGTAACATTCTAAGATCACTATATGTTTTTTACCAGGTCTTTAAAATGTCTTGAATAAGCCATAAAAAATACAAATATGCGTTCCCACAACGACTATTTATTTTAGAAAAATATTGTTTTCCGCAAAATAAATATAATAAGAAAATTCAATTTCAGTTATTTCATTGTTGTTATACAGTAGACTCCCTTAAATCCGCATAGCTTAAAACCAGTGGTTCTGCAGATTTCAGAATTTTGCGGTGTTTCTGGTCACTGCTTTGTTTACATTTTTTAAACAATAATTTCAATTTAATAATGTATTCGAACTGAATACTCACAGTAAGTAAAATAAGAAAAAAATAAGAATTTTTTCACAAAAATTTAAAATATTAAAAGTAAAGGTCAAGTAAATAAGTAATATTACTTATATAAATAATATAAGTTAATATTGCATAAGTAAATATGCATAATGATGAGATATTTTTTTCTTGAATTATTCAGTGAAACTCGCCTTATAAATGTACACTAATAATTAACTTCAAAATCTTAAATTAAGAAAGTTTTATTTCATGCTTAGCCGTACTTAACAACCAGAAAAGCTTGATTAATTACTAAAATTATTTTGTAAAATATCGCGATCACCACTGATATCAGCTTAAATCAATTCATCCTTGAATCTTTAAAAAAAAAATTATACTTCCTTCACGAAAACACATTGCTTTGTAAATGATATTGAAATTTAATATGGCATGTTCGGTATTGAAAATGAAGTGCATAACATTCATTGTTCGTTTACAGGGATACTCAAAAGTATTCCGTTACATTATAATGTATGGGAATAATCGTTTGCAATGTGTTTTAATAATATTATATTATTCCAAACATATGGAAATTGATATATATCACTGGGGTGCACAACAAGATTCTTACTGTTGAATACGGTATGCATAGCATTAATCATTCACATACAGGGACGCACAAAAGTGTTCGGTTACAGTACTGTCTATGAGAGATAGTTGCTAGACGTGCGTTTTCAGTTGAGATATGCATTTTTAAATATAATTTTTTTGTCACATTACTTGGTGTGTATAAATTATGTAGATCATATACAAGACTGTGCAAAAAATTTCGAAAACATTTCCGTTTTTCGTTGTAAATTGCTAAAAGGGAATTTTTAACTGTGTTTCCTAACCGAACTAAATTGCAGCATAATAACTATTCATACAAATATCTACAGTATATACAGATATTCACAAAAAAAAAATGAATTCTTTTCCGATTATGAATGGTAACTGCCGAAATTGAGTTTTCAGATGTTTTACGCGGTTTATTCACCTTATTAAATAGTGAAGTTTTGTCACAGTATTTTGAAATAGTTGGAAAGCATTTTATAATCCATGCTTGACATATGATATTCCTTTCTTGTTTTTTTCTTGTTGTTCTTGTTGTTTGGCTTTATTGTGACTGTTCTAGAGAAGAGTGAAATAGTGAAATAGTGAAATAAAATAAATAAATAACTAAAAAATATATATTCAAATTATTGTTATTGCAATTTTATTTCATTCAAGAAAAATCAACGTTTTCAAAAAATCATTTATTTTGAAAGTAAGGAAATCCTTTAGTGCATACCAAAACCATGACTGTTTTCGGTTGACATGAATAGCCATTATTGAAATTTTAAATTAACATTAAATAAGACCACAAAATATATAAAATAAGTCTATTAGTGCTAATGAATGTTTTTAAACCCATTCAAATATAAGCCATTAAATATCTGACATAATAACATAGAATGAATTTGCCCAACATTCAAAATCAACGGCTGTTCAAATATTATATGTTTAAAAACCACTGCGAAATACTTATAAAGAAAGATTTTTTCAAGTTTTATCAAATAACTTTTTTTACAAACACATATGTGTGCATATATATTCCCTTTCTTTTTATAAAACATATTTTTGTTTTTCCACAAATATTGACTACACTAAATAATCTTTTAACCCTTTCCGGCTCAGTGTTCTCATTCCGGGCACACCTAACTTTAATTCCAAACTTGCATTCGACACCAGGAATATTTAATAAAATTTTGTTTCTACAATGAAAGCTTAAAATAAGGAGGTCTTATTTTTTAAAAAATCGTTTGTAAATTCCGGTGTCAGTCAGGAATTTCTCATTTTACGAACAGACTTTGTCTGTGCCGGAAAGGGTTAAATAGGATTGTCATTTTCCGCAAAAGGGCGTTCCGTTTCTGTTTTTTTTTTCTATTGTCTGTTTGAAGATTCATTTCTAACATACTAACCCAGTAGCTATTTGTTTTCCGGACTTTTAAATATTCTGAAAAATATATTTAAAAAACATATGTTTGTTTTCTCAATTACTATTCATTTCAGGAAAAAATGCATTTCCAGAAAAGAGCAAACAAAAATATTTAATTTGAATTCCTATATTACTTCTTTGTTTTTCAAAGATCGCTAGACTGATATTTTGCTTTTCGTTCTTAGCAGCACAATATCCAAGGCAATTTTAGAAAAACTATTTTCTTGGCAGATTTTATTTACGCGCCCATGTGTTTAAGAAATATATTTTTAATTACCATTTTTAAAAAAAATACACCATACTAAAATACATCCTTCTGTTATTTATTTTTTTACATGCATCTTACATACTTAGTACATCATTAATAGTAACATACATACATACTTGTATACAGGTACTTTTAATGCATATAATTCATATAACAGCCCTCTTTTTACAAATAACTGTTTTAATGACAAATCAAACACCTTTCATAATATTTCCATATCATAAAGCAGAACTATAGCTACAATATTGCGTTGAATTTTCAGTGATCATAAAGCTTCTATCATAAATGAAAATACTTCTGTGGGGACATAAAGGAAAAGGAACTCCATTGCTAACTAAACTAGAATTGATTTTAACTGGTTTCTAATAACAAATTATCAACATAATATTAGCATGCGTAAATAAATTTAATAAATGGAAATAAAAACAAGCTATTTTATACAATATAATTTCATTTTTGTAACTACTTTTACAGTTTACCCAGTCCCTTTTAAAAAATTCTAAAATTCTTTGTTCGTAATTTTATGAAAAAAATAATTTCATTTTACAAATGAATGATTTCTCTTTCTTGTTAAAAAAATCCTCAATTTTTAACGGTATGCGTTTATTTTGATAAATAGAATCATTTATATACTAGTTAATTTTTCAGAAGAGCTGTAATTAGACTGTGAATTACTGAAAGACAAAGAATGTGAATTATTACTTTACTAAACAGCGTACAACCAACAAACTGAAAAAATGTCAAAACCGGGGTTCGATCCCTTATATCTTGGTATAGCGCACCAAGTGCTTTATCAATTAAGCCATCCGGACGACATCCGGTCTAGCATTCTCTCACTCTTATATGGCTCGGCTACAACCTTGCAGCACAAGATGGGACGTCAATCATGAGCACAACTCCTAGTGGCATACATGACACAAATCAAACACAGTATCGGTGAATACATACTAATTACTCTGCTGAAAAATTAATTAGTATATAAATATTCACCGATACTGGGTTTTATTTGTCTCATGTATGCCACTAGGAATTGTGCTCATGATTGACGTTCCATCTTGTGCGGCAAGGTTGTAGCCTAGCCATATAAGAGTGAGATAATCTAATGGCGCTATCACACGTACTCTCATATCATAGTCAATATCAGATATTTCATCCCAAACACGTTTTTCAAGAGGAAAAAGCTCGAAATCGTCCCGTTTGATAGATTGCCTCTTGTAATTTCTTTAAGATCTAACTTACAGTAGTTTGTATCCTCTACGATATTTATCAGCTCGAAATCTACCAATCAGAGCTCTCTAAAATTCCAAGATGGCCACCGTCAGTAAGCCAACATCTTACGTTTAGGTCGTCGCAAATATTGAAACCAAAAATACAGAAGAATTAAGAAAAACGCAAATCTTTAGTAACACAGGGACCAATTATACACGAAAAGAACTTTTAAAATGTGCAGTTATTTTGTAATTAAGAAATTATATATGCGTCGATTGCCTCTTCGGAGTTCGTCGTTATTTACACTCCCGATAAGAACTTTATTTACTAATTTAAAGTTATTTATTGCGATTATTTTATTTCAATTCCTTATATTATTTGCTATATGTTATAATTGTACTGTCGTAGTCACTTATTTACTTCTCAAACTGTACTAGTTTAGCCATTTACAGCAACTATATTTGGCGTTATTTCGTACTTGTTGCCAAATTATGTCGCCAAAGAAAGATAAAAATGCAAGCAAACATGCATCAAGGTATTATATTGCAATACAAATTATTGCCTCCTTTTAGCATGAATGAGAATCCAAATTTTGTAGTAGAGGGGGAGGGGGGGACAGAAAATTTTCTTATACTTTTAGAAAAATAAAATTTAATAAATGAAAATTTAATCTAGCAGCTATTTAAAGTGAATTATATTTTACCTTTTAAAAATTTTCTTTTAAAACAATCTTGATAATCTTTTTTTAAAGATATACAACTATTATACAGACACACATATTTATTTGTAAATCGATGGAATAGTAAAAATATATTCACAGTTGTTCGATCATCAAAGGCTGTCTGCTAGATGGTTAGCGACTTTCTCTCCAACATGGTTTATTAATGAAAAATTGCAATTCAGCATCAGCCGGAGTAGCTCAGTGGTCGTAGTGGTAACCTGGAACGCTGTGGACCCAGGTTCGATTCCTGGCTCTGGCTAATTTTTCACTTCATGTTGGATTATTGTATTTAATGTATGTGGATGATAATGTCCTTTTCAGACTATTTTTCCTTTTTAATTATTGAATTTCAACCACCCTAAAGTTTTGTTTCCCCCTTCATAGCGGTGTATAAATTTTAAACCTTTATATGTGTTTCAAATTGTTAAGTAATATGTGCCCTTTTTTTATTTTGTATTAATAATAAATAAAGCTTATAACCCCCCTCCCCACCAAAAAAAACCCCTCCAGTTAAAATATTTTGCTTCACTTAAAAACAAAAACAGAATTAAAATTTATATATTTTCGAAAACAAAAATGAATTGTAACGTAAAACTTTCCTAACAGAAATAGATTTCTAGAATTTTCAAATATGCAAACCCAAAATTAACCGCCAAATAATTTTTAAGTTTTGCTTAAAAAGCACTTGTCTTGTAATCTGTTTTGAGACGATCGAACATTTATTTAACATTAGGAGGTACAAACATAAAATTTGCGTAATTTTTAAACTACTTTAACGAGTGACTTTCAGTTTGATACACGTAGGTAAAATTTACTGAAAATTATGATGTCGAAATTAGGGTTTAGTACTGTTGCAATTGTTGTATGTAACTTCATCCTCTCCCCCCCCCCCCCCCCCCCGCAGCAAAATTTATGTACAGCATTATTATTAGATGTTATTACTAATCTATTGCTACTTGAGACATTTTTATAATGATTTGCGGCAGAGTTAGTAGAGGGTATAACTCTCCCCCCCCCCCAGGACTGTAGACAATATATATGAAAAAAAGGATTGTGTTTTTGAATTGAAAAATATCATATTCATTTAAACTTTCGAAAAATTATTAAAATCATCAAAACCAAGGAAGAAAAAACTGCAAAAGAGTGGGAACTATATCTAAATTCTATTACGTACTTCATTTTTAAATTACATTCAATATGTAACATGATGTAAAAAATATGTAAAATGTATTAACTAAAAATGTCATATAAGCGATTTTGGCAACATAACTAAAACTTAATTTAACATCTTTCTTTGCGTTACAGATTTCGGCTTAGCGATAAAATGCGGTTCCAATACACGTGACAAAAAACTAGTTTTAATATACTATTTTTTTCTAAATCACTTAATACTAATAGTTCAGAATTCTTAACATTTACAGGTAATGAAAGACGTAAAGTGAAGATATGGACTCTATAATTTAGAATTTTAATGTTATATTAGTGAGAGTATTGTTTTTATAATCTTGGAATTTTAAGTAAAATGATCACAATATTATATATATAGAACAGACGCGAAAAGAAACTGCAATATACAAAATGTGAGTACGCGATAATGCTTCCTGTGTATCAATCGAACTCTACACTAAATATTAAAACACCTGCCGCAATTACTCGCCAAATGTTACGCCCTCTCCTTACATTAGCAGATAACTTTCAGTAGGGAAAACAACCCTAGTTGCAGCGTGAAAGTGTAGCTCGAGAGGCAATAGCATATACTTCATATCGTATGGTCGTCCGTGTGATAACAGCTTTAGACCGGATGTCGTCCATATGGCTTAATTGGTAAAGCACTTGGTGCGCTATACCAAGCGATTTGGAATTGAACCCCGTTCTGGGCAATTTTTTCACTATATTGATTGTACGCTGCTTAGTAAAGTGATAATTCACATTCTTTGTATTTTAGAATAATTTATTTTGGTAAATATATATCCTTTTACTGGGAAAGAATGTTTATAGCCATTTAGAGATACGTATATAAAACCTTAATTTCGCTTCGTAGCTAGTCTGTTTCACAACTTAAAAAAAAAGAAAAAGAACTTAAACCTGTGTTACTTACTAAAATTTATGAAAGAACTGAAATCTAATAATAGAGTGAGCTCGATGGCTACACTTACACCCTACAGTCACATGTTTATATGGACTACTCGTAAATAATAATTATTATTTATAAATGTTAGTTTTAACATTTTAGTAATACTTTAACCTTGGTTAAGGTACAATGGCTTGTAAGAAAGATTTCTTTAAGGTGCGGTGAACGGCTATAGACCAGACTTGCAATATTTTACTCAAGTGTTGGGGATAAATCTAGATTGGGGATAAATATAACAGTCTTATGTTTACATTTATTGCATCGAATTTCAAAAGAAAAACAATCGCGGTTCTATAAAAGATACATTTTACAAAACAACTGGCTTAACCACTCAATTATAGAAAAAAAGAGATTTACGTACACAAAAAAATAGAATAGAAAATAATTTAAAATCTGCCTTTTTCTAGCTGTGGAGGATATACACTGTAAACTGCTCGAACCATAAAATTATCTAAACAAGTACCATATATTTTTAGATTGCTCACTAAGAACACCGAAATGTATTTTTAGATAAAAAAATATAAATTATGTGTTCAAATAAAGACTTCAAATGTATTAAATATACCGCAATGAAATGTATTAAGTGCATGCCAGGGGTTAATAGCCAAAGAAATCGCCAAACATTTCACTATTTATAACGAGTTCTTCGATTCTGATTATCTCAATGTTAAAGCATCTAATTCGATTACACCTCTACTAAATTTGTGTTTTTATTGTTATTTATTTATTTATATAGATGCATTTTAAAATTTGTAACTTATATGAAATATTTAAAATTTGTAAAACATATATCTTATATTTCTTTAACAGATGCAAAAATTTTCCCCATAATTTAAACAATTAATTCATACGTTCTAATAAATGTATCAGCAAATTTTCAACGAAATCGGATATATTTAAGACCTCCATATAAAAAATTTAGTATCGAAAAGTTTATGTTTAAATTCATTATTCTAATGCTCTATTTTCATTTCAGTTAAAAATTAAATCTAAAAATCGCTTGCATTCCCACAGGAAAGCATTATGACACCAAAAGAAATGTTCTATATTTTTTGAAGGGGATTGTACTACATTTAAACAAAAACTGTGCAGCTAAATCCGGTTAGCTCACTAACGTACCTACCATATATGAACATAGTCGGCTGCTTTTAGTGGCTGTTATTGCGGAACAGAAAACAGACAAGCGGAAACCAAAAGCTTTTCGGGTCTCTACAGTGAGCCTCGATTGACATTTCGGCAATTATTAATTTAGCAAAGCGTCTGTAAAGACAACTGTGTGATAAGAATTATAGCTGTTAAAGCAATTTGATTTTATGAAATTTTTAAACCTAAATTAGCCTTTAAAATAATTCAATTATTTTTTCCGGTATTAATTTTAAATTATATTTGTTGAAAAAAGAATATGCACATTTTGTATGTAATAAATGTTGTTTTATGTAACTACATATTAATGTTATAAGAATGATGCAAGCATATAAAATAAATGAATGCTTTGTAAGATATTTCCAAATATGCAATATGTAGCGTGCTTTTATGTTTCATTTATGGTATTATTTTTTCTGATTATTTTTTTCTATTTATTATTTTAAATGAAATGAGTAAAAGGCATGCAATTTAAATGAAAATAGTGAAAGGCATATATTTTTAAATGAAATGGATCAAAGGTTTATATTTTAAATGCAATAAAATGCAATATGCATATGGTATGGGAACAATATTTTTTGCGATTTGCCACCTGCGCCCGGTTAACATAAAAGTGCCGAAAACTCCTTAACTTTATCGAGAACGGAGATCAAAGACAAACAAAAATGTACAGAGCATCTAGAAGAAAGTCGGTTAATTTTAATCAGGTTGCACTACAATGGTCAAAAGTGGGAGATACTGGCAGAAAATATGTTTTAAAGGGAATGTGACTATTATAAGTGGTTTCCAAAATTTTCATGTTTCACCAATCTGCTCGCTATGCATCACAATTATGAAACATTATCTAAGGCGATTAGGCGAGAATAATGATAGATTTTCTAATCTTACGTAATCTAGTCTACAGCCTAGGTAAACGTGGAACAAAGAATATTAGCAACAATATGGTTTAATGCAAATGTGGACATTATTAAATGTTTTTCACAAGAAACACTTCATTGCACCAAATAATATTAGCTAAAATATACCAATTGGCAGTGGCCCCAATTACGGAAGACTGCTAAATATATTTTTAAATATCCACATTAGTAAACGTATTGCAACTGATAAGCAAAGGGATGTAAAGCACAAATGCCTAAGTGAGTTAAACAGTTTTTGTCAAGAAGTGTGAAATATACAAAAAAAATGTACAAAATGATGCTATGATCGCAAAGATTTCTTGATTTTTCTATCAGAATCTATCGATTTGGCGAAGAATTACGCAACTCAATTAAATGTAGAATAAAAGTAACAGGTTATAACGCACAGCATTCATCTAAGGGAGAGCTAACTGGTCACCTGATGAGGCTAGTTAGAGTATAGCTCCAGAAAACTTGCATGGTAAAAAATACTTATATGAACAAATAAATGTACACTGAATAAAGCAGAGCACATTTATCGTTTATCTTTGTAAAGTTGAATGTGTAACGCATAAAATGTGTATTTGTATTGTAATTTAAACCGAATAAAAAATTATTATATATATATATATTTTAACGAAATGATCAGTGTGAGATAAATACACATCTTAAATCCTTAATTTTATGGTGTTAATAAGAGGTCGTGATACACATGAATAAATATAGTAAATTAGGCTTGAAATTTCATTTATTTAAAGTATACTACGATATACTTAGGATATACTACTTGGGTGATAAGAAAAAGCGCGATATACCGAGGGAAGCAATTTAACGAGAGAAGAGTGTTCATAAATGAAAAATAAAGATCCCTAAATTAAGCTACGAGGTTTTCGATTTAATATGTGTTCAAACAAGCTAAAAATTCAACACAAAAAAGATAGTAAAACGTCAAAATACAAAACCGTACATGTATACAGTATACATTCTACTTACATTGTATAGTATTTTCTGAAAATAAGAATCCAGAGTTGTTTGTTTTTGATTCTCTTTGATTATTCGCTTGCCAGTGGAAATTAAAGAATGAAAATGAACTAATTGCACTTCAGTTATAGGCTTATATTTCGACGTTTCGAAAGCTTTATGTTTTTTCGAGAAACTAAATTTAACGGGGGACAATTAAATAGAGAGAAATAGCCGAACGCGCGATATACCGAGGCGAGATATAACGAAAGGTTTCTGTATTTATTTATGAATTAGTGTTCCTGCAGGATTTTTAAATTATTATATTTTTGGCACTATTTTCTGTTTCGTCTTATACGAGACATATAATATTTTTAATTTTCATTAGCCCCTTTCAATGAAAGAAAGCGCATTCTACACACGAAAAAACGGTACATTCAGATACGTAATATTAACTAAGAATTCTCAAAAATATCGAAATACCCAAACGGTACATTCAGATACGTAATATTAACTAAGAATTCTCAAAAATATCGAAATACCCAAACGGTACATTCAGATACTTAATATTAAGTAAGAATTCTCAAAAATATCGAAATACCCAAACGGTACGAAAATATAAAAACTTATTCCTATATCCTATGTCATTTCAAACAGTTTCTAGGTAAATACTTATTATATCTTACATGACCTAAGAAAAGAAAATACTAAGCTTTAATGGATTCAGAGAGTATTAGGGGAATCTTTCAGTAGCTGTCATTACAAAAAGTAAGAAGCTATCTATTAAAGCCGTCTGCAAAGAAACAAATTCAGAAAATTTCGGTATATTTTTACCGATTATGACCCGTAGACCTCCAGGCCACGATCAGTTCAAATGTTGATATGTATGCCAACATACATATCACATACTCACATAAAATATCATGTATTATATATATATATCACAGAAAAATGTTGTTATAAATATTATACAGCCGATAAATTAAGGATGACACACTCCAAACGATCACTTATTTAATGACATTGGGGAGGAAAAATATACTCATTTGCAGTTATACCAAGGGAGACTGCATAAATAAAAATATCAGCGTGCAGTCAGTGACCACAATTAGTAACAGTCATGATATGCCAGCGTAGAACCGAGTGAACGAAAAACAATAAAGGCAATCATCGAAAATTCCTGGGGGTTTTCCCCGAGTAAGAATCAAACAGTTCGAGCTCAACTTCTTTATTAACATCTGAACACAAAATGACGCACTCGCAAATTAATGTAGAATTTAATGAAATACATATTTCTAAGAAATCAAGATTCTCCTGATGCCATGACCATTTTTAACAGACAATATCACTCAAAAGCTTGTGTTCCAAAGTCCTGCAAATGGTTTAAAACCTCTTCGATGATGACTAAAAATAATTCATTTTATTCAATCAAACCTCCAAATTTCGAAGTAACGCCGAAATACTCACAAGTAAGCGATTAAGCGATTGGCCACTCGGAAAAGCGGGAAAAAAGTTTCTCATAGCTTCTAGAATAACATCTAAAAAGCATAAAAGACGTTCTATCGAAATACCTCAGAGACAATTTTACTGGCGCAATGCCAAAACGAAAAGAAATTGATACATAGGAAATCAATTAGATTTTTAAAAATAAGAAATGATAAAAAATAATAATAGCATTTTTAAAGACGGAAAATAGTAAATATAAGTGAGAAAATTTAGAATAATTTTAAGATAGGTAACTGTCGAAAAAAATGTTATATATATCAAAATAAATATCACATAATCACATAAAAATGTTGATATATGTATACCCCATTTTTTGTCATGCGGTAGCACTTGTATTTATGAACAGATTTAGCTGTGACTGACCACGTGTATAGGATTTACCAAGGTCTCGACTGAGTTCGATGGCCAGATTCACCGCCATTTTTTTTCAAAATGACGGCCACTTAAAGATTTCAAATTCAAAAAGGCGCAAAAAAATATAAAACCAAAATGTTTGTTACCCTTTCTTGCTTGGCCTTGATACAAGAATCCAGGAGCAGTTTTTGTTTTTCCACTATCTTAAAAAAATAGCTGAGATACATCAGTTTGGAATTCTACGGTGGCTGACTTTTTTTCCATAATCAGGTTCCATTTATAAGCTTTAGAAAACGTGGAAACGCAAATTTACTTTAATTGTTGCTACTTTTATACGCATAACACTAAATAGTCTATCAACCAGCATTATATCCTTGAGAAACCTGCCGATACTTGGCGAAATATAGCAAATTCAGTGATAAAAATGGGTCGCCATAAATGAAGTCAACTTGCCAATCTACAACTTTTATTCGGTTAAATCATTCTATCTAAATTTATGTTATTATTATCATTATTGTTGTTGTTGTTGTTGTTCTTATTGCTGTTGTTATTGTTAGTATTAACACATTAATTAAGAAAATTAATGTTCTCATTATGCTTTGTAAAATTATTCGAGAGAATTTCTGACAGTCCTTATGTGAAGATATTAATGATATTTTAACAATTTTAACAATATTATATCATATTAACAAAGTTTATTTATATGCTAAACAGACTGAAATCTTATTTTTACATTTACGGAGAACGAAAACTAAGTGTCAAGAAGAGATTACGAAAATCTTTCCAACACAGCCAGTAAACTGTAACGAAATTTCACCGTTAAATAAGGTGAAAGAAGATATGTAAGTAAACAGTTTAGAAAACAAATAACACATTGAAAAATACAGTTTTCTAAATTACCTTCCAGTGTCAAATAAATAGTTGAATTATTTTGTGCAGCTCTATATATGATCGATAGATGTGTATATATAGCATGATAAAATTTGGTTCCGTTAGAATATTCACATTTAGCAATTTTTGCCAATCGATAGAAATGCACTTGAAATCTTTTGTACATCCCTGTATATTATCTGAGGACTTTTGTGCACACCACATATTAAGCTAAAAGTCAACTTAAAACTCAATCTCAGCAATTACCAACCGTAAACGGCAATGTATCTTTTACTTTGCGTAGCCCTGTATATGAATTTATTTATATTCCACAAACTTTTATTAGTCTAAAAGTTCAGCAGGAACATGCATAACACAATTAAAAACTACCCTGAAGCAATTCCCTCTCATAGTCTGTAATACTTACGGATTTCCTTGTGTAGCCCTGTATATGAACAACCGAGTTTAAAAACACACACGTACTATGAAAAAATTTAGTTAAACTTAAAAACGCAAACCAAAGTTGAAAACCCTGTAAATGAATAATAAATGTTTTGAACCCCCATATTCAACAAAAGCATGTTTTAATGCTCTTCATGATTATAGATCAGTTTCATCATATTTCAAATGGCGTAGCATCATGAAAATGCACTTTAAACGATTATATCCCATTGACTGTAGTGTAACGGAATACTTTTGACTGTCCCTGTAAAACAACTGTAAGTGCTACGTACTTCAGTTGAAATAAGGAGCATGCTATAGTAAACGACAATAACATACAAAAATTTCAGGACAATCCGAGTAGATTTACGCGAGTTATAGCAAGGCTAGACGGCAAACATCATACAAACCGAAGTCATAAACACTTTCAACTGGGATGGAAAGTGTTAAAAAATAATTAAAAAATATCCCAATCAATAATTTAAAAGTTCGAAATTACACAAACAAGTTACACTAGTTTGAAATATACTTAAAAGAGGATTATTCTCTATCAATGTAAAGTAAAAAGTAAACACACGAATAGCTGCAAACAAATTAGCATTTTTTTTTCAAAACTTCTCAAAGAATTACACGATTCTGATTGAAATACTAATAGAATCCGAATTCATGGTACAAACTTTAAGGGTTGGTACACGATACTGTAGCAATCATTTATTGCATAGGAAACCAGTTTCCAAAATCCATTTATGTAGTCAAAATTACAGGGCGTCTCACTCCAATCCGAAGTCGCCTTTTCGTTCGTAACTTTAACAGTAGTGAAGATACTTTAATGAAATCCTAACAATATCTTTACAATTGATACAAAGATGAGTCTGTAGTGAATATTTTTAAAATATCGTCACTAATATTAAAGTTATGAGTTGACAACTAAAGAGTTCCGAAATATAAATATTGCTCTGCAAAATATTTATATAATAAATATTGAAAAGATTTTGTTGAGATACGTAAAAGTTAAAAACAGTAACAGACTTAAATACTTGTCTCTTTAAAGACTTTAAAAAACTAAGCTTTAAGCTTGAAACTATTCGTATAGTTTTAAAAGAATCCTTTTGATCTTATTCCCAAGTATTAGACACAGTATTATCAACGTTAACGAACCTTGCTATATTTTTAAACACACCTTAAGGGAATAAAAAACCCCCTAATTTTTTAAGTCTTTTGTTCGACTTAAATACTTGAAAATTTTCTAAAGTTTATCCACATTTTATATCGTTTGTATTAGCGCATTAGTTAAGAAGAACACTATTCTTTATTAAACATTTTGAGAGAATTTGACTGTTTTTGTTCGAATATATTATTGAAGTTCACTGAATTCTAGTGTTGCTTTTCAACCAGGCTTTGCATAAAACTGAAAAAAAAACCATTAATTGATTGTGTCAGCTTACAATAAATTTTCTTTAGCAATTCATTTCCGTTTGCTGTTAATTGTAACACTTTAATTACCTATTTAAGTCAAAGCCCAGTGACGCACTTTGCGAAAGATGTTTATAGTTTTTACTTATTTCTGCAATTTTACATTTAAATTTCAGAATATTTTAAGAAAATACTTTTAATTATTGTATTACTGTTTATATTTTCTCTAAAGACCAAAAAAGAAATGATTTTTGTTTCATTTATATTATGGTTAAATATTAAATGAATAGCTTTTAAAAATCTTTGTAATGTAACTTTTTCGTTTCTATGTTTTTCTGTGTATTTGTATTTAAATATTTAAAACTAGCTTTATTTTCAACAGAAACTAGATGGAACCCGTCAAAATTTGACGGCAAAAAACTTGATAGTACCATAAAAATAAAATTCATAGCTGCTTTAAAATGTTTGAAACTTTTGCAGAATAATTCAAATAAATAAAAAACCCACTTTGAATTAAAACTAGGTTGAAGAACAGCAATTGGCTAAGTTTCACTGGCACATGTACTCGCGGAATTTCTTTCATCTGACACATTTAGCGCTGTTGTGCAAGTAAATGGTAAGTGCCCCCTTGGGGAGGGGGAAATGGCGGGATGGACCAAGGAGATGCATAACATGAATAAGCAGTCAAAGACCTTTCAAACGATATGTAACATGAGGGGTGTGTGCAAAATTTTAAAAAGTACCCCCTTGGGGGGGTAAAGTAGGGGATGGACACGGAACATGCATAATATGATTAAGTGGTCACAGACCTTTCCAACGATATATAACATGAGGGTTGTGTGCAAAATTTAGAAAAGTACCTCTTTGGGGGGGGGCAAAGCGGGGAGATGGACATCAGAGATATGCATATGATTAAGCAGTCACAGACCTTTCCAACGGTATATGACATGAGGGTTGTCTGCAAAATTTAGAAAAGTACCCCCTTGGGGGAGGGGGGGGCAAAGTGGGGAAATGGACATTGGAGATATGCATATGATTAAGCAGTCACAGACCTTTCCAACGATATATGACATGAGGGTTGTCTGCAAAATTTAGAAAAGTACCCCTTTGGGGGAGGAGGAGGGCAAAGTGGGGAGATGGACATTGGAGATGCATAATATCATTAAGCGGTCACAGACCTTTCCAACAATATATGACATGAGGGGCGTCAACAAAATTTAGAAAATTGCCCCCCTTAAGGGGGGGAGTGGCGGGATGGACCCCGGAGATGCATAACATGAATAAGCAGTCAAAGACCTTTCCAACAATACGTAACATGAAGGGATTGTGCAAAATTTACAAAAGTACCCCCTTGGGGGGGGGCAAAGTGGGGGGATGGACACCGGAGATGCATAATATGATTAAGCGGTCACAGACCTTTTTAACGATATATAACATGAGTGGTATGTGCAAAATTTAGAAAAGTGCCCCAATTGGCGGGAGGGGGGGGGATGAACCACACAGATGCATAACATGAAA
This sequence comes from Maratus michaelseni, assembly GCA_963931845.1. Lineage (NCBI taxonomy): Eukaryota > Metazoa > Arthropoda > Arachnida > Araneae > Salticidae > Maratus > Maratus michaelseni. The sequence goes on from OZ007592.1 coordinate 346,897,533, forward strand.
AGGCAGTCACAGGCCTTTCGAACGATATATCATATGAGTGGTGTCAACAAAGAAAAGTCTCCGCCCCGTGTAGGCAAAACATACTCCCCCCCCGCCGCCATAATTATTGATGCGGACTCATTTTATAAATTCGTTCGCACCCCTCTTCTCCCGCAAAATGTTGTGAATTTTAAAAACTGCACTTACGACGAATTTTTTTATACCAAAAGCACTTATGTCCGTCGTCTGCATGCAGAGTTTTGTGCTTACAGACGCCAGACACAACAACACACACACAGACAGACGTTTACCGACATTAATAGTATAGATGATACTCACTGCCTACACATTTCACCCTTTATAATTCAGCCAATGAGTTGACGGTTGTTCATTTCCAGAAACGAAACAATAATTCTTTAGGATGAATTTTGTTTGTTTGATATACCGTGGCAGAATGCGTGCAATGCAGCGACAGGCGTCACAAACTTTATAGGGCACCTGCAGACTAAAAACATATAATCAATCTTCGCGAGAAAAAAATCCTAGATTTTGTCAAATGATCACGGGAAAAACACTAATTTCATCAAAGGATCATGTAAAACGTGAATTTTGTTAAAAGGCCACAGAAAAATGCGATTTACACAAAAGATGAGCAAATTTTGTCAAAGAATCGCAAAACAGGAAATTTCACCCAAAGATAGCGCTTTCTTGCCAAACTTCGTCTAAAAATTGCGGAATAAAATGTATTTTATCAAAAAATCGCTGGAAAACGCACATTTCGTTAAAGTATCGCGAGAAAAATGCGAATTTCTTCAAAGATTGCTGAAAAAACGCGAATTTCATCGAAGGATTGCTGAAAATTCATGAATCTTATCAAAAGGCAGCAGAGAAAATGTGATTATTATCAAAGCATTGCGAAAAAAGAAAATTTCGTCTAAGGATCACAGAAAAACGCAAATTTCATAAAAGAATCGTGGAAAATAACGCAAATTTCGTGAAAAAAAAATCGCAGAAAAAACACAAATTTCGTCAAATTATCGCTGAAAAAAAAACACGAATTACGTCATAGGATAGCTGAAAAAATTATGAATCTCGACAAAAAAAAGATACAGAAAAAAATGCGAATTTCATTAAAGAATCACGCAAAAAAATGCGAATTTTGTTAAAGGATTGCGCAAAGAATGTGAATTTTTTGAAAGGTTCGTGTGAAAAATGAAACTGTCTGTATTAAAAACAGCACACACACAAACATCTATACAAACCTCAATACACACAAACATATTATAGGCAGGGCTTGAAATTCAATTTTTCCAAAGACGGGAGTCTCCCTACCAACATTTTTAAATGGAGGGGAGTTGTAATGTTTGGGAGGGAGAAAAAAAATCTTTAAACCCCACTATTTTTTTACGTGCTATTTAAAGAATTACATTAATGCAGACATGACAAAATACCATTGAAAAAATTAAGTCAATGAGAATGATTATGCAAAATGTTTATTTTTATTATAAAAAAGGGAAGAAAGTTAAGTTTTATATATGCAGTGTATTTTTCAAGTTCCATTAAATGTGTTAGGGACCCTTAACAATTAGGTTGTTAAATAAATTTCTGACTTTAGATTTTACTTGATTGAGATTCACCGATCGATCGTGGAAAAGACGCAAAGTTCATCAATCTGTCGCGGAAAAAACGCTAAGTTCGTCGATTTGTCACCAAAAAACGCAAAGTTCGTTGATCAGTCGTGGGAAAAAAGCAAATTTCGTCGATCGATTGCAGAATAAACACAAAGTTCGTCGATCTGTCCCCAAAAAACGCAAGGTTCGTCGATCAGTCGCTTAAAAAACGCAATGTTCGTCTATCTGTCGCAGAAAAAACGCAAAGTTCGTTGATCAGTCGCAGAAAAAAATGCAACGTTCGTTGATCTGTCGCGGAAAAAATGCAAAGTTCGTCGATCAGTTGCGGAAAAAAGCAAATTTCGTCGATCGATTGCGGAATAAATGCAAAGTTCGTCAATCAGTCAGGGAAGAAAGAAAAAATTCGTCGATCGATTGCGGAATAAACGCAAAGTTCGTCGATATGTCCCCAAAAAACGCAAGGTTCGTCGATCAGTCACTTAAAAAACGCAATGTTCGTCGATCTGTCACGGAAAAAACCACAAAGTTCGTCGATCAGTCGCGGAAAATACACAAAGTCCGTCAATCGGTTGCGGGGAAAAAAAATCACGAAATTTATCGGTCTGTTGCAGGTAAATTAAATAATGCAAATTTCTCCAAAAATGCTGAAATTTTTTGGGTGGGAGGCTCCCGCTCATGATCTTTTTTGGGCGGGATTTCAAAATTTTCCGCGCGAATCCCGCCCTGAAATTCAAGCCCTGATAGGTATAGTTTTAATCTGAAATAATATACTGAACTTGAACTAACTTTTGAAAAATCGGGTTAACCCAAATCCAACTTGCAGAAATCTACACTCAGTCTGAAATCGACTCGAACCATAAAGACAGTTAACCCAACTTGCAACAAAAATAATTATTTTCTGTGAATTTTCTGATTTTTTCTTTTCTCAGAAATGCTGTAGTCATTTTGTCCCCCAATTTTGCCGTTTACAATTCAGCCAATGAGTGGAGGGGGCCAAAGGAGCGTTCCTTATCACAAACGAAAGATGAGATACGTTCGTTTGATGTCGTTGTTGAAAATTTATGGATTTCTATTATTAAAGTAATTTTTTCATTTTACCGTATTTATTTTCTTTTTGTGTTGTATGTATTTTGCTACTTTGAATTTTTTTAAACTAACCTTTTTTTTTTTTTTTTTTTGGAGAGTGAGAGAGAGAGATTTAGTAATTTGGTGACACGAAGTTCAGCAAATTCTTAAAATCCACAAATCGTTTCCAATGTAAACAATGAAATTTACAATTAAGTTGCAAGTGCAAAATTTCTGTTTTTTAAAATTTTCATGTCATTCTGTACACATTTTAATATGTCATTCTGATCATTATACATATTTAGTTATGCATTATTAATTATTTACTTGACCTTTACTTTTAATATTTTAAATATTTCAAACTTACAGCTGAATGTAATTATTAAAACATTTGAAATACTGCATTCGAAAAATGAAATTTCAGCTTAGAAACTCGACAATTAAAAAATTTAAAGTAGAAAAGTACTTATGATATAAAAATAAGAAAAAAAAATACACCAGAATTTATCTGTATTACGAAAGCGGGAGAAATGATTTTCTGTGCTATACGAAAAGATATCCAAATAACTCAATCATGAACATAGAAATAGGTATCGGTTTTTATGTTCAGGTGCACTCAATCCAAACTTGAAACTTTTAAAACGGTCATTGAATGAATGAAATTCATCTCCGCCTTTCACATCCAGAAAACTTGCTGTGTCGCCAATTATGTTTATATTATATATATATATATAAAAAAATAATAATTCAGGCACTTTTCCGTTATACGGACACCATTGTCGCCAAACATACATACATACATACATTTTGGCATAGTATCCGTATAACAGAAAAGTACTAAAGTTCATGGTTTAAAATCACAATAAAATATCATGAAATTTATTGATTAGTTGTGGGAAAATATCGGGGAAATAATGTGTTTTTCGTGATTTTTTTGTTTTGTTAACAATGTGGTTAGAGAGACAGGGAGAAATCCAGAAAACTTGCTGTGTCGCCAATTATGTTTATATTTTATATATATATATATAAATAATAATTCAGGCACTTTTCCGTTATACGTACACCATTGTCGCCAAACATACATACATACATTTACATACATACATACATTTTGGCATAGTGTCCGTATAACAGAAAAGTACTAAAGTTCATGGTTTAAAATCGCATTAAAATATCATGAAATTTATTGATTAGTTGTGGGAAAATATCGGGGAAATAATGCGTTTTTGTGAATTTTTTTGTTTTGTGTTGTTGTGTTTAATTGTAAGCATTCATTATAATTTTCAGTGCATTATTAAATTGAAATTTTTGTTTAAAATATGTAAACAAAACAGTGACCAGAAACCTGCACAATTTCTAATATAGATAGATAGATGCATGCATGTAGTACTTTTAATTATTTGGTAAAAATACTGTGATCGTCACTGAGAAAACCTGAATTTAACCTAAAAGTAATTGTCGAGTGTTTAAGCTGAAATTTCATTTTACGAATACAGTATTTCAAATGTTTTAATAATTACATTTAGCTGTAAGTTTGAAATATTAAAAGTAAAGGCCAAGTAAATAATTAATAATGCATAACTAAAAGTAATTGTCGAGTGTTTAAGCTGAAATTTCATTTTATGAATACAGTATTTCAAATGTTTTAATAGTTACATTCAACTGTAAGTTTGAAATATTAAAAGTAAAGGCCAAGTAAATAATTAATAATGCATAACTAAAAATAATTGTCGAGTGTTTAAACTAATTTCATTTTACGAATACAGTATTTCAAATGTTTTAATAGTTACATTCAGCTGTAAGTTTGAAATATTAAAAGTAAAGGCCAAGTAAATAATTAATAATGCATAAGTAAAAGTAATTGTCGAGTGTTTAAGCTGAAATTTCATTTTACGAATACAGTATTTCAAATGTTTTAATAGTTACATTCAACTGTAAGTTTGAAATATTAAAAGTAAAGGCCAAGTAAATAATTAATAATGCATAACTAAAAGTAATTGTCGAGTGTTTAAGCTGAAATTTCATTTTACGAATACAGTATTTCAAATGTTTTAATAGTTACATTCAGCTGTAAGTTTGAAATATTAAAAGTAAAGGGCAAGTAAATAATTAATAATACATAACTAAATATGTATAATGATGAGATTTTTTTTTCTTGAATTATTCAGTGAAACTCGTCTTATAAATGTACGCAAATAATTCACATCAAAATCTTAAAATAACAAAGTTTTCTTTCGTGTTTAGCTATGCTTAATAACCAAAAAAGCTTGATTAATACAAAAATTATTTGGTAAAAATACTGTGATCGTCGCTGAGAAAACCTGAATTTAATCATATCACGCAGAATTACATATTAAAAGTTTAAAATTAGTTTGTTTACATCGGAAACGATTCGCGGAATTTCGTGCCACGAAATCTCTCTCTCTCTCAAAAAAAGGGTTAGTTATAAAAAATTCAAAGTAGTAAAATACATACGACTTAAAAAGAAAATAAATACGGTAAAATGAAAAAATACCTTAATAAAAGAAATCTATAAAGTTTCAACAACCGAACAACCAAATGGAACACATACGCTTCTAGAGAGAGGAAAAAGCCTTCACCTCATTGGCTGGAACATCGCGTCTGAAGATAGTAAAAGCCTCTAGCTGATTAGCTGAATGCTCGCGCATGCGTATAAATAGCATTTTTGCACGAAAAACTAAAAAGCAGGTTAGCTTTAAGTATATGGATAAAGGATATTTTCATGTCACAAGATGTTTTCTTTGGTTATCTTTTGATGTTATTAGATGTTTCCTTTGATGTAAAACGACTTTTTATATTGATGAATGTTTAAAATGAAACCATATACATCAGTTTCAATTTACAAGTACAAATATTTATATAGATTATACAGTAATAAATTCATTAATTTATATTATTACATTATAAGCCTTCCTCTTCAGGTAGATGTACCAGCGTAGATGTTAGGTAGATGTACTATGCTCGTTTCTTCTCTTATTTTAACTTCTAACATGTCATTAACATTAAATTTAGCATTTCACCCTTGTTTTTTTTTTATATTTACATTGATTGAAAGTAATATTTAAAATTTCGTTGAAGAAATAAGCTTGGCATTGCTTCGATTTTATACGTCAAATATCGAGATAAGAATGATCATAGAAAATCCATACAAGCAATGTTATTAATTAAAATAAAAGGCATACGTTATCTTCTATAAATATGACATTCTCGAATACAGTTTTATTTTCGGAACTTCAAATTCGTTTAGCTATTTACTTAATGTATATTGAAATTAGTTAAACGTGAATAATTAAATTATTATTAAAAAAGAAACGGACATATGCTTTGAAATACAGAAAAGTAATTTTAAAATGAGTATAATTAACGTTGATATAGTGACGTTCTATAGACAAATATAACCATTAGATTTTTTAATTTGAAAATTAAAATCATAGTAAATTTTTGTATCAAATTATAAGTTTATATTTTAAATTCATTGAATGATATCCGAAATCAGAAAACAATGCACAGTTTTGCTTTTTCTCATAAAAGCTATGTAAATTTTTCTTGAACGCTTCCGGACAAAATAAAAAACTAATACAGATGTTAAGTGGCAAGAATAACTGCAAACTATTTTTTGCTTGTCCCTGTATTACAAACAAAAATTTCTCACAAAACTTTAAACAAAAACATTAATTTATTTGATTATAATATAAATTTTTTATATGACAACATTTCTGAAATATGTTTCCACTCATACTTCCTCAACATGTAAGTAACTTTAATTATTTGCAGAGGAAAGATTAAAGAAAAAACATGTTTTGTAGTTGCTTCTTGAAGCCAGTATTTATTGGAACAATGCGTAAATACTCTGCATTTATTCTTGTACAATAGTATCATTGTTAGCATATGATTTGCTTATCATTTTTTTTTAATATATATAATCATAGAAAAATTCAAATAATCCGGATTTAAACCACTGGCGGAGGAATTAAACTAAAAATATTTCAATTATGTCTACTTATATTGTTACTTTGCACTACCATTTACAGACAATGAAAACGAATTTCACATAGAAAGCTAATGTAGATGTTATTTACATAGATATACGTTACTTTCCTCCAAATAGAAGAAGTCGGTCCTTTTAAAAAGACTCATATGTGCAAAAAAAAAAAAAAAAAAAAAAAAAAAAATCGCCCATCATCTTGGGCATCCTTAGTTTTTCCGATCTTCATCATCGCCTCTTGAATTCATTCTAACTGTCTCTTTTTTTCAAAATGTAACGGATGGCGCCATCTATTGTCTTTTGTTACTGTTTTTATTAATTTGATTATTGAGGGGTCTGTGGTTATTGGTATATTTAATTCAAGTTTTTTTTAAATTATCTTTTTATTTTTAGGGCGACTCCATTCATATATGCTATTGGACTTGTAAATTTCATATTCTTCTCAGCCGATTGTATTGTAATATATCTCGATATTGCACTTCCGATTAATTTATCCATTGTTTTTGTATTTAAAATTTAAAAAAAATTGGATTAAATATACCATTAACCCCAGACACCTCAATAATCAAATTAATAAGAACACGCGGACAAAAAATAAACTGTTTAATAACCTCAGGAATATATAGGATACAGTTTATTTAAAAGGAAGGAAAAAAGGGTGCATATATAGGTATGACTAAATGAAAAATAGAGGAAAGGATTAAAGAACATGAAAGAGATATCAGATTAAATTAAGATACCACAGCAATAGCCCGACTAAATAAGAAATCCCTAATACAGATAAATTTTAAAGAAGTACAGAAACATGGAAAATACAACAACTTAAATTAAGCTTTAATGCGTGAAGCCATTGAAATAGATGCTTTATGCTTTTATCTTACATCGGATATCCGGCTTTACCCAAAGAGAATGGGTATTAGAAATCAAGCCGCCAAAATGCCCTTTTAAATGCTAGCAACAGTTTTATTGAGGGAACTAAATCCTTATTAACTATGGTACAGATAATAACTTCAAATGTTTCAGTAACTCCAATGGTGTTCTAATTAACAATTTTAGAAACTAGACAAGTGAAAAAAATGCTAAAATAAAATTTCAGTACAGAAAATACACAACTGCCAAAATGGAGATAATTTAATAGCTGCTACTTCTACTTGGATCATGCTAAGTATTTCAGCCATTATCTGTTGGAGGACTGATCAAATTTTGTCAAAATTGAGATATACATTCTCAAATGACAATACGGTTTTACCCTAATCTCACAATATCATTTTTTTTTTCAATTTATCGAACCATTTTATTGCAAAGAAAGTTCTGTATTAACGTAAAAAAATAGCATCTAATAAATAATTATTACAAAAATACGAAGTCTAGTTCATTTCTAATTCTAGTTTTGATAGCAGAAATAGAAATATTAGACATTTTAAGTTGGAATTTTTAAAAACATATAGCTTATTATTAAAAATAGTCGATATTTTCATATAAACGAATGCCAGTCCTAATCCTAATCCTAATAATATTATAAATATGATTGTGTGCAAATGTTAGGCTGAAGCCAGAGTCAAAATGGAGTATTTAATGATCCTGTATCTTTGCATATAAGTTGATTATAACCCTCAAATGAATATAGGCTGGTTTTCTTTTATTTTATTTCAATATTTTTCTTAAAAATTAAAATTTTCATTATTTTCATACAGAATAAATGGACATTTTTTGTATATTTTACAATGGTTGATTGGTTTGGTTGGTATGGCCCAAAGGGCCCGGTTTTGAAACTTTTTTTAAAATGGTTAAATTTATTTTACCGTTGCTAATACTTTATCGTTGCCAATATAAAATAAAACCCCTGAGTAATAATTTTTAATCAACAATTTATTTTCAAGTGAAAATTTTCCACGTGAAAAATGAAAAGGAAATGAATTATTTAAGAATTAAACAGAATATGAAATGATGTCATATTAGAAATAAAACGTGCGTTTTCAAATATTTGATAATAATACAAAGTGCATAAATAAGAGTAAGTATCGAAAGCAAGCGAATATGATGTCATATATCTATACTAATATTATAAAGGAGTAAATCTTGTTTGTTTGTTTGTAGGGGGTAATCTCTGGAACTACCGAACCGATTTCAAAAGTGATGGTGGCAAATTGATGGTGACAACCCCTGCTCCAACATAGGCTATATTTTATGTCGGTGCCACTAACCCCAGGGGGTGCAGGAGCAAAAAACGTTCTAAAAATTACGATTTTTCAGTTATCACACTGGCTGTCAAGCCCTGAGAGCTTGGCAGCCGGTTCTGTATGTATGTAGGTACGTATGTAATGCGATAACTCTTCATAGATATATCCGTTTTCCTTCAAATTTTGTTTATAGGTTCACTGTGTTAAGGCGCTTCCCTAATTAGTTTACGGGATTGATTGGTTAAGTATAAAAGGGGGGGGAACAAGGGGCTAATTCCCCCCCCCCCCTTAATTTATATAAATGGGTTTTCAATGCAGAATTATTCCGTTTTCCTTCAAATTTTGTTTATAGGTTCACTGAGTTAAGGCGCTTCCCTGATTAGTTTTCGGGATTGATTGGTCAAGTATAAAGGGGGGAACAAGGGTCTAATTCCCCCCCCCTCCTTAATTTATATAAATGGGTTTTTCATGCAGAATTATTACGTTTCCCTTCAAATTTTGTTTATAGGTTCACTGAGTTAAGGCGCTTCCCTGATTAGTTTACGGATTTGATTAGTTAAGTATAAAGGGGGGGGGATCGGGGGGGCTAATCCCCCCTTAATTTATATAAAAGGGTTTTTCATGCAGAATTATTCCGTTTTCCTTCAAATTTTGTTTATAGGTTCATTGGGTTAAGACGCTTCCCTGATTACTTTTCGGGATTGATTGGTAAAGTATAAAGGGGGGGGACAAGGGGCTAATTCCCCCCCTTAATTTATATAAATGGGTTTTTCATGCAGAATTATTCCGTTTTCCTTCAAATTTTGTTTATAGGTTCACTGTGTTAAGGCGCTTCCCTGATTAGTTTTCGGGATTGATTAGTTAATATAAAGGGGGGGGGATCGGGGGGCTAATTCCCCCTTAATTTATATAAATGGGTTTTTCATGCAGAATTATTCCGTTTTACTTCAAATTTTGTTTATAGGTTCACTGTGTTAAGGCGCTTCCCTGATTAGTTTTCGGGATTGATTGGTTAAGTATAAAGGGGGGGGGGGCCCGGGGATAATCCCCCCCTTAAGTTATATAAATGGGTTTTTCATGCAGAATTATTCTATTTGCTTCAAAATTTGTTTATAGATTCATTGGGTGAAGACGCTTCCCTGATTAGTTATCGGGATTGATTGATTAAGTATAAAGGGGGGGAACGGGGGGCTAATACCCCCCTTAATTTATGTAAATGGGTTTTTCATGCAGAATTATTCCGTTTTCCTTCAAATTTTGTTTATAGGTTCACTGTGTTAAGGCGCATCTCTGATTAGTTTTCGGGATTGATTGGTTAAGTATAAAGGGGGGGAACAAGGGGCTAATTCCCCCTTATCTATACTAATAAATAAAGTAGTAAAGATTGTTTGTTTGTTTGTTTGTTTGTTTGTAGGGGGTAATCTCTGGAACCACTGAAGCGATTTTAAAAGTGATGGTGGCAAATTAATGGTGACAATCCCTGCTCCAACATAGGCTATATTTTATGTCGGTGCCACCACCCCCAGGGGGGTGCAGGAGCGAAAAACGTTCTAAAATTTCGATTTTTTGTGTACTGAAGGAGATAGAAGTATCAAATTTGGTATGGTAGTTACTTATAAGATGTAAATGCTCTCTAAGAACAAATTATAAAAACATTCGCAATTTAAAAGGGTGAGATGAGGAAGAAGCGTTCTAAAAACATTCTAAATTACAATTTCTATGAATCTCTGAAACTACAGAACCGATTTCAAAAGTGATGGTGGCAAATGGATGGTGACAGTCCCTGCTCCAACATATGCTAAATTTTTTGTCGGTGCCACTGCCCGCAGAGGGTGCAGGAGCGAAAAACGTTCCAAAATCATGATATTTTCAATAATGAAGGAGTTAGGAACTTGACATTTTGTATGGTCGTTACTTACAAGATTTAAATGCTCTATAAGAACAAAATCTAAAAAAATTCGAAATTTAAAAGGCTGAAATAAGCAAAATATTTTCTAAAAACATTCTAAATTACAATTTGTATGGAATGTCTGGAACTACTAAAGCGATTTCAAAAGTGATGGTGGCAAATGGATGGTGACAATCCCTGCTCCAACATAGGCTATATTTTATGTCGGTGCCACTAACCCCAGGGGGTGCAGGAGCAAAAAACGTTCTAAAAATTACGATTTTTCAGTTATCACACTGGCTGTCAAGCCCTGAGAGCTTGGCAGCCGGTTCTGTATGTATGTAGGTACGTACGTAATGCGATAACTCTTCATAGATATATCCGTTTTCCTTCAAATTTTGTTTATAGGTTCACTGTGTTAAGGCGCTTCCCTGATTAGTTTTCGGGATTGATTGGTCAAGTATAAAGGGGGGAACAAGGGTCTAATTCCCCCCCCTCCTTAATTTATATAAATGGGTTTTTCATGCAGAATTATTACGTTTCCCTTCAAATTTTGTTTATAGGTTCACTGAGTTAAGGCGCTTCCCTGATTAGTTTACGGATTTGATTAGTTAAGTATAAAGGGGGGGGGGATCGGGGGGGCTAATCCCCCCTTAATTTATATAAAAGGGTTTTTCATGCAGAATTATTCCGTTTTCCTTCAAATTTTGTTTATAGGTTCATTGGGTTAAGACGCTTCCCTGATTACTTTTCGGGATTGATTGGTTAAGTATAAAGGGGGGGGGGACAAGGGGCTAATTCCCCCCCTTAATTTATATAAATGGGTTTTTCATGCAGAATTATTCCGTTTTCCTTCAAATTTTGTTTATAGGTTCACTGTGTTAAGGCGCTTCCCTGATTAGTTTTCGGGATTGATTAGTTAATATAAAGGGGGGGGATCGGGGGGCTAATTCCCCCTTAATTTATATAAATGGGTTTTTCATGCAGAATTATTCCGTTTTACTTCAAATTTTGTTTATAGGTTCACTGTGTTAAGGCGCTTCCCTGATTAGTTTTCGGGATTGATTGGTTAAGTATAAAGGGGGGAACGTGGGGATAATCCCCCCCTTAATTTATATAAATGGGTTTTTCATGCAGAATTATTCTATTTGCTTCAAAATTTGTTTATAGATTCATTGGGTTAAGACGCTTCCCTGATTAGTTATCGGGATTGATTGATTAAGTATAAAGGGGGGGAACGGGGGGCTAATACCCCCCTTAATTTATGTAAATGGGTTTTTCATGCAGAATTATCCCATTTCCTTCAAATTTTATTTATAGGTTCATTGTGTTAAGGCGCATCTCTGATTAGTTTTCGGGATTGATTGGTTAAGTATAAAGGGGGGGGGGGGGACAAGGGGCTAATTCCCCCTTATCTATACTAATAAATAAAGTAGTAAAGATTGTTTGTTTGTTTGTTTGTTTGTTTGTTTGTAGGGGGTAATCTCTGGAACCACTGAAGCGATTTTAAAAGTGATGGTGGCAAATTAATGGTGACAATCCCTGCTCCAACATAGGCTATATTTTATGTCGGTGCCACCACCCCCAGGGGGGTGCAGGAGCGAAAAACGTTCTAAAATTTCGATTTTTTGTGTACTGAAGGAGATAGAAGTATCAAATTTGGTATGGTAGTTACTTATAAGATGTAAATGCTCTCTAAGAACAAATTATAAAAACATTCGCAATTTAAAAGGGTGAGATGAGGAAGAAGCGTTCTAAAAACATTCTAAATTACAATTTCTATGAATCTCTGAAACTACAGAACCGATTTCAAAAGTGATGGTGGCAAATGGATGGTGACAGTCCCTGCTCCAACATATGCTAAATTTTTTGTCGGTGCCACTGCCCGCAGAGGGTGCAGGAGCGAAAAACGTTCCAAAATCATGATATTTTCAATAATGAAGGAGTTAGGAACTTGACATTTTGTATGGTCGTTACTTACAAGATTTAAATGCTCTATAAGAACAAAATCTAAAAAAATTCGAAATTTAAAAGGCTGAAATAAGCAAAATATTTTCTAAAAACATTCTAAATTACAATTTGTATGGAATGTCTGGAACTACTAAAGCGATTTCAAAAGTGATGGTGGCAAATGGATGGTGACAATCCCTGCTCCAACATAGGCTATATTTTATGTCGGTGCCACTACCCCGAGGGGGGTGCAGAAGCGAAAAACGTTCTAAAATTGCGATTTTTGCGATGCTGAAGGAGCTAGAAACTTCAAGTTCGGCATGATTGTTATTTGTAAGATCTAAATGCGCTCTAAGAACAATTTCTAAAGAAAAATGATCTAATGATTCTGCGATTTTTCAACTATTGAATTTCTAAAATTACCAAATTTCACAATAGAGTACCATAGCGAAACCTTCACGCGTAAAAAGATAATGATAAGGGCGACGTGACGCGTATATTGACTATAGCACGAGTCACAAATTATAGTATCCTTATTATTCTGTTAAAATATAAAAGTGAATTATGAAATGTCAATATTTTGTTTGATTAAAGGTTCGTTAAGAGAAATTGACCAGCGTAGCGGGCGTAGCTTGCTAGTAGAAAAATAAAACAAATTTGTTTTGATGTTGAAATAAAATGATCTTGAGTTATCAAATTATTTGTCATTAATTTCTCTTTTTTTTTTCTTTTTCTTTCAAATGAAAGGAATTATTTTAAATTTACGTAATATATGTATTTTAAATATATGTGTTGTAAATTAAAGTTCTGTGTTTTAAATGAAATGAGTGAAATATTTATATTTTTAATGAATTCAATACGAATGATGGGATAGGTTGGCGATTTATCGTCTGTACACGGCTAACATAAAGATACCATATTTTTAATTTAAATTTTAAAAAGTAAAAAAAAAAAAAATGGATGGCAAATGTCAATGATATGCATCGCAAAATTATCCGTATCGAAAATCAGAAAATCTTAATAAAAATAACTATATTTTTTAAAAGAAATTTGCTTTTCTCATAAAAGCTAAAGGTTTAATATGATTGTGTCGAAGTCACAGCATTTTTCCTCAATCATTTTCCCAAAATCGAAAACACATTTGTAAATCGTCGTTTCGAACCGAAATTTAATTTTACATTTCTTTTAGTTTTAAAATAGGAAAAACTTTGTTGTCTTTTTTAAATATAACTTTTTTCAAGTTGTTTCATAATAGATTTTTGTAAAGTCTTGCAGGATAAGAAAAATTGCATAGATTTTAAAGCAATGTTTAAGTAAAATTACAATATTTTTTAAACTTAAAAAACAACAATGTTATCGAAAAGAAAATCGATTTTACCAACAAATTCGCGTAATGCAAAAGCAAAGAAGAAATAAAAAAGTAATGAATCTTTTCTTCCAGCCGAATTGTGTAAACTTGAACAAGCCGATCGTGCCAATTCATAACATTATAAACGTGAAAGCGCGTTCTATACAGTAGAATTTTTTTTACATATAGGTAGAACATTTCTGAGAATAGGAAGGTTAGGGGTCTGTAATTAGGTCCATAGTCAATTTGATTTTTTTTTATCAAGTGAAATTTGGCGCAAAATGAAATACATTGTTGTAACCAGATTTGTTTTTTGCGTGATAAACACTTAATGGTATTTTAGATGATCATTTCCCCGTTCACCTTTGATGCCAACTATGACTGTAAAACATATTAAAAAATATTAGCCGATAATTTTCTAATTTTCTTATTGCTTCATGATGTAAATAGACTTCCTGGTTCATACTTTAAACCTGAATCGGTCATGCCATCGTCGTTCAATTTTTATTCCTAATCCTAACCCTAATCGTATCCTATCTTAATCCTGATAATAACTTTAAAGAATATTCTTTGACACGAATATGTAAATGAAATCAATATCCATAAATAGAAATGGCAAAATAAAATAACAAGAAAGTGCATTTATTCGACACCTAACCCTAGAGAAAGCGTAAAAAATTTCAAGCGCATGAAATAAATCAAAATAATCCTATATATACTAACAAAAATATGTAAATTTAGATTATCAGATTTGTGTCGTCGGTATTTATTTGCTTATAGTGTTCTTGACGCGATAGAGAAAATATCGAGGTTAAATTGGGCAGAATTTAAAGTACTTTATAGCAACGTTTATTTACATTTTAGAATCGCATTAGATTGTTATATCTTTGTGAAATATCTATCAATTTATAAAATCCACAAGCAGTTTGTTCACTATTTACACCACTTAGCGTGAAGCACTTAATTTAATATATACCTAAACAAGATAATGTAGTAAGAAATATATAATATATGTCTATGCAAATAAACAATATAATAATGTCCATTTAGCAATGCACACATATACAAATTGTACACCAAATACCACCTAAAATGCACTGTTGTATAGAAGAATTCTGCCAGTGTTGTTTTTCGTTTTACGAAGAGCGATTCGTCGATTTTCGCGATTTTACTTGGTCCTCCTTTTTTCATTAGTTGCAGTTTCATTTTCGCGATTGTATATATTATTTGGCATGAAATTTCACTTTTTTAAGACTGGGTTATGTCAAGGCCAGTATAGCAAAGAAATACCGTATGGTCTCCTATAAAATGTGATAAGGCTTTGGTTAATTATATATGTTGTTAATTATCAAGTGAAATGTTTTACTAAGTTAATGCATTTATTCTTTTTTTAATGTTACGTGAATGAAGTCACGGGTAACAGCTAGTAATATTATAAATCCGATAGTGTGCAAATATTAGGCTGAAGCCAGCGTCAAAATGGAGCATTTATTGATCCTGTATCGTTGCATATAGGTTGATTATAACCCTCAAATGAACATAGGCTGGTTTTTGTTTCTTTTATTCAAATATTTTTCTTAATATTTCAAAATTTCTTTATTTTCATAGAGAATAAATGGACATTTTGTCATATAATATTTTAAAATGGTTGAATTTACTTTAGCGTTGCTAATACTTTATCGTTGTCAAAACTAAATCAAAATTCGGAATAATAATTTTTACTCAACAATTTAGTTTCAATTGAAAAATTTTCACGTGAAAAATGAAAATGAAATAAAAAAAATGAAATAATTAAAAAGAAGATTAAATAATATTATTAGAAATAAAACGTACTTTTTTTAGTTTTTGATAATAATACAAGGTTTCAATATGTGTAACCATAGGAAACATTCGAATATGACGTCATACATCAAAAAGTAAAGCGGATATGCTTCGGTGGTGAAATAAAATGATCTTGGGTTTTTTTTTTTTACTTTTTCCTTTTTTTTCTTTTGTATGGTAACAATACTTGGCATTTTACCGTCTGCTAATATAATTATACCGTATTTTTATTTAAATTTAAAAAAGTAAAAAGTAGTTTGAAAAGAAAATGGTTAGCAAATGTCAATAATATGCTCCGCAAAATTATCCATATCGAAAATGATGTCAAGGATAACGAGAAATAGTTATTTTCATTCTTAAAACTAAAAGAAATAACTCGATTACCTAAAAAAATGACGAATGCTAATAGTTCCATTTTTGTCGATAAAACCTAACGATTTAATATTATTTCGTTAAAATAACATAATTTCCCCTGTTCCAGTATTGAATAGAAATTAATTGCCTGGAAAAGAAAATTAACAAGAATTATGTCATTAAAAAGGGATTTCTCCGGGGAAAAAGAGAAGTCATATTTGAAATAAAACGGGAATTTTCCAATATGTTTTAAAATGTGTGTGAATCAATTCCTTACATTAATAATACAAGGATCAGTAAGTATAGAAAGTAGATGAGTTACACGCCATATTTATAACGAAAATTTTAAATGTTTTTTTATCTATACTGATTATTAAGCATGAGTATCCGTTATATACAGATGAGAGTTTGCTGCTAAAAATCACATCATAATTTTAAGAAAAGGTAAATGAAAACGAATCTATTATGTTAAAATCTGACCGTGTGTTTGTATGTCGCAACTACTCCTAGACTATCGAACGTAACGTTATTTACTTAATACCGGTTATCATTGATCCGAGGATGTCACACAATCTCTCAGAATAAAAATAAATAAAATTAGATGCCAAGATTTTTTTTTTTTTTTTTTTTTTTGTAAATTTTAGCGAAGTTTCTCTAAAAACGGAAAGTAAATTACTCCATATTTGTGCATAAAAAAGAAATAAATAGAAATAATACAGATCACTATATTTTTTACACCATTTCCTCATTAAAACTGAAAAACAGAATTTATTTTCACTTTGAATAGGTGGTGAAAACAAAATCTTGATTTCAGTAAATTATCCGAAAAATTAAAACATATTTTCACATATTTAAACTTCATGAATCAATTTATTCTGGATAACAAAAATTGCCTGTCAACATACTGTCATTTAGAAAACAAGATTTGTTTCAGCTATACATTAAACCAAGGAGACAGAATTGAATTTAAAGAAGAAACATATACTATTTCCAATTAATGTTTATTTGAAGGATGGCTGTTAAAACGCTTCACAAAGGTGTTAAAAGTAAAATAGTTTATCAGATAAAATTGACATTTGTTTTTACCCAATTCATCTATTTCCACGATTTTATTTAGCCCTCATTTTTGCATTGATTGCAATTTCATTTTCGCAATTATTTGGCACAAATTTTCACTTTTTAAAGACTGAGTTATGTCAACGTCTCTATAACAAAAAATACTGTATTATCTCCTATGAAATGTGATAAATAGTTAGTTAATTATTAACGTTTTTAATTATCGGGAGTGAAATATTTTGCTTAATTAATGTATTTATTCCTCTTTTAATGTTGCGTGAACGAAGTCACGGGTAACAGCTAGTTACTTTATATATCCTATACAAAATGTGTTTTTAGAAAATTAAACATAATACAAACAATATGTTTTTTCTAGGTGGATTCCAATAGAATAGATATTTTTCTTCGAAGGAATTGTCGAAAAAAATCCATTTTCCGATCCATTTTCCATCCAAAAATCGTCTTCAATATGAACGAATTATTTTCAGAAAAGTAAAAAAAGTCTTTAAAAATTTTAAATATTTACTTACAAAGAGTTTCTGAAAAAAAAAAAATTAAAGGATGTCGGTGATGTCTTTCACTAGCAAAGTTAGTGACGCTTTCCTAATGCAGACGAAAGCTACATATGGTAATTAAAATTATTTCGGACTCAAAAGATAATGAAGCAAATTCTGAATCTAGTGTCATTGTCCAAGTTTAATAAGAAAGATGCTTTTAAGAAAGAAATAGCTCTTTGAAGAAAACTTTAACGTCCTCTAATGAACTGGTCATAGAAAATAACATTTTTAAATGAATGCAAAGTTTTTTATTGAATTTTATATTTAAATATCCTTTGTGAAGCATGTATACTAATCATAACATTCATTTTTAATACGAATTTGTTATTTACTTACACTTCTATGGTTAGTCTCTTTACATTTACCCATTTTTCAAGTTTATTTGAGCCTATTTTCGTAATATGTTTCACACAATTTTGCAGTTTTAATAAGCTAAGATAGATATAAATACTGTCACTTTTAAAACTCCGAAATTCGATATTATCTTTAAAAAATAATCGTTAACATGCGCGTAATACTATACAAAAAATATTGTGTTTTTGTGGACATATAAAAAAAAATAACGTTTAAATATTATTTGATAAATATGCAGAAATTTTAGTATTTTTTTAAATAGTTCTATATCAAATATATTTAGCCTACTCATTCTAAAAAAACATCATGTTGTGTTCTGTTCATGTGAAAAGAATCGATTAATTTAAAAGACCATTATAGATAAATCATCGTATGCACGTGCCACAAATAACGAATCCGAATCTTTATCAAAGCAAGCAAAGCAGTTGTCATGAAAAATCGACACATTCAACCGATTTTGTACAAGTTGTAAAATGAAAATTGAACATAATCCATTTTGAAATCTGTAGGCTCTTTCGTACGAATTCTAGTTTCGGAATACAGCAAATTTTCATTTTAATACGATCATAGGTTTATAGGTGTACAGATACTGAATAATAGTAGTTTTTAAAATAATCTTCGCCTTAATTAATCGCAGATTTCTGTGATAAAATAAAATAAAGAATACTACTAAAATAGTGTTATTCATTGCCGTAAAAAAATAAATATTCCGTCGTGTTAACACTAGAACGGCGGTGGAGGTCATTTTGATCCCTGAACACTTTTCTCCGTTGATTACTTTTGTTTGGTGGAAGAATTTTTTTTGAATTTTTTGAATTTTCCTAAACAGATAACAAGTATTTAAAAACAAATTCAGCATTCTAGATTTGTTATTTTTTGAAATATTGGACAATATTGAATATATATGTAAGGAGATGATACGTAAATAGTTGATTTACTGGACTTATATGAACAAATAGACGATGAATAACAAAATATGAACTTTAATACAGTCCTAGACAGATAACTCTACAATACTTTACTCATAATTTCTTTTCAACGAATATACGTTTCGCCTAATATATACAATATTTTTATTTTCCAATAGTCCAACTAGGCCTAACAGCGCCTTTACTGGCTATTTCTCACTTTGATGCATGCTTCACAATAAAAATTAGAAAACTGGCTCTTTTCTAATTTTGAAGATGTTCAAACCTTGATCTCGCGATCCAACATATTTATAACTCGTGCATTTAAATTATGGATAATAATAAAGTTATTTTCTGTTATGTCTTGAAATATCAAAGAATCTTTAGTCTCAAAGGTTTCCGGAATCTCAGATTCATTTTGGTAAGAATTCTCGAAACTCTGTTTCCCATATCTATATTTATTGTAATTTCCATGGGTAAATGACTGTTTAAATTGTCTTTTATACCGTGTGCAGGACTACTAATTTCATCATTTTCTTCTGGAGATGGATAGTCAACATTCCATTCATCAGATAATCCTGTATCTTTTGTTTTATTCGGCTTATATGATTTTATTAAATCTCTTATTTTTTTTCTCTGTTTGCTAAATTTGTAATATGAGTCAAATCCACCTCGTCATTTACGCAGTCGATATTAACCATATCTTCCTAACCTCGATTATCATTGTTTATACTTGATGTATCTACTTCATCAATTTTGGACGGAACTTCGTTAATTTTAGTGTATCCTACTCGTATTGTGTTGTCGCTTATTATTCTAACACCATCTTCCGCTACTTTAAACGTCATGCCTTCTACTGCTTTTCGACCTATTATTAACTCGCAGTCCGTCTCTTGTACCACGTAAAATTTATCCTGGATTTCTATATCGTCCACGTAGACTTTATGCCAGAAAAAAACACGTTGGTTTAATTTCTTTTCCACCTATGCCCGATATAGATATATTGTCGGTGATTAGTTTTGGCGCGTTTACTGCAGTATGATATCTTGAATTGGCGATTGAAATATCACTCCCTGTATCAATTATTACGTTTGTTTTTATTCCGCGAATATCTAAGATTCTTCCTTTTTTAGCTTTTAACATGCCCATATTAACTATTTTTCTTTGCGTGTTTTGGGTCTCATCTTGGTATGTTGTTTCTCGCTAATTTTGATTATGTTGCGGGTAAAACTTTGAATATTCTCATTCTGTATTACTCGCCATGGCACATTTTGCACTCACGTGACCAGGGTTGCCACACGCAAAACAGATTATATGCGACTCTTTGCTTTCGTGATCCACACTGTGCCTATTGTCAACTTGGCGTCTTTTCGAATTGGCGTAGTCAGCCACTCTCGATTTTCTGTCATCAAAATCGCCGCTTGTATTCCTAACTGATTGTTTACTGCAAACCCTTCGTGCCATTTCGTAATTATCTAATTTATTAACTAAGTCATCAATTTTCTTTATTACTATTAATTCCTCTATGAAATGTGTCTTTGTTTCCGTAGGAAAATTATTCCTGATTTTATTAACTACAATTGATTCCGATAAATCTTCAAAGTTATCTACTTGAAGACCTTCAATCCATTGTTGAAAATACAACTTGATCTCATAAGCGAAATCTCGCCAATTGGTCAATGGCTCCTTTTTAGACGAGAAAAATTTCAGCCTAAACTTTTCTGGCGATAGTTTGTAGCATTTTAGCAGAATATTTTTTATGTAATCATAATCATGAATTTCGGGTTCATTTCCCCTCGTTATTATATTGATCACCTCTAACGGCATTAGATTAATTAAATAATTTACCCATTATTTTTTATCAATGCCCGTTTGCGCCATTTTCCTTTCGTACATATTCAAATATAAACAAATATCATTTGAACATTCGTATAATCTAAGCAATTCAAATTGTTTACCCGGATTTGTCCTTGTGTTTTCATTAATGTGTTCTCTTGAATTTTCTTGTATCTGCATTTTCTTAATTTCGAAATCTCTCTCGCTTTCGAGGTCTTTTTGCTCCAATTCTACTTTCCATTTTCTCGCTTTCATTTCCATTTCTAATTTCAATTTCTTTTCTCTGCTTGTAGTTTCTTCTCTTCAATCTGTAATCGCAATTTACTTTCTTCTAGTTCTGCTTCTGTTTGTAATTTCTTCTCTTCTAGTTCTGCTTCTGTTTGTAATTTCTTCTCTTCTAGTTCTGCTTTCTCTTTTCTAGCTGCTATCACTACTTGTAAGTGATATTTTATAAAATCTTCTTAGTAACTCTCCCAGCTTTTGATCAGCTTTATTAGGACCGTTATTGTCGGTTTTTCCGGTACTTCAATTCCGCATTCCTCGCAGAGAGTTATTAAATCAATTCCCTTAGCTTTATTTAGAGTTCCCATGTTTATCTTTCAAAATTGTACTTAGAGTAATACGATTACGGTTTTCACCTTGCTAATTCGTAACCCAACTTTTGATAATGGCAT
Organism: Maratus michaelseni; assembly: GCA_963931845.1. Classification (NCBI taxonomy): domain Eukaryota; kingdom Metazoa; phylum Arthropoda; class Arachnida; order Araneae; family Salticidae; genus Maratus; species Maratus michaelseni. Next base: position 346,919,140 of record OZ007592.1, read on the forward strand.
TTTACAACACTTTAGCTTTCTTTCCATTCCACAACTAGTTGCTTTTACTTTTAATATACTGGCACTGAAAGTTCTTATTCCTTTTAATTATCTTGGCATCCGAGTACCCATAAATGTAAGGCGATGATATGTAAATAGTTGATTTACTGGACTTATATGAACAAATAGACGATGAATAACAAAATATGAAGTTTAATACAGTCCTAGACAGATAACTCTACAATACTTTACTCATAATTTCTTTTCAACTAATACACTTTTCGCCTAATATATACAATATGTTTACTTTCCAATAGTCCAACTAGGCCTAACAGAGCCTTTACTGGCTATTTCTCACTTTGATGCGTGCTTCACAATAAAAATTAGAAGACTGGCTCTTTTCCAATTTTGAAGATGTTCAAATCTTGATCTCGCGATCCAACATATTGATAACTCGTGCATTTAAATCATGGATAATAATAGTACTACAGCGTCAGTTAATTTAATGATCATGCACGTACGTCATAAAAGAAATGAAGTGTTTACACTGAAATCCTACAAATATATATATATGAAATATTGGTGAAAACATATTCATTTATAAATTGTGTTTTATTACTTACCCATCATACGTAGTATAGGGAAAGTCTTGAAATTGTTTTAAAAATCGATTTTTTTGACGGATTTACACGCTTCAGACACTAAAGATTCCGAAAAACATATTTTTAGAAAAAAAATTTGCCGTCCGTCTGTATGTCTGTATGTCTGTGTGTCTGTGCGTCTGTAAACGCTCTATCTCCCGAAAAAATTGAGATAGAGACTTGGCATTTGGTATGCACTTAGTATGTAATAATGGGGAGAAGCTTATTCAATTTCAGTAACCTCGATTATCCGGAACTATTTTTTTTTCTGACACTCGAAATATTCGTTCTGATAAAAGGTACATAAAAATTTTAGTTTTAGTTAGCATCAGTTTTAATTTGTGAAACCAATCAATTTTTATATCAAATTAATGAGTTTTTCGAGTAGTTGTAGTATGATCCAATTGATAGCCCTGTAAACGTTACATTTGCAGTACTTTAAAAATTCAATAAATTGTCAAGTAATAGTAAATATAAATGAAATATAAATGATGAAATACACGTAAATTACATATGTTCCCGATGTATGGCATTTAAAATTGTTTTATCGTTGTTATTTCAGTAGTTTCATCGAGGGGTCAAAACGACCCATTTCCGCCGTTCTAGTAGATAATATTTTTCCGCCGTTCTAGTGTTAAATCAGAATACGTTGCACTCAGTCGAATGAGATGCAATTGTGGACCGTCTTAGAGCTATGAAGCCCTCGCCCTAAGTGATTTTGAGTGAAACAAAAACATCCGTTTACCAGCAAATATTTATGTTTAGAGACGTTTCACGTCATAGTGATTTCAATGACTAATTGTTTTTTTAATTAATACTAAATGCAGTAAAAACTTTTAGACATGTTAAATATTCATCGGTATATGTTAAACTGTCTGTAGACAGCGCACAGATATATAGAAATATCTTGGACAACAAAAACTAAATCCCCTAAACTGGCAACACTGGCTTGATATCATTTAATGAATCTTATTTAATTCTTAAAGAAAGCAGTTCAAAGGCTCTAGAAAAAGGCAATTTTATTTTTAATTCCTCAAACAAAGCATATGCAATATTTTCATCTAAATACGGCCCGATATATGAGAAAGAATTCAGAGGACATGTCTTGGGCTTTTACCTTCATAAGAGAGCGCAAAATGTTATGAATACGTCAAATATGTTATAAATTATATGTATAACTTTATAAGTTCTAGCTGTTCTCTAAAAGTAAGATAAGAGATCGGTCCCTGTATATTATAAATTTTTGTTTATCCTTTTTTGCTGACATTACTGATTTATTTTGAAATGTATTTTGCATAATTTTTAACATAATTATAGTTAAATTTATAAAGAAATTATAGGAGCCTATAATTATTATTTATTGAGGTACAGCATTAAAATGAAAACAACCATAATATTTGGCTACATGTTACAATTACTTTAATAGTCCATTTCTGTTTGCCTAGAAAGAAAACATCTTCTTTAAAAACGTCTCTCCCACAAGAAAATTGCCACAACTCCAAAAAATTCATTTTGCGTACTATTGCACTAATAGGTCTGACTTAGGTGCATCTTGCTATAGGAAACAAATCATACACTGCGAATTCCGGCACACATTGGGAACACTTTAATTCATAAAAAGTGTTCCAGTTACCTTAATGTGTAATGAAATGCGTTCTGAATACGCTTCGCTAGAAAGAAAGTGTTCCGGAAGTGTTCTGAAAGTGTACATAAAGTATTCTTCTTAGGATGTTTGTTAAATCTAAACTTGGGAACACATTTAAGAACAGATGGAGAATACATTTGAGCGCACTTATGAAATCATCGCTTTCAAAAAGTGCTCTAGGAAGTGTGCTGAACAAAAGAAGTGTTCTAAAAACTGTTCCAAAAGTGCGCTTTAAAGTGTACTAAAAAGGGTGACCATTACGTTCAGAACACTAAAATAAGTGTTCTGAAAAGTGTGCAAAGATTTGCAGTATAGATGTAGTTATCTGGAAGACAGCTAGATTGCCCTATATGTTCGTTTGATCCCACACAAGGTGGCAATTTGTGGGGGGGGGGGATAAAATAACTCAATCTCCAAACGTCTTTTAATCTTCATTTTTAAGCGTTTTGTGATTTTTTTGACCATTTTTACAACTACATGCAGAGCTAAGTGGTATAATTTTATGTTACGGTAAAAACAAGCGAATATTCTTTTGCTTCTCCCGTAAAATGTAGTAATTTTGAGTTGTTTCACTTTCCTTGCGGGTAAGCAATATTATATAAAACCACTGGACCCGTGCGAGGATTTCACACTGAAATCTAATATTTTTTAATAGTAACTAATACTTTTTAGATGCAGGTTTAATCTTCTAAAGAAAAATGAAGGATTAAAAACATCTGCAAACAACATTAGTCAAACCAAAATATCGTGTTATTTATTCCATCAAAGTTACAGTAAAAACCTATTGAAGATAGCCACCGGCACTTGTGCGACAAAAAAAAATAATAAAAAACAAAAAATAATCGTAATTTAACTGCATTAGAAGATGACGTCATCTGCTTCTTGATAAACACGAAACAAAGACAAATAAATTGAATTTAATCTAATATAACAAAGCATGCCTTTTATTCTACGCGTGAAATAACACTGCTTCGATCGATCAATGGTGTATTTTTCTTCTAAACATTTCAATTTCAATCTTCATTTTTAAGCATAAATATAAAATAAATCCGTGCGGAGAAATCACACTTTATACGTTTTGTAGAATTTATTTTTTTTATAATTATTCTTGCGCATGATATAATTCAGTATTTTATTTTTGTGGCAACAACTAATTTGAAGAAAACCATTCACTTCATTTATGAAAACAATGCCAATTTAATTTTAATTAACAGCAATTTTTAAGCAAAAAACATGTTTTAACTAAATGTGAGTGTTCTATTTCAGAGTCCGCTTCAAAAATCTTTCGAATGATACCTCATTCGTTTTTGTGCGTTTCGTAAATTCATAGAAAAAGGGATGTTGACAACAAAAATAATATATATACGACGATAACACAAGAAAGATGCGAATTCAACCCTACCCATTTTCATTGTTAAATAAGTAAGGAGTTTCTGGTAAATTGTTTTCACAATATAAAACAAAATTCAGCTTTGAATTATTTAGACCATTTTAAGAATTTACTTTCACATAAAATTTCTTCTAACTTCCTTTAAAGAGTACTATATCATCTAATGAAATCTTAATTTTTATAGAAAACTTACTTAAAGACTTTTTAATAAAATAAAGAGAGATTTTTAAAGTTCTTTGTTACTTGACTTAAATGTGTGACAACGTTTTCTATAAACATATTTTTATTTTCCCTTAATCATTGGTTTAGAAGTTAGAAACGATAAAAATTAATACAAAATTATATCGGTAAAAAATAATAATTACCAAACTATGAAATATTACTATACGGTTATTAACAGATATTTCTACAAAAATGAGTATATATATATATATATATATATATATATATATATATATATATTAATTCTAGTTGTTTTATTATTAATTTATTTAATTGTAAAAATAACAATAATGTTATTTTTAAATGATGAGATACTTTTAATAATAGTGAATTTTTATGGCTTTAACTATTTTTGTTAAATTTTCTTTGAACAAATGACATAAAATATTAACAATATATACTAAAATTGAATGTGAAAGAAACATATGTTTCAGAACGAATACAATTGACAAAAAAAAATCTTTCATTTTCACTACATTTGCAAATAAGCATACATATTTGAATGAAAAAAATCGTAATTATACGAACCCATAACATAACTGCTAATTACCTAAGAGACTCTCTGCTTTTAAAAAGTAGCACTAAATGATGACTATGAAACATTTCATAGCAAAGTTAGCTTTATTTTCTTAAAGCACACAAAAGCTACAATTAAAATGGTCTTGGAGTAAAAAAAAATAAATGAAGACAAATCCGTAAAAATTTTTATAATTGTCTAATACGCTGTGATAAATTCTCAAGAGAAATTGCAAGTATGTATTCAAAGAAAAAAATAATTATACACTTTAATGACGCGTGTCATCGCGAAAAAGAAAGTTACTTTTAATGAATGGTAGTATTTTAACTATGTTAAAATTCGAATGCCCATTGTTAAGATTGAAGGTTGCATAAATTGTATTTTCTAAAAAAGTTAAGTGGGTCATAATGGGGTGAAATCACAAAATTGACTGAAGTTTGATCGCAGTATATATGAAGATCGTATTTTTTTTAGACTATTACTTATTTTTTGATTTATTTCTGTTTTATGGAAATAAAAATATTTTTAAAATGAAGAATACAATAACCTGTAGAAAACAATAATAAAAAATGTTTCGATATTTTGTGACAATTTTAATCTTGCAAATATAGTTTTGGAATGGTTGTGAAAGCTAGGTTAAATTTTTTGAGTAATTATTTGATCTTTATACTGCTTATTAAGTTGTCCCTCTTGTTCTATCCGAGACAAACAAATATGTAAAATAATAAAAATACAAAGGGCATTCCATAAAAATTGAGTGTTATTTTTTTACGTAGTGGCAACTCCGCGAAACTAAAAAATAAAACTGGAGACGATTTTTTCAAACTGTTAACTGTACGTTTATAAATATTATAAACGAATCAGACGATTTTAGTTTCCTAGTTTCGTGTTTGTTTAAAGAACTGCTTATATTTGCCCTACAGAAATGGAGGTGAGTGATTCAGAGTTTAAAAACGAAATGCCTTGTACCATACAAATTTGCCACATCGTTTGGAAAAAAACAGCTCCAGAAACAGTTAAGTTAATGAAATAAGCTTACAAAGACAAATATTTTGGTGAGTCTACGATTTTTAGACGGCATGGGGATTTTTTAAAAAGAACGTTTGTCTGCAGAACTGGCTCCCGAGACTGGCCGACCAGAAAGTGTTGTAAATGGTCGATATGTTACCACTGTGTGGACAATCTTGGAAGAAAATCGTCGAATGACATGTAAGGAGATAGCTGCCTCATCAAACATTTCAAAAACGTCGATATTTTGCATTCTACGTAATAATTTACAGCTTTGCCAAGTTTGTTCCAAATGGGTCTCTCATCACCTTACTAAAGAACAAATGGAAACAAGAATTCACCAATGTTGTGAGTGAAAATAGATGCTTACTGCAATATATGCATCATACATATAATTTTCAATCCTCTTTCTTTAAAAATGATCCGAATGAATGATTCGAATTTACTAAAGACTGTAATAACAGGTGATGAAACTTGGGTGAATCATTTTGATTCCCTTACCAAGTCCGATCCTGAAGTTATTTCAGCAGTGCAGGGTTCTTTGAAGCAGCGTCAAGAAAAAAGCTTCTCTACTTGTTTTGAAAAGTGGGTTGAACGATGGGACTGTTGCATATCCTCTGAGGGAAGGTATTTCTTGCTGTAAATATATTTCTAGATTGTTTGTGATTTTACTCTCAGTTTTTATGGAACGCCCTTTGTATATACAATAAAAAATTCAAAATCAATAAATAATGATCATATTGCGTGTTTTAACGTGAAAAAAATTGTTTTGTTTATTTTTCCGATATAGTTTGCTTAATTTTCTTTATTTATACAAAAAATAAACGTGTTAAATGTATCAACTTGTCCAACCATTATTGTGGCAAAACCGCTGAAAAACTGTGTTTTGAGATAACAGAATTTAAACTTTGACTTTTGTCAGGTATTGCTGATTTGCTGCTCAACGTTTACGGATCATGTAACCGTACATTTAGGATTTCTTCTATTGGACCAACTATACGATATTATAAAATATTCAAACATTATAGAAAAAACTATTGAAGAAAAACATTTTTTTTGACATTTCAACTACTCTGGTACCCAATAAAATATTTTTGAATGTACATGCTAAGGTATTTTCTACAATGAGTGTGACATAATATTCAGAATTCCATACTTCATTTCTCCGATTCCGTCATGACAAAACAATAAGCATGATGGAGTTAGTCTTTACAGATTTAGAAATGGAAAATAATGGATTCATATTAGTTCAATGATATAAAATTTTTGAAAACGTAAAATTTCTTAAAAATAACAATCGATGTTTCAATTCAACTAATTGGGGAGCTTTCTATTTGTTACAGGATATCTTTTATAATCAAAGTAACATTAGACTACATTTTAATGCAGTCAAAGCGTTTTACCCATATGATAAAATTGTGATAGTTGCAAAACTTATATATTCTCCATTTATTTATTTAAAAATATTTTGTCAGTAGAAAACAGACGGAATTCTTCCTTAAATGCTCCTGTATTACGTAGAAAGCGAAAAAAGTTATTTCCTCTGATGATAGAAATTAGTATGTTTGAAAATGTGATAACTGAAATATAACTATATATATATGTATATAACACAAGACTAAAATCCCTCAACAGTCCGGTGAGAAAAAAACTACAGCATTAGTTTACTGAATTTTGTTCTTAAATATAAGTCATTTATACATAAATGCGTCAAATTTGGATTTTGTGAATTTTATTCCTACTAATTTATGATAATTTAGAATTAATTAGTTTTATATCAAAATTCTTAAGAACACAATAAACCTACAACACGCAATAAACTTTTAATACGCAATGAGAACATCCAATGAGAAAGCTAATTAAGGCGGATTTACCAAATGGCCGTTTTGGCAGGATAATAAGTTTCAAGAATAGAAAGAATATTTTGACATCAAAGGGATTAAAAAGAATGAAAAATATTATTATCGTCCGACCAAGACTAATTTTGAATAGGAGAATTTAAAAAATAATAAAATGTATGATACGTAGTGTATTTTTCTCATATAATTGGGTAGACAGATTTTTAAAAAAACGTATTCCTCTAAAGTAAATTAGTAAAACTTTGAATAGCTGAGCATGTTTTACTTTCTGCGCAAAACGAAATTCATGGAGATTGATTAAAAAAAATTAATTTCATTAGAATGGAGATTTAACAATAAAGGCTATACGCATAAAGGCTAAACGCATAAAGGCGACACGCATTTATATTTAACGCATTATACGTAATTTGCTTTGAATTCATTAATAAGATATTACTAAGAAGGAATAGATGTCGAGCAAAGAAACAAACAATGGAAATGTATTTTTCATTTTCTTCTCGTTCAATGGATGTAGTTGTAGGAATAAACGCATACTATACCGTTTGCATGTCCTTCAAAGAACATATAAAAAAAACTGGGAATAATGTATGTTTCAGAAAAAGAAAATAAATTAGAAATAATATTACTTAAGTATTAAAAAGATATAAATATCCAAAACTGATTATTTGTTATAAAGAAATAGTATATTTAGAAAACTGAGAGAGAGATTACATCACTAAGGACGGTAAATTGTGAAGTAATGATATTTAGTTCTTTTTTTATCTGACACAATACATAGTTTGGTACTCTTCGGTTAGCCGGGCGCCAGTGATATATATATATATATATATATATATATATATATATATATATATATACACATGTATATATGTGTAAATACATATGTGTGTATATATACACACACATATGTATACACACATATGTATATACACATATGTATATACACATATATCTGCATATACATATGTATACATACATATACAGGGTGTTCCGTTAAAGGGGTCCAATATTAATAGGGGTAATAGAGGAGATCACATGGAGCATAAATCAGTATATAAAGCCGGGTCGGATCTCAATAGTTTTCAAGTTACAGCAAATAGAATGAAAATTCGGAAAATTGTAAAAGAACCCTCATTGCTAAACTATCGATAATGCTACATAAAAACGAAGCACATATTTAGAAAGAGCAGAAAAAAACCTACAAAATGACATCAATTGTATTAAAATAGCAATATTTATTGACGAGTTACAAGCCCTGAAACAGTGAAAAAAGTACGAAATCCAATATACATCAAAATAGTTAATCGTTAATTCCAAAAAGACAACTCTAGCTACAACAAGGAAAATGTAGTAAAATTTGGTCCATTCCGAAAACTTTCGAAAAAGCTTACAATGAACCATATCGGTTTAATTGTGTGAGAGAAATTAATCAGTTTCTTAGTTACAACTCCGCTTTCTTTGACACTAGCAAAGGTTAAACTCCGCCCATCACGATTGGAAACACCGCCTTTTTAATTACTCTCAACTATACATTTTCGATCATGCTTCTTCTGAGATGCAACATTTTTAATTATTCAAGAGTTGAATGAACCAAAATAACTTTACAATAATAGTCTACATTTTAAAGTAGTCTTTTATTGATATAAAGCTTAAGTTAAATTCCTTAAAATTAAACTGGTGGTGAAAATTCGGAAATAATTAAAAATATTGCGATTTGTAACTATGCAAGAAGTTTCAGTACATGTTTTACATGGACAATTATTGTATGTATATGTGCATCATAATTTATGATAGGAAATAATAATAACAAATAGCATAATAATTTTATTAATTATAAATTTAAAAAAGACACTAAATTTTAAATTAATTCATACAAACTTTGTAATTTACAATTTGAGTACACCACAGTCTGTGATTTACAAAATACTGTGCCAAAAAGTGTTGAAAATAAAAGAAAAATGACAAATAAAGAATTACATTCCACGTACTTTATGACATATGTGAAGCATAGTCTTCTGGCCTGCGCTGCACAGTTCAATGTCGGAAGGCAGACGAACGGACATTATTATAATAGGTGTTCGAAGTTGCGCCCATTAACAGAATCGCACAGCCGACAGCGACGTCGTAAAGATTGGCGAACACGCCGAAAAACTCCGACGGAGTTGGGAATGTCTCCTGCAGCGACAACGATTCGCGCTAGTAAATCCTTAGAGTATTCCGAGTAAATCTTTAGAGTATTCCGGCATAATTATTATACATCAACTTACTACAATCCCACTTACAACAGCCTCCCTTTAACATAACGCCCACTGATGACTGCTGTTTTATTACACTTTTCTTCCTATACACATAGAAAATTTCATAAAAAGTACTTCTTCTTCATCATCCTGAAAGTTCATGGAGGAAACGCAGCAGTCACGGAGTTTCCTTTAAGACAAGGCGAGAGCTGCACAATATGTCATTCACTTGACCAGACTGAATAATGAAAGGGTATTGATAGAGGTTGATCAGAAATGTATAATTGAAAGATATTAAAACGGGGTGTTTACAATCGTCATGGGTGGAGTTTCGCTCTTTCCGAGCGTGCAACAGTACAGAGTTGTAACTAGGGAACTGCTTGATTTCTCCCATACAATTAAACTGATATGGTTTATTGTCAGCTTCTTCGAAAGCTTTCGGAATGGACCAAATTTTATAACATTTTCCTTGATGTAGGTAGAGTTGCATTTTTGGAAATAACGATTAACTATTTTGCTAAATATTTGATTTTGTATTTTTTCACTGTTTCAGAGCTTGTAACTCGCCATTAATTCTCAATATTCTAAAACAACTTATGTCATTTCGTAGGATTTTTTCTGCTCTTTCTAAATATGTGCTTCGTTTTTATGTAGCATTATCGATAGTTTAGCAATGAGGGTTTTTTTACAAATTTCCGATTTTTCATTCTATTTGCTGTAACTTGAAAATTATTGAGATCCGGCCAGGCATTATATACTGATTTATGCTCCGTGTGATCTCCTCTATTACCCCTATTAATATTGGACCCCTTTAACGGAACACCCTGTATATATATTTATATATATATATATATGTGTGTGTGTGTGTGTCTGTGTGTGTGTGTGTGTGTATTTATATATTTACATATATCACTAGCTAACCGAAAAGTACGTATAGTTTATACCAAATATTTTATAATTAGCTTTTTGTATGAGAAAAATCTTCCGCACTTTTTTTTCTTTTTTCATTTTTTTTTCAAAATGAGCTCATGGAGATCTTTTGTAAGACGATTAAACTTATTAGAAAAAAATCTCTGCTGTTTCGAAATTCATTGAACGGAATCATGAAAGACATAAATCTTTTTTTAGTAACTGACAGCGTTTAATTACTTTAATTCGCTTTTGTATAATATCTCATTCATAAATGATGTATAAGATAATAACGATAGATTCCCCAAATCAACGTGAACTGAACAGGTGCTTAATTGCTCTAATTTGCTTGCGCAAAATATCTCATTGATGAATAATTTCTATGATAATAACGCTAGATTCATCAAATAAATGTGAAATGATCATGTGTTTAATTGCTATAATTTGCTTACGCTTAATATCTCATTAATACACGTCTAAGATAATGATGATAGATTCGCCATATCAATGTGAAAGAAACATATGTTATCATACGAAAGAGATAACAAAAAACTTTTTTGTTTACATACATATTTTCACATACATGAACGCTTTTCAGAAAATTAAAGTAGCAATTGCCCACAGTATAAAACTAAATACTAATTTCTTAGAACGGGTCTCAATTACAAAACATACAGAATAATATCAGCAAAAGATTTTATTATTAAATTTATTTTCATTCTGTCAACTCATACAAAAGCTACAATACTGTAATCTTTACACGGAGGTTCGGACATCATCTGTCTGACTATAGCATGTATTCTTGAAAGAGCCCCTGTCAAAAGGGACTTATCTCGCAGAGAAAGAAAATTGTTTCAGAATTAATAATAAAGTCTCATTATTTAAGTACTTAAAATTCGCTTTTAAAAAAGACAAAAAGTGAAAGCCTGCTGATAGAAAAAATTACTTTTTAAATTCTTTAATGGCCTGACATCAATAAATGCATTATATTTAATAATACCAGCTAGTATTTGAGTATTCCTCGTTGAGTACACATGAAATTAATAATTTTTACGTTTTTAAATGAGTAAGTAAATTATCTGTACAACCGTAGCTGTTATAATTTAAACCCAAGTCATGAAAGAGTCAATTAAAAATTTAATCTCGAAAAATTATACAGGGTGTATCTGAAATGCTTCAACAAACTTAGAGGGATGATAGTACTCATGAAGACGAACAAAAAATGCAATGGAACATGGGGGTCACAAATGACGTTTAACCCTTTCAGGGGTAGTTGTATGTTTATGAAACCACTTAATTTTAATTCCAAAACGCCACAATGGCACCAGAATTTTGCTAAAATCTTTTCCATTTAATATGTATGTGAAATATAGCCTTTTTCTTAATTACAAATAATTTTTTTTGTAAATTCCGGTGCCAGTAATTTATTTCAACATTTTAGTACTAAAAGTACTTGAAAGCTTAAAGGATGAAAATCGAGAAAATGCGTCTGGAAATGGACAGACTGAGACAAAAAAGAAACACTCCTGAAAATTTGTTATTGCACAGAATAGATACAACACAGCTTGTGATATGTCCAGTGAAAACAAATATTTTACAACAATTGTTCAAAGTGTCGACCGCGGACATTATTACACATAGCGTGTCCGCCAGTCGTTGCTCCGTAGATGTACTCTGTGTAATAATGTCCGCGGTCGACACTTTGAACAATTGTTGTAAAATATTTGTTTTCTCTGGACATCACGAGCTGTGTCGTACCTATTCTGTACAATAAATAATTTTCTGGAGTGTTTCTTTCTTGTCTCAGTTTGTCCATTTCCAGACGCATTTTGTCGATTTTCATCCTTTAAGCCTTTCAGGGGCAAAGTACTTTTAGTACTAAAATGTTGAAATAAATGACTGGCACCGTAATTTACAAAAAAAATTATTTGTAAATAAGAAAAAGGCTAGATTTCACATACATATTAAATGAAAAATATTTTAGCAAAATTCTAGTTCCATTGTGGCGTTTTGGAATTAAAATTAAGTGTTTTCATAAACATACCACTGCCCCTGAAAGCGACTCCATGTTCCATTGCATTTTTTGTTCGTCTTCATGAGTACTATCATCCCTCTAAGTATGTTGAAGCATTTCAGATACACCCTGCATATTTATACTGCAATGACCTACTGAATTTATAATGATGTGAACTTGTTATCTACTAATTCTAAACTAAAATATTTAAAAGTTACTTTTAGAGACCAATACTGGAATTTAATGATAACAATCAAATTTCGAATATTAAAAAAATAAATTTATTTTTTATGTATTTAAAAAATATAAAAAAAACATTTTTGAGAATATCCGCAAAATCATGAAAGAAAAAAAAATCACAAAATCTTCCCTCAAGATTACGATTATCAATATATAATGAAAATACAGTATTCTTAGAAAAAATCACACATTTATGATTCATCAAATGAGTTCTCATCAAACAGGAAAGAAGAATTTGATACGATTAAATGATTTCGAAAAATATATTAAAAGAGAAAATGTAAAAATATTGTTTGAGCAAGTAGAGCATGTAATAAATGTGTCATAAAAAGTGTTTCCCATTTAAATATGATTAGATTTTTAAAACAAATTATTGTGGAATGCAAACTGTGCCCAACTATTCCAAATAAATTAGGATATCATATGCTAAGAATGAATATCTTTGAATTTATGTAAGATCAACCAGTCGTAAAACTGAGTTCTGAGATTAAATTTAAAATTTTCATTTAAATTTGTTGATTTAATAAAAAAAAAATGATAGAAACAGCAATTATAATTATGTAATATGTTATTTTCATAAACATTTCGAAATACATTGATATGTTTTTTTTTTCTTAAATATAAAAGTTGCTTCATTAGTAGCATTGCATTGCAATACAAAAAATGAAATGTGTTCTCTAAAAAAATTAAATTTGCTTTTGAGAAAGGACATATTCAAATATATAGGAGAAATTAGAGTAAAAATAGATAACTAACGGTTTTCTTTTTTTGACACAAGTCTAGAAGAGCGGGAAAATCGGAACATCCTACAAAAGTATAACCAAAAACTTATCACTTTGTGTGGGATCAGAGACATGAGCCTTACAACGTTAAAAACGCACAAATTCAAACTAACCAAACATTAAAACCACATACGGATGTTTCAACGATAACTCAGATCCCTTTCATCAGAATGCAAAAAATAAAATAAAAAATAAGATTAAAAGGGTTCAAAGAACCACGCTCGACTATAGCCCCGAGTACTGGCTATGAACTAATCAAAAAAGAACAATGCAAGAGATTATATAGTGCCAGAAAAAGCAGAAATGACGTATCTGACAGAACCCCCCCCCCCCCAAAAAAAAAAAAAAAAAAAAAAAAAAAAAAAACAGGCATCTCTGCACAGGATTTCTCCACACAAGGGAGAGAAAAGGTGTGCTAATCATGTCATTAACCAAATAATTTGTATATTTATGGATATGATACGACTCGTAAAAGTCAAGATCAAATACTGAATTACATATTTGAATAATTTTGCCCCCGTAAAAATTAAACTAGTGGTTCGAATTCCAAAAATGTTTGTAGATTTATCTATTAGCTATTGTAGATTCATCTAATTGCTGTTGTAACTGTTCGATTTTTTCCCTTCCTCTTCATTCGTACTCATCGTTACTGATGTGTATTGCTATGACTACGATTTAAATTTATGTGTACTCAATTTATTTTAGTCAGATACTTTCTTTTTCTTAATCGGATATTATCGATTGCCTACTACTATTTATTTATTATCTAGTGGTTACTTGACGGAATTGTAATCTGTTGGGGAAATTAGATAGCGAGCATTTACAACATAGAATCGATTGACTCACATGAAAGATTTCTAAGAGAATCAGTATCACCCTAGAGTCAAGTGACCCATTTTGTTTATCTTCCATTCATCTATGTCCTTCCTGAAGTGCACGCAAGAGGTTATTTCAGATTTTTAACATTTAAGTAGATTCGAATTTACACCAGAGAAATACATTTATTTCTATTAATTTAAGATTATTAATTTACGGCTATTCCCGGCGGTGTCTGCACGGAATCGTAATGGAGATAACGCCATTTAATGTACGCCGTTTGAGAATATCTATACTGCAGGAGAGAATTATACAAATTTTAACCCATTCGGGACCATGGGTGCATATATGCACCCTCAAAAAGAGCATACAGAATTTGTTTTAGGCACCAGTAAAAAATAAAAGTAATATTTGCTTTCTCTAATTAGATCATTTTTATGATAGTTTAAGTAAAGGTAGCTTTTTTTAAAGTGGTGCCAATCAAATAAAATTTGTGTAAAATCCGCCGGTCCCGAAGGGGTTAAGGAGATAAATTTAAGGAGTCTGCATCACTCGTGTCGCTTCGGAAAGGATAAAAATATAAAAAAAAAGTTTTAAAAAAAATCTATAAGTTCGATAGCAGATAACGTTCCGTTCACTTTTAAATTCGTGGTGAATGAATTGTTATTCTGCGTCCTTTAAGATGTTGTTATCATGTTGTTGAATACATTATTGAGAAAGAAATGTGCAATTTAATATAAATATATGATGTGCCAATATTTAATATATTAAAAGATAATCTCATCGAAAACACTTTGAAAATGTTTTGTTACTTAAGTCTTTATTTTTTATCAGAATACAGTTTGTTTCCAAATGAATATCGGGGATTTAACGCTTTGTAGTATCTATTATAAAAAACTTAAAATTATACTTAATACATAAAATGAAAGAACAACTCAAACAGTTTTACCCACAAGCTTACAAGTGTTCAATGTGAACACCTTTCGTCACACGGCACACATCAAGTCGTTCAGTTCTTCCCATGGAATAGTTCCATGCTCTATGCTCACCCGCTCTGACGCAATGTGATTTCTACCTGTTGGTGTTCCTAAAGGATCGAGTGTATGTGCCTCCACTACCAGCTGACCTACCCAACCTAAGAAACAGGATTGAGGCAGCAGTTGCAACAATTACCCCACAAACACTAATTAACGTTTGGGAAGAACTGAACTATCGACTTCATGTATGCTGTGTGACGAAAAGTGTTCACATTGAGCACTTGTAAGCTTGTAGGTAAAACTGATTGTGTTGCTCTTTCATTTTATGTATTAATTATAATTTTAAGTTGTATGTAATAAATACTACCAAGCGTTAAAACCCCGATATTCATTTAGAAACATCCTGTATTTACGTATAAGTATTCACTTAATTATAGCAGAACAAAACACATTTTTAGTATACAATACCGGATCAGATAAGTTAACAACCAAAAGTAGAATCGACTTAGCATGCAAAGATTTGAGCTTGCAATTGCAACAGTAGATTATTTTATTGTCATTGCGGTAATATTAATGAAAATAATAATAGTAATAATAATAAAAGTGAAATTACTCAACACTTTATGTATCACTTACTACAGCGTTTCTTAAACTGCGGTCCACCGTCCTTAAGGGGATCGAGAATGCCTGACATTCAATGTAATTTGTTTTACTTACCTGAGAAAAATTCTGCAAGTAAAATGAAAGGAAAATCTAAAAATAGCTATGAAAAATATAGTATCATTAGTTTATATGTTTCTCTTAGTTTATACACCCTGTATTCAAAATTCTAAAGGCTATCAGTAATTCCGTTTATAAATCCAGGCGGTCACATTCAGAAGAAATACGAAAAAAAGTTTGTGAAAGTTTAAGAAGAGTTGATTAACTTTTAAATATACAGTAAAAACACTTTTTATTTTGCTTAAAAGACGTCAACATAAACATTAAAGATGTTAAAATTTAAAATTTGCATGTTTCAATTTGTTCATCAAATCGTCATCAGAATATACACAAACCACAAATACAATGTACATAAAAACGAGAGATTAAATTAATTAAAAAACAGAGAGTCTGAACAGTCACTATGTGTAAGAAGGTACAACGCCCTCTATACTTTTAATTTTAACATCGCTCTTAGATCCATCTACAGACCGCAACCCACTATTATTCAACCACTCAACCCAAATCTTCGGAATATTAAATGACAACGTATCATTACATGTTTTCGAGCTTCTTAAATAAGTTTCAATAAATTCCCTCACAAAAAGTTGAAAATAAAAACTGGAACTATTGGATACTATGGCTTTTCAGTAGACAAATATTGCATAAAATTCTTTAATTTCAAAATTTCCTATTTAAAATTTTGATATAAAATAACAAAAGTTGTTAATATTAACATTTAATGTAATACAACTTTTTCAGTTCCAATATATTGCAGCATATTTAACACTTTTCTATAATGAAGTCAAGAAGCAGAAAATCTCTTAAAAAATGTGAAAATAAGATTTTTTTTAAAATGTAGAATTCAGACGTACTTACAGGATTTTCAATTTAACATGAGAAAAAAAATATCGTAATTGGGATTTAAATTAAAACAAACATATATGTGGTTATTTAAAAAAAAAAAAAAAAAAAAAAAAAAAAAAAAAAAAAAAAAAAAGAACAGAAAGCGAATGAAAAAATAATTTTATTACCATATATAACGTTGATTTAGTTAAATTTTGTAAGTCAGTTTTATAATTGCAAGTTAATTGAAAATTTTGAGGGAGATGAAAAAACTAAAATATCTTATGTTTTTAGTGTGGAAAAAAATGCTGTAAATTTTTTTAAAAATATAAAATTTTTGTATTTAAGAAAAAAAAAAAAAGATTTTTTTTAACATTTTAAATTGCATTTTAAAAGTAACATAAAATTAGGCGACAGTATGTAATGATATGATATACTTAATTAATATCAGCATTTTCTTCTATTAGATTAATCTATTTATTTGTTTTATTTGTAAATGTTTTTTAATATTTTATAAATGTTTATATCCTTCTATATTCATAACACAAAAGTATATGACTCGTGAAATTTTTTAGTATATTTGATGAAGTTACGCGTTGTGTAATGTTCTGTTCGACTATGTTTGGAAAATGTCTGTCTGATGTGTGCCCGTCTATGTATTACACAAATTTTGATGACGATCTAGCTAATATCTAATGCACGGAATTCGAAGAAACTTCACTTTTAGAGGGGTGATTGTGTTCCGGTATTTTGTACACCACTAAATTTATACAACAATGCTTTTAGTATGTCATCGCATAATTTAACGATTAAAAAAGAAAAATATTGCTATATAAATTTAGTGGTGTACAAAATACCGGAACGCAATCACCCCTGCTTTTAGTTCGACATGGATGTACATAATTCTTGATTAGGTTCTGGTGTATATTGTTCAACAAGTGTCCCTGGTATACTATGTTTTTTTCATGTTTTGCTATAGTTATATCTCTGCATCTCTGAGATATAACTATATGTTCTACATGTATTAAATTTGATATGCAAGATGATTTATTGTGAAATAACTGTACAGTTTTCATTTTGGCTTTGATCACGCAACAGGAGGTGCTACTATGCTATGCATTTTATGTGAACATTGTAGTTGTATTCATTATTCATTATTCAATGTTTGGAGTATCATAGAAGATGTTTAATGCAAGAGAGTGAAAGATGTTCGGACCAAGATTCAAAACTTGGGTACCTGGGCTTTCCGTGCCAATGCTGTTCCTACTCAGCTAACCGAACGATTCCTGGCTGACATAATTCACTCTTATTTGTTGGAAATGAGTGCAAACCGCAGCGGTAATTTCATTCATCGGAGTTATAACTATATATCAATTACATGATGAATCTGTGGTATAACATGGAAACTTCTGTATACCATGTAATTAGGTCATAATGAAGAAAGGAAAGTTTTTTCAACTAAGTAAATCTTATTCCATTGTTTTAGTTTTATATTTTATGTTTATTTCAACAGAACGAAAAATTTAAATGCCAGTACTCGAACATGGGTACCTTGGCTTCATTGTAACTGTATCTGAGTTTCTTTTGCGTAGAATTGCGTCACATTTTATGTTAGACGTTATCGGTAAAAAATATATTTGTGGATCTAATTTTGGATTGCAGTACCACAAATTGATGTAATCAAACTATCCCATTTCTATAATTCACTGATAACTGCTACTCTGTGTTAAACAAAAAGAAATGATGAAAGCAAAACTAAAAGAAAAACTCTTAATTAATAATTCCTTGTAGACAAATGCGCTTTTTGACCATCTTGTCCACTTTGCCATTGACATTAGGCTCCTGCTATAAGTCATAAATACAGTTTTTTGAAAGTTTGTTTCAACGAACTTTTAAGTTGAGTTTCATCTCTTAAGTTTTCATGTGCACATTCAAATTGTTATTACATTTTGATAAGAAATAATAACAAAGGATTCAATCTATCCGTTTTTCTTTAATTTATAGAGCATTGTTCCTCACTCACTGCTTTCAATCACAGAAAAGTGTCATGAATTTATGGTATAAAAATCCTTGATAATGAAAAAACACATCTTTATAGAGACTGCTATATTATGGATTAGGATTTTGGAAAATTCCCTGTTAGTCGTCATTACTTACAATTGTGGAAAAAAAGTTGCTATATATACGAGGTGTTTTCGAAAAGTAAAGATACACCTCATACAGCAGGAAATAAACAGTTTTAATGAGCGCTTTGGCAACACATATTTTAATCTTAAACATTTGACTTTTCCCTCGCAGTCATTTGTTATTTGTACGGTGAATATGTTTCGTGTAGCTCGAGTTAATAATGGCTGCGTCAATTCAGAATCCCACCAAATGTGAAATACGTATCGTCAAATGCTTTTTCGTGCAAAAGCTGAGCGCCCAGTGGATATTCAAAAAGAAATTTTCTCTTTCTCTGGGAACATTATGAATCGACAAAATGTAACGAAATGGTGTTTTGCTTTTTTGGAGGTTAGACCAATGTTCAAGAAGAACCCAGGACAAGTAGACCATCTGTGATCTCTGATCTTGTACCCAGCGACTACCAATTATTCCTTTATCTGAAGAAACATCTTGCAGGGCAAAGCTTCCACGACGATGATCATATCAAAAACGAAGTTAAAATGTGGTTCGACAACAGGCGGCAAACTTGATTATTAAATAATTAAATTATTAAATTATTAAATTATTAAATTATTATCTGCGGCTTCGAGCTTAATGTTCGTCTTGGGAGGTGGTCGGGTGTGGGTGGGCTGTGAGACCACCTGATTTGTGAGGGAAGCGGCGCACGCCAGTCCAACGACCCTACGCCTCTTTACTAAAGTTGCAAAAAAACGGTTTATTCCCAGGTTTATTTCCAATAGACCCGGTTTATTCCAAAAGACCTGGTTTGTTCCCAAAAAAAACAAGTTTTATTCCCAAAAACCCGGTTTACTCCCAGGTTTAAACCGGGTTTTTTCTAGTCTTTGCAACTCTACTTTTTACCGACACTTGACTCTCTGAAAAATTTAAAAGCTCATTTTAATACCGGATAAATTTAGACTGTGAAATCCACAAGTTTAATGCCCCGGCTCGGGGCCCAGAGATCATCAGACGTCTGCTGCGGTTTCGAGCTTAATGTTCGACTGTGGGATACAAATTCTTGGACAAAGACGGAAACTCTGTCGAAAAATAAGGTTTATACCACTAAGTAATTTGATATAACTAAGGATACGGCTTTAAAATATAGAGATAATGTATTACGTACTCAATATTAAACTTGAAGCAAATTTTAAAATTAAAATGCATTTCTTAATATTCTCTGGCGCGTAAATAAAACTCTGATGCTACTCTGAGATCATGTTTTGTTACGTTCATTTTAAATTTCCCGGTTTTAAGTATATGGGAAAACGTCGAGACATTTATGATAAAAGCACCAAGCTCATACGAAAAAAATCATTGTTGTTCATTGTTGCATTATCGAGGTCAATCCATTAAAGTTTTTTTTTTTTTACGTATGCTATTCTTTTTAGATAAATATTAAACTTTACCAATTTTTTCATGATCCTAATGGATTTATTAAGTTTTAGTTGAATAATGATTATGAAGGATTTATTATGAAGCAATATTTTTGTAAAAAAGGTTTATTCTAAGTGTGGGAAGTAATATTCTCTAGCTCATTCCATAGAGATCTATGCTGTTACTCTCCTATGCAGCAGGAAAGGAGAACTACAGTAAGAGACGCGGCTTTGTATCTGTGAAGTCACGTATTAAGAACAGGTTTGTACAGAATAACTTTAAACGAAAATGCCGTAAGAAAATGTTTTTAGTTCTTGTACGTAGTGGGTGTTTCACAAAGTACGCCTAATCTTGAAAATAAATAACTTGGAAACGGTGATAGAAAGAAGCATGAAACCAGTGATATGTTTATTAAAAAACCCGTAAGAATCTGATACAGAAACCTTAAAATTTAGTTTAAAATAGAGCCGGTAGATGGCCCTGCAGGCAGCCTTACCGATCCCTATAAAGAGAGTTCACACTCCAATAATGATTCGTAGTTGAATATTTCGCTGTTGAAAGTGGCCGCTATTAATGTTTAGTGAAGGAAATTCCAGAAGTGAAACATTCCGTGGAGGTACGTGTGTTTATTCTGTTGGAGTACCGCCGATTAAATCATAGTCCCACTGCCACAAGGAGAAGAGTCACTGACAATTTCCTTATTCGTTTGCTATATGTATGTTATCTGAAGTGCACATTATGAAAAGTGCACATTTTGATTAGCTTTTGATGTGATAAATACTAGTTATGCTAATACCGTTTGCAACGCCATCTAACCGCGCAGTTTGTTACTAAAATTTTGAGGTTTCGTCATCCGATTTTTTTGGAGGTTTATAATAAACCACTGGTTTTATGCTTCTATCTGTCACCGTTTCTGAGTTATTTATTTTCAAAGTTATAGTTCCTTCGTGAAACACCCTGTATTTGTCCTATTATCGTAATATACGGGTTTTTTAATTAATGGATATATTTTCAATACTCATAAGTTTACACTCATACATTTGGAATCTTGCATATATTTTGAAAATTGGTGCATTTAAACATGTATGTGTATGTTAAAGGTATATGAGAACATATTACATGGATGTAAGTAAGTACGATGCATGTATGTAATCATATAAGTAATGGAACAGGCTAATGTATTGACTATCAACTATTCCACATGCAAAATTATAAATATTTAATTATTATTAATTAGTATTTATGAATTTGGCACCAAAAATCTCACACGTAAATAAAACATGCTTAGAAGGTTTTTATTTTCCTTTTCAATAATATATTCAGCCTATAAATTATCACATCCTATTATCATGAAAACTCTAACACAGATGAATATAAGTAATCATTTTATTGCGCTGTGTAATATTAATTTAAAATGATAAAAATAAAATAAATATTCCCAAAATCAACTTTTTATTATGCCATTGTAAATTTACCTTAATAGAAATCAATTAATGTAAAAGCTTGGGTACTTTTCGGTTAGCCGGGCGCCAATGATATATGTACATATATAAATACATATGTATATACATATATTTGTATATATATACATAAATATATGTATATATATGTGTATGTATATATGTATATGTAGATATGTGTATATATGTGTGTGTGTATATATATACATGTATATATGTCACTGGCGCCCGGCTAACCGAAAAGTACCAAAGCGTATTATTGATGTAAAAGTTAAGAAAAATAATCTCAACATTTCTTTCCAAGTAAAACAAGCTATAATATTTCAGCTAATTGATTCATTAATTGAATAAGAAAAAAAAATTACGACAGTTCCCATTATAGATATACTAAGCAATATTTAATAATGCCAATATATTTAAAACTTTTACTTAATTTGGAACTGAAAAACTAAGATTAAACAAAGTTAGGGTTTTGAAAATTTTCCATCATTACTGGAGAAAGCTAAATTATTTTCCTCTTCTCTTGCATAAACTAAATGAAACCATTTACTTACAAGAAGAATTAAAATATTTCTTTGAAAAAAAATCCTACATTATAAAGAAGTGGTGTTACTTTATTCGAATTACACATACTGGAATTTAAACAAAAACATATACAATCATTTAAATTTTCAAGAAATACAATTAGAAACATTTTAAAATTTGTAATTACTCGCAATGGAACTTTAACCAAAAGAATATTTTTTGTAATATTCAACTGGGGATTGTTTCTGAGTAAAATGTAGTTATATATGCAGAAAGTAATGCCTCTTGAAATTGAAGAAAGAAAGCGTAAAATGCTGAATAAGATTTATTTATACACTAGAGGTATGCAGTTTCATTAAAGAAACAATTGAAATTCTACAACTCTAATTAAAAAGAGCTTTTTATAAATAGTTGAAGATATTTTTCCACGTTTGAAACATGAGTATATATCTTTCTAGAAGTTGGTTATTCAACCTTTTACAAGAAATATTAATCTACAAAATTGACACCGAAATGTTTTAGAGACATTGGATGGTATCTTATAAAACAAAAATATATGTTTTAGATAAATTGTGAAATTTTCGCAGTATTTTCATTATATGTATCTGGCACTAGAGACATTTCAGAAATTATAATATGAAATAAAGATTTAGAGAAATTTGATGGTATTTTTCAAACAAAAGAATAAATTTTAGGTAAATTATGAATATTTCGCAGTATCTTCATTACAGGTAGCTTGCTCTTATGATATTTCAGAAATTACAATATGAAAATAAAAATATTTTTCAGTCATTAAAATTTCGACAATTTCATCCAATTTTTTAAAGAATTTATCAGATATTTTTTATATTGTTAGTCAAAATGTCAACATTACCGGCCTTGGGAAAAATGTGATAAAAAAATCATTTCTGAAAACAATAGTATGTAAAATATTTTGAACATTATACGTAATTACTGCATATTAAAAAAATGAATGTGGCTAATGTACAAATTCGTTTAGTGTTGTTATTGGTTATTCAGTGTTGTTATTTAATTACGGTTTATCCACCTTGTTTAAGAATCAGGTACTTGAAAACTTCTTCGTTATTCAACACTTTTCAAGATAGTTGAAAAGTGTTTATGAAATCGGATTTTCGGTCTGTTCGTCTCTTTGTGCTCTAACTCACACAAATTTTCTCGGTTATCCTGACATATCCTCGGTTATCCTTAAAATATACCATGTAATTTTTATAAGTTATTGAAGTTTGCAAAAGAATGTTCCGTATTGAAAATGAACTGTATAGCGTTTATAGTTCATTTACAGGAACACACAAAATATTTATGCTTGATTATGGTTTATGGCGAAATATCGTTTTCAATGCATTTTAATGATGTTACAATAATTCAAACATAAATATATTGACATAGATAGCTGACGTAGTCTGAAAATACTTTCTCAGCAGTACAGAATAAGTACAATTTGTAATTCGTTAACAGGCAGGCACAACCGAGTTCAATTTTATTATGATTTTAAGGAGAGAAATTGTTTGCTATGCATCTTAATGATTTTATATACTTTAAACATAATGAAATTAAAAAGAATCACTGAGATGAATTTCAACATGTTTCCTACAGATTAGAAAATAGCACAAAATCATTCGGTTACAGGACAGACTATGATCAATTGCATTGTGTGATCAATTTCATTGAAAAAAGTGAAATTTCATAATAATTTTCTGTTAGGGTTGGAAAGTATATCATAATCATTGCCTGATGCATGATTTTTCGTTCTCGTTTAAAATAAAAATTAAACATATTTTCTAATAACTTATCATATCTAAACCAATAGTACAAAAGTTATATTCTTTCTAAATTAAATTAACATCATAAAATATGGCACAGAAATGAAAAAAACATTGAGATTACAACTCTTTATATTCTACTTTTTTTTTAAAAAATGCACGGGAGTAAAAATGCGCATTCGAGAGAATAATACCCTTCAAATATTATATACCTCTTTAAATTAAAATTACAAAGGATAATACTTTTAAGAAATATATTCGTAAAATCAAAGTATATGATTAAGGTAATGTAAGGTAAGGTTGTAATGAAAAAATGCTCTATACGATACTACAATAACTCATTCTTTTTAAATAAAAATTATATGACACCTTCTATCTAAAATCACAGCACATTCCATTACCAAATTGAATCTGACTACTCACGACTAGTCATGATTTACTTTTTAATTAAATCTAATGGAATAGTGTACGAAGGGTACACATTTTATACACAGACTGCGTTCAACGTTCTACCAGTAGATTTATTTGTGGTTATATAATTAACTCATATTAAAAAATGAATCAGGAATATCAGTGTCTAACCATTGCTGTTAGAAATTTCATGCTCATTACTTCACATTATCTGAAAATCAGATGGGTCAAATGATGTCATATTGTAACATATTTTTGTATGCTGAACGAATGGTACCAAATAATTTCTTCTAAGTCCAAAAGTCCGTGAGATATTGCACATTTCGTAATTTGGCAATGTCTTTTGCACCAAAACTTAAAAGTTTCTAACATTTCAATGATAATTTCTAAAAAAACGTATTCGTTACTATGGCAACGGAAGGAATTTAAATCGTCCATAAAACGCGAGCGACCCGTAAACAAATTTTCAAGTACTGAATCTATATCCACATGTTATAAAAGAAATTTCACGTTTTTTTAAACTTTTGCTTGAGTGCAAACAAAAGTACTAAATTGTTGTACGAGCAATTTCGTGGAGGCAAGCATCTATTGGATCTCTAAAATTATTTTGTTAAACTGTAGACGTGTTTGATCATTTGTTTGTGAATCCAGAATGAATTCTTACAATTCATTTATTATAACTGAGAATTGATAATAATTATTAATAAACTCACTTATGAAAATGCACTTCGCACAGATAAAATGCATTAGAAGATTTTCTTATAAGTAATGCATTTATACTAAAAAGAGGATCCAAACCGGAATACACACATACTGCTCGATTTACAGATGATAAGTTTAAACCATTTTTGTTTTTGAAAATTCTAATAGATTTTTTACATTTAATATATATATATTTTTAGATTAGCTACTAATTACTTCAAAATCAGTTTTATATGAAAAATATCACTTATGTATTCAAATAAAGTTTTAAAATTTATTAAAAGTGATACTTTTGTATTAGCCGTAGGCCAAAGATTAATAGCAGAAGAAATAATTATCAAAGATTTTTTTCTGTTTACAACAATCTTTTTGAATCAGATTATTTCAGTTTTTAAGCGCGTAGTTCGATTACATAACACATCGGCTGATAAGTTCCCGGTCTGGCAAACAGATGGCATTGGAATCGCCGAACCGATGCATTTTTTTGTAAATACTAACCTTTAAAAGGTAGCAGAAAAGACGTCATGAGGATTCGCCCTGTGGATAAAACGTTACAGTGGTTTTAGTTAAACGACTTCGCTGATAAACAAAAAAATGGATAAACAAGAATTTCAAGAATTGTTATTTGATGAGAAAAAACACCGTTCAAACAAAAGCTTGGCTTGGTAAGCGTTATCTGGACACTGCACAAGATAAATCAACCATTATTGACTGGTTTGCTGAATTTAAATGTGGTCGTATGGACACCAGTGATGCACCACGCAAAAGAGGTGATTACTCCAGAAAACATAAAAAAATCTACAAAATCGTTTTGGGGAACCGTAAAGTGAAGATGCTGGAGATAGGTGAGACTCTGAAGATATCCAAGGAACGTGTAAGTTTTATTTTGAATGAACATTTGTCAATGAAAAAGTTGTTGTCAAAGTGAGTGCCGCACGTGTTGACTTTTGACCAAAAACAACAACGAGTCGATGATTCTCAGCACTGTTTGGAGCTTTTTCGTTATAAAGTTAATGTTATTTATTATTAAATTATTATTACTATTTATTTATTAAATTACTATTATTAAATTATTATTACTAAATTATTATTATTAAATTATTATTACTAAATTATTATTATTAAATTATTATTTATTAAATTATTATTATTTATTATTAAACTTATGTTACTTATTAAAGTTATACAGTTATAAAGTTATAAAGTTATGTTAAAAGTTGTGTTTTCTTTATTAGACTGGGAACTTATCAGCCCATGTGTTACCTGTTAAATTTGTGTTTTGTTTTTATTATTTTATTACTTTATTACTTTATTTATTGAAGATGTGCTTATTTTGTTATGAAATAGTAACGAGAAATAACTCTGAACTATTTATATTGTTTTAAGTTCAAATGTGTTAATCATGAGTAACAGAATTAATTCCACGCGATAGAGCTAGATTTTTTAAAAAATGCTTGAGTGAACATTCTTTTAAAAAACATAAAAAAAAGTCAGTTAACAGTGAAACAGTTCAAACAAATTGCATCTGAAACTACATTGTTTCCCGATAATAATGAATAAAAATTTAGTTTATGCGATGTTTGGAAATAATAACATTTTGAAAAAGAAGAAATGATTGCTTACACTAGGGGTGTCAAACTGTGGCCTGCCATATACCACTATTTTTTAATAGAAATAGTCGACTTGTTGAATCACATAAATTCGATGATTAGAGAAGGAAAATATTTCTACAAAATTTTAATGGTATCCGGCGGGCCACAGTTTTCGACACCCCTGGCTTACACCGTTATCACCGTCGATATGAAAATCAGCGTCACTCATGGATATGTTTTTACTTTAATAGATTGTATTCGCAATCATAACTACACAGCAAAATCACAGTAAAATTTGTTCAAAGCAACAAAATGTTTATAAAAAATTACCATTTTTAACCTCTTGAGATCTGAGTGTAAAATAATACTACAAATACACATTAATTGCTTTACCGTAAACAAAATGTGTCCTTTTCCTGAAAGTGATACTTTAGCAGAATGGTAACATAGGTTCATAATTAGGGATCTAAAACTACTAACCCCCTTATAATATCAGTTTAATTATCAGTAACCTGAATTCAAGCGTTATCAAATTAAAGGACTTGAAACAAGTGAATGACCTACAAATCCTCAAAAAGTTTTATTGAAAAGGATTTAAGTTAAATTATTATGAAAATTTCTTAATTTCTTGGCCACACTGTCTTGAAGGCATCTTCCAAACTCGGAAGAAAACAACATATATTTTATGAGGAAATAAGCATTTGCTGTCAATTATTTGTTCTGTCCTAAAGCAAAAAACGTTAAGCTATAAGTAATAATATACTCCATGCATTTTCTTGAACATATAATACAATTCAAGTGCTGAATCTCGAAAAAAAAAGAATGTAAACATACATTTCATCTTACTTCCGGTTTGCCGAACGATATTTCCGGTTGTAAAATTATTCTGCAAGCTGTAATAGATGTAACTTTAAACGGCTGTAACTCGGGTGCTACTTCTAATTCAGATACAGACACAATTAAAGCAGAATTTGATAAATAAAACATCGGGTTTCAATATTATTGCAAAAGTGAAAAATCGATATTTTCATCGAAAATGACGTTTTAAAAATGTGCGGATACCTTAAAGATCGAAAAAAAAATTTCAAAGAAGTGTTTAGTGAATGTGGTGCAGTGAATATTCAAGAAGCTGATGAGTGGAATTTTTTTTTTAAAAGAAATTATTCAAGATAAGGAATCAAAGATATTTTTAATATCGACGAGACTGGACTTTTTTATTGTTCATGCTAGACACGAATTATCACTTTTTTTTTCAATAGACAGCTCACTTTTTTAGGCATTTTAGATGAATTAAATGGTGTAAAATTCGCAACTAGATCACACACGGAAATTACTTTGCGCTGCGAATGTCAAATAAAGACTGGTAAAACATTCGAAGTATTTTTTTCAAAAAATTGCATTTCCTTTGTTTTAGTCGCCAAATGTCGCCAGTCGTTCCAAAAGGATTATATATGTTTTGACTGATTTTTGACAACACCGCTTAAGCTTTTGTATAAAGCGTTTGTTATTGTTTCTAATATGTTTTAAGATTCAAGTGTTTTGTAAAGGATGCCTAAGTTTTTTGGCCAAGGCTGTACAATAATGAAATACACTATTTTAATAGAAACGATTTCAAATTTAGTTGTTTACTTTATTCAATGAATAAAACATTCCGCATAAATAAAAGCAATTCAAGATCAAAATATTTTAATCTGTTAAATTAAATTAGGAAAAACTTACTGATGTACTAGGTGGACACGTTTAAATTGACGATACTCAGCGTGCTCTGTAGCGTTATCTAATTGCGAGCGTCAAAAACAGAGCTACATATCCCTAGCGGTGACTTTTGAAACTTTTTTTCCAGAAATTCTTTGCCGCCTGTTTTGTTTAATCATCTTGAACAACTGGCTTGATTCAAGCATTTAGATCCCTTTGTAGAACACGCTAAGTACCGACATTTTAAATATTGCCACCTGGTATTTTTTATGAGTGAAATTAATACTGCGATCTTAAATTGAATAAACATATATCAAATGGGTCATAACAACTTTTTTTTTTAATTTAGATAATTATAATCTGAAGAGAAGAACATGTGACGATGTTTTCAATTTTAGCAAGCTACTTGATTAAAGAAAAAAATATATATTTCGAATAATATTATTATTTTTTCAAATACAATTCTTACGAAAACTCGATAGCACATTCGTTCTCTAATCTCATTTATTATTTCATAAATGCTATTAATCAGTGTTGTTTATTATTGATAATCTGCTTCTATCCCCCTGTAAAATAATATATAATTAAAATAAAATGATAATAACAAAGAATATTTAGAACACTTTCAAAATTTCTTAGTGTGTAATAATAACAATTTAAAAATAAAACCGATTATTCTACGTGTTATTTATGATCTATTTTTAAAACAAATTACCGACTTTTAAAAAAAAAAAAATTCTGTGTAGATCTTAAAGAGTTTTGCCTCAAATTTTATTCGATTTCGTGCTCTGCCTGCTCGCATTATTAAATTTCGAAGTTTAGATGTAAACTTTCAGGATATAAATTACATTACATTTCCGGGCAAAATAAATTGCACTGGAGTAAATTTTTTCAGGTATTTACACATCTCTGTATTGTTGTAAAATTTCGAAATCAAAATTTATTAGTTTAAACGGAAGTTAAATTGCATTTACGCATTTTTAAGCCTTTTTTTATTGGCATATTGTTTTTCATCTAATTATACTTTCCATGTTCCTTTGTTTTTTAGTATTGCATACAATACATTATTATTTTATTTGTCTTCTTACAATACAAAGGATATTCGCACACTTTTAAGACAATTTTTATGGTAGTTACAGAATTCTTTTACATACAATATTTGTGTTTAAATGTTCAATTTGGCAACCTTTATTCTGAACTACCTTTCTACATCATAATTTTCATGTCAATAATGCTTTTTGCAGTTTTGAAAAGAGTATTTTGGCCAATTAGTCTTGAACATCTTTGCAATGTCCATGAACAGTTGTAGGCCGACGTTTGGATAACGCGCGTTTTAAAAATTCCAATCATCATCAGATACATCAGGATACACATCAGTGAAATATATTATATACATGATACCCATTTTTAGTTCCATTTTTACAGGAAAGTAACAGTAGATAGCGATGCGTGATTGCTTGCTTTATCTTGATGCAGTTTAACAGTTTGATAGCACTGGGGGAAGATATGATATTTCATGTATGAAGATTGGCAATAAAATGTATTTCTAATAGTATATAGTTGATCTTAACATTTTTATCCACTCTCTTTATTTTTAATTTAACGTTATAAAAAAACAGCAACAATCATAAATCCTTTGCTGAATTTTTCTTTAGAAACATTGAACCAAGTTTTAAGATTTTTTCCCGTTTTTGATAAGAATAAATGCTCAAAATAGAGAGAGAGATGAGATATAAGACACAGAATAATGAGAATAAAGCTTCATGTATTGTAGCAACATTTTCTATTTTTCTCTGGATAAATCCTTCTTCTAAATAATTCTGCATCGTTTTCTCCTCTCTGCGATATATCGTGAAGAAAGACAATGAAAATTGTGTTTTCTGATCTTTTTAAAATACGCATCAGAATTGATGATTTTGTTAACAGCTGACTCTGAGTATTTTAACGATTTAACAATTTGTCTTTGACTTGGAGGATTTTATTTTAACGTAAGAGATCTTACATTTGGTACAATTTTTCTACTTGAAGCCAGACATTTACGTTTTTCCCTGTCTTATTGACAATATTGACAATATTACCTACTGTGACTGTTGATATAGAAAAGCATGCCTTTCACAGCTTTTCATGCTTTTCACATTTTTTTAATAACCGAATACGAATAATTATCTTTGTAAAATGCAGTAATTTAGCCTTCCATACTCAAGTTAAAATCGCCACTGTGCATGTAAACAAAAATCTCAGTAAGCAGACGAGACTTTATAATTTCAGAAACATATTATGTGTAAAAAATAATTTTCCTATGCAGACGATTTTTTTACACTAAAACAAACTCTTCAGAAAATATATTCGAATAGCCTCTCTATATAATATTTAGCTAAAACTCACTCCTCGAAATTATATCTTCTTCGAAAATCATAATCTGGAAATTATAAGTTTGAAAAGTTACTAATACGTCTCAATATAATTAAGCATTTATAATAAAAGTACAGAGCACGTTTTACTGATTTCCTTTTAAGAGCTCAACAATTTTTGAAGAAACACGTTAGCATCCGAAGAAGCTTGCGCCTTTTAAGCAAATAAAAGTACAACAATGAAATATGTAAAAATGGGATCTAATAAAGTTTTCTAAAATACAACAATGTTAAATCCTTGTAATTATATATTTCTTTTTAATAGCTAAAAGATGTAAAATAAAAAGATTATAAACAGTAAAAAGGTTTTATTAGACTGTTGACATATGTTTCAGCTGAATCGGAGCCATTATCAAAACAAACATAAATTATTTGAAACGCAGTCATTTAATTTTACTTAAAAATACAATATGTAACGATGCAGCATCATTTAATTTAACAATATTGTGTCTCGAGTTACTCCATGGTTACAAACATGGAAATAAACATTCAAGTAAAAATTTAAATAACGTGAGCAATTTTTAAAAAGTACGTGAAAAATTAAACGATTGCGTTTCAAATAACTTCATAGACCAAGCATTTATAGAATATTTTTGTTTCTTTTGATAATGGCTCCGATTGAGCTAAAACATATGTCAAGAATCTATTAAAACCTTTTTTGCTGTTTATAATCTTTTTATTTTACACCATTTACCAATTAAAAAGAAATATATAATGTTAATTCCTAGTATACAATAAATGTATCAAATACCAAATTTTAAATACAAGCTATTTTTGAATATGATTTTTACAAATTATTTTTCCCGTTTTCAGTAAATTTAAGTCATTTAAGCTAAAACGTTTATTTGCAGTATGCGTTATTATAAAAAGTCAGTCTTCAAAGCTAATTTCATCAAACTATGATTTGGTGATCTTGCAGCGCAAGTAGTCCGACCAGTAAGGGAACAATCCCCCGTGAATGAACACTTAGGAAATATTTTATTAGAATATGGTTTTAAAAACTCCCCACAATCTAATAATCATATTGGGTTTAAAAAAAACATAATTCAGTAAAAACGTGTTATAAGATATTTGTACAAGTAGTAAAATAAATAACATAGCATGAAACTTAAACTTAAGTGTTTCTAAATTGCTGACTTTTATTCACTGGAGAATTTTGCGTTCATTCACTGGTAAGAACTGTTCATTTACTTGACTTTTGTATATCTTTTTATTAAGGCACCCCTAACATCCCAAACAAATGAAATATAAATTTCCTTTTATTATTTTTTAATCATTTGTATACAAACACATGTATATGCACTGTCATATACCAAAAGGTGTTAATTAAAATATTATCAATATATATATATTTTTTAATTTGCTTAAGAGTTCATTTACTGGGAATACTACACTAATTAAAATTAAAATTTTAGCTATTCATTTTCCAGCTACAAATTAGAATATCCAATATAAAACAGGGTTTCAACTGAATATTCTATCGATATCATGGTTTTTATTAAATTTCAATTTCACTATTTATTACGATTTCCGGAAAGTAATCTTAGTGTTTTAGAAATTTCATATTTTAATCAGTTGTATTTAACTCCATTATTAATTTTAATATCTTAACCTTTTTCCATATAATATATCTTCTTCTTACAAAAAAAAAAAAAAAAAAAAAAAAAAAAAAAAAAAAACGTGTTTTTGTTTTAAATATTTTCGGAGGAAAACCAATGAATTTTCAAAGTCAGAATATATCATGTTTTTGAAAAGGGAATTTTTAACGAATTCACTAAAAGTAATTTATAATAAACAAATACTAATATAAAGAAGGTTATCTATTATACTGTACATGGAGTATGAGCAATGCGTCAAAGTACTGCCCGCCGTCCATCAAAAGTGGGACCTACATTTGTCCCCATTGACGGATCACCCACTAGTTGACCAACTAATTTAGATAAAGATCGATTGAATAACTTCACAAAATCAAAGCAAAAAATTGTGGTAAAAAAACTGCGGTGAACCACGTTAATTGAATGCACAATGCTCAGTATATGAGAAAAACGCTTTTGAATTATTCTCATCACGGTATTTAACAAAAACGAACTTCATGCCCTGTAACGGAATTATTTATTGCTTCTCTATAAATGAGGATTAATGCTACGATTAATTAATCTATGCAAACCATGCATCTCAGTGAATCTTTTTAATTTCATTATGTTTGAAGTATCTCAACATCATCAAAATGCATCGCGAACGACTTTTTCTCATAGATAATAATGGAATTGAAATTATTTTCTTCGTCCTTGTAAACGAACTATAAATGATACTTATTCTATACTCTAGATAATGAACGGTTTAATCCACTTCAGTAATGCATATTAATTTCATTTTGTTTGAAGTATTGTAACACCATTAAAATGCATCGGGATTATTTTTCCCCATAGACTATAATGTACAGGAATTCCTTTATGTAGCCCTTTAATCGAGCTGTAGATGTTAGACAGTTAATTTTAATACCGAACATTCTACAGTAAACATCACTAACATTTAAAAAGTTCAGACCAATCCAAGTATATTTACGAGAGTTAGAGCACGGACAGACGGATGGCTGTAGACAAACAGGCAAACCGAATTCATAAACACTTTTCATCTATGAGGGAAATTCGTAGAAATGTCGGCTTTTCAACTGATTGCTCGGAAAAATAAGTTCAAGTGGTGAACACGAAAACTCACCATAGAATTGACATAGAAAATGAGACCAACAAAAATGTTTTTCCTCTACTTTTTCAACAAAAAAAAAGAATAAAAAAAACCTCAAAGATTTTTTTTTTGTCTTAACTCTAATGAAATATGTAAATGTTTTTTAAAATATGAATTTTCATTTTAATATGTTTTGCATCAATTCAAGGTAAAGTGCAATTTTACAAACAACAGTTCTTTAATTAAAATTACACAGAAAAGGGATATAACAATAAAAAAAATTACATGTATTTCGCTATAAAAATATTTGGCAAATCTAGAGTCCACCGACTTTGAAAATGCTGTTCTGAAAGTAACGGCCTTTAAAATTTCCCTTACTGTTTATTCCCTCTACTTTAAAGCTCAAAAATTGCCCTTTGTATTTCAATATCAATTTCCAACTATAATAATATGTTATTTTCATGTCTATGCAGAGTACTTCACACAACAAAACATATTTCAAATTTTTTAAGCGGACAAAGGGGTGTTACCCCTGTGGAAAAGGTTGTATTTTCATTATTACTTACCCATCATACGTAGTATAGGGTAAGTCTTGTAATCATTTTGAAAATCGAAAAAAAAATTTTGACGGATTTACACGTTTCAGACACTGGAGATTCCGAAAAACATATTTTTAGAAAAAAAATTTTGCCGTCCGTCTGTGTGTCTGTGTGTCTGTGTGTCTGTAAACGCTCTATCTCCTGAAAAAATTGAGATAGAGACTTGCAATTTGGTATGTACTTAGTATGTGATAATGGGAAGAAGCCTATTTCATTTCAATAACCTCGATTAACCGGAACAATTTTTTTCGGACTCTCGAAATATTCGTTCTGATGAAAGGTATATAAAAATTTTCGAAATTGTTTATTTTAAGAAATGAATATAAAGGACAATAAAAAAACATAAATTTTGAATAAAGCATGAAGTCGATCGGATAATTAGTTGCCGAGATATTTGGAATCCTATTTTCCACACTCTTCGATTTTTCATGACCCTGTATTTCATCCAAATTTCACTTCAAAGATATATTTTAATTGGAAATTTGACGCTTAATCAGAAGCAATAAACCGCTAGTTAATAGGATTATTATTTTTGGAGTTATAAGGAAAAACCTCTTTCAAGCAATTCAGTAATCGAGCCTTTAAAGTTTGTGACGTCATCAAGCCACGATTTTATTTGAATTGCAATGCATTTTATAAGTAGTTTACACATTTTTATTTTAATATTTTACATTATGCATATCCATGATGGGTAAGTATTACGGTGGCCCCCAACGACTATTTGGTTTTTGTTTAAATTCAGTATGGATTTCAAAGAATATTTTATTAAAAGTTATTCGACTACGGAAATTGCATTACTAGATTTTAAAGTTTACAAAGATATAAACTTTTCAGCGTCAAATTTCATTATTCTAAATGCCAAAATAAATTGATTTAAAAAAAAAAAACTTAATCTATTGAATTTTCTATAGTACGTGTCAACAATTTTTTTAATTTTTCAATCTCAAAATTTATTGTGTTTTCATTAAGGGAAATTTAGTTATGTCTTTTTAACATGAGATATGTAATTTCATAAATATTTTCCGTTAACTGCACATTTCAGAATTTTTTGCATAAAGTTACAGATTTTTTATTTTAATGGGGATCTGTTACAAAAAATCTCAATCAGAAGTGTTATGTGTCTTTTTTTAAAAGTGTTATATTTCTTGTCATGTATATTTCTATCTAATTTAAAAGTAAAAATTTATTATAGTTTCAAAAAAGTAATTTTCAGCTCCATATTTTTGTAAGTTATATTTATTAACTATATTACTTTTCATCAAAATAACTTGTTCCAAATTTTAACAATTTGCCCTCATTAAAAATCTTAGATCTTCTTGAAAAAAAAAATTATGTTTAAAAAACAAACATTTAGATCAGTATTTGAAACATTAGAAAAAGTATTTTATAATAGACTTTAGTGCATATTACAAATACATATTAGTTTAAAAAATAGTAGGGTTATTGGAGATGCTTTTCAAGGGATATTTTCCAAATCTGATTAAGTTTAAGTTAAAACTCATTTTTGGTATAGAGGTTAATTTAATTTTATATTTGTCAACAAATAATATTGCATATTTTTTTGAACTAGTTATGAGGAGGTTCATGTTATTAGATTTCAAAATTTAGTTCCTTTCAAAATTACATTACTGGAAAGTCAAAAACATATTGTCATCTGAGTTTTCTAACTCTCTATACTCTTATGAAAATTCACACTCAAAATGTATTACATTATCCAGAAGAGATTTTTTATTTAAAAATTTTTAAAGCTTTATTTACTTTCCTTGATACTTCTACGGAATATATTTTTTTCATTGAATGAAAACTCTCTTTTTAGGGTTTCGTTCATCTCACGAAACCCTATTACTCCCGCTCCGTTGTGTG
Source organism: Maratus michaelseni (assembly GCA_963931845.1). Taxonomy (NCBI): domain Eukaryota; kingdom Metazoa; phylum Arthropoda; class Arachnida; order Araneae; family Salticidae; genus Maratus; species Maratus michaelseni. The sequence continues at coordinate 346,955,185 of OZ007592.1, forward strand.
TCCGTCACAGAGCCATTCTAAAAAACTATATAACTTACAGAGTTGAAACTTTGTGTATATATCTGAATACCAGCTATAAAGAGCTCAAAATATTAAAATTTGAAAAATTCTTATTACTTTAATAAATAGAGATAAAAAACCAAAATTCTAACAGCCTTTCCTATTAAATTTAAACATTTTTCGTTATAGCAGATGACAAAAATTAAAAATCTACGAGGAAATTCTTTCCACAATAATTAATTTTCTATCAGACGATTTCCACGTGAAAAATGAAAATGAAATAAAAAGTTCCACCAAATGAAAAAAAAGATAAATATGAAATAAAATTGATTGACGTCATAGTGGTAATAAAACGGAAAATGTCTAAGATTTCTCAATAATACAAGTTGTATGAGTATGTGTATGTACACAAAGCTGATTAATATCACGTCATTAGAGAATTAAAAAGAAAATCTGACGTCATATTGGAAGTTTAACGAATTTTTCAAATGTTTGAGAATAATACAAAGCGAGTATCAATATGAGTAATATAGAATATTAAATGTATGAGTTTGAGAAACAATCGTGAAAAATATCCGATTATGGAAATATTCGCTTATTTTAACATTTTGAAGGTGTACAATTTGTTTAACTTTGAAATTATTTTTTAAATATCACATTTAGTCCGCATGACGGATGTCATTATGACAGAATATAATAGCGGGCTGGTTTAGATATTCGAAAAAACGAAAGAATAGACCGGTAAATTTTTACTTCATAAAAAAATGACTTTTTTTTCTTTTCTTTTTTTTTTTTCTAAAAGAAATTTATTTAAATTTATTAAAGAAAGGATAAAGTGTTTTGAAAGGAATATTAAACTAAACCCTTTGAGCGATCTTCGATCACACTTACCCACGTGTTTCTATTTTTTCAACCTTTTAAAATCATTATTATCTATTAAAAATCACTAAAAAAAGTACAAATGTTCCTTTGAAGAAAAATGCAGACTATAGGAAACATATATAATTACTAGTTTTATAATATTTTATTAATTTGTCTCTAAGTGAATTTATGTATATACTTCAATTCTTCTCAGAAAATGGGACATCTTGAGCTCACATGAACATTTGTTATTCTGTAGTTTCACAGTTTTTTATATTAACTTTTGATAATTTGAAATCATTATTGAAATACATTAAAATAAAACTGTATTTAAGGTAAAATTTTAATTCTTCAAGCAGGTTTCTTAATTGTGTTCTTAAATTATTCTCTCTTTAAAAATCATATACGATTTTATATCTATATATTAATCTATCCATCTATCTACCTATCTATCTATCTATGTGTATATTTATATACAGGGTAAGTTGGATGTAATCTGCCAAACGAAGCTGATATATAAGAGTGTCTATGATCATAAAACACCATAGAAACCCTGTCTTATCTCTAACCGTTTCCGATTTATGGTGGATAGAAGAAATTGAGCCAAAATACAAACACAAATTTGTGATGTTTCAATAAAACATGCACGCAAAATAAGCACATATATTTGGAAATTTCAGACACATTCGTATAAGATGAAAGTATTTTCATCAGAATATCTGGAAAAAACTGCGAGCTACAAGTGCTTAAACATTGGCGAAGGGAAAACTAAAACTGCCGCCAAAATATTTAACCGGCAAATCCCAAACACCCTTCTACTTAAAATCAGTTAAATTTATCAAAACACTTGACCATTCTACAATAAACGAAAGCGGTTTTCTACTTCAGGAGAAATTTATATTTTTACTTGAAATACATCACTGGAATTACTCGGAATAGTACTTTAAATTTCCACAATTAGCACCATTACGCCAAACAAAGTCCAGTTGGAAGGGCGAAACTCATCTTCGAGCTATCAACGCATTACTCAAGCGATCGCTAGCCATTCCAAGCGAAACATTTAAGCTGAATCGCGTCTGGAAATATGAGTTTATTTTGCGCTTATATGTGCTTATTTTGCGTGTAGGCTTTCCAGAAACATTACATATTTCGGGGTTTTCTGAGAACGCATTTTCGGCACATTTTCTTCAATCTATCATAACTCGGAAACGGATAGAGATAGGACAGGATTTCAATGATGTTTTATGATCCACATGTTCCGTTTCGTTTTCTATGTAAAACTCACCTTGTATAAAAGATAGTTTTAATAATTACCCTGTCTTAAAATTATTCTAATTTTTTCGCATAATTCACTATTTTCTGTCTTTTAAAATGCTATTAATCTTTTTTATCGTTTCCCCTTTTTAAAAATCTAATTGACTTCCTACGCTTCAAACTCTTTTGCTCTATATTGTGTGATGAGATGTTAATAAAGAAGTTGAACTCGCACTGTTTAATTCTTTTGTTGGAAAAACATCCAGGATTTTTCGACGATTTTCTTTATTGTTTTTAATTATCTCGGTTATATGTTGGCATCTCTGCACTGTTCCTAATTATGGTCGCTCATTTAAATGGCTGTACGCTCCTATTTTTAGTTACACATGCGCGCTCACACACACACACACACACATATATATATATATATATATATATATATACAGAGTGAATTTGACTTAATCTGTCAATCCAAAGGGAGTGATATAAGAGCTCATGTAGATACAAAAACACTATAGAAAGCCTGTCCTGTATCTGACTGGTTCGGAGTTATGGTAGATAGAAGATAATGCGCCAAAAAGGCTCAAACCTTTCAAAACTCAAATTTATGACGTTTCTGTAAAACTTACACTCAAAATAAGCACATATTTGGAAAGCGCAAAAACAGTTCTATAAAGTGACACAATTGCCATGAGGATATCTGTATTTAAGTGCGATCTACAAGCACTTAAATATTGGCGAAGGGCAAAATCAAACTTTCGCCACCATTTTTAACCAGCTATCGCAAAGACTTTTCTAGTTACAATCAGATTTAACAAAAACGTTTCTATTCTGCCAGCTTTCGAATAAATCTACAATAAACCAAATCGGTGTTCTACATCAAGCGAAATTTAGACTTTATTTGAAATGCATCAATGAAAGCCCTCGGAATGGTATGTTAAATTTACACAGTTGGCATCATTATGCCCATGAAAATAAATTTATAACGCGAAACTCATCGTTCCAGACGCTATTTAGTTTACGCATTTGGCTTGGAATCGCTAGTAATCGCTTGATAGATTTACTAGGATCCCATCATCATCTACATTATGGAGTTTCTGCAACATCGTATGCCAGGATTATTAGCTGTCATTTAAGAACACCAACGAGCGGAAATCGTTTTTCAACACCATGGGACCCATACATATTCTGTCACTACTCTTCGGGTTTTCCCGCTGGGTACTCCCAGGTCGGCCCCTTAAGTGGGAAAGATGACCGGAAGCCTGGCATTGCGAGCAAACATCGACATGACGACTGCAGGTAAATGGACGAATAACAATCCCCAATTTGTGCCCGAAGGGGAAAGAGATTGGCGATTAGTTGATGACCTCATTAAATCTGGACCATCCCCTTTTTTGCGTCGGTTCTCAACTGCAGGAGGTAACTAGGTCTATGACGCAAAACCATAACATCACTAGGTGACAAAATAAATCTTGTAGGCTAATTCCTGCTGCCCGACCTAATCCACTTCTATGTTGGGTTGGTTACCCTGGGCATAGACTAGCTAATGTGATAAGGCCACTTTCACAGCTCATCTGTGGTTATGACAGAGGCGAGATCGGACTCTGAAAAACACGGACCGCATAGGCTCTGTGGTGACGTCTGGTCAGTGCATGAGACGGTATCACGCAACCCTTCGGTATTGGCAGGCGGCAGAACATAGACAGCAGCATGCGGGCGTATACGCAAGGTCTTGCTCATCTTTGCCGTTTCCTGTGCAGCTGGAATAGTTGTGTACCGACCTCAATCTGGGTAGGAACTGGAGTCGCCCTGTTTCGTGCTAACAAAGGACCATCCAGTCTGTGTTCTGTGACTCATATCGCTGTTCTGAGATGAGAGCTGTCTTCTCCTCGATCTGCCCACTGCTAGGAACCGGGCTGGTTGTTTGTCAATTAATAAAGCGATGCTCGAACCAAATTCAGACACTTTTTTCGAAAACCAGACTAGCGTGGTTTTCGTAGTCGGAATTTCCAGCGTAAGACGATTGAACTCTCAAGTGTCTAATAACTAACTTTCAAGCTACTAAACTCCGAACGAGAGCGCTCCTTTGGCGCTGGAGAGGGAGCTTTCCACGTCTCTCTGGGATCATAAGTGATGCCTACAATTTCCAGTACTGACGGCCCTGCACGGTTTGAGGGCTCATTGGAGCCTAGAAACCAGGCAGTCGGGAGGTATTTTTGTCAAAAGTTCACAGGCTGGGAACCGGGAGGTCCGGACCCTGTAGCCTACAGCCTAATCAGGGTAGTGTCTATGTATCCAGAGAGAGTTTTCTCATTCTCTTGGTCTTGTGAGAGGAACCTCCGTTTCCACCATAGTTGAAGAACTAGTGCATTCCACGATCAAAGGCGTTGGTAAAGTAAGTGCTATAAGGTACAAAAAGGCGTTGGTACAGGGTTTCTATGGCGTTTTATGATTCACACTGGCTGTTATATCACCCTCTTCAGTGTGGTATATTACGTTGCTATTAATTTATCTTTCACTTAATTTATCTTTTATGTAGGTGAGCGTATTGGCTTTTCCTTATTTGCTGCTTACTTTATTTTATAACGTTTAGGGGATAATTTTCTTAATAATAATGTACAAATACAACGAAGAAGTCAGACCCAACCCACAGGAAAAGAGGAGGGGAAATGATGCTAGAAAAAAAAACTTGAACTAAGCAGTCTTCGCAAAAAGTGGGAACTAAGCAGTTATGTTTAAGGGAGAGTTAGTAAGAAGTTATGGTTGACATTCTGAGAACTAGTTATTATGTTTGGTGATCAATTTACCGCCCATGCTGTACATTTAAAGTTACAAAATGTGCGAATGGAAATTTGTTTCCGGCCAATAGTAAAGTAAAATTCAACCTTGTGACTTGGGGATCAAACGATCGTTCAACGTAAACTATAAAAATCAACTTTTCGAAAATCTCTTCTTAATGTAGAATCTGGCGGTGGAAAAAAATCGATATGCATTCTAGAATCTCTTTTTATGATTTCTTCTGCATGGGAGAGTGTCGGGAGAAATTGTATATGGAATTATTTTGCAAAAGGTGGTTGGTGAATTTGAGTATGAGGAGAGAAAAAATGAAGATTCTAATGAAATGGTTGAGTTTTTCTTGCTCAGATATAGATCGCAAGTATAACCTCGTTTGCGATTCAAACATTGTCAATTCAGAGATTCCGACTCCAAGCGATATTACAGACTCAGAATCGGATAGTTCGGATAATGTTGAAGATGATGTTGAGGAACATTGAATTCCTTCCGCTACATAAGCCTTTCAAGCTTTCAAAACAGTGAAAGTGTTTCTTTAAAATAGTGAAGGCCAAAACAAAAGTTTGGAAAAACTCATGTACGTTGAGATTGAGATTTGTAATGTTGCTGGTAAAAAAAAAGAGGACGCAAAGTAAAATATCGATTTCTTTAAATCACAATTTTGAAAACCAATGTCTAAACCACTATGTAAATGAAGAAATAAAAGGTGTGTTACCTAAATTACTCTTTATTTTAGGCTCAGTGTTTTGTTTTGTCTTACTCCGATTTAACGTTTTCCTGCATATACCGTCATTTCTGTATGATCATTTGACTAACGTTAAACCGGGGTTTCACTGAATTGCATTTGCCGATTTGAAAAATTTGCATCTATGCATATATATATATTTTTTTTTTACGGTGAATCTAGAAATCTAATTTTTATAAAGATCACATTATTAGAACCAAATTTATATTTGATCCAAAATGTTAATTTTTGTGTAAAAAAAAGAAATAAAACCCTAAATATACAATGATGTAAATAATAATGCGAATAGGGTTTATAAATGAAGGAGGGGAGATGGGGAGGAACTACTTTTTTTAAATACCGCATTTAGTGCATATGGCAGATATTAATATAATAGAGCAGAATAGCGGGCTGTGTCCGATTTCGGGCTCGTTCAGATATTCGAACAAGAACGAAAAATCATGCGTCAAGCATAGATTATGTAGCACTTTCCAACGCTTCCAAAATAATTTTACAATTCATACCGTTTAATAAGCTAAAAGATAACATCTAAGTAAACAATTTGGAAAACGCATAACATATTTAAAATTATAATTTCAGGAATTTCCAACATATACAATATTCGGAAAAATATCCGAATACTTTTATTCAGCCCTGTATAGGATCTATAGGTTTGTATATATACTACATAGAATGCTAAATTTTAGTTCAGTTAGGAAAGGCGTAGCACAGTTTAAAATTCTTCATCTGGAGTTTGTCAATAAACGGAAATGTGTTCGCGAACTTTTGTGCTTCCCTGTATATGATCTACAGAATTTATACACACCACGTAATTAAAAAAAAATGAGTTAAATTTAAAATCACGTTCAGTAACTTAAAATGCACTTCCAGGAATTATTGTTAACAGGCAGTAGAGAATTCTTTTGTGTGTCCCTGTAAATGAACGATGACTGCTATGTACACAATATTCTGTAGTAAGCCTCTTGTAATGCACATTAGTGATATATATAAATTTCAATGCGTTTAAATTAGTGAAACATTATTTAAATAAACCGCAAATGATTTTTCCCCATAGAACGCAATATAACGGAATTCTTTTGAGTGTCCCTGTAAAATAACTATAAGTGCTACACACTTCCGTTGAAATAGGGAACATGCTATAGATGGCGACAATAACATATAAAAATTGCAGAGCAATCCGAGCATATTTACGGGAGTTAGAGCACGGACAGACGGCAGACGGCAGACGGCAGACGGCCATACGGCCAGACAAACCGAAGTCATAAGCACTTTTCAACTAGGTTGGAAAGTGCTAAAAAACGAAAAAAATAGACCGGTAAATTTTTATTTGTAAAAAACATGACTTTTTTGGAAAATGAAATTATTTTGGATACATTAATTAAAGGATAACGTGTTCTGAAAGGAATATTAAACGAAATTCTTTCTGCGACCTTCCATCATACTTATCCACTTGTTCTTTTTGCATGCACATTATATATGATTGCGCTTGTTTCAGATAAACACTGAACAGCCGAAGCACGTACTGAGTATAGAGATGACAAAAACATATCGATAAATTGGATTAAAAACTATCGATTTTGTCCTCAATGTTAGACTCTCGATATATATCGATAAATCAGTTATTACATACGACCTATCGATATTTCGTAGGAATTAGTATTTTACATGTGAAAATCAACCACATGCAATTTTAACGTACATTTCTAAAAAAAGTAAATTAAGTTGATTATGTTTTTCAAAAAAAAAAGAAAGAAATGTAAAAACTATTTTAACTGGCTTAGTTGTTTAATATGACTGACAATTTTAGGTTACGTTAAAGAATCCTTCATGCAGTCAGTATGAATCTTGCAGTCAGAAATGTATCCCATCATAATTTATATGATATTTTATTAATCATTGTTAGCAAAAGCAGACAAGGACCCTTTCTCCATCCCAATATCTCAAATGATGTTTCTGCTCGCAAAGGCATTGATATTTAGGCGTCTTTCCAGTTTTGTCTTTATTTGTTTGTGAGTGTTACATTATCTGATGTGTTTTTCACGAATGTGTTAATGTGGTTGTTTTATTTGTATTAAGAGCATTTTTATTGCTCTTGAACAAGTAAGTTTATCGAAGTAACATGGCTCCCAAAAGTGTTTTCTGGAGATATTTTACCCACAGCTAAAAAGCAAGTTAAACCAAACAATATCAATTACAGAAAATCGGATATATTACCACAATAAACTCTTCGGTCCAACATTAAAATGATCAGACAATAAAATAGGTTTGATCATTTGATTTTGCTGTGTTCTGCAAATATGTTAAGGTAACCTTTTTATTTGCAACGATACCAGTAGCTAGAAATCACAAAATAATGCTTTAGAAATATGGAAGAGCCAACATATATTTATCTAAAATTTTATGAATTAGCAAAACAATATTTAGGTGTTTATTCCGCCTTCTGCTTTAACCGAGGGAATTTTCTAAAGTCTAAAATACAATTGCTAAAAAAAAAATAATTTCAGTGGCAGCTACTATATATCAATGTTACATTTAAAAAAAAATGGATTGCCAAAAAAATACTGGAAACATCCTTTTTGACATTATAAATATTAATGGTGGAAATGCGTGGTAAAAATCATAAAAACCATTTAAAAATAAATCATTACTTAACATAAACAGAAATAAATCTTTTTGTATATTAAAAAACAATAAATAACAATGAAAATATTCTTATATATCGTTAGTTTCTTAGTTAGTCTGTTTTTTAGAATGAATATTGTGTTGGCAGGGATGTCGTCTATATAGCTTAATTGGAAAAGCATTGGCAATTAAAGTCCCGTACTGGACACATTTTTATTCCGTTGGAAAAATTACTACTTATATAACGATACACATGGTATAATACTTACATAAAGTTTGACTCTGGGGCCTTGGTATTATCAGTGAAAAGCAAACACACATGTAGAAAGATGTCGCTCACTCGACGATTCCGTTTTATCATACTTGGTGCACCAGAAGGTAGTCAGCGAAGTGAAACCTAATAATAGTGATTATCACGATTTTATCATACTTGATACCACCTTTAATTGATCCAAAAGCGATTAAAAATACCAAAAAGAGTCTAATAAAGACAGTCTTTATGTTGGGTTGGCATTTCTTTCCGGACATAATAGATAAAAAACTTAAGTTTGTATAAACATCATTTCGTTACGTGCATGTGTCGTAGTATCAAGGTCTTTCTTTGTTTAAGGAGTCTTACTGTTTTATTGAAATTGTAATTTAGCATCATATCGCATTTACTGTTATTTCTGATTCCGTATTAAACACAAATGTGTTAAAGTTTTACGACTGAAAGCTTCATATATGTTCTACGTAGCATAATTATTTTAAAATTCTACAACTGATATTTTACAAGTTTTTAAATGTTTAATTATGATAAAAAAAATTAAAATATGTTTTGACTTTCATCCAATGAACGTAACATTTTAAAAAAATGATAAAGCAATTTTTAGTAAACTTGGCAGATACATGAATTTTGTAAAACTTATACTTCAAATTTAGTATTATAACTGCATTGGTTATTTCAAATTAGCAACGTTCAAATCTTTTTCAAAATTGTATAACTTAAATTTAATTTTTTTAAGTGAATTTTTATCTGGTTAAAAATGATGTATACGTTCAAGGTACATTTTTTTTACATCACTTTCAATATTAGTTGGGACTCTAAAACCAATAATTTTGCTACATTCTTGCGCGCAGTAGATGCAAGTAAAAAAAATAATTAAAATTTTTTTATCAAAATTAAATACTTAAAAAAAAGAAAAATATCAGTTTTAGAATATAGAAATAGTTATGCTACATAGAACCGATATTAAGTTTATCAGTGATAAAAGTTTTGTGCATTTATAGGGAATCTAAAACAAAATTAAATGTGACATGATGCTAAATTACACCTTCAGTGAAAAATTAAAACTCCTTAATAATTATATTACAAACTAAAAACATTTGAACTAATTTATATAATACTAGCTGTTACCCGCGACCTCGTTCACGCAACATTAAAAGAAGAATAAATACATTAATAAAGCAAAATATTTCACTCCCGATAATTAAAAACGTTAATAATTAACTATTTATCCCATTTCATAGGTGACAATACGGTATTTTTTGTTATAGGGATCTTGACATAACTCAGTCTTAAAAAAGTGAAATTTTGTGCCAAATAATCGCGAAAATGAAATTGCAACCAATACAAAAAGGAGGACCAAATAAAATCGTGGAAATAGACGAATTGGGTAAAAACAAATGTCAATTTTACCTCATAAACAATTTTGCTCTTAACGCCTCTGTGAAACGTTTTAACAGCCATCCTTCAAAAAAAAAAAAAAAAAAATTGGAAATAGTATATGCTTTTTCTTTAAATTCAATTCTGCCTCCTTGGTTTAATGTATAGTTGAAACAAATCTTGTTTTCTAAATGACAGTATGTTGACAGGCAATTTTTGTTCTCCAGAATAAATTGATTCATGAAGTTTGAATACGTGAAAATATGTTTTTATTCTTCGGATAATTTACTGAAATCAAGATTTTGTTTTCACCATCTATTCAAAGTGAAAATAAATTCTGTTTTTCAGTTCTAATGAGAAAATGGTGTAAAAAATATACTGATCTGTTTTATTTCTTATTTTTTATCCACAAATATGGAGTAATTTACTTGCCGTTTTTAGAGGAACTTCGTTAAAATTTACAAAAAACAAATAAGGATCTGGCCATCTAATTTTTTTTTAATTCTGAAAGTTTGTGTGACATCCTCGGATCAATGATAACCGGTATTAAGTAAATCGCGTTGCGTTCGATAGTCCACTAGTAGTTGCGAAATACAAACACACGGTGAGATTTTAATACAATAGATTCGGGCTCATTTTCCTTTTCTTAAAATTATGATGTGATTTTTAGCAGAAAACTCTCATCTGTATATAACGGATACTCATGCTTAATAATCAGTATAGATTAAAAAAAACATTTAAATTTTTCGTTATAAATATGGCGTGAAACTCATCTACTTTCTATACTTACTGATCCTTGTATTATTAATGTAAGGAATTGATTCACACTCATTTTAAAACATATTGGAAAATTCCCGTTTTATTTCAAATATGACGTCTCTTTTTCCCTAGAGAAATAAATCCCTTTTTAATGATATAATTCTTGTTAATTTTCTTTTCCAGGCAATTAATTTCAATACTGGCATAGGGGAAATTATGTTACTTTAACGAAATAATATTAAATCTTTAGGTTTTATCAACAAAAATGGAACTATTAACATTCGTCATTTTTTTTAGGTAATCGAGTTATTTCTTTTAGTTTTAAGAATGAAATAACTATTTCTCGCTATCTCCATGACATCATTTTCGACATGGATAAATTTTCGGAGCATATTATTGACATTTGCTAACCATTTTATTTTCAAACTTCTTTTTACCTTTTTAAAATTTAAATAAAAAATACGGTATAGTTATATTAGCCGTGCGCAGACGTTTAAACGCCAAGTATTGTTCCCATACAAAAGAAAAAAAAAAGAAAAGAAGTAAAGAAAAAAACCCAAGATAATTTTATTTCACCATCAAAGCATATCCGCTTTATTTTCGATGTATGACGTCATATTCGTCTGTTTTCTATGGCTACACGTATTGAAACCTTGTATTATTATCAAAAACAAAAAAAATATACTATATTATATTATTTAATATAATAGATTCGTGTTCATTTTCCTTTTCTTAAAATTATGATGTGATTTTTAGCAGAAAACTCGGATACTCATGCGGAACGAAATAACGAAATAACGGATACTCATGCTTAATAATCAGTATAGATAACAAAACATTTAAATTTTTCGTTATAAATATGGCGTGAAACTCATCTACTTTCTATACTTATTGATCCTTGTATTATTAATGTAAGGAATTGATTCACACTCAATTTAAAATAAATTGGAAAATTCCCGTTTTATTTCAAATAGGACGTCTCCTTTTTCCCCAGAGAAATCTCTTTTTAATGACATAATTCATGTTAATTTTATTTTCCAGGCAATTAATTACAATATTGGCATAGGGAAAATTATGTTACTTTAACAAAATAATTTAAATCTTTAGGTTTTATCAACAAAAATAGAACTATTAACATTCGTCATTTTTTTTTAGGTAATCGAGTTATTTCTTTTAGTTTTAAGAATGAAAAATCACTATTTCTCGCGATCCATGACATCATTTACGACATGGATAATTTTGCGGAGCGTATTATTGACATTTGCTAACCATTTTCTTTTGAAACTTCTTTTTACTTTTTAAAAATTTAAATAAAAAATACGGTATAGTTAGTTATATTAGCCGTGCGCAGACGGTAAAACGGCAAGTATTGTTACCATACAAAAGAAAAAAAAAAGAAAAAATGTGAAGAAAAAACCCAAGATAATTTTATTTCACCAATCAAAGCATATCCGCTTTATTTTCAATAAATGACGTCATATTCGCCTGTTTCCTATGGTTACGCATATTGAAACCTTGTATTATTATCAAAAACTAAAAAAAATACGTTTTATTTCTAATAATATTATTTAATCTTCTTAATTCTTTAATTTTTTTAATTTCATTTTCCTTTTCCCCGTGAAAATTTTTCAATTGAAACTAAATTGTTGAGTAAAAATTATTTTTTCGGGTTTTGAATTAGTTTTGGCAACGATAAAGTATTAGCAACGGTAAAGTAAATTTAACCATTTTAAAATGCTATACGGAAAAATGTCCGTTTATTCTCAATGAAAATAACGAAATTTTGAATTATTAAGAAAAATATTTGAATAAAATACACTGCTCAAAACAATTAAAGGATATTGCAGTTTTAGGTGGATTTTGTATCTGGGAAACTTTTTAGCTGATTGATACATGGTCGACAGACATAGTAGGTTATATGAGAATAAATTACACATGTTTGACAGAAAAAAATGCATTTTATTGCGCATTTGTGTACAAAAGGAAAAAAACACAATTTGTGCATATGAGAAAAAAAGAATAAGAAAAGGTGTTTTCTTCAAAGAAAATCATTTTCAGTAGGGGTATGGTTTCCACGGGCGGCCAGCAACGTTGAACACCTTTGAGGCATGGACTCAATGAGGCTATTAATGACGAGTTGGGGTATTCTGCCCCACTCTTCCAGAAGAGCTCTTTCCAGTTCTTGGAGAGTTTGTGGGGGTTGTTGGCGGCCAGAAACTCGTCTTCCTAGAGCGTCCCAAACGTGCTCGATTGGATTCATGTCTGGAGAACACGCTGGCCATTCCATTCGAACGATTCCGTCCTCGAAAAGGAAATCCTCCACCAGGTTTGCACGATGTGGCCTGCAGTTATCGTCCATTAAAATGAAGTTATCTCCGATTGCTGCAGCGTAAGGGACTACAATAGGTCTGAGGATCTCATCCCTATATCGGCGACCAGTCAGAGCTCCATCTCGAATGATGTAGAGGTCAGTGCGCCCGTCAATGGAGATGCCACCATACACCAACACTCCTCCACCGCCAAATCTGACACTTTCGTGCACGAACGCAGGATTATTCCTACTGCAACGGTCCCTCCAGATGAAAATACGCCTATTATCCGGATGCACAGAAAAACGGGACTCGTCAGAAAACAGAATATTGCTCCATTCATTTCTCCTCCAGTTGACATGCTCGGTTGCCCACTCCCTGCGGTCGCGACGATGCCTTGATGTTAATCTAACACATACCATCGGTCGGCGAGCATACAGACCTACAGCATGGAGCCGGTTTCGGACAGTCTGAGTTGAAATCGTGGTGCCTGTAGCCGAGCGAAGGTGTTGTTGGAGAAGAGTAGCGTTCATGTTTCGGTGTCTCCGAGCTGTTAACGCTAAATACCGATCTTCATTGGGCGTTGTTGCCCGTCTACGACCTTGCCCTGGTCTTCGGCCTGCGCATCCACTCTCCAAAAATGACCAAACTTCCAGATCCTGGAAATGACACTTTGTGACACTCCAATGGCTTGCGCTACCATGGCTTGAGTTTGGCCCCCTTCTAACCTACCAACAATTCTCCAAGCTTCTGAATCTGTCAAATGACTTCGCTGAGACATCGTACTCATCGGAACAAAGCAATCACTGAATGCCGATCATCCTTGTCTTCATTCTCTTTTATCCAGTTGAAAGTCAAATTTCATTCGCTGCCGCGTAAGCGACGTTTTTGACGTCGAACTCAAAATTTGCATACTCCACAGTTTGAAAACGAAAAATTTGCATTTGTGATTCTCTTCTTCTATTTTCGGCAAAAAAAAATTTCGTTTATATCTTTATTTTATATAAAACTTCAAATATCCTTTAATTGTTTTGAGCAGTGTAAACAAAACCCAGCCTATGTTCATATGAGGGTTATAATCAGCCTATATGCAAAGATACAGGATCATTAAATGCTCCATTTTGACACTGGCTTCAGCCTAACATTTGCACACAATCAGATTTATAATATTATTAGGATTTTATTTCTTATGACGTTATTCCACACATACGCGGTTTAAGTACATTCAATTCGTTTTGGTCCAAAACCTACCTTCTGAACCATAATCTTTAAAGGTTTTTACTATTTTTTTATGAAAAAGTCCTCCTAGTGTTAGTTTTTTCCAGTAAATTAAATGAAGAGATAATTTTCAATCGAATGGCTATTTTTGTTTTTGTTGCTGCAATTATTTGACGATTAAAATTTATGAGGTGTATCAAATGTTCATATTGAATGAATAGGCTTACTTCATATGAAAATTGTTATAAGAAATTTTATCAAAAATTGAAAAATAGTGGATACATAATATATTATACATAATATATTATGCACAATACTTATATTATACATAATATACTATACTTAATACTTATATAATATGGAATATATTATGCCGAATTCTTATATTATACATAATACATATAACGTAACATATATATTATAAGTTAAAAATATATATTTCTTTATATATTACAAGCTGGAAAATACCATAGCATTTTAAATAAATCTTTTTAAAATATCAGACTTGGTTTTCAATATTTAATTTTAAAAAATCACTTCGAACATTTTTAATTTTAATGCTAAGAATGCAATTATTTCTAAATTTTAATAAGCAACAGGTTTTATAAACTAAGTCAAAAGCTATTAATTTCAAACTATTTATATAAGTTTTGAAAAGCCGATGTTTGACATTATTTACTCGAAAAACATTAATACCATTGAATGTTATACAATGTATGTTTGAAGTTGTTCTACAATATTTATTCAATGAAGTGTCTCAAAATATCACATAATCATTACTTCATGAATGTCTAAGTATACGTCATTTATTCAATAATTCTCATTTGAATATTTCGCATACTTTAAGGTAGTATATTGAGTTATAAATCATATTAAACATATAACCATCTCTCGCGAAAGCAGGGATAATAGCTGTTCCCAATATATCTAAAATTATGATGTAATTGTGTAAATTTAGATAGATCTTATGTGTTTCAATGGGAATTTACAACGCATATATATATGTTTGAAAAAGCATTATAAATAAGTCAGATGCATGCATTCTACCTATTTAAATATACAGGATGGTCTTTAAATATATGTTAAAAATGTAAAGGTAGGTAGAGGGGATCTAAATAAGCAGATTTCGTATAGGAATGTGGGTGCGGAAATCAAGCGTTGATTCAGTAGAGGGCGCTGTTGGGTTCGGCGGATGTAAGCACGTCCCTGGCTTGAATCGTCATTCTCCGCACGGATTTTGAGCAACATCCATCATTACATCAATGTGGAACTTTCCGAAATGCATTTCATGTATGATGCCGTGCAAGAAAATGGAGCGGCTGCTCAAGGGGAACTATTCCCGAATAGGAATCTGCGAGATCGCCAAACATTTGAACATCTTCATCGGGTTTTGTGCACGAGTGGATCGTTTTATGCTTCCAGGCGTAATACGGGCACTGGAAGATATAGCAGAATTCCTGCAGTAGACGTAGAAGTATTACGCACAGTAGAGGGTAGTCCTTTGACAGACTCGAGATTCGTTGTACGTGCCCATCCTTTGAGCAGCCTATCCATTTCCTTGCACAGTTCCATACATGAAATGCATGTCGGAAAGCTTCGCATTGGTGTAACGATGCATGTTGCTCGAAATCCATGCAGGAATGTACGATTCAAGCCAGCGAAATGCTTTCATCCGCCGAACTCAACAACGGCCCCTACTGCCTCAACACTGGATTTCCGCACCCACATACCTATACGAAATATGCTTATTTAGGTCCCCTCTACCTACCTTTACATTTTTGACATATATTTTAGGACCACCCTGTATATTTCTACCGCTTAAGTTAAAGAAGTTTCTAGTAAACATTTTTTTTAATAAAACTTGCTGCATTTTTAAAACTTTCAATAATAGTTGAAAAGTGTTTAGGAATTCGGTTTCTCGTAACTCGAGTAAATATACTCGCATTTTCATGAAATTTGTATATGTTATCGATGTTTACTATAGAATATTTGATATTAAAAATGACATGTCTGGCATTTATAAACCCTTCACAGTACCAAACACAATATAATTCCGTTACATTAAAAGGTGTATGGGAGAAAAATCGTTTTCCATGTATTTTAATGATGTTACAATACTTCAATCGTAATGAAATGGATATGCATTACAGAAAAGACTAATGTATGCTCTATAGGGCGCATAGAATAAGTAACATTTATAGACTGTTTACAAGGACGTGGAAAAGTGTTCCACTACATAATAATTTATGGGGAAAACTCGTATGCGATGCATTTTAATGATGTTACGATACTACAAATATAATGAAATTATGTAAGTATCACTGAAGACCACTAAACCATGTTTCTATAGATTAATGAGTGCGTAGCATTTCTCCTCATTTACAGAGAAGCACAAAATAATTTGGTTGCAGGACGGATTATAATAGAGTTCATCGTATTAACAAGTGGGTAAGTGTGATCGAAGATCGCACAAAGGGTTTCTTTTAATATTCCTTTCAAAACACTTTATCCTTTCTTTAATAAATGCAAATAAGTTTCATTAAAAAAATGTTTTTTTATAAAGTAAACTTTTACCGGTCAATTTTCTTCGTTTATTCGAATAACTGAACCGGCCGGCTATTGTACCCTGTCATGATATCTGTTATGTGGACTAAATGCGATATTTAAAAAAATCAATTTTTAAATTAAACATGTTGTATAGAGACCTTCAAAATGTTAAAATATGCCAATATTTCCATAATCGGGTTTTTATCATGATTCAATACGTTCCTCAAACATATATTTACTATTCTCTGTTACTCATATTGATACTCTCTTTATATTATTCTCAATAATTTGAAAAATCCGCTATGACGTCAGATAAATTTTATTTTTAATTATCTAATGACATCATATTAATCTGCTTTCTGTATTTACACATACTCATATTCCTTGTATTATTGAAAAAAGTTTGAAAATTTCCGCTTTATTACCAATATGACGTCATATTAATCTTTTTTTTTTCAATTAGTGAAACTTTTTATTTCATTTTCATTTTTCACTTGGAAATATTCCAATAGAAAATTAATTATTGTAGAAAGAATTTTGTTGTGGATTTTAAATAGTTGGCAATTGCTATAACGAAAAATGTTTAAATTTAATAGAGAAAGGCTGTTAGATTTGTGGCTTTTTATCTCTGTATATTAAAATAATAAGATTTTTTCAAATTTTATAATTTTGAACTTTATAGCAGTTATGCAGCTATAAGTACACAAAATTTCATGCCTGTAAGTTAAATAGTTTCTGAGAACCGGCTCTGTAACGGCCAGACAACGAAACGGGAGTAATAGGGTTTCGTGAGATGAACGAAACCCTAAAAAATGAAATTTCTTAATTTTCATATCCTGTGCGTGATGCACGATTTTTCGTTCTTGTTAATGTTTTTATTTCTTTTAGCTTGGAGTCTGAATTGAAATTATAACAATAAAAAATTAATACGCAAATCATTAAATCATTAATTAAACTGGTAGAAATAAATATTTAAATAGGTGGAATGTTTTCTTTGATTTCCCTTATGCATCTCATTACATAGCAACCAGCATTCTCAAGGAAGCAAATTTTATCTGTTGACAAATATATCTAAAATCGGTAGATAAAGACATGAAATCTGATATTCTCTGATATTTTTAGCTCATAAATAAAATATTAAGTATAATTTTACATCTTTCATTGTAAACATATTTTTTCTATTTTAAAATTACTTATTTTAAATGTTGCTAATGAACTTGGAGCCACATTTGAAGTACGAATAATAAAAACTTATAGAAACAACTTTGGTCAAAAAACTCTAAAAACTATATACAGGGTGATTATAAAAAACTATCCCGATATATGAGTCCCTAACTGTCATACAGTTCACAGAAACTGAATGAAATTCTGGCTTAAAGTATTTTGAGGTATGCGCTCAAGAATCACATGGTATAATTTCCTCTAATAAAAATATACCTACGAATACCACATGGCATATTTTACCAATTACGCGAGCAAAGCCACGGAATTTACTAGTGTCTAATAATTGAGGGGCAGAATTTTTCCGTACGAATTGGTTTTCCCCAAACGGAAGGAACTTTGAGGACAACCCTACATATATATTTTTATATCCAGTGAGGACTACTGATTTGTCACTTGCCTATAAATAAAACTTATTATACTTAAACTTATTATACAGGGTGATTATGAAAAAACTATCCCGATATATGAGTCCTTAACTGTCAAACCGTTCACAGAAACTGACTGAAATTTTGGTTTTAAGTATTTTGAGGTATGCGCTCAAGAATCGTATGAAAAACAACAGAAACTCTAACAGGTACGGTTACAGTGACAAAATTTTGAAAATTTCAAATGACAACACCTATTTTTTTTATTAGAATGTGATCTTCATAGTGAAAAACCATAAAAAACGTTGGAACGGTACCTGTAGCATGAAAATTGCCGGCGCTAGACAGACTAAGAAGAAAGTGAAAACAACGAATAAGGACAGAGAATCAACAGAAAATAAAACATTTTATTGTGTTTCACAAATTTTCCACGTCACACACGAAGACACGTTGCATGCGGCAGATGGTGGATAGCACTGAATAATAAAATGTTTTACTTTCTGTTGCTTCTCTGTCCTTTATTGGTTGTTTTCACTTTTCTTCTTAGTCTCTCTAGCGCCGGCAATTTTCGTGTTACAGGTACCGTTCCAACGCTTTTTATGGTTTTTCACTATGAAGATCACATTCCAATAAAAAAAAATAAGTGTGCCATTTGAAATTTTCAAAATTTTGTCACTGTAACAGTAACTGTTCGAGTTTAACTGTTGTTTTTCATACGATTCTTGAGCGCATACCTGAAAATACTTAAAACCAAAATTTCAGTCAGTTTATGAGAACGGTGTGACAGCTAAGGACTCATATATCGGGATAGTATTTTTTTATAATCACCCTGTACTTATAGCATATAAATTACATCTAAAGGAATAAAACAGCAACAAAAATATATCATTAACTATTAATTTGGAAATAAAGCAACTCTGCTTGACAAATTGTAGATTATTTCATGATAATAGGAGATATATATTTAAAGAAAATTATTTATTCAAAAAATATTATCTTACAGGTACATGCGCACTCATCCATAGTGTAGATATCCATAAAAACACAGCAATGCCTGTTTTACACATTTAGTTTTTGCAATAATAATATTTCTAATTTAATAAATGGATTAAATGAAAAATAACATTTGCACATCTTTTCCTTTTTATGATTAATAAATTTTTTCATCATATAGTGTTATCACTGACATATTTAAAATATTTTGGCATTAAAATATAATACACTTGTTTATGCTACAACAAATTTGTTATAGATTTGCTTGAAATGAATCTAATATCGTTTTAACTAACACAATATGCATCATATTCCTCTATAATATTTACTCAATCGTGGACCATCAATAATTTCCTCAATCAGTACTTCATGTAAATCCTCATGCACTCAGTTTATTCAATATTCCTCCGTTATGGTCCAGCATTCTAACTACCGGCACTTAAAAGCGTTCATATGGTACTGTAAATCAAGTTAAGTATTAAATTGCTTCCACAAGGGAAGGCATGATATTGTGAGCACGATATATTCCAAATTATCATGAAATGCAAGTGAAACAACGTAGATATTCAATGCATCTCTAAGGATTTATTAAGGTTTTATAAAATTTTGTGTGAATGATATAAATTTTAATTAAAAAAAATTGAGATTGTTCAATTAAATTTTAAGCATAATATTAATTTATTTAACAATTCAAGATTTAAACAGGGAGCTATTAATTTTAAAATAATCGAAAGTAAAATTATCTTAGTGGATCTGATATCTATTTTTTATAATTATATTATGGAATATTTGAAATATCCGAAACATATCTACCCTATATATATAAAATCCTAATGAAACGAATTTGTGAAACGATTTTATGAAACAAATTTATGAAACGATTTTATGAAACGATTTTATGAAACGACTGATTATGTTTCAGGGCTATTTTTAATAAAATATTAAACGCTTGATGGTGAAATTAATACCAATTGTACATAAAAATCCGCGGATGTCAAAACTGGTAAAAGAATTTTGAAATTGGATTTAGTTTCCGAGATATTAATTTTTTTCTAATTTTAATGACATTTCTGTAATGATGGCAACTAAGTACTCAGTTTTTTTGTGACAAAAAAGGGAAAAAAATTGAAAAGGATCCCGATAGGGATTATTGATTTCTTTTTATTCGTCATTTTCAAATTGAAATGGAATTTATCTTTTATTTCAATCGATAATTGAGACAAGATTGTGATTAAATTATGTTTTTATAGAAAATTTGAAAAAAAAAATCACATTTCTATCGTCAGGATTCAATCCTCTGTCAGCATTTAATTTAATTTATAAACTGAAAATATTTTGAATAAATTTGTCCAAATGACGTCATTTATGCAAACGCAAAAGAAAAGAGGAAAAGGGAATCAATAGTAATTATTATTTATTGATATCATATTGTTATTTTTTTGTAAAATTTAATTAAACGAATTTATAAAATCACTAAATCGGATATTTCAAACGAATATATAAAATAATAATTGCCCAACTGAACGGAAGGAGAATAAAATATCCTGCTTGGTTTTCTATCCTGCTTGGTTTTTTCCGCCAAGCCTTTTAAAAAAGCGTCAAGTCCCCTATAATAGAAAAGCACCAAAAGTTCATTGGGTTTGTTTTCATAACTTTGGCAACAAATCTATGTATATTAACGAATCTATCCCTTTTTGAAGCTCGAATTACGCCAAACCTAAAAAGCAAAGGATTCTATACTGGAAAAGTATCCGATTTTCTTATGGACAATATTCAAGTGACATAACATGGTGTAAAATTATCGCGCATAGCAAATTTGTTTAAATATCTCATCAATTGATGCCGAATAAATGCAGGCATGCATGCACAAAATATTTAATTAATTTTGTATGATAAATAATAATTAGAAAATTCGTATATACATATTAATTAAAATAAATAATTTACATATTTAAAATAACATGGAAATATGCATGATGGTGCACTAAAATAGAAAGAAAATTAAAAAGTGTTACTGAAAATGTCTAGAACATAGTACTTTTCAATACCGTGGATCTTAATGTTATTCACAAGCAGATGGAATTTTTCTCATCCTTAAACGCAAAGGAAGAATAGAATACAGATCGTTGTTATAAAAGTCCGAGAGGTAGCCACAATTTAAACCTAACCATTTTATACAAGCTGATTTTCAAGTTGTAATTGATTTTACTTATCAATCCCGAAAACAGTCGTCAGTTATCGGAACAGCTGTGTATGAGACCATGATAACAAAAAAAGGCCCAATTAAAACGTTAAAAGCATGGCAACCCAATTACAGATTTACCAATATTTTAAAAATAATGCACGCTGTCATGTTTTTAGAGGCCTCGAAGTTTGAGCGGGGGTTGGCGAGCGTAGCTCGCAGGGGGTTGGCCCCCTAGTATATATATATATATCTACCCTATATATATAAAATCCTAATGAAACGAATTTGTGAAACGATTTTATGAAACGAATTTATGAAACGATTTTATGAAACGGCTGATTAAACGACTGATTATGTTTCAGGGCTATTTTTAATAAAATATTAAACGCTTGATGGTGAAATTAATACCAATCTACCCTATATATATAAAATCCTAATGAAACGAATTTGTGAAACGATTTTATGAAACGAATTTATGAAACGATTTTATGAAACGGCTGATTAAACGACTGATTATGTTTCAGGGCTATTTTTAATAAAATATTAAACGCTTGATGGTGAAATTAATACCAATTGTCCATAAAAATCCGCGGATGTCAAAACTGGTAATAGAATTTTGAAATTGGAATTAGTTTTCGAGATATGAATTTTTTTCTAATTTTAATGACATTTCTGTAATGATGGCAACTAATTAGTCAGTTTTTTGTGACAAAAAAGGGAAAAAATTGAACAGGATCCCGATAGGGATTATTGATTTCTTTTTATTCGTCATTTTCAAATTGAAATTGAATTTATCTTTTATTTCAATCGATAATGAAGACAAGATTGTGATTAAATTATGTTTTTCAGAAAAATTTGAAAAAAAAAATCACATTTCTATCGTCAGGATTCAATCGTCTGTCAGCATTTAATTTAATTTATAAACTGAAAATATTTTGAATAAATTCGTCCAAATGACGTCATTTATGTAAACGCAAAAGAAAGGGGGAAAAAGTAATTAATAGTAATTATTATTTATTGATATCATTTTGTTAATTGTTTGTAAAATTTAATTAAACGAATTTATAAAATCACTAATTCGGATATTTGAAACGAATATATAAAATAATAATTGCCCAACTGAACGGAAGGAGAATAAAATATCCTGCTTGGTTTTCTATCCTGCTTGGTTTTTTTCCGCCAAGCCTTTTAAAAAAGCGTCAAGACCCCTATAATAGGAAAGCACCAAAAGTTCATTGGGTTTGTTTTCATAACTTTTGGCAACAAATCTATGTATATTAACGAATCTATCCCTTTTTGAAGCTCGAATTACGCCAAACCTAAAAGCAAAGGATCCTATACTGGAAAAGTACCCGATTTTCTTATGGACAATATTCAAGTGACATAACATGATGTAAAAGTATCGCGGATAGCAAATTTGTTTAAATATCTCATCAATCGATGCCGAATAAATGCAGGCATGCATGCACAAAATATTTTATTATTTTTTTATGATAAATAATTATTATAAAATTCGTATATTCATATTAAATAAAATAAATAATTTACATATTTAAAATAACATGAAAATATGCATGATGGTGCACTAAAATAGAGAGAAAATAAAACCTGTTACTGAAAATGTCTATAACATAGTACTTTTCAAAACCGTGGTTCTTAATGTTATTCACAAGCAGATGGAATTTTTCTCATCCTTAAACGCAAAGGAAGAATAGAAAACAGATCGCTGTTATAAAAGTCCGAGAGGTAGCCACAATTTAAACCTAAGCATTTTATACAAGCTGGTTTTTAAGTTGTAATTGATTTTACTTATCAATCCCGAAAACAGTCGCCAGTTGTCGCAACAGCTGTGTATGAGGCCATGATAATCAAAAAATGCCCCATTAAAACGTTAAAAGCATGGCAAACCAATTACAGATTTACCAGTATTTTTAAAACAAAGCACGCTGTCATATTTTTAGAGGCCTCGAAGTCTGAGCGGGGGTTGGCGAGCGTAGCTCGCAGGGGGTAGGCCCCCTAGTATATATATATATATATTGTACTACAGTAAAATAATTTGATATTCTTAGGGAATTTTCTTTTCAATAGCACTCTATTTCAATATAAAATATTAATCTGAAATTAAATATTAAACTATAATTATTTCACTTAAATTTTGTTTCGAGTATTATTTATTATTATTTTCAACAGTAAATTTCACACTTGCAATATTTCGGAATTTAAATTTGCAGTATCAAAAGATGCATTGAATTGTTGTCATTTTACTTACCCATCATACGTAGTAATCTTGTAATCGTTTTGAAAATCGATTTTTTTTTGACGGATTTACACATTTCAGACACTGGAGATTCCGAAAAACATATTTTTAGAAAAAAAAAAAATTGCTGTGTGTCTGTAAACGTTCTATCACCTGAAAAAAATTGAGATAGGGACTTGAAATTTGGTATGTACTTAGTATGTAATAATGGGAAGAAGCCTATTGAATTTCAGTAACCTCGATTATCCGATACTATTTTTTTCGGACTCTCGAAACATTCGTTCTGATAAAAGGTATATAAAACTTTTCGAAATTGTTTATTTTAAGGAGTGAATATAAAATATAATAAAAAAAACAAATTTTTCATAAAGCATGAAGTCAATCGGATAATGAGTTGCCGAGATATTTGTAATCCTATTTTCCACACTCTTCGATTTTTCATGACCCTGTATTACATCCAAATTTCAATTCAAAGGTATATTTTAATTGGAAATGAGACGCTTAATTCGACGCAATAAACCTTTAGTTAATATGATTAACGTTTTTGGAGTTATAAGGATGTTTCTTTTACGCAATTTAGTAATCGAGCCTTCAAAGTTTATGACGTCATCAAGCCACGATTTTATTTGAATTGCAATGCATTTTATAAGTAGTTTACACATTCTTTATTTTAATATTTTACATTATGCATATCCATGATGGGTAAGTATTACGGTGGCCCCCAACCACTAGTTTATACCTGTATGCAATGGTACAGTGGAAAGAAACTTAAATGTAATCTTTTTTTTGTACTCATTGAAGGTTAATCTAGCAGAAGTCAAGTCCTGCAAAATCTGTTAAAATAACAGAAAGTTCGTAGCAAATACAATTTTATTTTCGTACATTAAACAGTTTTTACTGGCGTCCTGACTGACAGTTTTTTTTTTTCAGTAAAATCAAAATATTTTTACTTTCTTCTATCTTTACAAGAAGAAAGTATTGGATTCATGAAAATTTTCGACTCCCATTTATCAACGGTTTTATACGTTTTAGAAGGTCCTGAATACGATTTGACTATTTTTAGAAAATGTCTGTGACTCTGTCTGTCTGTTTGTCTGTCTGTCTGTCTGTCTGTATGTGACAAAAATATTGTGGACGCTCTATCTCAAGAATTAAAGCTCGGAATTTAATAATACTTTATATTCAGTTAGTCCCTGATATAAATTGGTGCTGATTAGTTTTTGGTAAAAATCGCCCAGCAGGTGGCGCTACTATAAAGCATTTTTCGCGATTTCCGCAATAGCTGTATCTCAAGAACTAATGCTCGGAATTTAATAAAACTTTATATTCAGTTAGTCCCTGTTATAAATTGGTGCTGATTAGTTTTTCGTAAAAATCACCCAGCAGGTGACGCTGCTGTGCAGCATTTTGAAGGATTTACACGACTTTAGCGATAGTCATATCGCAAGAAATAATGCACTTTAGTTTCAGTTAGACCTTGATATAAATGGGTGCTGATTGTTTTTAGTGTATGCGAAACCTGTGTGAGATAGAAGAAAGTTTCGGGATTGACACATACGACTAGTTTTTGTATTGTGTACAGAAAAAAAGACAATTTATTTTCTTTGTTTTTGTCATCTGGAAAATATCTGTAGATAAAGTTTTGGAAAATAAATAAGCAGTTGTGTAAAATCATGAAAGTTTGTACGTATTTTTTTTTTCAAAACATCTAAGACTAAAATGTTTTTAAATATTGACGTACTGGCTAATTTCTTTTTCAATAAAATGAACATATTGTGTTTATAGTGCATCAAAAGTCAGAATAACTGGATTATTTTTCAACTTTGTATGGATTGTGCATTTGCGCATAGTATTTATAATTTTCTGTAGATTCCCTCCTGCATTTCTGAAACATGATTTCTATCCTAAAATATCTGTCGATTTTTCATTCTCTTTTTATTTTAAAATATTTAAGGAATTATTTTTCAATGAAACGTTCTATTCAATGGAATGTTTTATTCAATGTTACCAAGTTGGAACATTGACAAGTAAAAAGTTGTTGTTTAAACAAAATACACTGATCCTGTTAAAGTTCGAGACTGATTTTTGTATTTCTCATACCAAATCTAAAAAATAAAAATAATAAATAAAAAATAATAAATAAAAAAATAAAAACGGATTTTACACGGAACAAATTTTTGCAATTTTCGTATATATACAACACCTCTTTGTTAAACTAAATTTCCGATGTATTTCGTTTGTTTTCGTGACACATTTGAAAATTCTTTCTCTTCAAAATTAGATTGTTAACGCTTTCATAATGCATTCTGGTATTCTTGAAAAATCCATTTTCTAAAAGTAACTTAGTTTATAATCCTAAAATTATGGACTGTATTCAATAATAAATTATTGTCATAAATAATACCCAAACTTAATAATAATAAACTCCAGTCTATTTTATTTTATTTGTTTTTTCAAAATATTTATGGAACTACTTTTTAAAGAAACTTTGTATTCAATTATTCCAAATTCATTGGCATTGAAAAGTTGTTTAGACAAAATATTCTGATTTTGGTAGAATTGGAAACTTATGTTTTAATATTTTTAAATTTTTATACCAATTCTTATTTTATTTTTGAAGATTTTAAATGGGACTTCTGATCTTTACGTATATATTAAACACCTCTTCTTGTTAAAGTAAACTTCGATGTATTTTCTTTGTTTTCGTGACATATTTAATTTTTTTTTTCTCTTCAAAATTATATTCTTATCGATTTCCTAAAGAATGCCGGAAATCTTTAAAAATCCATCTTCTAAAAACAACTTTGTTCAACAGCTCTATAATTATGGAATATATTCAGTATTTAATTAATATAATAAATAACAACGCAGAAAAAATTGTCAGTTAAACAAGTCTAAAACTGAACTAATTATGGAGAATGTACCAAAATACTTTTTTCGTCACCTCTTCCCTTAATATTTGCAACTGTATTTAAATATGGATCATTTATTGCACTGTAAAAAAAATCTGTAATTTTGACTGAAAAATATTGTATATTTTACAGAAAAAAATTATTATAATGAAAAACAGTTTTTTTCCTGAAAAGAAATGTGGATTTTATAATTTTTACAGAAAAAAACTTTTTTAATGAAAATATACAGATATATTCTGTTAATTAAATGTTTTCCACTGGTGCCAAAATTGACAGTTTTTTTCTGTCAATTTCAGAGGGATTTTTTTTACAGTGTGGAATAAAGAAAGAAAATGGTTATTTGAATCTATAATGTATTAGCTACAAAAATGCCATTTAATTTTTTATGTTCGTAAGCGATTTTTTATACTTTCAAAAAATTTAATATATGGAACCGTTTAAAGAGTATTAGAAAAATCTTCTAAGCAATCATTCATTATTCACCGAAAACAAATATGTAAATTTTTCAATTATTTACAAGATAAATTTGCGGAAATTACACCTTTTAAAGATAAACTATGATATCAGGTAAAATTACGTATGAAAGTCTGATTACAGGAAAATAAAGATAAAAATCCGTTTATCTTAGGAACGTCCATTTATTTGCCTGGAATCTCTGAAGCCGAGATTTCTTCGTAATATTAATTGGATTTTCTCTAGTGTATAATAAATCTTTTATATGTTTCTGATATTAAGTAAATATATTGTCAGTTTAATTCTTTATAGTTTTATTTGAATATATTAATTTATCAGTGCTGCAATGTGTTTAATGTAAAACGAAATATTTCATTAAGTCAAACGTTTGAGAAAAAAGTAAAAATAAGTTTTATTTAAAAAATAATAAAAATAAAAATAATTGACTTCATGATACATAACGACATTGAAACATACTTTAGTCTCGTACTATATGTACAGTTCTGGATAAGAAAAGTAAATTCTACTAATTATGCCACACATAATACTGGAAAAGGGTTTTTAAATATTGGAAATAATGTGTACTTTGGTCAATTATCTCCATATAAAATGAGTATAAATAATAAAATTTCTAATTGTAATCTCGTATTTTTACACAATAATCACACTTACATCCTTTTATTATCCCGAAAAGAAAGTTAGGGTATTTTTAGGGGCATTTTTATGATTACGTTGAGAGCTTTTAAATATAATACAAAATTTAAATTTCAGAATTTCTGTTCAAAATCAAATTAAAAAAAATATATCACATACTCAAAATGTAAAACCGTTCTGTGCTAAAACAAACTGCTTTTAGTGAAACAGCAGCAAAAGTTTTACAAAAAAGACTAATAAATACTGATTATATTTATATTTGTACCAAGTTTTAATCAAATTACTTTTTCTGCATCATGAAGTATTTTTTTTAATTATATCCAAAAAACTACTCACAATTGGAAATATTTAAAACTAATAAAGCTGATATATTCAGTTACTGTATTATATGCGACGTTTAACACAGTTAAAAAGTTTTTGGAAGTGGGATTTTTGTTTAATGATCCTTATTTTTGCTGTACAAAATATCAGTTCAAGATGTTAATAATCTTTAAATTTTTACAAATTGATATCTATATTATAAATTAAGATAGTAGCTCTAAATTTAAGCAACAAACGTCAAGAATAAGCATTCTCTTTACCAGCGTTAAAGACAGTCTAAGGCAGTAAGATTTTCCGGTACTGAATAACACACCTTGTTAAGTTCAAATTCTTCATTTATTCTCCTTAGATTTCGATGTTCCTTTCTGGTGTATAATACCCGGTTTTAATTAAATTTAAAAGGATTTTTAATTTTTATGTATAGCAGGACTACATAACATAATCGTTGTTGCATAATTTCTCATATTGCCATGGGGAATTGGAAATTATTTTTCAATAGATTTTGGATCATGCTCTTTTTAATGACTATAAACAACTATATACATATATACACATTACTTTTGAAGAAACCACAGATACAAAATTTCAGAAAAATATCATTTGCACGTAAATTTTACGTTTAATCTAACTATACAATAAAGAATTGTATTGTCATTCAATAGTAAAAATGTGTGCATTCTTTACCTACTTTGTCAGCTATAATTATGTATTTAAAAATCTATTTATGTACTATAGAATTTATCATGTATTGATTTGTATTGATTACGACTTTCTGCCTACTTTCTTTATTAAAAAAAACTGCTATAATATTGGAAAAAATAAAATAAACATCCTTGTTCTTACACAAACCCGCACTTGTATAATCACACTGAAATATCTCTGATGGATGTAGGTAAATAATTAGGTTGTAGGTATTCAATGTATATAAGCATAAAAAATCTCTCTTTAAGCAATGATATTAATTTAAAATTTCAACTCCTTTTTTTATTTTTTTGTTTTATGATTATTAAACAAAAAAGTTGCTCAATGCTTTTAATCATCGGTAATCATTATTTATTTATGTTGAAAACATCCAGATCATAAAAAGAATATTGTTGAGACAATTGTGCTGTGGATAATTATTATATATATTTTCTCGTTAATCTTTTTATGGTAATTTTGCAGGTATTTTAAAGGTTGTTATAATTATTATATATATATATATATATATATATATATATATTGAAGAGATTGCTGTGTATAAAAGTATGCAAGCATATTAAGAAAATCAGTAGGTAGTTTTTAACCACTTAGTTGCATCAATAAAATCCTCAAGTAAATGAGGTTTATGTGCAATTCTCTTGATTTTGTTTCGAAGCATCATAATTTTACCAATATTATATTTCCAATATTTAATACTTTAATCGAACAAATATGCTATATACAATTTGCTAGATATTAGTTTCATACATAATTGAAATAATATGAGATATTCATTCGTCATATCACTCTGCATAATTTGTTCAATTCTAGATAGCTGATAGTTCTCGCAATAGGCAGTTCCATGTAAAACTAATTACATTTAATTTATTCAAAATTTCCCCCTTTTTTAATAGCATCCTTCTGCCGCAACTCTAAAGCAATTAAGATGGTCCTATAAATCAATTTGAATATTTTACTCGTTCTCCCAAGGGAAAAAAGTATGACGAACGGAATATATTCTAAAATATTACGCAAAAGTATATAGATCTTGTATGCACCACCAAGGATTTAGTGATATTATGTAACTATTTACATCTTTGTTCTAACCGGTAGATTATAATTGTTTTCTAGTACAATTCAATTTGAAATCTATTTAC
This sequence comes from Maratus michaelseni, assembly GCA_963931845.1. Lineage (NCBI taxonomy): Eukaryota > Metazoa > Arthropoda > Arachnida > Araneae > Salticidae > Maratus > Maratus michaelseni. Next base: position 346,985,140 of record OZ007592.1, read on the forward strand.
ATGTTTAATACTTTAGAACTGCTCAGTGAAACTTTCGTATAAACACATTGGAAGTAAATATATTTCTAAATTTAGTAAACCCAAAAACTGCATAGCGCCGGAGCATTTGCCAGCTCATACAAACTAAGCATGAAACTTTCACTATTTGTAATAAAACAATTTCTAGATAGATTAAATTAAACTTTAAATTACTAATATTTTTTTATGTTTTATGATTATTAATTCATTTAAGTTTTAGAAAATATCTTATTAACATATTACAATTGAAATAATTCGACAATTAATTTTGTTGCATATTTCTTTTTGTAACACCATACTTATCGGAGATCTATATGAGAATCTTTCTATTTTAGAACCTATCTTTATGAACGTTTAACCTTCCAAGAGTCCAACCTATTTATCGAGCGTTAGACGAATTATTATATAAGAAAGATTTTCATATAAAATAAAATAAAATAAATGATAAAAAAAACTTTGTAAAGCTTACTATAGTACTTCCTAAAATCCTGGCAATACAATACCTCTGAATTTGGAAACTAATGAAATGAATCACATATGATATATATAGTAAGATTATTGTTTCCGCAATATACACACCATTTGTAAGTAAACATTCCATGCTGCTTATATTACGACTTAGGACTGTTAAAGCTTAAATATACTTCTAGCAACATAAGCCATATACAATATTCCAAATAATTTTCTACAACATATACTTTACCATAGATATCCAACAATTCTCATAATAACTGTTTCTTGTACATCTAAATTTCATGTATTCATTATCTAATCTTTAGTTTATTTATTATTCCTTCATTTTATAACAACAATCTACCTACCTCCACTCCATCTTATCCTATAAATCAAGTTATGTATGTAACGTGTTCTCGCAAGGGCGGGAATGATGACGTGCACTCATTATATTCAATTTGTTATGAAAATAAATTAAGTTACTTAGATTTTGTATGTACAATGCACTATGGATTTAGGGAGTTTAGACTGCTATTTATATTCTAATAAGTGTGTTACATACTTTTTTCCAGGGTAATAAAATTTTAAATCTTTCTTATTTTAAAGTGTATAATAACTTAGTCATTAGCGGGGTTATTAAACTTCTTCAAAATAATTTTTATGATATTTTAAGAAATATAGAAAAAAGTAAATGCATCAGAGAAATAATTTAAAAATCGGCATTCGAATACAATTAAAGGTATTAATGGAAAAAAAAGGAAGAAATTTTATAAATTTTTATTAATATTTTTATTAAATATTTTATAAATAAATTCATCGAAAGTAGTTTAACATAATTACCAATTTTTTATGATATCAATGGAACCCCTTATATTAAAATCCCCCTGTAATTTCCCTTGTACTACCACTATTTTTAAACAGAAAAATTTATATTATTTAAGATTCAAAATAGGTAAATAGGTAAATTCTACTTTTCAAAATTAATGTTAAGAAAAGAGCATAAAAGTTTGCAGCTATGGGTTAATGAACAAACATCATATCTAATAAAAATATTGTTTAGAATGTGTTTTTTTTTATTATTATTATTTAAAATTGAAAACTCACACATAGGGAGAAATATATATTTCAGATGGTTAGAAATCTTATGCAAAGCATTTCAAGGGAAAGAACCACTGAATAATCATTAAAATCCCAAATCTCCCTCATATGACTTTCAAAACCTGGATTAAAGAACTACGCAAATAACGTGCATAGAAAAATGCATTTAAACAAATAGTGTAAATCAGTAGTTCCCAATCTTTTATTGCCCACACTCTACCGAAGCATCTGTATAATCATTGTGCACCCCCTCTCGAGCCCTGTGACATACTTTTATTATTTAGAAATGTGAACTCTTCTCACATATAGGAAGTCCCTTATAGGATATCCTTAACAAGTACTACTCAATTCACATTTCTTAGCTTATAAAACAGGCAAATTTTCTGTCAAAAACTTGTTTTTAACATAATTCTATAAATCCAATGAGGCCATACATCTTCGCCTTTATGCCAAAACGAATTTTGTTGTTCCTTGTCAACTTAATTCAGTATTATAAAAATGTGTTACATGGTCTCCATTTTATCTTCATAAAATGTCTTGAAGATATTCTCACATTTGGCATTGAAATTGATAGCATTGACACATTTTATAATATATTTTAGTAACTTATTAAGAATTGGTGGAAAAGTTTTGAACAGTAAATTTTATTTCTGTGAACACAATACATAAGAAGCATTTCATAATTCTCGTCTTTATCAACTTTAAGTGGCTATCCCCCCCCCCCCCTTCACATCATACCACATATCTGTATTTTTTCTTTCGCATTATCCTCAATTAACTGTCATGTATTATCTGATATTAAATCTTATAATATATATGCCATGGTGTATAATTATTTACAGTGTAAGAAGTCTGAACTAGAGCCATTTAAATTTATTTATTTCCCATATTTTTTCTAATACCCATTTGGGATTTTTTAGTATTATAAAGTTGTTAGAGCATCGTTCATATATTTCAGTAATTTCTAGTTTAAATGTATTCAAGACAGTCAGTTTTAGATATAGTATTAAGTAGTTCATGTGAAAAAGTTTCTTCGCGTGATATATAGCAGAGCAAATAGAAATATAACGCTCATTCAGTAAATAATCAAAACATTTTCAAAAAATTGTAAAATTTGTCTTATTCTGAAACATTTTAGAAAATTTTAATAATGATTAAAGAGATGTCAAAATATTTTAAAATAATGTTTATATAATTATTTTGGTTTTATTCTATTTTGAACTTTTAATTGGTAAAAAAAAAAAAAAAAACTAAAATTTTATTTAAAAAAATATTTTTGAATATATATATATATATATATATATATATATATATATATATATATATATATATATATATATATATATTCTACAACATTACTTTTTCAACATAAAAAGGCAAAAAATCCTGATAACGAATAGGATTGTAACAAATATGAAATTCCATCCCCCAGTTTGGCGTACGCCCCATATGGGAATCACTGGTGTAAACGATGTCTTCCTGTTTTATTGAAGCGTTATAGAACATTTGTACAATTTATTTGACGCTTCTGATAGTTTATAACTTCTTTATATCACTTACAATTCGTAGTTTTAATGCATCACGATAGCAAAATTGTGCATGGAATTTAGTTATTGAATTCAGAATTGAGAATGCTGTCGCTGTCTTGTCGAATGGTTTTGAAATTATTTATTTATTTATTTTGCATGATTGATTACCCGATGTTCTGACGTACACATTATACGTTCGTACGGCGTTCTTATTTCAGACTTCATTCCAGAATTTCTTCTTTTCTAAATTTCTTTCTTCAAAATTTTGCTCTTCTTCATTTTGTGCTCTAAACAAGGATATTTTAATTATAACTACCATGTATTTGTTTTCTATTGAGATTCTAATTGTAAATTGTAAGTACTTCCATTTATCAAAAAACAGCTTAATAGAGAGACGAATAATGCAGAGTTGCTTACGAAATAGTATTTTAATAAGTTCCATAACAGAAGTTTCTGACAGTTTGTTACTTATTTATATACTTACAATTCGTAGTTTTAATGCATCACGATAGAAAACATGTTTATTGAATTTTGTGGTTGATTTCGGAATTTAGAATGCTGTCGTTGTCCTGTAGAATGGTTTTGAATTTATTTATTTATTTATTTGCGTCATTGACTACCCGATGTTCTGAAGTACACATGATACGTACGTACGGCCTTCTTATTCCAGATTTAATTCCAGATTTTATTTTTTACTAAATTTCTTTCTTCGAGATTTTTACTTCTTTATTTTGTGCTCTGAGCAAGGATATTTTAATTCTAACTACCATGTGTCTGTTTTCTATTGAAAATCTAAGTGTCAACTGTAAGTACTTCCATTTATCAAAAAACAGCTTAATGGAGAAACGAATAATGCAAAGCTGCTTACGAAATAGTGTTTTAATACGTTCCATAACAGAAGTTTTCTTCTTTCTTGACGCCTTGCAGAACATTTCAATAATGTTTACTAAAATTTTATATTCGAGGTTTCTGTTGAGTTGATATCTGTTTATATTCAACATGGTTTTGTTTATTAATAAATCTTCTGCTGACGTGTTTAATTTGTAAGAGAATAACGCATTTATTTGGAGAAAATGCATGCTAATATATATATGTACATATTTAGTTATTTCGAAAGCGAATTTTTGAGTATTTCCAGGTTATTCAGATGTCAATATTTCCCTTTGTCAGAAAACGTCTGTTACTAATTTAAAATTATAATTTTGGATTATTTTGTGTATCTGTTGAAGTTTTCATCATTTCACATGTTTTTTTTTTTAAATTGGTCGAGTAAAAAAAAGAAAAGTATTAAAGAAAAATAGCATTTCAAACTTTTCAAAAATAGTTAAAAAATATTTATAAAAATTCAAAAAATGCTGAAATTTCCTAAAATCAAAATATCAAAACTTGGTATATTTTTGGCGTAAAAATAAAGCATTTTGCTGTTTTACAAGTTTACGCATGAATAATGTGCTTTTTAATATACCTTAACAAGCTCCAGAACTGTAATAAATTGGATCTCATAACTTTATAACTCTTTTGATGCCTTTTTTTATATAGTTTTTTTATACCATAGAGCAGCGCGTTCCAACCTTAGCATTAATTAGGAGTGCATATCACCCGGTGGCAAACAAAGAAGGGCAACATTATTCAGATAACTCGAAACATGCAACAATATTATATCATTGTAGTCAATGACAGCGATATACACAAGTTTCATACAATGCATATAATGTCTCATAGTCATAGCCATAAGGGTCTTACGATTCATTAATTCCGTGTAAAATTAATTGGCTGAAAAAAACCTAAATCACTGGATTATTTTTTAACACAATTATTTCAAATTGGTAAAGTAATCATACAAGTTGTAAATTTCCAACTGGACGAAAAATGTCCGGGCCAGGATTTGAACATGGGATCGCCCCACTGATATCTAACTGAACACTATAAACCTAGTTCCATAAATGTCGAATAATCGAGAGTTTCCTGTAACAAATTATTTTCCATTCAGTGAATCCCTGAAATATTGTAAAGAGCTTCATTAGATAAACTCTCTTTGAATCCTCAAATGTCATCACATTTCTAAATCAGTTTAGTTGAAAACATATTCATAGATATAGTTATCTTTACAGAATGAATCACACTATTGAAAAGCAGGAATTTAATGATATATTTCCAATAGTTCACATAATCATTGGTGCGTGAAATCATAGGCGCATTTTATTTAATATTCCCCATTTGTTTCCAATATTATAAATAACCACACAGAAAACCATTCTAATGTCTTAAATTAAATAAATTGTCTTAAATAAATTAAATTTCGTCTATTAAAGCGAACGTAAGCGGTGTATGTTGAAAAAACAAGAGATTGCTATGTAAACTAATGAAATTACGTAAAATTTGTCAGAACATATAAATAGGTAATAACATTCGCTGTTTTGTTACATTAAAAATTAATCATACGCTTGCTAAAACTATTTGCTTACTACTATTGCATAAATTTGACACAAAAATACCTATAGTTTTTTTTTTTTAATCGTCAATTTATACTGATATTTATTGTATTACTAGTTGACCCGCCCGGCATTGTCCGGGCCTGTGATAATAAAGTGCCCTTGTAAAAATTGTAACTGCCGAATTAACTTTGAAAAAACTACATTTACTACTGTCCAAAATCATGGAAATTTTTATGAGTTATAAATATAACAGATCTGAAGCCTGCGTGTAATTTTCACAAATATATTAATATTTAGATTAAAACATGAGCAAAAGCCACTCGCGTATTTACGTTCTGAGCAAATATCAAGCAGATTATAATTTATTTTAATACTTCTAATAGTCTGAATGTTTCAAGATTTTTATGTGCGATATAAATTAAATGCCCCAAGAACGAGTAAAAAAATTATGTTAAAATACTGATATTTAATAATTTTTTAAAATGGTTAACTTTCGTATATTTTACTATCTCCGTATCAATATTGAATGTTGAATATTGAATAATTGTAGAATATTGAATGTTGAAAGATAAATGAACGTAGATGTGGATTAATGGTTTTATTATTTTCGTATTTTGAATTCGTGATACGATGCATATTTTTAAATTTTGCTGAAAGTATCGAAAACACCGAAATGTTTTGCGGAAACGAATTTTTTTGAAATGCTTAAAATTCGTATTTTTAGTAGCAGATTACACCATCCTAGAAAAGAATACCCTTATTAAGTGGGTATTTTTTCATTTTCTTGTATTTCGAATAGATTAGCCAATGTCGCCATTGAAAAACGAAAATGAACACAAAATCGAACTTTCTGAATTTTTTTTTTAATGCCATTTATGTAACATTTGTGTTTTTAAGCGGAATGTTTCGTTCAAAAATAAAATTTACGAAATTTTCGAATAGGATTTTAATTTTTCCGTATTTTGAACGGTTTCGCCCATGCACGCTTCAGACAAAACGGCAAAAAATAGACCTTTGGTTTTTCCCTGTATCCGTGCTTTGGAACGGGGCTCTGGTAGGTATCGATGTGATGTTTTTTCGGTTGACCATTTTAATTGTGCGGTTTAATTAATATCTCTGCTAAATCTGCTCAAAAAATGAAAAATCTGAACGTTAAGTGCATTAGAAACTGTCTTGGACTATTCTCATCCAAATTTTCAAATCTCTACGCGCGGTAAAACTGTATAGCCATTGCTCACAGACAAAGAAGCATCTTTCTGTTATTAGTATAAATACTCAATGATTTAATATAGAGGAGGATGAGGCTTTTTGGGACACATTTTGAAAAAGGATTTTTGTATTTTTTTTTTCAGGTTTACGTTTTAAATGCTTTCAGGTTTAACTTTTATTTGATCTATTTCCATAGTAAATATATATGTATGTGACTGAAATAGGTGCCTTATAAAGGGTAAATAAAAAACATGTAAAACCCTTGAACTGTATAACTTGGCCCAAAATTTTAGACAGTTTTGAACATACAATTTTTATGTGTTATTTACCCTGATGAGATACCTTATTTTTAAATAATTGCTTTGAAATAGTCATATCTGATAATACATATCAAATGTGATTAAATAATTAATTAGAATCCGTAAAAGATACATTAATTATTTAAAATATTTACGAACGCATTGGTAATTATAAAAAAATAATATCTCGTTTGGAGATATTTTACTGATTAATTGTTTCTTACTGCCATATTATTTATAATCTTAATAATTGCATAATAACAGCTTTCTAGGTAAGAAGTGTAAGGTATAACATCATACCTTAGTATTACTTGCTTCTTGAATCTAGAATTTCCATTAAAATTTAAATATGCGTACGTTCTCTTCATATATCTTTGTACCATAATATCATTTTACATATACAGATTAAGATTCAGATTCAATCAAGCAGGGAGGCCTACCATATGGATTTAGCCCCTGCAAGCCCTACTTGGCAAGTTTATAAAAAAAAAATTACATATTTGACAAAGCAGCCCAGCTTAATTTGTAGAAAAGTCATACTCAAAAAGTTATACTCAAAAGTCATACCCAGCAGAAAAGTTACTGTAATTAGTTCATACAGTTTTATTTATAAACGATCATTTATAAAATGTGATATTATCCAGTTTTACCCCACCGATGTGATTAAACCGCGCGGATGTGTTAATCGCTCAGGAAATGAAAAATATTCGAATTTCTTTTAAAAGGTACAATATATTATAGTCTTCAAATTTAACTAAAACTAAATTAATAATATTTCATTTATGTCTAATTATTTAATATTTAAAGACAAAACTTTAATAATTGTCATTACAATTTGAGAAATTGCAGAAAACAAGCTAACATCTTTATCATCTTTAAAAAAAATCTTAATTTCTCTGGTCCATGCAGTTTAGGCTGCCTTTTCTTCAAACATTGTTTACGGGTTCTTCAATTATTGTTATTTATATCCTTTATCACCCCGCATTAGATGTCGGTTTTACCCGAAGAGAAGGATGGTCATAAATCTAGATATTTTATTGCACCTATACGTAATAGCAATACTCTCATTATGGAAAATGCTGGAATGGAATTATGGAATGGAATGCATTATGGAAATGCTATGGAAAATAAATATGCTACACACAATAATATGAAAACACTTTCAATAATTTACATGTGTTCATATTTTAGATTTTTGAAAACTAAGAAACATTAAAAAATATACATTTAAAAATAAAAATAAAAATGCCCAGTTAAACTGAGGGCATTGAGCTCACAGGCTATTCACACTAATTGTATATTATACTCCTATTTCAAAGAATTAAATATAAGCCCCTCGAAAAATAAAGTAATCGACAATATATAATGGGGGGTCATCCCCCGTTACCCCCTCATACTTAACTAATGAACCCCTTTAACTAATCAGGAAAGCCTCTTATTACAATGAATATATATATATATATATATATATATACAAAATTTGAAGAAAATCGGATAATGCTGCATGAAAAACCCATTTATCTAAATTAAGGGGGGATTAGCCCCCCCCTTACCCCATTATACTTAAACAATGAACCCACAAAACTATTCAGAGAAGCGCATTATCACAATGAACCTATATACAAAATTTGAAGAAAATCGGATAATTCTGCTTGAAACACCCATTTATATAAATTAATGGGGGGATTAGCCCCTCCGTTCCCCCCTTTATACTTAACCAATAAATCCCGAAAACAAATCAGGGAAGCGTCTTAATCCAATGAACCTATAAACAAATTTTGAAGAAAATGGGATAATTCTGCATGAAAAACCCATTTATATAAACTAAGGGGAGGATTAGCCCCCCCCCCCCGTCACCCCCCCCCAATATACTTAACCAATCAATCCCGAAAACTACTCAAGGAAGCGTCTTAACCCAATGAACCTATAAACAAATTATGAAGAAAATGGGATAATTCTGCTTGAAAAACCCATTTATATAAATTAATTGGAGGATTAGCCACCCCGTTCCCCCCATTATACTTAACCAATCTATCCCGAAAACTAATCAGGGAAGCGTCTTAACCCAATGAACCTATAAACAAATTTTGAAGAAAATGGGATAATTCTGCTTGAAAAACCCATTTATATAAATTAAGGGGAGGATTAGCCCCCCCCCCGTTCACCCCTTTATACTTAACCATTCAATCCCGAAAACTAATCAGGGAAGCGTCTTAACCCAATGAACCTATAAACAAATTTTGAAGAAAATGGGATAATTCTGCTTCAAAAACCCATTTATATAAATTAAGGGGAGGATTAGCCCCCCCGTTCCCCCCCTTTATACTTAACCAATCAATCCCGAAAACTAATCAGGGAAGCGTCTTAACCCAATGAACCTATAAACAAATTTTGAAGAAAATGGGATAATTTTGCTTGAAAAACCCATTTATATAAATTAAAGGGGGGATTAGCCCCCCCCGTTCCCCCCTTTTATACTTAACCAATCTATCCTGAAAACTAATCAGGGAAGCGTCTTAACCCAAGGAACCTATAAACAAATTTTGAAGAAAATGGGATAATTCTGCTTGAAAAACCCATTTATATAAGTTAAGGGGAGGATTAGCCCCACCGTTCCCCCCTTTATACTTAACCAATCAATCCGAAAACTAATCAGGGAAGCGTCTTAACCCAACGAACCTATAAATAAATTTTGAAGAAAATGGGATAATTCTGCATGAAAAACCCATTTACATAAATTAAGGGGAGGATTCGCCTCCCCCCCCCGTTCCTCCCCCTTTATACTTAACCAATGAATCCCGAAAACTAATAAGGGAAGCGTCTTAACCCAATGAACCTATAAACAAATGTTGAAGAAAATGGGATAATTCTGCATGAAAAACCAATTTATATAAATTAAGAGGGGTGATTAGCCCCCCCGTTCCCCCCATTATACTTAACCAATCAATCCCGAAAACTAATCAGGGAAGCGTCTTAACCCAATGAACATATAAACAAATTTTGAAGAAAATGGGATAATTCTGCATGAAAAACCCATTTATATAATTTAAGAGGGGGGATTAGCCCCCCCCCCCTATCATACTTAACCAATCAATCCCGAAAACTAATCAGGGAAGCACCTTAACACTGTGAATTTATAAACAAAATTTGAAGGAAAACGGATATTCCTATGAAGAGTTATCGCGTTACGTACATACATACATACATACATAAGTACGTACATACATACAGAGCCGGCGGGCACATAAGCTCGCAGGCTTTGATAGCCTGTGAGCTAAAAAGCATCAAAACAGTGAAACTACACAATTACAGATATGGATATTAGGGTGGGCCGAAAAAAAAATATATATTTTTTTTTCATATGATATACCATGAAACACTCACCTCTAGGGTAGCTTAGTAAAATGTAAAAATAAAATAAATAAATTTTTGCGTCTGGCGGCAGCGCATCGGCCGTAAATTTTGAGAAAATATATAATTTTTATTATTTTTCTAATAAATGGAAATAAATCAAATAACTTCTTTAACAAGTAGATTTAGACATATTTTAGGATAACACAGTATAGGAAAGATAAATAAATGAAAAATAAGTATACATTTTACAATTTATTAGTAGTATTCAGTAGTATTTTAAAACTACGTTAAAAAAATTGACAAATTTCCATTGAAACCAAAAAACATTTTTCTAATTGTGTAAATATTCAGTTTGTAAAGACATACAGTCCTTTATTTCTCTTTACTTTATTTTGCTAGTTTGAAGTAAGATTTAGTTGAAAAACAAGGAATTAATGATCTTGAGATAAGTTTAGTTTTAATAAATCCATCTCTGAAATTGGAGCCAACGACTTTTGCGACGCCTTGGCTAATCACCTTGGATGGGAAAGTGCGCCAAGCCAGTACTTCAAGGCAGCTACCTGATTTTATAGCAGAACTTTTGTCCAGCAGGTACATCGGATTTTTGCTTAAAATTTGCCTGTCAATTTCTAGAATCTCGAATTTAACTCTGTAAACATTTACCTATAGCAGTTTCTCCTATTTACTGAGCTGTTTGACAATCGGACCACGAAATGATTTTGGCACAGTTATTTCAGTATCTAAAGTTTGAAACAAATGCCGGAATGGCAATTCATTGAAATGTAAGAGACGCACACCCCACTCTAGTGGTCTTTTAACTTATTTTTCAAATGTACGATTAAGACAGGTTTTCCACCCCGTATTAGTAACGGTGCCATCAGATCCAATCACCTCCACTTCATGTAGGGAAAATCCAGCTTCAGTGAAATAAGAAAGAATGCTACTGGCAATGTTTTGAGCAGACCCAGAAGAAGGTGAAACATGACCAATATACACAGATCAGCAGTACATGCTGAATATAAGTTCTGCTATAAAATCAGGCAGCTGCTTTGAAGATTTATCTGTTCGTGAGCCTGGCACGCTTTCCCACTAAATTTGGATAACAACGGCGAACAGAGTTCTCTGATTGTATTTAAGTATTGAAAACCCAACAGAAGAACACAAGATCTTAGTTTGTTTTCGCCTAAAGTCATATATACCTGTATGGTTTCATATTAAAAAAAAGGTAAATACATCACAAATGGACCAGAACATGTATTTCAAGTTATAAAATCTTCAAGATTCCCGCCCGAAAACTTGATGAAAGTCATCGACCAAGTAATTAAGAGAAACGCATTTTTTGCCGATCTAGAAAACTTGCTTTTAAGTATGATAGTAGATAAAAGGGATTATACAAGAGTTAGGTTTCAGAAGAATTACAAAGGTTAGAAACTTTGCTTCTAAAAGAAAATCAATCAGCAGTTTTCTACCACGCAAAATCAATTTCCTAGCTACAGAATACATCGAAATGATTCACTGAAACACTACTACACTTTCACTACCACATTTGCTTGGAAGAATCACTGATCAAGAGATTTTGTCTAAGGTCCAATCAGATAGAACTGTGGCTGAGTGGAACTTTGACCAGTTTCCATGTGACACCTAAGCACTAGAAAGATGCGTGGAGCTCGTAACCGAGGCATCGCAAAAAGTCGTCGGCTCCAATTCCTACACTTATCTCAAGATCGTTAATGCCTACTTTTTCAAGCAAATATTATTTCAAACTACCAAAAGAAAGTGAAATCAAGTAAAAGACTATATTGCATTACATACTGAAATTTTACACAATCAGAAAAATGATTTTTGGTTTCAATAGAAATTTGCCAATTAAAAAAAATGTTTCTTTTAAACGTAATACGCTACTAATAAATTAAAAAATGCATTTTTTTTTCATTTATTTATCCTTCTCATACTTTATTCTATTAAAATATGTTTATGTGTACTTGTTATATAATTTATTTAATTAATTTTCATTTATTTGAAAAATGATAAAAATCGTATATTTTCTCGAAATTTAGAACCAATGTGCTACCGTCAGCCAGAAACTTTTATGTATTTTGTTTCTGCATTTTACTAAGCTACGCTAGAGTAAAGTTTTTCGTAGTATAGCTAAACGAAAAAACAAAATAATTGTTTTCAGCTCCTCCTAGAAAAATGATAAAAATTGTATATTTTCTCAAATTTTAGGGCCGATGCGCTACCGCGAGACTTAAAAATTTATTTATTTTGTTTTTGCATTTTACTAATCTACCCTAGAGGCAAGTTTTCCGCAATATAGCGAATCAAAAAACAAAAAATGTTTTTTTCAGCCTACACTAATGAATATACCATACTATAACTATATATATTACTAGCAAGCTACGCCCGCTACGCTGGTCAATTTCTTATAACGAACTTTTAATCCAACAAAATATTGATATTTCCTAATTCACTTTTATATTTTAACAGAATAATAAGGATACTATAATTTGTGACCCGTGCTATAGCCAATATACACGCCAGGACACGTCGCCCAATATCTTTTTACGCATGAAGGTTTCGCTATAGTACTCCATTGTGAAATTTGGTAATTTTTCAAATTCAATGTTTGAAAAATGGCATAATCATTAGATTTGAAATTTATATCAAGAAAAATACAATTTTTCACCTTTCAAACGTAGTTTGCCTAACAATTTTCTGACAAATACTTTTCGAGCTACTATTTTTTTTCAGTAACTTCAAATGTTTCATTTTCCGAGATTAATCTGTGGCAACAATTAGCGAAAATACCAGTCGTCAGAAACGCATAGTTTTTTATTAAAGAGGCTGTTGGAGCAGGGATTGTCACCACCAATTTGCCACCATCACTTTTGAAATCGGTTCGGTAGTTCTAGAGATTCCATAGAAATTGTAATTTAGAATGTTTTTAGAGCGCTTTTCGCTCATGTCGCCCTTTTAAATTTCGATTTTTTTTTTATTTTGTTTTTAGAGAGCATTTACATCTTATAAGTAACTACAATGCCAAATTTCATAATTCTAGCTCCTTCAGTATTAAAAAAATCGCAATTTTAGAACGTTTTTCGCTCCTGCACCCCCCTGGGGTTAGTGACACCGACATAAAATATAGCCTATGTTGAAGCAGGGGTTGTCACCATCAATTTGCCACCATCACTTTTGAAATCGGTTCGGTAGTTCTAGAGAGTCCATAGAAATTGTAATTTAGAATGGTTTTGGAACGCTTTTCACTCATTTCACCCTTTTAAATTTCGAATTTTTTTTAAATTTTATTCTTAGAGAGCATTTACATCTTATAAGTAACTACAATGCCAAATTTCAAATTTCTAGCTCCTTCAGTATAAACAAAATCGAAATTGTAGAACGTTTTTCGCTCCTGCACACCGCTGGGGATAGTGGCACCCAGAAAAAATATATCCTATGTTGGAGCAGGGGTTGTCACCATCCATTTGCCTCCATCACTTTTGAAATCGGTTCGGTAGTTCCAGAGATTCCATAGAAATTGTAATTTAGGATGTTTTTAGAACGCTTTTCGCTCATTTCACCCTTTTAAATTTCGAATTTTTTTTTTTTGTTCTTAAAGACCATTTACATCTTATAAGTAACTACAACGCCAAATTTCAAATCGGTTCGGTAGTTCTAGAGATTCCATAGAAATTGTAATTTAGAATGTTTTTAGGACGCTTTTCGCTCATTGCACCCTTTTAAATTTCGAATTTTGTTTTATTTTGTTCTTAGAGAGCATTTACATCTTATAAGTAACTACAACGCCAAATTTCAAATCGGTTCGGTAGTTCTAGAAATTCCATAGAAAATGAAATTTAGAATGTTTTTAGAACGCTTTTCGCTCATTTCACCCTTTTAAATTTCGAATTTTTTTCTTTTTTGTTCTTAGAGAACATTTACATCTTATAAGTAACTACAACGCCAAATTTCAAATCGGTTCGGTAGTTCTAGAGATTCCATAGAAATTGTAATTTAGAATGTTTTTAGGACGCTTTTCGCTCATTGCACCCTTTTAAATTTCGAATTTTGTTTTATTTTGTTCTTAGAGAGCATTTACATCTTATAAGTAACTACAACGCCAAATTTCAAATCGGTTCGGTAGTTCTAGAGATTCCATAGAAATTGCAATTTAGAATGTTTTTAGAACGCTTTTCGCTCATTTCACCCTTTTAAATTTCGAATTTTTTTCTTTTTTGTTCTTAGAGAACATTTACATCTTATAAGTAACTACACTCTAAATTTGGGAGGAGTGAGAAGTTGACTCTTTGGAAGAGTGAGAGACATTTTCACTCTTTTTGGAGTGAATTTTATAAAAATACACTCCTTAAAGAGAGGAATTTTCCACTCCCTAGAAAGGAGTGAAATATGTCACTCCGTTGTCGAGAGTGACTGTCTCACTCCTTTGACAAGAGTGAAATATTTCACTCCGTTGAAGAGTGAAAGCCTGGCATTATATAATTTTGTCCATATTTATTTATTGAGAAAAACGAAATTATCATTTTTTCTTTTTAGGTAGATTTCGTAAGAAATACTACCTATTACATTCTGCCCTATGTTGGAATTTCTGAAAATTTTTGCAGATCTACACCGATCATGACCCCTAGAACCCCAAACCACCCGCCAGTTCAAAACTTTATCTATCTATCTATCTGTCTGTATAGCTATATAATTTTTTTATGGACACAATAACTTCAATAATTCTGCACAAATCTCTTCCAAACTGATGCATATAATCAAGGGACATAAAATCTCGGTCAAGTTCGTTATTGGGCAAAGTCGAAATGTGTGTGTGTGTGGGGGGGGGGGCGGGTTGTGAAAACAGAAAAACCCATAACTTCTTAATTATGATGCGTATCAAATCCGTTTAAAGTTATTATTACTTCTAGGAAAAGGACCGAAAATTTATGTATGACAGATTTTTGATATCATTAAAAATGGCCCCAAGGGGGGGGAAGGGGGGTTTTAGAAGTAAAAAAATCATAACTCCGTCAATTCACAAGATATCAAATCCGCTTAAATGTATTATAAATCCTCGCTTAAATGTATTATTAATGTAATAATTAATCGAAGGGGGGGGGATAGGAGTTTAAGAAAAAAAATTCATAACTTCGCCAATTCACAAGATATCCATCCGCTTCTTGGAAAACATGAAAAAAAATTGAATGCACTTAAAATAAAATTTAATATAACAAAGCATACCTTTTATTATACACGTGAAATACCACTGCTTCGACCGATCGATGGTGTCTTTTTTTTCTTTTAAGCATTTCAATATCAATTTTGCTTTTTAACCATAAATATAAAATAAACCTATGTGGAGAATTGATGTTTTATCTTTTTTGTACTACTATTTATTTTTTTTTAAATCATTGTTCAGCACTATATAATGCGGTTATTTTATTTTTGTGGCAACACTAATTTGAGGGAAAATCTTGCATTTCATTTATAAAAACAATGCCGATTTAATTTTTAATTAATAGCAATATTTAATCAAAAACCATGTTTTAACGAAATGTGGGGGTAGTACCATGTCAGATGAAGCTGCTTCAAAAACCTTTCGAAAGAGGCTACCCCATTTGTTGTTGTGTGCACTGCAAATAGAAGCGTCTTAAATTCAGACAGATATGTGTCTAAAAAGCAATTCAGACACTTAAGTGTCTGAATGTAAAATTTCAGACATCACAGATGTCTGAATTTAAGACACTTAAGTGTCTTAATATGATCATGGTATAAACGAACTGAGAAACATGTCTGAAAAATGATGATATGTCTGAAATTAAGACATTTAGAAATTTAGGCATTTAAATGTCTGAATGTGATATAATTGTGACATAAGCGTAATGACTGTGATACAATTGTATCTTTATGTATGCCAGCACCATCAGAGACTTTTCAAACAGATGAAAGGTGTTTAAAATACTTTCCCATCCACTAATTTTGTATTACTTTATATTAAAAGGAGTAACTTGATTAGAGCAAAGAACGTGTGTTTAAATTGTACAAGTTCGCTTACTTGGTTATTTTCGGAGTATTAAGCAGTTAAAGAATTCACTTTCCACAAAACATAAAATTCTCCAAAAATTACTTACACACTCGTGGGTGTACGCAGGATGAGTGCAGTGAAGGGTTGCCTCCCTTCTTCCAAAATCTTTGAAAATACTGAGATATATAGCTTAAAATACTAAGAGATATGAGAGTCGGCAAAAAGAA
The DNA here is from genome assembly GCA_963931845.1 of Maratus michaelseni. NCBI lineage: Eukaryota > Metazoa > Arthropoda > Arachnida > Araneae > Salticidae > Maratus > Maratus michaelseni. Next base: position 347,001,784 of record OZ007592.1, read on the forward strand.
ACGTAGGGAGGGGCATTATTTTAGAACAGCTGTGCCTGTGGTTCACAGTCTAGTCAACTTTTTTAAATGCAGAATATAAATATGAAACAAACTAAGAATCTTGTGGCAGAACAATTTTTAAGCATACCGATATAAAAAAGACAATACAAAAATTTAACAATTAAGAAACACATCAAATATTCAAAAATTAGTTTCTATCAGTTTTTTTCTACATATCGTAGAATTGAAATAGTTTATTCTTTTTTTCGTTAGAAAGTTTCATTCCTCCATAGCTTTCATTTCAGATAATAACAGGGAAAAAAATAAACTTATAAATAAAAAATAAATGACTACTATGGTGGAATCAGAGGGACAGAGTCACCCTCCCATAACGAAAAAAATCTCAGTCTCTTATTATCTTGGTGTTTAATTATTATAAATTTAGTGGGGAATAATGAGTTTTATCATTTTTTAAAACAATTTAATATCATATTTTTAAAATAATAATTTTTAGCTGATATTTTAAACAGAACCGGGGTTCCAAACTTTTATAAGCGAACGTATAACAATTCTAATAATAATAATCAGATAATTGGTAAATGTAATGCTTCACAAAAAGTTCTAAAGAAAAGAAATAAAAAGGTTTCGAAGCTGATAAAAATTTTAACGAGTTGCTATTTGCGTGATGCGTAATTCATCAGTAGAAATGCTTACACATCTATTTCTTTGCTAGAGACACGTGTGTTTGTCCGCAGATGGCTGAAACCGTTGGCGGGCTAATGTTGTTTTCGATTTTAAATGTTTCTTAAACGATTTGTTTAATGAACATATCGTGATTTCAAAAGGTGCAAGATACGATTATTACATTTTTGTGGATTTATGTTTCTTCTTCATTTTTCTCTAATGGCGAATCTACTTCAGGTTTGTGATCAGGCTTTGTGAGATATGGCGTGCTTGCTCCTGATATATGTGAAATTAATTGCGTGAATAATACGGATCATATGAATATGTAATGATTGTGGATTTTTTTTTTCTTCTGGCGAATCTACTTCATCGAGCTTTGTGAAATATGGAGTGCTTGCTCCTGATATATGTGAAATTAATTTCGTGAATAACATGGATCATATGAATATGATATTATAATATTATTAACAAGATTTTGATCGATATATTTTTTAAAATTTTGATAATCATTAGAAGATTTCAAAAAATAATATTACATCAACGTTAGTGTGTCTTATGAATATTTTTTTAAATGGTAACTAATTTGTGCACTTCCGGTTATTTGTGTATTATCCAAAATAAATAAAAGATTGTGGATTTTATTACTGCTTTATCAGGTAAGGATCCTCTTGTGAGATTATTTACGATAATATAATTTTCATTTTCAAATGAAATTTTTACTTCAATATTATTATTTATGTAACATCATTTATTTATTATTTAAAGTATTTTTAAAAGAATAATGTGTATTTATAATATTTGTATGTGTAATAAATTTTTTTTTAATTTTAAAAGATTTGTGTATTTATTTGTGTTTTTGAACTAAATTCTCATCATTTTAAAACTAAAGAATTTTGTTTAATACTTCTCTAGGTCCCTGCTTTATATATAAAAGGTTTTTTATTGTAACGAATCTTATTACTGATTAAATCGTAATATTGATTTTATTGCTCATGTATCCATACACAAATTAGCCAATATTGCTCGTATTATATTTTTGTGCACCCCATAGCCCCCCTCCCCAAACAAACAAAAAAAAACTGATGTTTTTTTCTTATGTGATTGTACGCTGTTAATCTTACTGTAAAAAAGGCAGTAATATTATATTAAGAAAAGTGCTTAATTTAAAATAGCTATTTTGAGAAAAAGAAAAAAACGAAAAATTGTGAATTTTTTTGATGAAGAAGAATTGCTGTGTTTAGAACTTTTTAATTGTTAGTTCGCTATGTAATTCACTCAATATTTAATATTGAAAAAAATTCTAAAATGAACAAAGAATTGTTGTGACCTAATTTTTATATTTTATAATTATAGATGAACAATTTTCTGGGAAAAATATCTTTTTAGATATATTTTTTGTCTTCCGAGGACAAAACTGATTTTTGCCGAATCTGAAATGGCAAACATAAATAATAGTAATAATATATCTTTAAAATATATTAAGTTCCACATAATAGCATTATTTTGATTGAAATTTTAATTGTATTGCATATCATACATATATCCTCTAATCTACATAAATGACAGTTAAAAAATATATATTGTGACTTTGTGATTATTATTAATAAAATAAGTTTTTAAAACTTTCTTTTCTTAAAGTTAATTTTTGCACAATTTTTTTTAGTAATTTAATTTGCTTTAAAATAAGTAAATAAATATATCATTATTTACTTTGATTTATTGCTCAAAAACTTAGCTTTCGGTTTTGCAAAACTTGAGATATTAATAACTAAATTTTAATATTTATTTCTTCATTATCTTTAGTAAAAAACTGACTACAAATTTAAAATGAAAAATAGTAAAAGCTAGAATTTTATATACTTACTTCTTTATTTCTACAGATTTATTTACTTGTATTTTGCACATAAAGCTGCTTTTTTTTTAGTTTATATGCATTTACATGAAAAATAAAGAAATAACAAATAGTCCAGTTAAAATGTTTATTTAAGGCGAAAGAATTTTTGAAACTAAAAGCCATGTATGTTATTAAATAATATATTTATTTATTTATAATAGTAGATTAATAGCTCTGGTGATTGTTATCTGATGTATAAAATAAATTGGTCACATGGAAATATAAATTATCTCTAGCGATTTCCAGTTACTGATGTTATTGATATAATTTTCGTATGAATTTCCACTTTTGGTGGTGACATATCATTTAATTCTTTTTCAGATTATATTTTCAAAGTTGATGTTTTCGTGTAAACAAAATTAAATTTATGTATGGGAAATGTTATGAACATTTTTGCTTCAGATGGTGAACATAGAACATGAATAAGAAACATAAAAGTATCAGAATGAAGTTTATCATGAAATTCTCAATATTTTATGCATACATTTTCAGTTTTACTTACGAGAAATAAACCTCTATTTAAAAAATTCAAAATTGCCCTATTGTATTCAATTGCAAGCCGAAAATATTTTTTAATTATTGCCTTATGAAAACTTGTTGAAAATACAAAAACTATATTTAGATATTTTTTTCGTGTTGAATCTCAATAACATAATCAAATTTCACGACACAGAGCTATTTTGAAAATATACAAAGATTAAAAATGGGTTTACTTAATCCAATATGAACTGGGGGAAAAAAAAATATATATATATATATAAAACTTTAAGTAAAATTTAACCATATATATATATATATATATATATATATATATATATAACTCTGAATAATATCCCGAGTAAAAAAAAAAAAAAAAGAAAAAAAAAAGAAAAAAATAGGGCGGAGGAGGGGGGGGGGGGCATGGGTGGATAAGATTAATTTTTGGTCCATGATAGGGCTAAATATTTTTACTAAGGAGTTTCCATTGTTGTAATAAAATTCGAGATTTAAATCTACTGGTTCGATAAGTTTTTCTTTCTTTTTTTTTTCATTTACTCTAGATTGTTTAATTATATATTCAAAATTTTATTCTTATAAAAAAGGATGAGGTTAAAGACAGAGGATTTATCTAAACATGTATTTATATGTTCATATATATTTGAGGTAATCGAATGAATGTATTTAATTTTTTGCAGTATTATGTGAAGAGGGGGGGAGGGTGGTAAACCACTGGACATGGAATTCTTTTGATGCACATTTTCTATACTATGACAAAAAATAAAACACTTTCTATGTTTTAGAATACATACACATATTTGGCTATAACGCAGGATTGGATTTCTTCCAGAAGCAAGACTTGATTTTAGCATGGGTATGGGTAAACTGGGTTGTAGCCCTGGCCCCTCTGATTTTAGGGATTCTGAAATTTAGTGTGCAATTTTCGTAAAGCTGATATTTTATATCTGTTTCGACGTTGCACTGATTATAATCAATATTTTGAATTGTTAGAGCAAGATAAGTTTAAAATATATTCATCGAAATACAGTAAAACCTCTCAATAGCGGACACCCCAGAACGACGGAATTTGTCTGTTATTCCGAAGAGTCCGCTTTCTCCGAATAACAGACAAATTCTGCGATGCTACGGTGTACACTATTGAGAGATTTTATTGTATTTAGATAAATATGTTTTTTGTTTTTAAACTTATCCTATTCTAACACAGAAAAAAATAAAACCCAATTTCGGTCGAAAGATTCTTAGGTATGTGCCCAAATTGGGCCATGCTTGTTTTGGTTACCACTGTGTATCCATTTTGGGCACTGTTAAATACCCATTTAATTTTTTTTTTTTGAAAATTGGTATTTAACAGTGCCCAAAATGGATACACAGTGGTAACCAAAAAAGACATGGCCCAATTTGGGCACATACCTAAGAATCTTTCGACCCAAATTGGGTTTTATTTTTTTCCGTGAAAAGTTCGAAATATTGGTTATAATCAGTACAATGTCGAAAGAGATTTAAAATATCATCTTTACGAAAATTCCATACCAAATTTGGGAGCCCCTAAAATCGGGGGAGGGGGGTCCTCACCCAGTTTGCCCATGCCATCAAGTTCTGCTTCTGGAAAAATCCCCAGCCCTGCTTTATAGTCAAATATTTTCTCATTTATTGAGGATTCAATGTGGCTGCATTTAATGCTTAAAAAAAAGTTAGGTCAGAAATGACTGCCTATTGCTGACAAATCAGAGCACAAAAATGGCCACGATTCAGACGTTTCAAGTGTCTGAAATTCAGACACTATTAAGTGTTTTAAAATTTTAAGATACTTTAAAGTTTCTGTTTTTTAAACCATCCGTTTCAGACGCTTAAGTGTCTGAATTTCAGACATTTCATTTTACAGTGTGTTTTGTAAATTCATAGAGAAAGGGATGCTGACAACAGAAATAATATGTATGATTTTAGAATAACAAGACTTTGCAAAATAGCGCTAATTTACTGAAAAATGCGGTCAAAATATAAGAGTTTATATTTAAAACAAAAATTAAAGTGAAATCAGACATATTTAGTCATAGAATATCCATCTATTAAATAGTTATTAATAAAACTTAAAAAAAAAAACTAAAATACAGTAAACAATAATGTTTGATTAGATTTAAATTCATTAGCAATTAATACAGAGATCTAAAGATTTAAATTTTGAATTACACATGAACCAAAAAAAAAAATAATAATAACGTACATCACAGGAATTATTAAAATACTAAATACAACTTAATGGGTATTTGAAAAAGGAAAGAAATAATATTAACTGATTAAGATTTTGGTTAATTACTTGCCCTTATGGGCATTTTAAAACTATCATATCTTTATAAGGAATGCAATGAAAGCTAACATAATAGTGATAAGCTTGGAATAAAATATTTTAGTTTATTTCTGTCAGTAATCTAATTTAATTCATTATGTAACTCTAATTGAATTTTTCCTGAAGAGTTCAATTACCGTTACAAACTATGAATTAAATAAATATTGCCAATAAAGTATTTTATTCCAATCTTTACCACGCTTGTGTCTATTTTCATTGCATGCTCTAAAATATATGATTCTTTTAAAATGCCCATAAAAGAAACAAAAAAAAAATAATTCACTCCATAAAAGGTGAACAGTCACTCCTATGAAAGAGTGGCTATTCACTCCTGTCAGGAGTGAGAAATCCACTCCTTTTGCAAGAGTGAATAGTCACTCCTATGAAGGAGTGAATAGTCACTCCTATGAAGGAGTGGATAGCCACTCCTATGAAAGAGTGACTATTCAATCCTATCAGAGTGAAAAAACCCACTCTTTTTGCAAGAGTGGATAGTCACTCCTCTGAAAGAGTGAGTATCCACCCCTGTTTAGAGTGAATATTCACTTCTCGGGAGTGAGTATTCACTCTTTCGGAGAGTGAACAATTTCACTTTTGCCTAGAGTGAATAGTCACTCTAAAGAGGTTGGGCAAATTTTGACTCTGCGATAGAGTGAATATCCACTCCTCCGGAGTGAATAGTCACTCTTTCTTATTTAGAGTGTACAACGCCAAATTTCAAATCGGTTCGGTAGTTCTAGAGATTCCATAGAAATTGTAATTTAGAATGTTTTTAGAGCGCTTTTCGCTCATATCACCCTTTTAAATTTCGATTTTTTTTAATTTTGTTTTTAGAGAGCATTTACATCTTATAAGTAACTACAATGCCAAATTTCATAATTCTAGTTCCTTCAGTATTAAAAAAATCGCAATTTTAGAACGTTTTTCGCTCCTGAACACCCCTGGGGTTAGTGACACCGACATAAAATATAGCCTATGTTGAAGCAGGGGTTGTCACCATCAATTTGCCACCATCATTTTTGAAATCGGTTCGGTAGTTCTAGAGAGTCCATAGAAATTGTAATTTAGAATGGTTTTGGAACGTTTTTCACTCATTTCACCCTTTTAAATTTCGAATTTTTTTTTAATTTTATTCTTAGAGAGCATTTACATCTTATAAGTAACTACAATGCCAAATTTCAAATTTCTAGCTCCTTCAGTATAAACAAAATCGAAATTGTAGAACGTTTTTCGCTCCTGCACGCCGCTGGGGATAGTGGCACCCACAAAAAATATATCCTATGTTGGAGCAGGGGTTGTCACCATCCATTTGCCTCCATCACTTTTGAAATCGGTTCGGTAGTTCCAGAGATTCCATAGAAATTGTAATTTAGGATGTTTTTAGAACGCTTTTCGCTCATTTCACCCTTTTAAATTTCGATTTTTTTTTTTTTTTTGTTCTTAAAGACCATTTACATCTTATAAGTAACTACAACGCCAAATTTCAAATCGGTTCGGTAGTTCTAGAGATTCCATAGAAATTGTAATTTAGAATGTTTTTAGGACGCTTTTCGCTCATTGCACCCTTTTAAATTTCGAATTTTGTTTTATTTTGTTCTTAGAGAACATTTACATCTTATAAGTAATTACAACGCCAAATTTCAAATCGGTTCGGTAGTTCTAGAGATTCCATAGAAAATGAAATTTAGAATGTTTTTAGAACGCTTTTCGCTCATTTCACCCTTTTAAATTTCGAATTTTTTTCTTTTTTGTTCTTAGAGAACATTTACATCTTATAAGTAACTACAACGCCAAATTTCAAATCGGTTCGGTAGTTCTAGAGATTCCATAGAAATTGTAATTTAGAATGTTTTTAGGACGCTTTTCGCTCATTGCACCCTTTTAAATTTTGAATTTTGTTTTATTTTGTTCTTAGAGAGCATTTACATCTTATAAGTAACTACAACGCCAAATTTCAAATCGGTTCGGTATTTCTAGAGATTCCATAGAAATTGTAATTTAGAATGTTATTAGAACGCTTTTCGCTCATTTCACCCTTTTAAATTTCGAATTTTTTTATTTTGTTCTTAGAAAGCATTTACATCTTATAAGTAACTACAACGCCAAATTTCAAATCGGTTCGGTAGTTCTAGAGATTCCATGGAAATTGTAATTTAGAATGTTTTTAGAACGCTTTTCGCTCATTGCACCCTTTTAAATTTCGATTTTTTTTTTTTTTTTTGTTCTTAGAGAACATTTACATCTTATAAGTAACTACAACGCCAAATTTTAAATCGCTTCGGTAGTTCTAGAGATTCCATAGAAATTGTAATTTAGAATGTTTTTAGAACGCTTTTCGCTCATTGCACCCTTTTAAATTTCGATTTTTTTTTTATTTTGTTCTTAGAGAACATTTACATCTTATAAGTAACTACAACGCCAAATTTTAAATCGCTTCGGTAGTTCTAGAGATTCTATAGAAATTGTAATTTAGAATGTTTTTGGAACGCTTTTCGCTCATTTCACCCTTTTAAATTTCGATTTTTTTTATTTTGTTCTTAGAGAGCATTTACATGTTATAAGTAACTACAACGCCAAATTTCAAATCGGTTCGGTAGTTCTAGAGATTCCATAGAAATTGTAATTTAGAAAGTTTTTAGAACGCTTTTCGCTCATTTCATCCTTTTAAATTTCGAATTTTTTTTTATTTTGTTCTTAGAGATCGTTTACATCTTATAAGTAACTACAACGCCAAATTTCAAATCAGTTCGGTAGTTCCGGAGATTCCATAGAAATTGTAATTTAGAATGTTTTTAGAACGCTTTTCGCTCATTTCACCCTTTTAAATTTCGATTTTTTTTTGTTTTGTTCTTAGAGAGCATTTACATCTTATAAGTATCTACAACGCCAAATTTCAAATTTCTAGCTGCTTCAGTATAGAAAAGATCGCAATTTTAGAACGTTTTTCGCTCCTGCACCCCCCTGGGATAGTGGGACCGACATAAAATATAGCCTATGTTGGAGCAGGGGTTGTCACCATCAATTTGCCACCATCACTTTTGAAATCGGTTCGGTAGTTCAAGAGATTACCCCCTACAAACAAACAAACAAACAAACAAACAATCTTTACTCCTTTATAATATTAGTATAGATAGCTACTTCTTTTTGTATTTTGCTTAGATCTAAGAATTTACCCCATCAACGTCTGAAAAACTGCTTAAATTTAGTGAAAGTGAGATATCCTGTTTACATCTGACTTTACGAGTTTACCTTACATTCTCCTACGATTTTTTTTTTCACGAGCACCTTACGCCTTGTATAACGTGCCATATCTGTCTCACTTCCTGTCTTCTGATTGTAGAATGTCTGCATTTTAATATTGGGACTACAATGAGATTTTTAAAGCCTTATAGCATGATAAATGTGTGTTTAAAAGTTTGACGTTTCTTTAAAAAAAATTGCCCCCTTAAAGCAAAAATTAAAATAAAAAATCCCTGATGGCTCGGCCTACAGGCACAGGTAGATTTGGAAGACGCAGACCGTGGGGCGCCTGTTTGTCGGGAATTGCGGAAGAAATTACCTTTTTACGATGATGCGGCAGTTGGAACCGCCTACTTCGAAACCTAACTTGTTTGCAGGCGGGATCGGCAGGGATTTTTTTGTTTTTAATTTTTTTTTGCTATAACGGTTGGTCCTATAAAAAACTTGTAAATATAAAAGTTTTAAATAATATTAAGAGGATTAATAATAAATTTAAGCGGATTTGAAATCTTGATAATTGGCGAAGTTATGAATTTTTTTTCTTCTAAACCCCCCTCCCCCCACCCCTTAAGGCAATTTTTAATTATATCAAAAATCTGTCATACATAAATTTTCGGCCCTTCTCCTAGAAGTAATAATAACTTCAAACGGATTCGATACGTATCATAAGTAAGAAATTATGTGTTTTTTTCTGTTTTCACAAAAAGCCCCCCCATCCCCCCCTTGGTTCGATTTTGTCCATTAACAAACTTGACCGAGATTTTATGCCCCTTGATTTTATGTATCAGTTTCGAAAAGATGCGGGAGTTCAAACCGCCTACTTCGAAAAATAACTTGTTTGCAGGCGGAGCCGGCAGGGATTTTTTTGTTTTTATTATTTTTTTTTTTTTGCTATAACGGTTGATCCTATAAAAAACTTGTCAATATAAAAGTTTTAGATAATATTAAGAGGATTAATAATAAATTTACGCGAATTTGATATCTTGTGAATTGACGAAGCTATGATTTTTTTCTCTTAAAACCCCCCTTTTTTCCTCCCCTTGGGGCCATTTTTAATTATATCAAAAATCTGTCATATATACATTTTTGACCCTTCTCCTAAAAGTAATAATAACTTTAAACGGATTCGATACGTATCATAATTAAGAAATTATGGGTTTTATTCTGTTTTCACAAAAAGTCCCCCCCCCTCCCCTCCCCCCCTTGGTTCGATTTTGCCCATTAACGAACTTGACCGAGATTTTATGCTCCTTGATTTTATGTATCAGTTTGTAAAAGATTAATGCAGAATTTTTCCAGTTATCGTGGTCAGAAAAAAGTGACATAGATAGATAGATAGATAGATATAAAGTTTTGAACTGGGGGTGGTTTTGGGTTCTGGGAGTCATGATCGGCGTAGATCTGCAAAAATTTTTCAAAATTTCCAACTTAGGTGAGAATGTAATAGGTAGTATTTCTTACGAAATCTACCTAAAATGTCGATACAAAGAGTGTGATATATTTGATGATTTGTACATCGCATGGATGTTATATTACACTCAGCAATAGATTGTGCATCACTGTCTATGAGTACAGCGCTTTATTTGTACTAGAACTCCCGAAACTTGACGTCTTTCATGGCAGGGTATGCAATAGTTGTCCCAATCACCCTTATTTATGCTATGCATTGTATGTTTTTATAGAAAATACCTAGCGTTTTTACTTAAAATGTTTTACTTTGACTTATTATAAAGTCTTCAAATATTGTTGAAATAGCATATGTATAGAAAATTACATGTGTATATTAAAAATGTTATTAAAATTATTGTATTTGTATTCAGTGAAACTAGAATTTTTCTAACAATATCTTATATAGTTTTTTATATAAACAATAGGATTAAACCTTTAAATCACATCACATTTCTTGAAATTTATTTATTTATAGTTACTTGCACAGTATCGCCATACATTGCATACACTGTTAGATTTTCGTTACTACACATAATAATCGTTGTATGAGATCCTAAATGAACTTTGTCTATTCAATATTCCTCTGTTCCATACAATAATATGCATAGATACATTAACAATATTCCATTGTCTTATAAATCAAATTTAGCATGTAAAATCTAGGGTACGTTTATATTAAATATATATGTAACTGCTATACCAGCTAGTAAAATTATTGTCTTGTATGAATAGATATTCATGCAATAACATATCCTCAGTTATTTATTGTCTATAAAAAATAAAGAAAGAACTGAAGTGTAAAGATAAAGCTTTTTCTTATTACCTATGAACTCGAGTAATGCATATTTTTATACTTAAATATACATATTTACATGCATACATAAGTATAAAGTTTATTATTTAACAAGTAACCTTAGCGGATAGCAAGTAGCATTTTAGTATATAAGGAGCTATTGTATAAAGAGGGGAAATGACACAAATGTTGTGCGCATTAATGTACTCTTAGGTTTTTATTCTATAGTTTTAATAAGAAAACACTTTTTTAAATAATAAAGGTAATTTCTTTTACCTCTAAAATATTTTAGCCCTACATATTTTTACATATACGTTCGCTACAATTTTTCAAAAATAAAGAAATTATTTTAATCACCAAGTTGTCGCAGCGGAAAAGAAATATAGCCATAGATTGGTAATTTTTTTAAAATTATTTATTTATATTTATGGGCCATCTCTATATTGAAGTAATTTCGAAGTAAAAATATCTTCTTATTAACAACCAAATTTCATGTCGTATTTCGATTCCATGGTAAACACTAATTATAAATATCAAATTTTAATCAAATTCGGTGAAGACGTTTAATGATAATGTAATAATTAAATGTAATTAGATATAAACTTGATGTAATTTCATGTGAATTAGATGCAATTAGATGTAATGTTTATTCTCCTGGTGTTAAATTAAATTTTTATATTGTCATTCATATCTGCGGTGATATGTAATTTTCCATACTGGTTCCTGAGGTTTCGTACAGGGTCCTGGAATTTTCAGAGAAATTATCAGTATTTTCTTCCAGAAAAACCCGCCTTATATAATCTCGCGATTACATAAAGCGAGTATTTCTATAAAAAAAATACTGCTACTTGATCTAAAAATTCCAGGACCCCGTAAATACCCTGTTCCTTGTGTATAGTATTTAATACTCTATATTTAATCACGTGATTTTGTGCATGTAAAATATGAATGCATGAAATATTAATTATGAAATTAATATTCCAAAAAAATATTAATTCTAACTTATATTTTTTAAAGCATAGATTCATATCTCCATGTATCTATTCTGAATGCACAAAATTTCAGCTAGACTATATAAATAATTTTTAGTTATGCTTAAAACGCCAACAGTACATATCAAATTGAGAAGCCGTATAATATTTTACAGACTGATACATTTCATACGAACTATTAATATATGTTACAGCGGTCTCGGTCAATTGTTAGAGTGTTTTAAAATATATATTTATCATTTATCTAATGCTTATATATATATATATATGCCCCATTGAAAAGTATAAATAAGATGTACATGACCCGTTATGCATTAAAATCCCTGCTTTTACAGTAATGTGGTTTATTGTCGCAAGCATCTCTAGGAACCCTCATTAACAGTATGACGGTTTAAAGAGCGGCTTGTATAGCAGTGCACGATTCCACACTCTATATTTGACGAACCGATCCCGAGATATCATGGTTTGCCCATTTTTTGTATAACCTGTATCTTTTCCAACAATTCACTTATCTTTCATATTGTTATGTTGTGATATACGTTCCCATAGTAATACACCTATGTACCAAATTTCGTTGCAATAAACCAATTATATTTCTCCAATTATCTCAGGTTTTGTGTTTGTGAGTTTAATTTTGGACACTAGGGTATTTGAATTTTCATTTCCTTTTCAATTATTAGATAGCCTTTCCCGTTATGCAAAGAGAAAAGCTAATATGACCATTTTCTGAGTGACTTCTATTAGATTCTGTCATTCTCTTTTTTCTTCGTATAGATTGTTTTGTGTATTTTTTGTAATTTGTTACAAAAAAAAAAAAAAAAAAAAAAAAAAAAAAACACGTACTAAAATATACATCAAACTCTTCCGAGTTACCCACTATTTCAAACAGCGTTATTTATCTTTCAGAAACGAATATATTTTCGAGATTTTTAAAGCCACGGATTTTTGTAAACGTTTCAGAGCAGTTTTTAAAGTGTATGTAACAATTTTCTTAATCCGGAATACCGTTTTTTACGATGATATCATTTTTCGAACATTTTCAGCTGTGTAATTGAATTTATACATGCAAGACTAACAAAATAATATTAATTTTAATGTTAATAATAATGCAATTAATTTATTATGTTTTCGATATTTAGAGAATCATTTGTAAAAACGAAGTTTCTTTTTCTGCCACAGAGTTTTGCAAACGTTTCTGTGTAGTTTTTATGGTGTACAAGTATATTTTCTCACCGGAATATCGATTTTTAGATTGCTGTTAATTTATAATATTAATTTTAATCTAATGTTAATTCCGTTATTTATCATGTTTGACTGTAAAACATGTTTGTGAAACATAAAGATGTTTACTTGAGAATTGATAGCATCCGAAAAACCTATATTTCGGACTGAGAAAACTGATTAAAGCACTATAAGAACTACTTGGAAAAGTTTCCGAAAATCAAGGGAAACAAAAGAAAAAAATTATAAGTTTTTTTTTATCTGTATAATATATTAGTTTTTGAGGTTTTAACGATAAAGAACAGTTATCGGAATCGTGGAGAACTCGGAAGGTGTTATTGTATAATTTCGTTTGTGGTTACATTATATTTCTCTAGATTAAAAACCATTTGTCTTCTCTTTTATAGTGTGCAAAGTATGATTAAGTAGTTACATTGTTATAGAATAAAAAGGTTGCGGGGAGACTGCTTACTCAACTGTTAGTGATGTACAATCATCCAATCAAAATTTACAGTACATATACAGTGTCAGCGTTCAGCTAGTAATGCACTGCAAATGTACAATTAATATTTAAAACCGTAAAAATTTTCAGAAAATTTTAAATAAATATATAAAAATAAAGCTCTTGTGTAAGAGCCCTTTTTTCCATACGTATAGTGTTCCAGTTATTTAGCTGTTCTTTGTTGACGGCTAGAAAACACAAAGTAGAACTTTGCATTTGACACAGGTAGAAGATGTGAAGGACCCTGTCAAGCTGTTTATGCTGAAAAATACTTAAAATTACAATGAAAAATATATATAAACGTAAAATTAATTATTTTTTTAAAGCACGTTTTTTTTGTGCAATCAATGTTCATCTTTAAAATACCACATAACTTCATGGCTACGATTCATGTTGCTCCTTAACATTTTCGTTTGAATGCGTGAATTTGGCGTGGACTTATATTATGGAAAATTTACCGCTTTTATTTCTGCATCGTATAGAGCGTGGACTGGTAAATATATTAACAAGCATTAATACCTGTTCAATTCCTTTTTAAGGCATAACAACATGATAGAAAATAAATACTAAATCAGCAATCTACTGAGGCTTTCTAAATTATTTTCTAAGCATATAAATGTAAATAAATTAATATTTAGTTATTACATGATGTTTAAGCCCTAAAAATGTGAAAATATTCTATTGTCATCGGGACAATATAACAACACACAATTTAAATAAATCTAGGACATCAAGACGTGGATGAAAATTCGCATCTTTATAAACATGAACCAAATTCAGTTACAGAACATAATAAGTATAAATATAAAAGTAGTTTTTTTTAAACACTCTTTCATAAGCATTCAATGACTATTTTATAAAATGCGCCTGCTTTATATGACTGAAATTTATGTGTGTTAACAATATATTATATATATATATACATGTATCCGTTACAATACGTTAATTTAGTGTGGGTCATGAATATGAAAATTTCAGTGCTTTGATTTATACTTTGTAGAAACACGTACTGGTACTGGTCGAAATCCGAACCCCCGATAGGATTATTTTTTTTATTTAAATATTTATAGAATTATAAGAAATATAGAACAGTTAAAGGGAAGGAGGATACAAGCAAAATAGCAATATATTATTAGAAATAGCAAGATATAAAATTAGATATTTTCCTACCTTTTATGCGAATAGCCTATTTTATTTTTACACAATTCTCTATTTTTAAATGAAAAGTTTTGCTTTCTGTTTTCATTTCAACTTTTATTTTTTACGTTTTCCGCAATTACCAGTGTAATTTCCACATACCTCTAACTGGAGCACCCCGCATCCCAGTTTGATAACTGCTGCCCCGCTATACAGAAATGTTAATTTTCATCCTGCAAACGGCACAATATTGGTACGCCATACCGATAAGTTCGAATTGAAACATTACCAAACTGAACACATTAATATACTGGAATACTTTGTTTCATACTCTTTCTATTTGAAGGACAACTGGAAAAATGTATAAAAAATCACAAACTAGTTATTCTGAGTGCATATCGTAACACGCGTCCGATCTTCACCTGTGTGTTGATAAGTATTTTCAACTGTGCGAAAGAACGGCCTTCATTTTCACTCCAATTCAAAATATCAAAGCATCCTACAACTTTCAAGCTCTCAGTTCACACTACCACCTTCATTTTTACGAAAATGGTCATAATTGATTTTCTTAAATACTTCGTTTGTGTCACCATGAGATATTACTTAATGGTATAAAATAAATTTAAGCAACCATGTAGCCTATTAAAAGTATTTATGATTGTTGATTTTACGAAAGTGTTTTAAGAAATAATTGAATGTATTTTTCTTATTAAGGTATTCGCACACCTTCGATTGGGTTTTTCTTAAAATTTTGAAATTTTCTCTTTATACCAACTTTTTCTAATGACATTTAAGTTGAAACTTTGAAAAATATATAAACATTTCAGAAATTACACAGAAATAATTTTTTTAAAGTAAAAATTAGTGAAAATTATGTGAAAAATAGACATTTGTGCAAAACATGATAACTCAAAATCAGAATTCCTTTGTCTCTTTATTATGCATTTATCATTTTGTAAATTGCATAATAAAGAGAATAACTTTTTCTAGGACATACACTAGTCGTATTATAATAACATGTCTATCACAGTAGATATGGCACTTAAAGTATTAATGTAATGAAAAATTCGTAAAATTTCTTGCAACTTTTTAAACTTATACTACTATAAATATAAAACTAATAATTAATATATCATCATGATTGTAGTCTATTCCCTCAATAAACATTTGTAAAATAAGTAAAAAAAAAGTTCAATGCATTTCATGCATAATTTTTTGCTACAGGATGTTTTGAGTACAGCAAAAATTCTAAAAATCTTCATTTTAAGAAAAAGCTAAAAATAACTTTTAAAGGCGGTTCTTGCGATAAAAATAATTATTATTCTTTAAAGGTTTAATTATATACTCCATGTATTTCGTTGAACATATAATCTAATTTAAATGCTAATTCTTGAAAAAGAAGAATGTAAACATACATTTCAGCTTACTTTCAGTCTGCAGAACGATATTTCCGGTTGTAAAATTCTTCGGCAAGCTGTAATAGATGTAACTTTAAACGGCTGTAACTAGTATTCTAATTCAGTTACAACCACAATTAAAGCAGAATTCGATAGATAAAAGATGGGATTTTAATATTATTGAAAAAATGAAAAATCGATATTTTCAACGAAAATGACGTTTTGAAGGTGTGCGGATACCTTAATGAGTAATACTTTTTATAAAATATATATACTTTACTAATAATACGTCATTAATACGTTATTAATAATATGATTTTTTTTAAGAAGTACTATATTTTTACCTCTTTCAATGACATTAAATAGTTACAGGAAATTGCATTGAGTTCTATTGGGAAAAAAGAAAGTTTGGTATTTTATTACACCTTATAAGAATCTGCCTACATTACCTAGTTAAGTGAAGCGAAATTAATGATTTGGAAAAGAACGTGTATGTTTGGACTTTTTAAAGATATAAACATTTAAAAATATATGAATTTATTCTCAGAATATATAACTAATAATACGTCATTAATACGTTATTAATAATATGATTTTTTTTTAAGAAATACTATATTTTTACCTCTTTCAATGACATTAAATAAATTATGGAAATTGCATTGAGTTCTATTGGGGGAAAAAAGAAAGTTTGGTATTTTATTACACCTTATAATAATCTGCCTACATTACCTAATTAAGTGAAGCGAAATTAATAATTTGGAAAAGAACGCGTATGTTTGGACTTTTTAAAGATACAAACATTTAAAAAATATATGAATTTATTGTCAGAATATATAACTAATAATACGTCATTAATACGTTATTAATAATATGATTTTTTTTAAGAAATACTATATTTTTACGTCTTTCAATGACATTAAATAGTTACAGGAAATTGCATTGAGTTCTATTGGGGGAAAAAGAAAGTTTGGTATTTTATTTCACCTTATAAGAATCTGCCTACATTACCTAGTTAAGTGAAGCGAAATTAATGATTTGGAAAAGAACGTGTATGTTTGGACTTTTTAAAGATACAAACATTTAAAAAGAATATTAATTTATTGTTAGAATATATAACTAATAATACGTCATTAATACGTTATTAATAATATTATTATTTTTTTAAGAAGTACTATATTTTTACCTCTTTCAATGACATTAAATAGTTATAGGAAAATTGCATTGAATTCTATTGGGGAAAAAAAGAAAGTTTGGTATTTTATTACAACTTATAAGAATCTGCCTACATTACCTAGTTAAATGAAGCGAAATTAATGATTTGGAAAAGAACGTGTATGTTTGGACTTTTTAAAGATACAAACATTTAAAAAGAATATTAATTTATTGTTAGAATATATAACTAACAATACGTCATTAATACGTTATTAATAATATTATTATTTTTTTAAGAAGTACTATATTTTTACCTCTTTCAATGACATTAAATAGTTATAGGAAAATTGCATGGAGTTCTATTGGGGAAAAAAAGAAAGTTTGGTATTTTATTACAACTTATAAGAATCTGCCTACATTACCTAGTTAAATGAAGCGAAATTAAGGATTTGGAAAAGAACGTATATGTTTGGACTTTTTAAAGATACAAACATTTAAAAAGAATATGAATTTATTGTCAGAATATTTTTTTATACGATGTGCATAAGGTAATTCATTTAATTATTTAATGTAATATAATGTTTTTCTTCTTTTTTCTTTGTAACAGAACTTTGTCTTGTAAAACTGAGTAATGGATTATATTATTTGATATACAACAATATTTTGAAAGCTCTTTCTTACGACAAAGTACTGAACGACATTTGTATTCAACGTTATATTTTCTTGTAATTTTTTATTATTATTTTTTTATGAAATAAATTTAGACAAAATATAGCTAATAGTCATTCTTCTCTCTCTTTGAAGTTTAAAATGCATGTATGTCCTAAAGAGTATATTTAATAAGAATTCTTAAATGAAAAAATATCTGAAACAAAATATCTAAATGAGAATGAACATTTCATATTAGAACTTTGCTTTGAAAAATAATCCTTATTAATGAAAAATATAATGAAAATAATCACTGTGAAAGAGTAAAAGTTGCAATTAAAGGTATTTTTCTAAGTTTGCATTTTTTCGATATATAACTACGATCAAAATGTTAAAACTTTAACACATATTTCATTTGACACGATTTTTTTTAACGGGACATTTTTATAGTGCATTTCATAAAATTAAAAAACCTATTTTTAGTAAAATAAATAATTTATCTATTAAACAAAGAATCGGTAAATAGTTATTTGTGTTGTATTTTTACGTATGTCACTGCATTTTATGTATTTCTTTTTAACTAATTAATTTTCTTCCTGCATCTTAAAATTATAAAGCAGACTTGTAACAAAAGTGTGAAAAACCAAATGTTTTAAATAGCTCAAAATTTCAGGAAAAGTGTATTTTCAAAATTTTCTTTGCTCAAATTAAAGGAAATAGTTCAAAGGGTATCAAATCCTAATAAGTGCATTAATAACTACTCTTTTAAGAAAAAACAATAAATATTGTTGTTTTGGTTGTTCTATAAATGTAAATAAGTTTATTCTCTTTGAAAGAAACTTTACTAATTATCTGAATAACAATGAAAGAAATTTTTGTCTGATTTACTCAGGACATCATCTTGCAACTTCTTCAACATGCACCATACATCTTCAACTTAGCCCCAAGCGATTTGTATCTGTTTAGTCCACTAAAAAACCATCTTGGAAGCAAGATGATGTTCACAAATGATGAAAAGGTTCAACTTGAAGTCCTAATGAGGACACAGCAACCCTGAGACAGCACCCCAAAGAATTGTATGCATCTGGTGTTGGGGCAATGATAAAACGGTGATACAAGTGCAGGAATATTGGTGGAAAATATGTTGAGAAATAAAAATAGTTTTGAAGTTAATATCATTGTAAGTTATTATTTAATTATCTTTTGGGACTTACGTAATGACTTGCCCTTATATATTTTTAACAAATCCATTTTTAATAAATAAAGTAATTGAAATACATTTTATAAGTTATTGGTATAAGTTTATCAGATACGTTAAAATGAATTTTTTGACAGAAGAATTGAAGCAAAATTGAATATCTCAAAGTCATTTTTAATTCAATAATTATTAGAAAATACAAATAATGAAAACATGTTAATCACTTTTATTAATTAATAAAAGAATTTGGGCATACAAGATGTTTTTACTTCGTCATTTGAATATGTCGCAGTTCTTACATATTCATTTATCTGTGTGCTCTGTCAAAATGATACAAGTTTCAAGCGTATTATTCTAAATAAGGATCAGATGAATATGCAAATAACGGCTGGGGAAAAACATTTCTTTTTCATTTTAGTTAATTGAAATAATGAAATTAAGTACAATATAGTTTAAATAGCTTAACAAAATTTTGTTTTTTATAAGTAACAATAAATCTAATGTAAAAAGAATTTTTGTTAAAGCCTATTTTTTATATGATATGTTATGGCATATCAAGATTTTAACATCGTAGTGAATTTATGTAACTATTTTAACATCTTTCAACAAAATATGACAATATGTGTCTCAGAATCTATCTGTGAAACTCTTCATATTTATACTGTATGGGATACTTTATGAGCATTATTTCTGTAAAAAAATTGTAGAAGCAAGATATATTTCTTAAATTTAAAAAATGCATTTTACCTATATAAAGCTTAGTTTTACTTATTCTAATAATAATTTGTGAAATATTTATAATTTACTTAATTATACATACGCTCACACACACACACACACACACACACACACACATATATATATATATATATATATATATATATATATATATATACATTAATTATTTCAGATTAAATAAATATATTTATTTTAATTTAGCATGTTTATTAAAGATAGTATCGATTACATTTTATTACTCACTAAATACTAACAAATGCATTTGATGGATTCGTGATATTCACGTGCATTAATTGATAAAATAATAAAGGAAAACATAACTTGACCAATATTTTTTATTATGTAAATATTCTACTATTTACTTTTATGTACAATTATAATGCTTCTCTGAAAGTTTCCTTCCCAAATAGCCATTTTATCACCTTAATATTTGGCTTTTATGTTGCATCCCTTTATCTGCATATGCTTCCAAACAAGTAACACATAAATTGTATATCCGACCTTTCTTAGAAATGCGAGATTTCCATATAGATGCCTTAAATATGTGTATGTAACGAAAGTGAAAATCAATTCTTTTCAGTTTAGGTATTAATATGCACAAAGATGAATTTTAATCGCTATTAAAATAACTTAAAGTAATGTAATATGAATAGTATTACCATTTCGGATTAACACCGAATGTTCCTTAGAAAAAATTAAGTTATATAAAAATCTACATGTGTTGTATAATGTGGTAACACATTTCTAGATTATAACATATAATAATGACACATAAATATTTTACTATAAGTTAATGAAGTTTGAAAATATATATGTCTGTTTATGTATTTTTGAATATACGCGCTGAACAGGATATTTTTAAACATTTGCATTTACCTGTAAATCACCCCCCTCATTAAGCGAGAAGGAAACTGTAACGAATAAGGCCAAGTAAAGGTTTTCAGATCTCAATAAAATGTGTTATATCAGAATTAACATTTTAAATGTTGATGGATATAGTATTTATGCATTATTTTTACAAAATTAAATCATGCAAACTTTTAAAGTTGTTGAATTTTGAACAGGAGAGTTCAAAACCATAGACTCTTTAAAATGGCCTTATTAGGAGTGATCCCATATACTCCAATTGGATTATATGGGATTTCCCTACGAATTTATTGGTTAGCCTACTGTATTTCTGGTATCATTCTGAGTTTTTACGATATTTGACTGCTCTCTCAGAAAAAACTGTAAATTTATGAGCGTTTGCCCTTCAATTTTCACGGGCAACAGCCTTATTTGATGAAAAACGGTCTGATCCACTAAATAAAACAGCCTTATCCCTTAGAAACTTAGAAAATTAAGAGCAATCCACATATTCTTACAGTTCTACCCCATAAATACGGTACGACCCCATACATTGTCATCCGCTAGGGTGTAACCCTTCATTTTACTCATGTTTCGAAAATTTTAACCCACCAAAACAGCGATTCTGTGATGATTATCTAACGTGCTACGTGCTACGGAACAGTAAGCAAAGTGTTATTGTGTTTTAAAGTGCATTATATCCTGTACATTATAATGCTATATTACTTTGCCTCGTAAAATTACGGGCTGCACAAAATGATGGGCATGGATTTTTTTTTTTTTACGGGGTGTGACTGGAA
Source organism: Maratus michaelseni (assembly GCA_963931845.1). Classification (NCBI taxonomy): domain Eukaryota; kingdom Metazoa; phylum Arthropoda; class Arachnida; order Araneae; family Salticidae; genus Maratus; species Maratus michaelseni. The sequence continues at coordinate 347,023,296 of OZ007592.1, forward strand.
TCTCTGCTGCCGGCCTCTGCCCGTAATTTTACTGCAATTTTTTTGTACAGTGTGGCCTTTTCATATGCGTTACTCTATAGAATTGACTACCAAATCATGAACAAAAAAATCTTTCGTATAGTTCGCACATGCGCAGTTATAAATTGTTTCATACAAATGCCCATATCTCATCAAATATTCAATATATTATTTTTTTAATTGCAGTATACTGTTGCTACTGTTCTTGAAGTCAAACATGTGCTTTACACCTTTTAATTTCAAGAACAATTTGTCAAGATATTCAGTAGATATTCGGCTAACCGTGTAAAAGGAGATAGCGTCCTGTCACTGCCCCTTAACTATTGAACAGCAGTGTATATTTGTGGGATACATTATAAAATATTTGTATTTATTTTAAAACCTCCAGGTATTTAACATTTTCATATAAACTGCTAGAACGAGTTCTATACAGTTTATTATAGGAATTTCAGTGATTATGAAAATAATATATTTATTAATGTTTATTGCTAAATATAGATTACTTTAAATATATTTTTCGTATGCGTATCATATTAAATGACAACCTTGAACAAATACCTGAAGAAAGAAATTATAGAATGTGTGTCGCACTACTTTAAATTACAAACTTACATCATTTTTAAACACAATAAAAATATTTAAAACTTTCGAAATAAAAATGTAATAATACAACTAGGAGTAAAATATCTGATGATCAAGGTAGCCATGGGAAAAGGCATCCACGAACCTCCATTCAGCACTGAGGTAAATTGTATAACCACAAATTTAGGATTCTAAACTAATATTTGAACACTGATATGCTATCTTACAATTAATATTTCTTAAATTATTTAATTATGAAATTGCCCAACTAACTTGTGTCCACTCTCTGTATTATGCTGAAAATAACCTGACTTCCAAAGAACTTTATTAGAAAAGTCACAGTACATTGCTAATTTTGAGGATCTTTTTTTATGGTTTTTTTACTAAGATGTCAAGTTTTCCCAATAAAAGATACAGAAAATATCGTTACCAGAAAAAATTCAGAATTCATTTTTAAATAATTATGGATTTATTTCAATAATATGTAATACTATAAAATAAGGTTCAATTAAATCACTAAGCCGTTATAAAGTACGGCTTAGAATATGCTATACGGTAATGTTAATTATGCGTCCCCAAACGGCACGCGTGCTATAGCGACAGATTGGAAATGAAACAATCTCAAACTGAATGCATAAAAAACACAGGAAGAATATTTGTTTCAGATTCTTAATATTTGAAGTATCAATGGGGAAATTGATTAAAATCACAATCCAGTTATCCTGAGTTATTTTTCTTTGAACGCGTGGACTCAATATAATCTCTATATTGACCTTTTTTTTCAACTTTGTCAAAGACGTACCTGGTTTTTCTCTTGATTGAAATATACCAGACTATAAGCTCTCAATTTGCGCTGCCACCTCCAGTTTTCAAAAATGTCTTGTGATTGTTTCTCCTACACACTTCAATTGTGTACGTGGTCACCATTTAATAGTACTTAATGCTGATTACTTAATTAAAAATAAATTGAAGCAATCATGTACTAAATATGTTTATCTTTTAATAATTGAGTATATTTATTATTTAAAAATGTGTGTTTTTGAGTTTTAAAAACTAATATATTTTTACCTCCTTAAATCACATGAAATACATATACAAAACTATTAGGCTTCAGTGGAAATAAAAAATAATTTTTGTTTTTTTGTTACGCAATATAACAAAAACTCGCTACATTAATTTGCTATGAGAAGCGAAATCAATGATTTGAATAAATATATATCTCTCTGTTGTTGAATGGTACACGCATAAAAAAGGATGTAAATTTATTCAAGCATTTGTTTTTTATAAGATTACACCTGATAATTCGTTTAATTGTAATTCGTTAATTCGTGCTTGTAACATACTGTTTTTTTTACACAACTTGTCTTGTAAAATACTCGAATGGATTTCATTATTTCTATACACGTAAATAATTTGGAAGCATGTTCTTACGACTATGTACTCAATATTTGTATTAAACGTTACATTTAATTGTATTACATGTTTCAAAACATAATTTGGACAAAAAATAGTTAATATGCATTAATTTGTTTTTGAAGTTTAAAATGTATATACTTACATAAATAATAACTTTGCATAAGCCAATAAATATTCAAATGACAAAATACCAAAAAAAAAAAAAAAAATCAAAATTGGATTTCATATTAGAATTTGCTGTGTATAAAAAATATAAGAAATTTTATTACTTGAAGAAATTTATTTAATATTGGAATACAGAGTGATTATAAAAAACTATCCCGATATATGAGTCCTTAACTATCACACCGTTCACAGAAACTGACTGAAATTTTGGTTTTAAGTATTTTGAGGTATGCGCTCAAGAATCGTAGAAAAACAACAGTTAAACTCTAACAGTTACGGTTACAGTGACAAAATTTTGAAAATTTCAAATGGCAACACCTATTTTTTTATTGGAATGTGATCTTCATAGTGAAAAACCAGAAAAAGCGTTGAAACGGTAACTGTAACACGAAAATTGCCGGCGCTAGAGAGACTAAGAAGAAAAGTGAAAACAACCAATAAAGGACAGAGAAGCAACAGAAAGTAAAACATTTTATTATTCAGTGCTATCCACCATCTTTCGCATGCAACGTGTCTTCGTGTGGGACGTGGAAAATTTATGAAACACAATAAAATGTTTTGTTTTCTGTTGGTCCTCTATCCTTATTCGTTGTTTTCACTTTTCTTCATAGTCTGTCTAGCGCCGGCAATTTTCGTGCTACAGGTACCGTTCCAACGATTTTTATGGTTTTTCACTATGAAGATCACATTCCAATAAAAAAATAGGCGTTGCCATTTGAAATTACCAAAATTTTGTCACTGTAACCGTAACTGTTAGAGTTTAACTGTTGTTTTTCATACGATTCTTGAGCGCATACCTCAAAATACTTAAAACCAAAATTTCAGTCAGTTTCTGTGAACGGTGTGATAGTTAAGGACTCATATATCGGGATAGTTTTTTATAATCACCCTGTATAACAAAATGTATTATTGTACTTGAATATGTCTTACAAATACTTCTGTATGACATGAAAAATATTATCAATTTGAAAAGAAACATTTACTGGCATACTTTCTATTAAAAAGCTATTTGGGAATATAACTCTCCTCCAAATGCCGATTAACTTAAAATTCCCATTTTTAAAACAAAAAAAAAGGTGTAAGTTTTCAAAATTTTGAACTATTATTTTAAGAACACTTTTGTTATTAAAATACCGACGAATGTTATCGAAGAAAGAAAAATAAAAGAATAAATTATTCAATTATACTTATACGATATTAAATGTCAAATAAAATAGCATAAATATGTAATTATTCTTATAAATATAATAAAATCTAGTTATTTAAAAAATTTTAATATCATAAATTATAACCTACAATATAAACCCGTAATATACATAAAACAATTTCAGTCAGTTCTGTGAATATTAAAAAATATATATCTTTTGACAACACTTTTAATTTATAAAACATTTTTAATTTAAACATCACACCTAATAACTTATAAGAAATTCTATGGTCAGAAACTGAGCGTTTACTTTTCAAATGGTATCGCATATAAAATATAGATAGCTAAAAGGAAATGACCCAGTCATTCTTATCCATTATTGAATAACTTCCAGATGAGGTATCATGTCTACTTTTCATGAAAAATAACTTTCCCGTAGAAGTTTGTCTCACTTTATAAACTTTTTAGTAGACATTTCACGGATGGAAAGAACGTATGATAGTATAATATAACTGGGAATCAGTCAATTTCAGTATAAATAATTATTCTTAAAAAAATTAATATGATTTCTATCATGGTATTAGCTCATATATGCAAAAATAATTATTTGACTACACATTCTTCTTTTTACTTTTTTCATCGGTAATATCTCTTCACATTCCAATCTGCAATGCAAAGAATGGTGTACTTATTTATTAATAATTTTGAAATATAAATCACATGTAAATACATAAGAAAATAGCCTTTGGATTTGTCCTAGCAGTATTCAAATAACGAATATCTTCTTCTTAGAAACGTGTTAAAAACGTTGTCCCATGGGGTTTTCATAGCGATAACCGAATATTAATTAAGAGACATATTTAAAAAAGGGCCCATTTACTACTCGTAAATTTTGGAACCGATGTTTCTATTAATATCTGAAAACAACGAGATTAGGAGAATTCTAATTCCTTCTTCTCCTAAAGGTTACTGGGGGTAACTAAAAGGTTTTCAGAATCGCGAGTAAAATTGATGTTGCATTCGATTTTCGAAAAGTATAGTGAAATGATTATCAAACATTAAAGGATAGATTTTATCTAAGTAAGTTTCGGAAAAGATGTCTCTGTTAGTAACTCAAACTTGTTACATATTGAGCATTTAGTTTGGTTCTTCTTACCAAAGATTCTGGCGATAAAGAAAATGCACCAGAATATTTCTTAACAATAATATTACACTTAAAATGCCTTACATTTCAAGAAACATTTTTATCATGTCTTACAGTACTGGACAATTTCAGTTAGTTAAAATAAAAACAAGTAATATAATTTTTTTTAAAGTCAATTCCTACTTTTTAATCATAAATATATAAAATAAACACGTGTAGCATTAATGTCCCACGTTATCTTTATTGAACATTCTTTTATAATCATCGTTGCTGTATTTCATTTATGTGGCATCACTAATTTGAGACAAATATTTCATTTCATTTATGAAAACAATGGGAAGAATTTTTTTTCCCATTTAAAACTAAAATTATTTAATTAAATTTAATTGATGAATTAATATTTAAAAAAACTATATTAACATTAAGTGTCATCCCCTGCAAGTTTAAAAATAATTTATTTGAACTTGAGTGGATGAATAGAAAATATTTTATTAACGATTGAAAATTTTAACAAGATATATATAGAGAGAGTGTGAGCTAATAGTAGGAATTTAATAAGAATGCTGATTACATGAAAGAAACAAAAAATAAAATAATATACTGTTTCTCCAACGGAAATAATGGCCTGCAGAACTTCAACAATATTAAAGTTGACCAAGAAAAAAGACGAGTTTTACGCAGTTGATGTACACATAGTGGGCTCTCGTGCAGCGAAAAGCGTGAATCGCAAGCGGTTACAGTGTAATAATCGAAAATAATCGAATTGTTTTAGCGATCAAGGAGAGCGTTAATAAAAAATTAATGAAATATGTGTCCCCTTATTTTAGATGAAGAATCCATATTCAGCTGAAACTTCACAACAAAAATGTTGAAAAAAACCCTACACCAAATTATCAGATTTGCTGACAGAGTTTAAAACATTGGCATTCAAATTTTATCTCTCATTGGTAATAATTAATAATAATTATTATATAAAAATAATAGTTGTAACATAATATTGAAAAAAAAAAACCAAAATATGTAGTTACTTATATAACATAAATATCGCTAACACGTGCCATTTTTATATCGAAAAATAACAACAGAAAAATTACTCTCAAACACAGGCAATACAAAAACTCTTGAATCAGACATACATCCAACATTACAAAATGTCAAATTAATACAATTAGTGGCATCATGTACCGTGTAAAGGACGCAATTGACATTATTAGCAACCCGCTTTAAAATTTTTAAGATGATATTTAATGGATTAGTCTGTTATTAATATTTCTTACTAATATCGAAATTTCTTAAATATGCTAAGCAAGGTTAATTTTCCACATTGAAATTGCCATTAAAGATTTGTGACAAAAATGAGCGATGTTAACAACATAGTTGTTTAAAGTGAATGCCTATACACTATAAGAGCCTAAATAGCACATTATTTATCACAAATCTTGACTTTTTATGGATAAGAAAGGATGAGTGGACAAAGGTGGTTTCAATCAAGAATTGGTGAAATATGTCTCCCTTAATTTTGGATGTACAATCCAAATTCATCATCAAACTTCAACAACAGAAATGTGTGAAACACTCCAAACCAAATTTTAAGAATTAGTGTCATAGTTATGATTAGTCAGAAAGGTTTACATAGAGCTTTTAAGTGGTGAAGGAGGGTTTCAATAAAATATGGTTAAACGCATGTCCCTTTATTTCTGATAGAGAAACAAATTGTTAATGGATCTTCAACAACAAAAATGTCTAGTAGACACCAAATTGAGTTGTAATTTTTACCGGCATACAACAACTACGTCTTCAGATATGGCTATTGTATGCTATTTACTAAAATAAACAATAGTATAAAATAGAATTTGACAATTTTTTTAAAGTAAAATACATTTTTCTATTAAATTATTTAATTTATATTGTCTAGCAGAATGTATTCTCTCCGCTAAAGTACCATGTATCATCATATTATATGACATTTTAAAATCATTCTTTATCTAGATGTACTGTCCAACAAATAAAGATATCAAACGCATATTCGACCTTTCCTAGACGTACTACAAGATTCCCAAATAGGCGTCTGATTAAGGTATAATTAACGACAAAGAAAATCCATTTCCTTCTGATATTTATTGGTGAAAACGAAGTTAAACTTAATATACATACTTAAATAGCTTGAAAAATATGGTTTTAAATAAAGGACATTGTGATTTCTTTTTAGGTATTTAAATTATACGACAAACTAAATTATTTATAACTTAACGTGTAACAATCAAATATTTTAACTTAAGAATGAACTATTTACCTTCTTTCGATATAAGATTAAAATAGTGGTCGCAGTATTTATGCAACGTTGCAAAGACGCAAACTGTAAGTTACTTTAAAAAAACTTTTGAAAATTCTTTAAAAACACCATATATTCAATGGTTAGAGTATTATAGTTGAGATTCATTCCATATTATTCTTAGTTCTAGAACACAGTACTTGTACTCTCAGATTTGTTTTCTCGCATTATTGCTGTACTTAAATTGTTTTAACTGTTTACTGTAAATACCCCTATAGTTATTCAAGTTTTTACTCATAATAAGTTTTTTTATACAGTTCATATTACTCGACAAACTATGATTACTTTCTTTGTCAATATAGTATTTATTAATTGTTTATAGTTCAATAAGTGAGCAATTAGTATTGTTTTGTATTTATAGTTTTCACTCATATTTAATTATTATCTTGTAAAAGCTCTACATCTCCTTATATTTATTTACAAACACAATTGTTCATTCAGCCCATTATTGTATCTAACTTGAACCTTCCAGTATAATTGTATAGCCTTTGTGATTGACATTGTAATCTTTGACAGTTAATTTTCAATAGCGAAGGGCCCCCTCTTCAGGTGGTCCTTTCGGGCAGAGCTCCCTGGGCTAGGGCCTTGTCGCATAGTAAACAAACCTGCTGGTTGGGGCTAGTTGAGCTTAAGCCGAAATGTAGTCCTTCCCGCCTGGTTTCACCATGACCTTGTTACAACGTAGGCTTAATCTTTCATCTTATTAAAGGGTAAAGTTTTCTAAAGCTTTGGAAGTGTTGGAAAGTGTTACATAATGTATGCTTAACGCATGATTTTTTTGTTCTTATCCTCCAAATAATTTCTGTCGAACTGTAATTCTGAGTTCCCGTTTTTTATGAACAAAAAACATTGTAAAATAAATTAGGTTAGTAACTATGGTACTTTTTTCAGTTTCATTTAAATATAATGAGGATTTTGAGGGACCAGGTGGAAAAAGACAAACTTTTTAAAAAGGTAATCTCAACTGGAATTTTCAATTTCCGACATAAAAGTAGTTAAATGGCGAAATTAATATAAAAATCTAATTTATATGCAAATGAATTAAAATTAAGAAACTTATTATCCCATAATAATTTCATACAAAATGATGAAATTTCAAATTTTAATAAGATTTTAAAAAATTCATAATAAAGACATGTGGTACCAGTAATTTCTAATAATCATTTCCATCGTAGGTCTTTACTGCATTTTCAATAGAAATTATCCTAGGTGTAGAATTTTAACAAATGGGGAAAAAATAAAATAAAATAAAAATAAAAGATTTTTTGTATGAAAAAGGTGTTTTTTAGAAAACGGACCGAAGAAAGAGCCCTGATTATATTACTAATGCGGATGTATCTTCGGCGTATAATTCTAACAAAGTTGCAAAAAATAAAATAAAATAATCATAAAATGTTTTTTTTTTTTTTTTTTTTTTTTTTTTTGTATGAAAAAGGGGTTTTTCAAAACACGGATCGAGTGAGAGCCCCTAATTATATTACTGATGAGGATGTTTCTCCGGCGTTAAAATTCTAAAAAAAATTTCAAAATAATAATAAAAAAAATAAACATAAAAGGATTTTTGTAAGAGAAAGGGTTTTTCAAAAAAAAAAAGGACAGAGTGGGAGCCCTGATTATGTTACTGATGAGGATGTATCTTCGGCGAAGAATTCTAACAAATTTGCACAAATAAAAATAAAATAAAATAAAATGAATTTTTGTATGAAAAAGAGATTTTTCAAAAAAAAAAAAAAAAAAAAAAAAAAACAGAGTGAGAGCCCTGATTATATTGCTGATGATGATGTATATCAGCGATAAGAATGAATCGTCGGGGTACATTTCAAATAAATTTGCAAAAAATGAAATAAAAATAAAAAGTTTTTTTCTCTATGAAAAAGAGGTTTTTCATAAAACGCATTGAGTGAAAGCACTGATTATATAACTCATGAAGATGTATCTTCGGCGTAGAATTCTATCAAATTTTTAAAAAATAAAATAAAATAAAAATAAAATGATTTTCTGTATGAAAAAGGGTTTTTCAAAAAACAGACCGAGGGAGAGTCTTTATTATATTATTGATGTTGATGTATATAACTTGTTTAATACTACATCTGTTTTATTTACATTTCTTTTGGTTCAATGACGTATCGTAAAAATTGTTTTAATAGTGAAGGTGAGTGATACTAAGTACCGTAATTTCCGGCGTATAATTCGCGGATCAAACAATTCAGTTTCAACCCAGAAATTTTATTTAATAATTGTAGTCAAATATTTACAGTGATTTACTAAGTTACATTTTTTAAAATAAAATTTCTGGGTCGAAACTTGATTGTTTGATCCGCGGATTATACTCCGGAAATTACGGTATATACTAAAAAAAATTCTTGTAAAAAAGGTATATTTTTCAAAATTGAAACAAAAATAATCTGAACTATTACAAGAAAATACTTTAAAAAAATAGTGCATTTAGCTGATTTTTAAGTATTAAATTTAAAACTGCGTGAGTCTAGACGATGGCATGTGTTTTAATACATTTAAAATGCTTTCGAATAAAAATTTCTTTTATCAGAAGGCGCGTATAATTTTCCAGTCAAAGATAAACAATCTTAATAAATGATCCCGCTGTTCACTTCTTGCTCGTTTTTATGTTTGTCTAATTTTCTCAAGCGGCTAACAAGTTCCATTGTTTCCGTTGGAGTTTTATTTCTTTTTATTATTATTTTTGCTATCGTGACCTTTCAAAGTAATTTCTCATTATCTTCTTTACAATACCCCTTTTCTTACTCTTTTTTTAAATATAAAATAAGAAAGTGGTTCAAAAAATAAAAAGTAGGGCGTAAAATAACTTCTTATTTTCACGTTCTCTACAAAGAGAAAATGATCAACACATTTCTTTCTAAGTTGCTTTGTTGATTTTTATTTTTACTTTAAAACATTGGAGTATAATCGATCACTGTTGTCTATTGAGTAAGCATTTATTCAAGGTTAATTAATTGCAGTTTTTTATTATTATTTTGTTAGATTTAAACATTTGAGAGTAAGAAAATATATTTAAATAAATTGAAATTATATTTTAAATATCTTTTTATGTCTCATTACGAATAAAATACGTATTGTATTTTATGTGCAGTTTTATGTGCAAAGAAAAATGGAAATGGAAATATATGACCAAAAATACTTAAAAATGTATTCTTCCTTTTTTAAAAATTGGAATTTTTATTGTCATTATGTCTTCTATTTCAAAAAATATAATAATTTTTTTCGCTACCGTTTTTTGGAGAAAATCGTCGTATTTGACCTATTTTCGTAGCATCTTAGCTTTTAGCTCAAAATCGTAGAATCTACGATTTTTTCATATCTGTTGATAGCTCTGAATAAGTAACATGACATACAGTTTCGTATTGGAAACCAGAATCACAATCCACTTGTAAAAAAAAAAAAAAAAAAGTGTATCTCACTAGTCCAGCAGAAATAGCATTTTACCTTACAAAAATTCGGGTAGTTCTGATTTTTGGATATGTTGTAAAGGTTGACCCTCTAATAAAAAAAACCAAGTTTTCGACCTTCTAGACCTTGTGCGTTTTTCACAATACTGAAAAAACCAATAATTTTCGGCACTTTTTTCGATTTTTCTTAAATAACTCAATTTCAGTGCATTTTACAGAAAAAGCTTTTTCACCATTTTGTAGAGCATAAAATTCTCTACAACATGCAGTATTCATATTTGTAAATTGTCTAAATAGGGGGTGAGATATGGAGCCGGGAAAATAGGGTAAAATTTGCAAAAAATGCAAAAATCCACAAATGACGTTAGTTTTTGCTTAATAACCTACTTTTAGTGCGTTTTAGAGACAAAAGTGTCAATATAAAGTTTGTAAAGCATGAAGTAGTCTATAAGTTTCATTTATTAGATCATTAAATATCTATAATATACTCTAAAAATCAGAATAATACAATTAATGGTTAAAACAAAAAAAATACCGCCTGACAAGTCATTAATTTAAAAATGAGCTTTTATTTTTGATATTGACTAAATGATGCAATCAATTAATTATAGTATGTACAATAATAGGTAACTGTTGAATAGTTGAGGGGGGGGGGGAGCGAAGTTAACCAAAAAACCTAGTCGGTAGACATAGGTGCAGGGCCAAGAATTCAAAGTCGAAAGTAAAATTAATAGCTGGGAATAATGTAAAAAAATACTTGAAAGATAAATAAGTTATAATTTAGAAATTTAAAAAAGGAAAAGGAGTATCTAATGCCGAAACTAAGGGAGGTCGGAGCAAAAGGAGCATGTGGCCTGGGCGCTAGAATGGAATCAATTTTTCTTAAATGACTCAATTTCAGTGCATTTTACAGAAAAAGCATTTTCACCATTTTTTAGAAGATAAAATTCTCTGCAACATGCAGTGTTCATGTTTGTAAATTGTCCAAATAAGGGGGTGAGATACGGAGCTGGGAAAATAGGGTTAAATTTGGAAAAAATGCAAAAATCCACAAATGACGTTATTTTTTTGTGAATAATCCACTTTTAGTGCATTTTAGAAACAAAACTGTCATAATCAACTTTTTAGAGCATGAGATAGTCTATAGTTCCATTTATTAGATAATTAAATATTGGTAATAGACCTTAAAAATCACAGCAAAAAATTTTGGGTGAAAACAGAAAAATATCGCCTGACAAGTTATTAATTTAAAAAACGAGCTTTTATTTTTGATATTGAAAACACGACGTGGTTAATTAATTATAGAATGCACAATAAATTAATCAACAAATACATAGTACGTATTATATAGTCGCTTTGTCATATATGTTTCCTTTTTCTGCTGCTTGGCCGTGGTAATGATACCATCGTCTCAGATACTTCATCGTCCGTCTCTGTACTTAACTCGATTGGTTGTTCTAGGTCATCAAAGTCCTCAAGGTCCAGTATAATATCAGGAGCGTTGTCACATAGTTGGTTCTGGCACTTCACTCAGATAACTGAGCACTTCAAACCTGCCTTTCTAGAACTGCAATTCGTACTACAATTTTTTTTGTTTTTGCATTGGCAAGATATGAAATCGAGTAGAGTTTGAGGAGCTAGTCCTTTCATCATGGTGATTGGAATGAGCCCATGACCACTCCACTTCCAGCCGCATTCGAGAGGATCCTTTTTGTTTCCCAGCCATGTTTGAATGCATGATATTCAGCAGCATCACGAGTAGGTGGTAGTCTAGCTAAATTTAATTTAATATTGTTAGCTGCTCTAGCGAAGCTGACATACCGCAATACATTCAAGTTTTGGTTGGGATCACCTCCATACAGGGCAAGAAGTACACCTTCTGTGGCTTCAACAAGTTTGTGCCTCTCTGCATTTAGGTCTTTAAAGATTTGAACTTTTTGGTTCAGGGATGGGTTCTGAAGAATACTGCAATATTTCATTTTCGCATGGCTGTAGAGCACAGAAGTGGTGTCACAACCACTTACTGCATGAAGAAAAATAATATTTTGTGCAACTTCCTTAAATTTGAAACACTCTTTGGAGTAGATATCATCAGGCAGTTTCCCTCTCCTGGCCCTTCGGAAATAAACATTATCCGCAGCTAGAGAAGCCAAAATAACAAGAAGGTGCATGTCTTCACCATTGACAATGACAGCATAGTAATCACGGGCTTAGGAAATAGCTGTGTTCACTATTAGCATATCTGCATCTTCAGTGGCCTGCGTAGTGATCATTTGTGCTTTTTCAAATTCATTTCGAAGCATATAAATGAAAAGTTCTTTATTTTTTTTTTCATTCCCCAACAATTTTTCTTGTGGCATCTGTGGAAACATAGTCTCATTGAACATAACCTCAGCAGAAGTATGAATCTTCAAGCGATGAGCACTTTCTGCACTTTTTTATACTTTTTTGATTATGTTCAGGATAAGTTTCTAATATTTTCTTTATTTTAAAGTTTAAAACTGAATTCAAAACACCGGAAAACAATTCTCTTTTATACAGGTTTCCATCTTATCAGGTATAATTGTGGCTATTCTTTCTGTTGGGACTAACATTCTCAAACTGAGATACATTTACTATCAATGTAAACTTTGACTAACAAAAATATGTGGGACAAATGAATGCAAACACGACAAACCAAATCTTCATTGTGCGCCCTCTTCTCCTTCCATTCTAGCGCTCGGGCCACATGCTCCTTTTGCTCCCACCTCCCTTAGTTTCGACCTTAGATACTCCTTTTCCTTTTTAAAATTTCTAAATTATAACTTATTTATCTTTCAAGTATTTTTTTACATTATTCCCAGCTATTAATTTTACTTTCGACTTTGAATTCTGGGCCCTGCACCTATGTCTACCGACTAGGTTTTTTGGTTAACTTCGCTCCCCCCCCCTCAACTATTCAACAGTTACCTATTATTGTACATACTATAATTAATTGATTGCATCATTTAGTCAATATCAAAAATAAAAGCTCGTTTTAAAATTAATGACTTGTCAGGCGGTATTTTTTTGTTTTAACCATAAATTGTATTATTCTGATTTTAGAGTCTATTATAGATATTTAATGATCTAATAAATGAAACTTACAGACTACTTCATTCTTTACAAACTTTATATTGACACTTTTGTCTCTAAAACGCACTAAAAGTCGGTTATTAAGCAAAAACTAACGTCATTTGTGGATTTTTGCACTTTTTGCAAATTTTACCCTATTTTTCCGGCTCCGTATCTCACCCCCTATTTGGACAATTTACGAACATGAATACTGCATGTTGTAGAGAATTTTATGCTCTACAAAAAGGTGAAAGTGCTTTTTCTGTAAAATGCACTGAAATTCAGTAATTTAAGAAAAATCGAAAAAAGTGCCGAAACATATTGGTTTACGCACATTGTCTAGAAGGTCGAAAACTTGGTTTTTTTATTAGAGGGTCAACCTTCACATCATATCCAAAAATCAGAACTACCCGAATTTTTGTAAGGCAAGGCCCTTTTTTACGCTATTTCTACTGGACTATATAAGTTGTCACCACTACAGTATAAACACTAAGATAGACATTCTATTATTCAAAATGCAGCTGACAGTACATATACGAGGGCAGTTTGATACGTTCTCGGCCTAACACAGAAATGGAACACGTATGACCAAATGACGATGTTTGTAAAGTAGGATCCTTTGGATGACATGCCGAGTTTCAGACGCGTGAATTTATTGGTTATTGCTGGGCGATAAAGTAAAGTAAACAAGTTTTGTCATTTTCGAAATATGGAAAAAAAATGAAGTTCGAGCTATGATAAAATACTTTGTTAAATAATATTTAACCCGCACGAACATACAAAAAGAGTTACAGTCTATCTTAGGGGATTCTTGTACTTCATATTCGACGATAAAAAAATGGGCTGCTGAATTTAAATACGGTACGAAATCAATTCACGATGATAAACTCCCATGACCCCCAAAAACCGCTACGACCGACGAAATGGTCTAAAAAATTCACAATGTCGTATTGAATGATCACCGATTGAAGATACGTGAACTTACTGACATTGCAAACACCTTGACAGGCCATGCCCACCACATTTCACACGATGTTTTGGGTATGAAAAAACTTTCCGCTCTATGCATGCCGCGCTTGTTGAACCTCGAACAAAAACGCCAAAGAATGAACCTTTCTCAAGAGTTTTCTGAAGTGTATTGTGTTGCATATTGAAAACTAAAATGAAATATTGTCAAAAATCTTGTATTTTCTTTTTCAGGCCGGGAACTTTTCGAACCAGCCTCGTACAGGGCTGCACTAAAGAATTCGAGTTGCGAGGAGACTACATTTAAAAATAATATGAAACTAAAAATCTTGTGTTTTCACTGTCAGGCCGAGAACTTATCAAATTACCCTCGTATTGTGTCACTAGCTAATAGTCAGCCAGTTTAGCTTCAAAAACATATTTACCTCCCGTGAACAAAACAGCCAGTTTCGGCCTTGAAAGAGGGTTAATATAGCAGAGAACGCCCCCCCCCCTCAAACAAATTTTGACAAATAAAATCAAAGCATATTTTTGTATTTTTTAAATATTTTTTTCGTTTATTTTGAATTGTTTTTGTATGTTAATGAACTTAAAAAATGCGTTTTATAAATTGATTGCACTTCGAAAATAGTTCAGAAAACGCTCTGTTAATTATAATCTAAATAATGTATTTTACTTTTACGTAACAAGAATTAAGATTGCGAAAAGTGGACACTAAGATAAAAAAAATTCTATTTTTAGGATTTTAGTCTATTCTGAGATTTCTGGCTACTAACTTGAAAATTACATTTTCAAATTCAATTCTTTTAAAAATAAAAGAACATTTCTTGAATTTTACTTTAACGAAATGAAATTGTATTTTGAATTGAAAGATATATGAACAAATATTTGTTTCAACATGTTTTGTTATTATATATGTACTACATAGTACCAGTCAAGATTTGACGGTAGATAACTGGAAAGTTCCTTTAGAAATATGCTTTTATTTTTAATTAGTTGCTTTTAAATTAATTAAGTATTGAAAATTTTATGAATTGTTATATTGTGTAAGCGATTCCTATATAAGATGATGTAAGACGATATATTGTATTGTCAGTCCAGCCTATTCAACTAATGAATTGAAATAATTTTAAGCTTTTAATTTACATCTATTATATTTGAATTCATTTAGCAAGAATTTAACTAAAAATATTAATTTAACGATTTATTTTTACTTACTACAGTCTCATTTTTTTAAATATCAATATTTAGTATTTTTTTTTAATTACGCGACCTTTAAATTGTTCATTAATTTTATTTTTATCAGCCTGACACTAAAACGCAGATAAACCATGGCTATCAAGGGGATTTCTTTTATAATTCTTATATGGATACTTTTACTTCTTTATTTTTTCTCTTCTCTTCTTTTCTTTAAAAAAAAAATTAAAAAATTAAAGGTAAATAATCATATAATTTATAGAAATATATCTTATTGATAATGGCCATAGAAAGTATAGATAAAAGTTTAGATCACTTTATTTAATAGATAACTACAAGCAAAATCTTTTAATTTAAATATTTATAATAGAAAATAAGTAATTAAAAATATTGTCGGTTGTTACATTTTATTTACCACACAGTCCCAATATTTTGAAAAAAAATAACAATATTTAGCAATTCTGATTTTTTTTTCTTTTTCTTTTTTTTTTTTTTACTGCACGACCTTTAAAATTTTTCATTAAATTAGTTTTTATCAGTCTGATTCTGAAATTAAACTTTGCTGTTTGCAGCTAACGATTTATAATAGGGGAAATTATTTTCTCTTTAGTTGCTTCCTATCCTCATAGATTTCATTTCCATAGTGTGCTTCAGAACCAAAAGCAAGACCAAATGGCTGTTTTCATTTTCCCTCAAATTTGCATTTCCTGAAAACTCTGCTCAAAAGTATTTTTTTTTTTTTTACATTTGAAGTTACTTAAATATCTTATGCAATATCAACAATTAAGATATGTTGTAATTTTTTATTTCAAGGTTCAATATTGGTAATTAAAATGAATGAATATTAACCATTGTAACAAAATAATTTTTGAGACAAAATGGCTGACAATTGAATATATGCATCATGGGGAAGAATGGAACATGTCAAATGGGGATGAATGGGACTGTCTCATTCATCGCTAGAAGATGCTAAAAGCATATTTATTAACTAAATAATATTATATAGATTGATAAATTAATAATTTATGGTAATTATTCTTTTAAAATTTCATCCTCATTGTATCCATCGTCTTCAGCCATTGAATGATTCCGTTTATGGGCCTTTTAAGACAAAGCTGAGATGAGTCCAAGATGATTGGCTGACAAATAATCCTGGAGATCATATTACAATTTATAATCTCTGAGCTTTTGACAAGGGGGCATTTTTGTCAGCTTTTAGTCCTTAACATTGAATACCGGGAGGGAAATATATTGTATCCCATTCATCCATTCTGTGGGGATGATTGGGACAGAGAGGAACTTTTTTTAAATTTCATAATATATTTCTATATAATAATAATCTTGAATAGATATTGTGCATAAGATGTAGTCAAACACTTAATGTAGGAAAGGTAATATATAATATTGATAATAACTTAAAAGAAATATTTAAAAGAAATATTTTTGTTAAAATGTCCCATTCATCCCCCATCTCCTGTACATATTTTTTAATTACTTGAATTTTTATTTTACATTTTCCAACATCTTTTAATTGTTAAATCATGGATATCAAGATAATTTAGAGTTCCTGCAGGAATATTTTTCCTTCTTTTTGTTTTCTGTCCCTTCATTTTTCCCTTTTTTATGAAAAATAGTCACATACTTATCTTATTATTGTATATACTAGCAGATCTGCCCGGCGTTGCACGGTCCCGTCAAAAAATAATACAAAACGCGAAATCACTCTAAAAATCTCTGCACGAAACCCTTATTCTGGTAACTCTTTGTCTTTCGGAAATTAAATAGAGAGATTTACCCAAAGCAGAAGTAAATTTACTACTACCTCCTCAAATGTCTGGGTCATTTGATTCAAACGGGTTAGTTTTTGGTCATTTTTTTTAAAAGTTACCGTCTGATTTTTACAAAATTTGCCTTTTTGGAATCAGAAGAAAACTGTGAGTTTCGATTCAAATAATCCAATACTTTTCTTAGTACTGGAGGATGAGTGAAAATTAAACTTTTTCGTTTTCTGGGATTATCAAATCGGTAACTTTCTTTTGCCGTTTCAATAAAAATAGTCATTTTTGGCGCACGCGCAGGAAAATATTTTAGTTCAACCGCGAGGGGATGCATTTTGTTCTAAACAAATTCTAAATTTTTACTTTATAAAAAACATGACTTTTTTTTTTTTTTAAATTGCTAAATGAAATTTAATTGGATTTATTATAAAAAGGATAAAGTGTTTTGAAAGGCATATTAAATGAAACCCTTTGTGTGATCTTCAATCACACTTACCCACTTGTTTTTATTTATTCTGTCTACTGGCCAATTTGCTTATATTCTCGATAACAGAGGGAGAGTCACAGAAGACTAATATATCCTCATAACCTCTACGAATCAGCTTGCGTGTCACCGTTAAAAAAATTAGCAGTCGTAAATGCATTTCACGACTGCAAAATTATAATAAATATATATGCTTTTTATAATTTAAATCACTCTGACTGTCTCTGGGAGATGTGCAATATCTCACTTCTGCATTTTGCAGGGGTAAAATTGTAAAATTTCAAATCTTAAAAAAATTTGGAGATGAAAAATTTGAGCTATTCCACCTTTAAGATTGTAATTTTAGAAAAAAAAAAAAAAACTTAATTTTTTTTAAATATTTTTTTTAGAAAAAAAATAATTTTTGTATTATTAAAAAATGTGGGGAAAATTTTATCTTATATTGTTACAGTCAAATTTCAGGTCATAAAACAACAGAAATTGGGAAATATTTCTTACGCCCCTCGAGAGGTGAGGCGAAAAATATTGGTGGAAGGGGGCACAATATGTGACGTAGAAATGCACTTTTTATGGAATCTTGTATTGTCATAGGAAACACATACACTTAAAAAAAATTACAGATTTTGAATTCGCACCATTATGCATAGAAATAATCAAAACTTGGAATATACAAATTAATACATCCATAAGAAATAAAGACTTTTGTGCATAAAAAATGCACACTTTTTTGCGAGCAAAGAATATACTGTTATTTTATGCAAAAAATGTGTACAGTTTTTTTTTTTTTAAATATGCACATTTTTGTATGCGTAAAAAGTGTATATAAGTTGCACATAAAGTGTACACTTTTTGAAATATTCACAAATATTCACATTTCTTGCACAAATTGTGTACTATCGATTCTTTTTTTGAAAAAAAAAGTACAAACGTTTTCTAGCTGAATTGTCTGCAGTTATATTCATCAATAATCTTGCTGCTAAGAAAATCTCGAAATAACTTATCTTCGGGTCTGGCTTCCAATGCCTGCCATTATTAGTGCATTATAACTAGGCGGTAACGAACACAGAAATAATGCGGATACATGATTGTTGTTTATGTTTTCACCAATTGCGGATAATTTATCTACAGTTTGTAGTAAGTTTGTTATATGGTTTGACATACTGCCATTTTCAGGTAGTTTTGTGCTGTAAAGTTTTTGCGGCAACTATAGTTTGCTGGTGAGATTTTCTCTCTCGCGCGTGTTTTTCAACACGTCCCAGGTTTCCCTTGCAGTAGTTGCATTTTTACGTGTACTATTTGTGCATCTTTTATGCTTAAGTTGATTAAAGCCATGACTTTTCTATACTTCTTTTATCAGTAGGCACCAGTAGGGGTCGTTGGATCTTCTGATATCACTTCAAATAAATCTTCTTCTTTGATAAGTAGCATTTCGAGTTTAAATTTCCAGTTCGAATAGTTACTCGAATTTAGATTTTCAATTAACTGACTTTCTTTAAATGTAGCTATTTTTATACTTTCCACCTTTATTTATTTTTAAAGAAATCTTTTAATTTAATTCTATCCTAGCTTTTCTTTCTAGCTTTTATTTTAAAGTGGCATTAAATTCTTCTCTTCCAGAATTAGTGCTTAATAGCTAGTAAATTATATTCAAGAGACGTTCAGTCTCATAATCTGTCGAAGGACGCAGTTTTTATGGCTTAAATTTTGATCGTACAGTGTTCAGTGGATAAAAAGTACTGGTAAAATAGGTAAGGAAAATATGCGTATTACCTTTTAATGTTCACGTTCAGTAATCCTTTACGTTCCATGTGGAGCCATCTCTTAAATCATAAGATTTAATTCTATTGAATTGCACTAATTGTTGATGTAATCCATATTTGCCTTCTAAAAAAAATCATTATTAAGTGTTAATTAACTTTATGTAATTAACCAATAACTTAACTAAATAAATTTATTCTTGTATTTAATTTTAAACATTTTACGGGTACATGGAGAGCTAGGTATAATAGCTCTTTACTGGAAGATTAAATTTTTAAGAATGTAAAAAAAAATCATTTTTAGTCCTTGAACGAGAAAATAGGTCAAAGACATAAAGTTTTTCCGGTGGCGAGAACTGTTACACATATTATAGACCGGGAGGTGGCAGCACAGACAATCACCTCATCGAGTTCACGGCTGAAATTCCAGAATTAGTTAAAACTTGATTCGCATATTAAAACGCAATCGGTCTGCCAAGTCATATCTTTGGTGGAAAACACCCGAAAACCCGATTTTAGCGGTTGGCTCGTAGGTTTACCATTGTGTGTTCCTGCTCCCAGTCCTCCATCTTTTCATACCTTTGGGTGCAGGAATAACACAATGGTAAACCTACGAGTTAACCACTAAAATCGGGTTTTAAGGTGTTTTCCACCAAGATATGACTTGTCAGATCGATTGCGCTTTAATGTGCGAATCGAGTTTTAACTAATTCTGGAATTTCAGCCGTCAACTCGATGAGGTAATTGTCTGTGCTGCCGCCTCCCGGTCTATTATTATGTAGAGGTTTTTCTGAGTGTTTTTCCACATCATGCAATTTCCGTTGAAATGCATGTGATGAAATGTGAGATATATACAATTTCTTTATCGGTAATTAGATAATATTAGTGACTTGTTACACTAAAGGATATTAAATTGCTTTGGGTTTTCCATCAATTTCTAATCCTGTGAAAAAATTATCTTACAAAACTTTGTTTAATTTGTAGATGATATGGAACATCCATTTTTATCAACGATAAATAACTTTTCTCGTTTTACAACAGCTAAATCAAAGATCTTATTATAATATTGTGAAATGTATAATGTTTCTTTTAAAACATAATTTAATACAAAGAAAACTGATAATGTATAATTATAAATGTTATAATGTATATTGCTAAAAATATTACTACCAAGATTTACTAATTAAAAATAGATACACTTTATAAATAATTTTTTTTCATATTAAAACCTATTCAAACATTATTGATGATTAGTACTCATACATTAAATAACTCAAAATATCAAATATCAAATATCGCCCAAAGACACGACGGAAGTTAATAATGAAATAGATAAAAAATTATGTTAACTGAATATTGAAGCAATTTCCATGACATATAACCCATTTGATTGAACTATTGAAATTGAAATTAAATATCTAAAATTAGAATCCCTTGTAATTTTGTGTTAGTTAATATTACTTATATTCCTATAAGTTAATGATTTTATACACTCTCACAATAAAACTATGTCAAAATTTATAATTGAAATCCATATTACATATGCATTTATTTCAGAATAATTAATTTACCTTTTGTATAGGAATTTAATAGATCTTCATTTTGGAGATCATGTACTGGAAGACGAAAACTCGCATGCTTAAATAATTAAGTTCTAAATATATAATGCCAAATAGTTATGTATCTTGAAATTAAATAATTTTGAAATAATTATTCTTGAACTGTATTTAGGTCTAGATTAATATTGTATATTCGGAATTGATATATTCAAACTTTCATCACTATTTAAATTATCCATTTATTAAAAATCCTAATTTGAATGTCTAAACGATAAAAATTAAATATTTCAAAACAAATGGATATACAATGTAAAAAATTTTAAAAATGCTCTTAAGTATCTTCTTAGATATTCTTTCAAATAATATTTATGCATAAAAAGATCTCACAAAATTTACATGGCACAATTTACATATAAGCATTTATTTTGCATTGCATTGAATGAATATATTTAAGGTGAAAAAATATCCTTTAGTAATATCTGTGCATATCATTGTTGTTATTTAATATATGTTTTATTCATTTTATTTTACAGGTATGAAGTTATTATTACTGAACATGGAATAGTTAAACGTTTATAAATTTCATTGCATGTACGCCAATATTATAATAATTTATAATTATGCACTTATTTAAATTTCATTAGCGAAGTTTTTTTTTAATTATAAATAATCAAAATTCATATAATTTTATTTTGCCTAATTACAAAGATAGTAGCTGGAATTTTGAATATTTTAATGTTAAATTTTTAATTTTCAATGATTCACAGAAATTAAATTTTATTGCACAAATCACAACTATTTGCTATTTTTATCATTTCTTACACGATTTTTGGAATTAAGAAAATGCAAAGTTATGAGTTCAGCAAAAGCCATTTTCAACAATTGAAGATACGGATAGATTATGAACACAAGCGAATATATTATGACAACTCAAAGTTGTGAGTTTAGCAATAATTCTATTTGTTTATAGAGCATCATCTTCTACAGATAGAAACTGTCGTGTCGTCATTTGCCGTTGTGTTATGTGACAGTTTTTACCATCATCTGCTGAGTGTTTGTTAACGACCCCGCCCACTGCCACGCTTACTGCACACCTTCACGTGTTTTACATTTTTGTATTTTTTAATTATTTCAATAAATGGGATCAGGAGGGACATCTATGCTCTACAGACTTGGTCCACAGTCTGAGCAGTCCCTCTCTCGCACTAAAGTAATATAGTAACTTCAACAATTGTAAAAAGGAAGAGCGTTTTAGCATAGCGAATATCTTATGAAAACACAAAGTTATGAGTTAATCAATAGTCATCTTCAAAAATTAAAGAAACGAATAGATATAAAGCGAATAGACTATAAAAAATAATTCCGAATAAAAAATAAACTAATAAAATACTGCAAACAGAATTGCAATCTATTTCTCTCTCTCTCTCTTTTTTTTTTTTTTTTACTTCCATTTTTATTAAAAAAAAAAAAAAGAAAAAAAAGAGCTTTTTTTGCAGCAACTTATATTTGGAAACGTTTCCGAGTAGTTTTTATGGTGTATTAATCAGTTTTCTCATTCCAGAATTTATGTTTTTCGGATGCTGTCAATTCTAAAGTAAACATTTTCATGTCCCAGGAACACGTTTTTACAGAAA
Source organism: Maratus michaelseni (assembly GCA_963931845.1). Classification (NCBI taxonomy): domain Eukaryota; kingdom Metazoa; phylum Arthropoda; class Arachnida; order Araneae; family Salticidae; genus Maratus; species Maratus michaelseni. The sequence continues at coordinate 347,045,993 of OZ007592.1, forward strand.
AACGGGATAATACAAACATTAATATAAACATTTAATTTTATATTATTTTATTATCGTTGTATGCATAAATTCAGTAGGAAGCTGAATATGTTTAATTGACAATAAATAGCATCTTAAAAACTGATTTTACAATTTGAGGAAAGTGATTAATGCTCAATGAAAACTACTTAGAAGCGATTCCGAAAATCACTGGCAGCAGAAGAAACTTTTATTTTTTAAGGGCAAGGCAAGAAAAAAGAATTTAAAATAATATAAAAAAAATTGGTCTTGTATAGTGCTTGTTTTAATCAATTACTCATTTTTGGATTTCACATGTTTTTCCTATTTTCCAGCTACATTTTCTTTTAAACACGAAGCTATGTAAGAAAAAAAAAACATATATGGTTTATCATGCTATGGGACTAATAGATTAACTCTACATAGTTGACAAACAAAATACGTACAATTTTCACTCATGTCGTGGAAATTCGTCATTTTGGCACACTGTGAATTGGAAAAAAATTCTAAAGCTCACTGCGCTGGAATGCATCGATACAGAGAATTATAAGAATTATATCCAGACATAAAGCGTACTATGCAGTCTGACCTTTTGACTTCGCACCGTAAATAATGCTTGGAAGGTATCATCAGTATTTAGATTCAATTAATTTATTGAATAGCATATAGAAACATAGTTTCATTCCTTTATTATTAAAAATATAAAGGAAAAAAAAACATTTTCCCATCTTGTTACATCTCGAAAACGTTAAATTGCACGCATACTATCCTATGATAGGTATCACTAAGATTCTCACCCCTCAAATGCCTACACAAGACAATTGTATCTATCTGATACATTAATGTATCAGATGTGAGAAATGTATCTATCTGTACACCTATTTTGTTCATGAAATGATTTTAATATATAACAATTAACTCTTTGATTCGTTCTAAATAATTGATGACAGAGCTAAATAGCTTATAGCAAAGTTTATAGATTATCTTTAATCATGTAATATTTTCTTGGCTCCTATGCGATATTTTGACAATTACTTATTGCATGCATGAAAATATTAATTAAAAAGTGCGTTTCAGAAATAGCACAGATTGTAATCGAGAGAAACCAAAAAGAACGATATAACAGTATTCAGTAAGGGTTAATAACCGTAAATATGGATGATGGTCAAACAGAATAAATTTTTCATAAAATGGCGCAGACATCAATGGAAGCAGATTTGAAATATTATTAACACTGTTCAATACTATCATGCATGAAATGACAATATCAGATATAAATTGTATCGTTAATGATAAAAATTATTTAAGTGGTAACCAAATGCATAATTTTTGTGACTGAGTTGCAACATAACACACAGATATGCATTTTAAAAGAAGCATGAAACTTTTATATTCGATATGTCGAAACGGAATTAAACGACTTGTATAGTAGGGTGGTGCGAAAAAAGTGAAGTTGGTATTTTCGAGTCGCTATAGTGCGGAAAAGTTGCGATTGGTAAATACAAGAAAAACAAAAAAAAAAATATTCAAATCGGACTTTATCTTCCAATCTCGCAAACCGCCTAAAAATTAAAAAAAAAATCGAAATTTTCCGATATTTTCAGAATTAAAAAAAAAGTTTTACGTATATATATATTTTATCACTATAGTGAAAAATATTTGCAGATTGTACTGTTTAATAATAATTATTAAAAAATTGCGTATAGAGAATATCTTCCGATCGCGCAAACCGCCTAAATATTCAAAAAAGTTGAGAATTTCCGATTTTTACAGCATTTAAAAAGAATTTACGTATATACATTTTTTATCGCTATAGTGACAAATATTTGCAGATTGTGCTATTTAATAAAAATAATAATAATAAATTGCGTTTAGAGAATATTCTTTCGAATAATCGTGCAAGCTCAATAAAAATCGGGAAAATTTCAATTTTGAGTGATTTTGATGAATTAAGAAAATAATCACATGAGGTCAGTTTGCATTTCAATGTTAACAGTTGCATATAAATTGTACAGTTCTTTGCTTGTTTAGATATTTGATAATATTTAAACAACCCAGAACTCACCACGGGGAGGTGGTTGCACTTCGAGTCCCAGCCACACTCTATCCTCCATCCAACCAATAAGGGTGTTTGCTACTTACATTACTTAAATACATAATTTGTTATTTCATCTGTTTACGTCTGACATTTAGACGCAACATTGTACTGCGATTTGGTGGTAAATATTAATATCATGGACTTTGATTTCAGTGTTGCCCTGATGAATCCATCTCTTGATTGGGGCCCACATACCGTAAGTGATGCTTCTGTTACCAATTTCACGCACAACTCGACAGCTTGCGTGTGGCAGGGAAATGTTTTAGCATCCCAGTCTGGAATATCACCAGATTAAACGAAGGAATATATTTCTTCATTAGTTACTCTCCGTAAAAGAGTTGTAGATGATAATTTTGCTACATTCAAATCAATTAATTCTGTATAGTCTGCCGCACCGAAGTTTAAAATAGGAGTGATAAAGTTTCTGATGCCCTTACCTTTTGAGACAGTCTACCTGGCTTTTAACACGCTTTTTAGCCCTAGCTCTCTATGGGCCACCTCTTATCAAAGATCATTGCCATCAGTAGGTTTTCCGGGTGGGCAAAAAACGAGTTTCGTTCAATTACAGGGAATACTACTTTCTTCAGGTCGTCACGCTAGTATCGCGATGTTTCCATTGCTCTGTACAGATGTATAGGCCCATCTATAATGTACTTACTGCATGTTATTTCAAACCAAACTGGCATGTAAGTTTTGAAAATAAATTTCACTATGGTTTTTAAGGCATCTGATGGGTTTTCTACGTTCACGTAAAGTCGAAGGACTTTATTTGCACAAGTGAGCCATCTGGCATGTAAATTTGGGCCGGGGTCACGCTTTGATAAGTCATTTGGAAAGTTAATACTTTTAATTGATTGACTTGCGTGCATCAAAAAGATAGCTTTGGTCCTTGCGAAACAGTTGTCTGCCCAATTTTCGAATTTCACAACGAATTAATTGAAAATTTATCACTGAGTGCTTCTTACAACAAATGAGATTCTGCCCAATTAGTCCCCTAAATGACGTTTTGGCCAGCTGTTTAACCATCCAAATGTTGAAAAAGATGGCAGAAAGGTAATTCAACAAAATGGAATGAACAAACAAACCACTGAAGTGGTGGTCCGAGATGCAGTTCTATCTATCTGATAGCACCACATTTCCATCCTGTATTGATATTTGTACCACTACAGCACTACCAAATCTAAGTATTCTAGTGAAACCCTTGCTCAGTAATCAGTTCAATAGTTCAGCTCAATAGTATCAATTTACATTTAGATCTTAACCTGATACCACAAACTGACATCAGTTGATTATTTTCTTAATTCATCAAAATTACTCAAAATTGAAAATTTCCCGATTTTTATTGAGCTTGCGCGATCGGAAGATATTCTCTAAACGCAATTAATTATTATTATTAATTATTATTATTATTATTATTATTATTAAACAGAACAATATACAAATATTTTTCACTATATCGATAAAAAAATGGATATATGTATTTTTTTTTAAATGCTGAAAAAATAGGAAATTCTTAACTTTTTTGATTTTTTAGGCGGTTTGCGCGATCGGAAGATATTCTCTAAATGCAATTTTTTTTAAATTATTATTATTAAACAGTACAATCTGCAAATATTTTTCACTATAGTGATAAAATATATATATACGTAAAACTTTTTTTTTTAATTCTGAGGAAAACGGAATTTTTTTTTTTTCAATTTTTAGGTGGTTTGCGGGATCGGAAGATAAAATCCGATTTGAATATATATTTTTTGTTGTTGTTTTCTTGTATTTACCAATCGAAACTTTCCGCACTATAGCGACTTGGATATACCAACTTCACTTTTTTAGCATCACCCTATTGTATAGGTTATTATGTGTACTTTCATGTCAATATATTTCTTTATTATCTTTATGCTGTCTTAAAAACAGACCTATTTCATGATAGACAAAGATTTGGATAAAGACACTTTAATCTATGAAAGGAAATTCTATTAATAACAACGACTTTTTTTCTTTTTCTGGTGCCAAATTTTTTAATGGATCTAAATATTCATCATACACTCATTCATGAGTCTTAAATAACTGATATAATAATTGATAAAAATAGCTTATAGACGAATTTATATTGTATCCAGAATCATTTAATTTTTACTCAGTTTCTATACAATATATTGACAACTTTTATATTCAATATATTTTATAAATTGGAATTTATGTATATTAAAATCTCTTCATTCAATTTCATTAAATTCAACTAAAATATGTAAACTTTACAAAAATGTAAATTTCACAATTTTTTTCCAAGTTTACAGAAATTAAAAGATTGTTTATATCTTTTAATTTATTAACCCTCCGCCCCCGCTCCCCAAAAAAAGAAATGGTACCTGTAACGAAACCTTTAAAAGTTGTGTAAAAATGAGACTGTTGAAGTTTGAGTTCGATCGGCGATCTTTAATACCTGCGTTATTAGGTATAAGACATATTATAAAGTAGTAAAAAATAGATTATCTCTTCAAAAAATCGGCGTTTTTCACAATAAAATTAAGTTTATAATAAACGGTTTATATAAGTAATGAGTTTTTTTAGTTTTGTAGAGAATTTTTTGGACTACAATTTTCACTGATCCTTCATTTAAAAATAATTGTAAATTGTTTTTTATCGGCAAAATAAAGGATATAAAAGTAATTATGACAATACATAAGTGCAATTCACATCTGAAAACATACTCCATTAAGTAAACCAAGTCATATTTCTGTACATGAAAGACTGTATATCTAAATAAACATGAAAGTTACTGCTTACCTTATAACAGATGTTAAAGAACCCAATTTTTCAAAGAATTTTATTCATACGTGTAATAATGCGATCGCTTGAATACCGCCATTGCTTCTTCTTCACTTATAACAACTAGTTTATGTGTTACCCTGTAGATAGAGCGACCTGTCTGGCAGAAAACACATGTGGATCGTTTTTCCCATTAGGATCATTTTAGGCCACCTTCCCCTATATCTATTTCTTGTTTTCCAGAGCTATAAATAATAATATGTTTAAAGGATTCGACGTCGTCCTCTACAGCTACAAGTGATGGTGGTTCGATGCAAAAAGACAAGATTTCATTGGATATATGTCCCATCAAATATCTGGCAATAAATTTACCTGCAATAATCAGGTTTGACGTATTTTGTTTTACAATAGACTGCAAGTTAAACTAGAAGGCAGTGATGTGCTTCAAGGCGACATTTTTACTTCTTTAGTAGAAAGCAGACAAACCAGCCAAACATTTGAAAGATTGTATTGCAAAGTTGGCAAAGCTTCAAGTGTGGTGAGCAAAACTGCAAAATAATCAAACCAGAAGTCCAAGTCAATCTCAAAGTAAGAAAGCGAAGGCTTTTAAGTCAAGCCCTGATGATCTATTTGAGGAAGGAATTATCACATTGAAGTTGTCTGTTTTGTTAGATAAATGTAGCATCTCTGATAGACACCTGGTTCAGATTATTTCGTTTACTGCCGAAGCATTAGAGAAAAATCCTTGAGTTAGCATTCAGTAAACTTAACGTATGGGTCTGCAGACAAAAAAAAAATTGAGAAGAAAGAACCAGCTGCCATAAATAACGCGGGGTGAGTAGCAAAAGCCATTTATTCTCTAAACATTTGTTTTTACTGGGATAACGTTTGCTGATGTGACACCGAGGTAAATGTCAACAGAAGTATTTACTGTTTATTCATAATTAATGTTTATGTCAAAGCGCGTAAAAATAACATTAAAAAAAGTCCCATTATTGTACTGCCAACACTTACCGACTTATGACCGAGTGCAATCATCATTGCATATTACATAGTCAAGGTATACAGTCCTACTAAATTCTGTAGTTTACCCGGTAGAAAAGGAATTTAAAAGAATTTTATATAGCCTATAAAAAAAGAACCATTTGTTTGCTTTTATTGCCCTGAGTTTAGGCTGCCGGATTTAATGCGTGCAATTCTAATAAATATCGTAAATTGTATAAAAGAGTCCATTTCTTTTGTTTAAATTTCAATTATCATATAACAAAGTGTACGAAGAAAATACTTTCGAAATTCCCTGATAAGAACTTAATGCTTTGTTTCTAATATTTTTCAATCCCACTGGTGAGATTTAGAAAGATTAGAGGATGTGATTCTGACGAAAAACATTAGTTACTATTTCGTCGTTTCTTTTTTCAATTTCTTTAAGGGCAAAAGTCATTTTCCTTTTAAAAATAAAGAACCTAAATAGACCCGGTATGTGAGGGAAATGGATAAATAAATATATTATATATAGTTAAATATTTCGTTAATTGTGCAAACTTATATATATATATATATATATAATATTTTGATCAAACATTTTTAGAAGTTAGACCCAGTTAAAATTTTGGTTTGAGAAAAAGTAGAATAATATATACAGTAATAATACATAGGACAGAGCCCCCCTCCTCTCTTGAAAAGATGCACAGTCCTGGAAAAAAACTGAACTCCCCCTACTAACTGTGTAATAAACTATTGTAGATGAACGTTACTAGTACCAAACGATTGAAAATAAAGTCTACTTTTAAAAGATGTACATAAAATTTTCTTAGGGGTCATCTACATATAAAAACAAATCCAAACTTTGTTTTTTCAGTAACAAGATTCACTTTTGAGAAGATATTTTAAATCTTCAGTAAAAAATATGCCTATGTCTAGGCATATTTTTCATAGGCATATTAGGCATACTAGGCATATTAGGCATATCCAAAGTTCATAACATTCATATGATTAGTTTTAAAGAAATTAATGACTTGAAAATGATCATATTTTAGGGACTGTATCCAAATTAAAGTTCGATACTCGATTGTTGAAATGCTATAGAATGACTAAGTCACTTCTATTAATGTACTATTTTTGGCAAATATGACAATTTTACTCACTTAATATGTTTTGGCTATTGTTATATAAAATCCTTTTCAATATTAATTTTATAATGTTTACAAAAGTTGAATTATCCGATTATAAATATACAAGGTTATCTGTGAATAGAATAGTTTTCGCATATGGGAATGTAATTGGAATTTTATAGGTCTTTTTATAATGCTTTTGTTCAGATTTTTAACTTATTTTATTCCCTTTTTTCTAAATTTGTATGTGAAGACTATCGGCGACTACAAAATTTAGAATGAAAAACTATGCATAAAAAACCAGAAAAATTGCTTTTCAGTCTAACTATAAATTTTAACTCGATTGCTAATGGCATATTTTTAAAACTTTTGTAGCAAATACGCAACACATATGCATTTTTAAGAAACTTTACTTCACCCATACATACGGCAGAAAAATAAAAATAGGTTTATTAGACTTTTGAAGAAGCTAGAAATTGAATTAAAGATTTAAATAATAATAATAATAATAAGTTTTCTTTTCTAAAGTAGGAGGAAGGATCCTTTCCTCGTCTTGAGTCCTTTTGGCGAGTGGAGTTTTTACAGTGCGTCGGCTGGTGATTCTCCGTTCTTGTACAAGACCTTAACCGACAAATACTTGATTTGGTAACAATAGCATACTGTTGTCATCGAATGAATAATCTATGTGCATCGAGGTGTTTTGTTGACAGCCTGATTTGCATAAATCTGCTTCATACAATGCATGCCCGCATCCTATATCGGTAATTTTTTTTTTTTGAACCACAATTTTTTTTTTGCTTCCTACCTTCCTCCTAGGTAGGACTTCTAAGCTCAATTTAAAAAAAATGAGCTTTGTTAATTTAAAAATAAAAGCGAAACTAATTTACATAACTGACGTAAAATTATTTCTCATGGAAATATGATTTACCGAATTTTAATAAAAAATTTCAAAGCAGGTACAGAAAAAACAAAAGATCTTATTCTAATCAACAAGAAAATGAGTCAAATATTTTTTTTCTAATTATGCTTTTCTGCACGTCACAGACGGCCCCATAAGCCAGATCTTGCCGATTTTTAAACAGAATTTGAAAACTATTTGGAATAAAAAATTTAAATTTTGAATGCGCATGAAGCAGGGCATAATAGATACGAATCCACCAAAAAAAATGTAGATTGCAATTAATAATTTTTTCGAGTATTAATTTCATAATTCATAATTCATATTATAATATTATAAAAATTACAAATTCAACGTATTTATGTTTGGCTCTTTCGGTATTCCAACCAAACAAAAAATTAGCACATTACGATTACAATTTCAAGAGATAATAATAAAAATATGAACATATAATTTAACTATAGAAGTTCTAAATTTTTAATGTTTATAATTCAAAAACCTGTCATCGAAATGATTTGAAATTTTGTATTTAGGCATAGTTTCAACCAAACATTCGACATATCGTGTCAAAATTGGGTGTTGCAACTGAAAAAACAAAGTTTTGGATGTTTTTTATATGTAGACAAACCCTAAGTAAATTTTATATAAATCATTTAAAAGTATACATTATTTTCAATCGTTTTGTACCAGGACTTTATTCTACGATAATTTGTTGCAGAACTAGTGGGGGTGTTCACTTTTTTTCCAACACTGTCCATTTCATTCTATATATTTAAACAATAAGCAGTTCAAGAGCATAATTTCATAGAATCATTTTAATATAGCAATTCTGATAAGTTAGAAAATATCACAGACTTAAAAATATACATATAATCTAACAATATTCAAATGCGCAATTCAGGATGTTAGATAGTGTCAGAAGTGAGATGAAGTTCAACATGTCTTGCAAATTCGAGGTTGAGGCACCTGATTTGAAAATTTACAAGTTTGGGAACTACGCAGATGTAAAATCCTCATGTTAAATTTACTTTTGATCACTGTAAAAGAGATTGAATTGCGGATAGTTATTTAAGATTAACTTAAAGACTACTTGGTGGAATAAGCTGAAATCTTTTTTTCGCGTATTTAAAACTTCTATAAATATATTTGTATAGGTTGTAGTACGATTTTTTCTCGAAAATGTATATAAAATTATATAAATTATGAAATTTAAATATGAAAAGAAATCTGAAAAGAAATCTGTCACAATGAAGAAATGAAAGAAATCTGTCACAATTTAACATAAATCAATTTCTAGATGTTTCAAATAGGCAAATATAGTACTTCAGCTCATTTCGGATAGTAGGTTTTGAGTTATGCTTGAAATACTTCCTCATTAGAATACTTGGTACTTCTCTATTATCCCGTCGACCACTTTTCATAACAAAAAACTATCGCCAAACTGTAAGATTAAACGCCAAAAATGCAGTCCCATTTACTTGATGTCAAAAGCATTATACGTGTTTGTTATGTCATCAAGTGATTTGAATTCGACATTTCCGCGTATTTTTCATTATGTTTTACTGATTTATTAGTTATTTCATTAATTAAAATAACACTTGTGTCCTTAAATTCTTATATTTTATTTATTTATTTATTTTGATATTCCAATGGCAACGTTCTCCCGTTTATTTGGCGTTACAGTTTGGACAGTTTTTTTGTTATGAAAAGTGGTCGACGGGATAATAGAGAAGTACCGAATACTTTTTCAAAGATTTAAAATGAATTTATTATTAGAACTTCAATACTTCACATCTCTACATTTTCATACTTTTTGACGGATTGACTTCTTTTGTAGTATCCGAGCATTCAAATATGATGTCAAAATTAGGTGTTAGAATTGAAATTTTCAATTAAAGTGTATAACAATTTCAATATGTAGCTGATCCCCGAAATATAATTTAAGCATGGCATGGAATGGAAGGTATTTTTAATAATTGTTTGAGAATAGTATCATTTTATAGTACTTTTATTTACTTCAAATTTAGGAAGGGGTATATTTTTTCTATGGCTACAAATGGGTAAAAAATACCTTTTCTATTATTTTCTACTTCTATGAGTCTTTATAGAAAAAGCAACGTACTCTAATAAAGAGAAAGAAAAATTGAGATTATGCATCAGAAGGTATATATATATATATATATTATTTTTGCTCTGGCAACAAGATCTCAAGAAAATAATAGTAGCATATTAAAATAGGTTTAACTCTGCAGTCATTATGTTCTATTCGAGAATTTTCAACGGAATTCTAATATCGCATAAATTAAACTGGACAAGTTAGATAAAAAAAATAGATTTTTGTCCCATCATTAGTAGCGGATAGATGTAGATTAACCTTATTCAGTCGCTCTGTCCAATAGGATTATGAACAGTGATTTTACCTTTGTGAAAAATAGGTAGCAGGCGCTATTTGAATAGTCTATTAGGTTTAGATGATTTTTTGGAGGACGATCTCTTGATAGAAGTAAATATATTTCGTTTTGTTTTACAAGAGTTTTTTATTTGTTAAAATGCAAGGTGCGCCATACATTCGACAAAATTTTAAAAATCCATTAAAAATTTAAAAATGATGCGAAAAAATTGCGGTTCATACGAATGGGATTACAGAGAGATTGGATTTGTTTTTTAATAACAAAAAAAGTTGCGGTTAAAAAAATACCGATAGGTGGCGCTGACATGCATAATACGAAGCAGATGTCAAAGATACTCCAAATGATTCGTTTCTTCAAAGCGTCTGACAAGCTTTAGTATTGCAGCTCATGAAATGTGCCCTTTCCTAATATTAAATCTTTTTGGTGAGTGGAGTTTTTACAATGCGTCGGCTGGTGATTCTCCGTTCTTGTACAAGACGTTAACCAACAAATACTTGATCTGGCAACAGTAGCATGTGTAACAGTAACTTCTGTCATCACATGAATAATCTATGTGCATCGAGGTGTTTTGTTGATAGCCTGATTTGCATAAATCTGCTTCATACAATGATTGCCCACATCATATATCGGTAATTTTTTTTAACCACATTTTTTTTGCTATTAAAATAAATCCGATCTCCCTTTAATTCTAGACGTGCAATTTTTAGAATTATTTGTTTCTTTTAAATGAATGATTAAAATTTTAACGTATTCATGACACACCTGGTATATCAAATCCTGGGATACCATTCCTTTCTTTTTTTTTTGTTGCTTAAAAGTGTGGCATAATTGACGGCATAGGAATTTGGTTGGCCTAGAAATTGCAATATTTTGACATTTTTAAAACGAATATTACTTGCGCAGATATTAAATCCAAAATATTCTTGAGTGGTGCTCACGTGCCTTCGAAACAAGCTTGCGTTCTTCATAAATGAGTTCTCAATGTCTTCTAAACAATGCGTTATAAATATTACTAAAATATTTCATTTGTGAAGAAAATTTTATATTAAAACTTTGCTACCTTTTTATATCTAAATACTGTCGGAAGACATGTTGGCGCCACTCTCAGATTCTAATATCGCTTTGCGATAAATGTAAATCAGAAATCCTTTGCTCTTCGCTTTGTTCGGTGTCTCCAGTGGGGAGCTCCGAAAATCAATACTTTGTTAATAAAAATGGTTCGTTAAAGTAAACATAGTTGAAATTTTATAGATAGCTATTTAAATACAGTCCACACTAACTTTTCGTAACCAACAAGACAAAATTGAATGAAATGGTAATATTTAATTAAACACAATATTCATTTTTCCTTTACTCACCTATATCATAATTAATTCATATTTCTCACTCACAGGGATTTACCATTCTGCGTAGTTACTCAGTTTCACCTAATTAGTTTGTACACATAGAAAAAGGAATTGATTAAAACTACAAAGCATGTTTTGTTGAGTAAATTTTGGTTGTTTTAGCAAAATTCAAGTAAAATTGAACCATTTTACTTGAATTAACAAAACATTTTTTGCTGACGGTACTTTTTTTTTTTTTTTTTTTGGAATTGAAAAAAAAATTTTTTTTGTTGATTGAAACAAAATTTTTATTGACCGATATTTAAACAAAAAGTTTTGTTGGGTCAACCAAATTTTTGTTGATTCAACAAAACTTTTTTCTGGGTGTAACTCAAACAGAACACATTTTCTTTTATGTCATTTTATTTTCATTAAATGGATTTGTAAAGAGTCCTTCAAAGGATTCTCTTACAGATACTTCATGATGAATTACCCCCGTAAAGGAAAATGTATCTGAAAATCTCCAAAAAGTTAATTTTCGAATGGATTTCAAAACAAATAATTTGGTGAGTTGACATAGAAAGGAAATAAAACTTCGAAACTAGATAAATTGTAATGATATCCTACGTATGTATTGCAATTGTTTTCAGAAATCCAAGTGCAGGCACATTTTGTTTCAACATATTTAACCGCAATCGCAAGATATTGGTGCGGTTCATTTAGTTATATCTAACTCATAATATATAATCAGTATAGTTAACTTTTATAAGACTTTTAGAAGCATAAATCAAGTTCTTCGTCAGTAAAGTACTAATGATATTCCTTGCAAGAAGTAAATATCTATTTAAAGTAGGTTTTATAATACAATCTCGAAGTATATATCGCGCAGTTTCATGCATACTATTTCTCTTCTTTTAGCACTTTCACCCAATTAATATGCTTGAAAAAAAATGTGAATTAATATAAGAATTAAGATTCATTATTACCATTTCATTATTAACAGTTATAATTAAAAAATTGTTTTATGTAAATTAACATAATATTCATAATACAGCAAATGTTCCTGTAGTTTCATTTCTACCCTTACATCACTTAAAACTATACAAAAAACATATTGAAAAAAAGTATTTTCATAAAATAAACTAATTTTCTATAACTCCTCAGAATCTAGCTCATTAAAAAATATCCAGATAAGAAGAAGGTAAACGCTTAAAGTAATGCAATGGATTATAAAATGAAATTTTCAAGAGAAAAAAAGGACAAAATGTGAAATACTGACCGCAGCTTTTTATAATGAAGTGCAATCTGGGCGTCCAACGTTTGCAACATGTCATGATAACAGTAAGGATGTTGACCTGAAACGGGTCAATTAGTGTTTTCTTACCACCATGAACCATTGAATTCACATAACACTACAGGAAGAAATCAAGAGATTTTTAATTTTACAATCACTGATGATAATTTTTTAATTATTTTCTCAAAAACATTTTTTAAGTTTGTAAGGTAAGAAATTATGAGCTTCATACGAATGTCCGAGTTTTTAGGAGTAATCTTGCAAGTGAATGCATGGCATGAATATTTTTTTGTTCTATTGTTATATGTCGACGGGGGCTTTTGGCAGTAAAGGGGATTTTATTTATTTATTTATTTCTGTATCATTTGGACTTTAATAGAGAAAAATCATGCTATGATTTTTCGTATGCAGATTATCCGTATTTATTAAGAATTAAGAGTAAATATCTTCTTTCAGTCTTGAGTTATTTTTTCCTGTACGCAGTTAACTATATTACATTATTTCAAGGGAGCAGATATTGTAAAGCTAATTAAAATCAGACAATTGTGCTAAAAATATTATAGATTTTAGTTAATGTTGTGGCACCGTTGCGTTTTGTCCCCGGGACGTGAAAGTTTATAGGATTTCATGTTTCTGATCTATTTAAGTGAAAGCATAACGGAAGTAATTTCGTACTTGAATTCACATTCTGAAGTTTTGAAAAAGCATAAGTACCAAACATTAGTTTAGAGTACCGTGAAATAAATCGATTCCAGCGTTACTTCCTCATACGATATTTTAATAAAATGTTTTATTTATAAATCTATGTCATTCTTAAACATGATGTAATTTCATGATCTGTCGAGAGGGGTTGTGGCAAAATATCGCTAAATGATATTCGATGGTTAGAATATGATAGTTGAGGTTTAATGCCTCAAAGTTGAGATTTAATGCCCTCTTTTGTTTCCTCGCTTCATTATATCGCGGAATGTTTTATTTTCAATAAATTGATGGATAGTCTAATTGTAGTGCATGTAGCACAATTCTGATGCCGGAAATAGTAGTTTAGTAATTAACTCACCCAGAAAAAAGTTTTGTTGAATCAACAAAAAATTGGTTGACCCAACAAAACTTTTTGTTTAAATATAGGTCAATGGAAATTTTGTTTGAATCAACAATTTTTTTTTTTTTGCAATTCCAAAAATTGTTTTTGTATCGTCACCAAAAATTTTTTGTCAATTCAAGTAAACTGGTTCAATTTTACTTGAATTTTGCTAAAACAACCAAAATCTACTCAACAAAACATGTTTTGTAGTTTTAATCAATTCCTTTTTCTGGATGCTTGAAATAGTAACCTGAAATAGCAGTTTTCAATTATTATTGAAAAAGTACTCAAATATTCTTGAATAAATTCGTGTCGCATTCTAGAGAATGTGCGTACTTTTTTGACAATATAGCATCCTGGAATTGGAAAATGTCATCCAGAAATCTCTATTTCTCTTAGCATTTTTTGTTCCAATCAAAATAATCTGTTTAGTTAAACTGTAATATTTAATTATACTTTCGTATTTTCCCACATTTCGCACCATCTTAATCAATTCAAACATTGTTACTAAACGAAGAATTAACGTTCCGCATAACAACTCCATTCTACATAATTCATTTGTTATTGAAATAGCAGTCTTTTATGCCGCTACATTTTCATGAAATAAGTTCGAAAAATTCTTTTTCGATACTACTCAATTAATTACTTCTGAATCAAAGTAGATTTAGAAGCGCCTAATAAATCCTTAATGAATAATGTTGAAAGAACTTAGTTAGATAATGACAGTAATGTAATAAAATGTTCAAAGTTAGAGTAAATATTTGCGTAGTAATGTGTAGTAATGCCTAGTAATAGTATAAAAGTAACAGACATCACATTTATAAACAAATAATTTAATAAAGAAAAAATGTAGTATAAATTAAACAAATATACGGAAACCGTGATCCGTCTAATGTATTGTATTAGTATAAAATTAACAGTGAGTTCATTTATATAAAAATACTTTAATTAAGAAAGAAAATAGAATATTTTACAAAAATACACGAGCGGCGCGGCATGTTCCGTGTGCCAGTGGTGACTTACAGGCCTCTATTAAAAGAGAAGTAAATCAAAATTTTGTCCACCACTATTTCCTTACGAAATTTTTCAGCTTATATTTCTCTTGCATATATTGCAGAACCCCACTTCGTGAAGAGTATTTTATTGCAACTATTGTAGAAATCTACCTCCAAAACAGGTTTTTAAAATTACAGGTGGGAACTCCAAGGCCTGGAAGAACGAATAAAAATAATGAAAAATAGAATAAAAACTGCGAACTTCATTTTTAAACATTGGTTGCGCACTCAAGGGTCTTTGGAAAGAGGGTAAATGGAGCGAAGATGTTAATCATGTTGTTGTTTTGTTAAATGAAACTGTTTTTTAATTGAATTACGTACAACGTCCATGTCTTTTAAGTTATTTAAAACACACTGACCTAAATAAGAGTTCACCAAAAAATTATTTCAATAGATATTTAAAGATAAAATATTTTTCTTTCACTTTGGTATAAACGCAATTATTATTGATTTTTATACCCTCTCTTTCAACTCCACAATTTAACGCCAAAACAAAAATTAAAACACATAATTAAAACATCAACACAAAATTATTTTTCTGAAATCCGGTAATCTTTAGAAAATTGTTATACTTTCTTGAACACTTGAACAAAATCTTAATGATTACTTAAAAATATATTGCATGTGTTTTTATTAAAAATTTGCCTTCGTAAATACAAAATTTTATTCAGAAATCTTTGTTTCTATTGCACAAATGCTGCTGTTCAAAATAATCTTTAGATTAAGATTTTACGTTCTCAGCAGTTTGCCCGCATTTTTTCGTTTCCCCAAAATAATTTAATCCGCTGCAGACAAAAATATTTTTAACAGAATTGTATTTTAAGATATCTGTAAATTAAAGACATATGAAGTGTATTTTAGAAAGAAACAGCGGAAGAAAATTAAAAATAACATTAGTTTTATGAACATTTTTATGAAAATGCCCTCAGACGCTCAGTGGGTTTTAATATGTTATTTATTTAAACATACTTTCTTATTTTCCTTTACTTCTCTTAAACATAACTAATTCCAACTTCCCTACTAATAGAGGATTTACGTTTACTGTTGTAACTTCTATCTTCTTAATTAATTTGTAACTCAAACAACATGCATTTTCTACATCGCTACATTCATGAAGTGACTCCGAAAATCTCCTTTTAGATACTTCACAATAAATTACCTCTTAAATCAAAACGTATTCGGAATAGATTAAAGAGCCTGTATTAAATAACTTTGGTATAAATTAATAGGTAACAGTGTAAATGCAATAACAGTTTATAAAATCAGATTAATTTGAATTAAACATGAAAATGCCTCAATAAATTTAAAGGTATGTCTAATTCATAAAAGCAGATCAAATATGAATGCCAGTATATAAATCGTAAATATTAATATTGTTTAATAAAGGAACAAAATTTATAGTAATATTTGATTTTAGATTGATTTTTAGTAGCATCAACTTAGACAGGCTTAGACAGGAAATTAAAGAATTATATTTAGCTCACCACAGTGATTTTTGAGGTATCCTTTAAAGGATATTATTTGTCTCTTGCTGTTTATAATATATTTTTAAAATATTTAAAATATATTGACAACTTTTCTTTCCTCTACAAACAATTATAGGAGGGTTTTTTTTTTTGTAATAACTAGGAAAGTGTTTTATTTTTTATATATATAAATAACGTTTTAAACGTAAAAAAAAAATGTACAGATAATAATCGAAATTTTTTGTCATCTCGTACAATGCGGCAGATGCAGCATACTCCTACAATGCGGTAGACGTACTACAATGTATTATTTGTATTACAAAAATATAAATATAAAATAAGAAAAGTACTTGTTTAATATGTTAAAATATCAAATTCCCAATTATGCATTTTCACGTATAAATGCAAGCTTGTCATTGTATAATAAAATATTAAGTATAAAGTCCTTAGTTTTTGTTAAAAACAATGTACTTTGATACATTTGTAAATTTTCCATTTAAATCATATACAATAATTCATAATCCTGTGGCATTTATCATGTACCACAATCCTTTTCTTTATTTAAACTACATGCTGATTTTATAAAACAAGTATTTGAAAATAATCTGTTTAACATGTTAATCTGTTCATCATAGCATTCTATCTTCGAATTCAGTATATACAATGACCAATATCTTTGCAATTGATCACACCATAAAAATTATATAGAATTTATTTTGTAAATTTCATGATTAATTATTCAAAATAATAATTTGTAAGTATAAAGTTAAAATATATATTACACTGAATAAATCATATAGAATGCAGTCATATTTGCAAAAAATTTAAACAAAAAATACAAAAAAGAAAACTGAAAATAACTCTCGGATTTCCAAAACTTTGGATGTGATACAAAAAGTATTTCGCCCCTTCGTTCGGACTTATGATATCAGTCGAGCTAGAAGTATTAATTCCCCCAGAGAGTAGCTGAAATAAAATGTTTTAAATGTTTTAAATGACTAGTCCTATTTTTAAAGTTTGATATGTAACCATATTAGAATTACGTTTCCAAGAATAATGAAATTTAAGGTATTATTGTTAGCTATATTTGTATTACCATTTTTATTACTTTTAATTTCATTTTCATTTAAATTATCATCTTACGATTGTAGAAAAAGATAATATAATATATATATCTTTTTTTCCTTAAATAGAAACATGATTTTTTTATATTTTAGTGCGGGTGGATTTGACTGTATGTATTGCTTATTGCGTATACCATCTCAAACACTATAATAAAACATAATTAAAAATATAAAATCCATTTAAATTTTAATTTTTATAAATTTTTATTATAGTTTAGCATAAATAAGAAGTATTTTAGATATTTTACCACATCATTTCATGTTTATTTATTCAAAATTGCGATTTAATAGGCCTCACTGTAATTCAGTACTGAGTCAATGTGTATATTTAATGTAATGATAATTTTTTTTCGTTTTCCTTGAAGTATATTTTATTATTCTAAGACAAAATTATACAAAAAACTTCAATCCTAGCATGTGCTACGCATTAATTCTAAAAAATACTTGAATTTGTTTTTGTGAACTGCCATTTTCGATTTTGAAACGTAAAATATAAAAGAGAGAGTAATAAAGCTATCCAATAATCGGAATGTTTTTGCATTAAATTATTATTTTTCAGTGTATTATATTAAAAATATATTTAAATATCATTTAAACCTAACATGATGGTATTAAATATTGTAAAATACAATTGGCCTGAAGAGAACTACATTTATTCATTGTTTTTCTGACTGCTTAGCCAAATTTAGCAAGGTACTTATACTATTTTTTCTACAACTACATTACGATGAACATATTTCACTAATTACCACTGCAGATTTTACATTACAGTCCTAATTAGCCTCATTAGGACACAGAAGTTATTTTCTTTTTATTTAAAAGCCCTAACTTCATAGAAATTTGTTTCTTTCTTTTGTATGATTTCAATTTTTATTTTCTTATGAAAAAGGGAAAGCACCGAAATTGAAATAGAAAGTAGCTTAACTTATTAATATTTTTGTACAAAAAATGTATATTATAAAGTTGAAATAACAGGTATAAGGAGAAAGTTGTTTGTAATTAAGAAAAACGTTATATATAATGAAAGAATATTTTTGAAATTAAGTTTTTAAGTAAATTTTAGTTTAATTTCATATTAACAATATAAATGATTATAAAAGATTTGTTAATAATCATTATTAATTTATGATTATTATTGTTACATTAGGATTCGATTTTTTTAGATCGCATGTTACACTTTGATTTTGTTATGCTCTAAAACTTTTATGACATTTTATTTGACAATTTTCTTGGCCAAACTTTCTATTTCAATTCATATTTTTTTAATTAAATAAAATTATAAAATATTATAAAATCATGTAAAGTAAAGTGCAGAAATAGAGTTATTACATTTTGTAATTTTGTTTCTTAAAAAGGGATACTATGAGAAGA
The DNA here is from genome assembly GCA_963931845.1 of Maratus michaelseni. Classification (NCBI taxonomy): domain Eukaryota; kingdom Metazoa; phylum Arthropoda; class Arachnida; order Araneae; family Salticidae; genus Maratus; species Maratus michaelseni. The sequence goes on from OZ007592.1 coordinate 347,064,993, forward strand.
TTTCCTTATAAAATGGTTTTTCGTAATCTTTCTGCATATTATTTTCTCTGAATTTTTATATGATGTTTCCCCTTGTGATTTAGGAGAAACAAACATATATGAAATCTAACTACACTACTATATGTATAAAATTGAAAACTACGAGGGTTATAAATTAAATAGTGGCAACATAACCTTGAAACTCGCAGAAGGACAGGCATTATTATTATTCCCAGCACATTACACACAGGCACATTATTCCCAGCTATTAATTTTACTTTCGACTTTGAATTCTGGGCCCTGCACCTATGTCTACCGACTAGGTTTTTTGGTTAACTTCGCTCCCCCCCCCCTCAACTATTCAACAGTTACCTATTATTGTACATACTATAATTAATTGATTGCATCATTTAGTCAATATCAAAAATAAAAGCTCGTTTTAAAATTAATGACTTGTCAGGCGGTATTTTTTTGTTTTAACCATAAATTGTATTATTCTGATTTTAGAGTCTATTATAGATATTTAATGATCTAAGAAATGAAACTTACAGACTACTTCATTCTTTACAAACTTTATATTGACACTTTTGTCTCTAAAACGCACTAAAAGTCGGTTATTAAGCAAAAACTAACGTCATTTGTGGATTTTTGCACTTTTTGCAAATTTTACCCTATTTTTCCGGCTCCGTATCTCACCCCCTATTTGGACAATTTACGAACATGAATACTGCATGTTGTAGAGAATTTTATGCTCTACAAAAAGGTGAAAATGCTTTTTCTGTAAAATGCACTGAAATTCAGTAATTTAAGAAAAATCGAAAAAAGTGCCGAAACATATTGGTTTACGCACATTGTCTAGAAGGTCGAAAACTTGGTTTTTTTATTAGAGGGTCAACCTTCACATCATATCCAAAAATCAGAACTACCCGAATTTTTGTAAGGCAAGGCCCTTTTTTACGCTATTTCTACTGGACTATATAAGTTGTCACCACTACAGTATAAACACTAAGATAGACATTCTATTATTCAAAATGCAGCTGACAGTACATATACGAGGGCAGTTTGATACGTTCTCGGCCTAACACAGAAATGGAACACGTATGACCAAATGACGATGTTTGTAAAGTAGGATCCTTTGGATGACATGCCGAGTTTCAGACGCGTGAATTTATTGGTTATTGCTGGGCGATAAAGTAAAGTAAACAAGTTTTGTCATTTTCGAAATATGGAAAAAAAAATGAAGTTCGAGCTATGATAAAATACTTTGTTAAATAATATTTAACCCGCACGAACATACAAAAAGAGTTACAGTCTATCTTAGGGGATTCTTGTACTTCATATTCGACGATAAAAAAAAGGGCTGCTGAATTTAAATACGGTACGAAATCAATTCACGATGATAAACTCCCATGACCCCCAAAAACCGCTACGACCGACGAAATGGTCTAAAAAATTCACAATGTCGTATTGAATGATCACCGATTGAAGATACGTGAACTTACTGACATTGCAAACACCTTGACAGACCATGCCCACCACATTTCACACGATGTTTTGGGTATGAAAAAACTTTCCGCTCTATGCATGCCGCGCTTGTTGAACCTCGAACAAAAACGCCAAAGAATGAACCTTTCTCAAGAGTTTTCTGAAGTGTATTGTGTTGCATATTGAAAACTAAAATGAAATATTGTCAAAAATCTTGTATTTTCTTTTTCAGGCCGGGAACTTTTCGAACCAGCCTCGTACAGGGCTGCACTAAAGAATTCGAGTTGCAAGGAGACTACATTTAAAAATAATATGAAACTAAAAATCTTGTGTTTTCACTGTCAGGCCGAGAACTTATCAAATTACCCTCGTATTGTGTCACTAACTAATAGTCAGCCAGTTTAGCTTCAAAAACATATTTACCTCCCGTGAACAAAACAGCCAGTTTCGGCCTTGAAAGAGGGTTAATATAGCAGAGAACCCCCCCCCCCCCCTCAAACAAATTTTGACAAACAAAATCAAAGCATATTTTTGTATTTTTTAAATATTTTTTTCGTTTATTTTGAATTGTTTTTGTATGTTAATGAACTTAAAAAATGCGTTTTATAAATTGATTGCACTTCGAAAATAGTTCAGAAAATGCTCTGTTAATTATAATCTAAATAATGTATTTTACTTTTACGTAACAAGAATTAAGATTGCGAAAAGTGGACACTAAGCTAAAAAAGTCTATTTTTAGGATTTTAGTCTATTCTAAGATTTCTGGCTACTAACTTGAAAATTACATTTTCAAATTCAATTCCTTTAAAAATAAAAGAACATTTCTTGAATTTTACTTTAACGAAATGAAATTGTATTTTGAATTGAAAGATATATGAACAAATATTTGTTTCAACATGTTTTGTTATTATATATGTACTACATAGTACCAGTCAAGATTTGACGGTAGATAACTGGAAAGTTCCTTTAGAAATATGCTTTTATTTTTAATTAGTTGCTTTTAAATTAATTAAGTATTGAAAATTTTATGAATTGTTATATTGTGTAAGCGATTCCTATATAAGATGATGTAAGACGATATATTGTATTGTCAGTCCAGCCTATTCAACTAATGAATTGAAATAATTTTAAGCTTTTAATTTACATCTATTATATTTGAATTCATTTAGCAAGAATTTAACTAAAAATATTAATGTAACGATTTATTTTTACTTACTACAGTCTCATATTTTTAAATATCAATATTTAGTATTTTTTTTAATTACGCGACCTTTAAATTGTTCATTAATTTTATTTTTATCAGCCTGACACTAAAACGCAGATAAACCATGGCTATCAAGGGGATTTCTTTTATAATTCTTATATGGATACTTTTACTTCTTTCTTTTTTCTCTTCTCTTCTTTTCTTTAAAAAAAAAATTAAAAATTAAAGGTAAATAATCATATAATTTATAGAAATATATCTTATTGATAATGGCCATAGAAAGTATAGATAAAAGTTTAGATCACTTTATTTAATAGATAACTACAAGCAAAATCTTTTAATTTAAATGTTTATAATAGAAAATAAGTAATTAAAAATATTGTCGGTTGTTAAATTTTATTTACCACACAGTCCCAATATTTTGAAAAAAAATAACAATATTTAGCAATTCTGATTTTTTTTTCTTTTTTTTTTTTTTTTTTACTGCACGACCTTTAAAATTTTTCATTAAATTAGTTTTTATCAGTCTGATTCTGAAATTAAACTTTGCTGTTTGCAGCTAACGATTTATAATAGGGGAAATTATTTTCTCTTTAGTTGCTTCCAATCCTCATAGATTTCATTTCCATAGTGTGCTTCAGAACCAAAAGCAAGACCAAATGGCTGTTTTCATTTTCCCTCAAATTTGCATTTCCTGAAAACTCTGCTCAAAAGTTTTTTTTTTTTTTTTTTTTACATTTGAAGTTACTTAAATATCTTATGCAATATCAACAATTAAGATATGTTGTAATTTTTTATTTCAAGGTTCAATATTGGTAATTAAAATGAATGAATATTAACCATTGTAACAAAATAATTTTTGAGACAAAATGGCTGACAATTGAATATATGCATCATGGGGAAGAATGGAACATGTCAAATGGGGATGAATGGGACTGTCTCATTCATCGCTAGAAGATGCTAAAAGCATATTTATTAACTAAATAATATTATATAGATTGATAAATTAATAATTTATGGTAATTATTCTTTTAAAATTTCATCCTCATTGTATCCATCGTCTTCAGCCATTGAATGATTCCGTTTATGGGCCTTTTAAGACAAAGCTGAGATGAGTCCAAGATGATTGGCTGACAAATAATCCTGGAGATCATATTACAATTTATAATCTCTGAGCTTTTGACAAGGGGGCATTTTTGTCAGCTTTTAGTCCTTAACATTGAATACCGGGAGGGAAATATATTGTATCCCATTCATCCATGCTGTGGGGATGATTGGGACAGAGAGGAACTTTTTTTAAATTTCATAATATATTTCTATATAATAATAATCTTGAATAGATATTGTGCATAAGATGTAGTCAAACACTTAATGTAGGAAATGTAATATATAATATTGATAATAACTTAAAAGAAATATTTAAAAGAAATATTTTTGTTAAAATGTCCCATTCATCCCCCATCTCCTGTACATATTTTTTAATTACTTGAATTTTTATTTTACATTTTCCCACATCTTTTAATTGTTAAATCATGGATATCAAGATAATTTAGAGTTCCTGCAGGAATATTTTTCCTTCTTTTTGTTTTCTGTCCCTTCATTTTTCCCTTTTTTATGAAAAATAGTCACATACTTATCTTATTATTGTATATACTAGCAGATCTGCCCGGCGTTGCACGGTCCCGTCAAAAAATAATACAAAACGCGAAATCACTCTAAAAATCTCTGCACGAAACCCTTATTCTGGTAACTCTTTGTCTTTCGGAAATTAAATAGAGAGATTTACCCAAAGCAGAAGTAAATTTACTACTACCTCCTCAAATGTCTGGGTCATTTGATTCAAACGGGTTAGTTTTTGGTCATTTTTTTTTTTAAAGTTACCGTCTGATTTTTACAAAATTTGCCTTTTTGGAATCAGAAGAAAACTGTGAGTTTCGATTCAAATAATCCAATACTTTTCTTAGTACTGGAGGATGAGTGAAAATTAAACTTTTTCGTTTTCTGGGATTATCAAATCGGTAACTTTCTTTTGCCGTTTCAATAAAAATAGTCATTTTTGGCGCACGCGCAGGAAAATATTTTAGTTCAACCGCGAGGGGATGCATTTTGTTCTAAACAAATTCTAAATTTTTACTTTATAAAAAACATGACTGTTTTTTTTTTAAATTGCTAAATGAAATTTAATTGGATTTATTATAAAAAGGATAAAGTGTTTTGAAAGGCATATTAAATGAAACCCTTTGTGTGACCTTCAATCACACTTACCCACTTGTTTTTATTTATTCTGTCTACTGGCCAATTTGCTTATATTCTCGATAACAGAGGGAGAGTCACAGAAGACTAATATATCCTCATAACCTCTACGAATCAGCTTGCGTGTCACCGTTAAAAAAATTAGCAGTCGTAAATGCATTTCACGACTGCAAAATTATAATAAATATATATGCTTTTTATAATTTAAATCACTCTGACTGTCTCTGGGAGATGTGCAATATCTCACTTCTGCATTTTGCAGGGGTAAAATTGTAAAATTTCAAATCTTAAAAAAATTTGGAGATGAAAAATTTGAGCTATTCCACCTTTAAGATTGTAATTTTAGAAAAAAAAAAAAAAACTTAATTTTTTTTAAATATTTTTTTTAGAAAAAAAATAATTTTTGTATTATTAAAAAATGTGGGGAAAATTTTATCTTATATTGTTACAGTCAAATTTCAGGTCATAAAACAACAGAAATTGGGAAATATTTCTTACGCCCCTCGAGAGGTGAGGCGAAAAATATTGGTGGAAGGGGGCACAATATGTGACGTAGAAATGCACTTTTTATGGAATCTTGTATTGTCATAGGAAACACATACACTTAAAAAAAATTACAGATTTTGAATTCGCACCATTATGCATAGAAATAATCAAAACTTGGAATATACAAATTAATACATCCATAAGAAATAAAGACTTTTGTGCATAAAAAATGCACACTTTTTTGCGAGCAAAGAATATACTGTTATTTTATGCAAAAAATGTGTACAGTTTTTTTTTTTTTTTAAATATGCACATTTTTGTATGCGTAAAAAGTGTATATAAGTTGCACATAAAGTGTACACTTTTTGAAATATTCACAAATATTCACATTTCTTGCACAAATTGTGTACTATCGATTCTTTTTTTGAAAAAAAATGTACAAACGTTTTCTAGCTGAATTGTCTGCAGTTATATTCATCAATAACCTTGCTGCTAAGAAAATCTCGAAATAACTTATCTTCGGGTCTGGCTTCCAATGCCTGCCATTATTAGTGCATTATAACTAGGCGGTAACGAACACAGAAATAATGCGGATACATGATTGTTGTTTATGTTTTCACCAATTGCGGATAATTTATCTACAGTTTGTAGTAAGTTTGTTATATGGTTTGACATACTGCCATTTTCAGGTAGTTTTGTGCTGTAAAGTTTTTGCGGCAACTATAGTTTGCTGGTGAGATTTTCTCTCTCGCGCGTGTTTTTCAACACGTCCCAGGTTTCCCTTGCAGTAGTTGCATTTTTACGTGTACTATTTGTGCATCTTTTATGCTTAAGTTGATTAAAGCCATGACTTTTCTATACTTCTTTTATCAGTAGGCAACAGTAGGGGTCGTTGGATCTTCTGATATCACTTCAAATAAATCTTCTTTGATAAGTAGCATTTCGAGTTTAAATTTCCAGTTCGAATAGTTACTCGAATTTAGATTTTCAATTAACTGACTTTCTTTAAATGTAGCTATTTTTATACTTTCCACCTTTATTTATTTTTAAAGAAATCTTTTAATTTAATTCTATCCTAGCTTTTCTTTCTAGCTTTTATTTTAAAGTGGCATTAAATTCTTCTCTTCCAGAATTAGTGCTTAATAGCTAGTAAATTATATTCAAGAGACGTTCAGTCTCATAATCTGTCGAAGGACGCAGTTTTTATGGCTTAAATTTTGATCGTACAGTGTTCAGTGGATAAAAAGTACTGGTAAAATAGGTAAGGAAAATATGCGTATTACCTTTTAATGTTCACGTTCAGTAATCCTTTACGTTCCATGTGGAGCCATCTCTTAAATCATAAGATTTAATTCTATTGAATTGCACTAATTGTTGATGTAATCCATATTTGCCTTCTAAAAAAAATCATTATTAAGTGTTAATTAACTTTATGTAATTAACCAATAACTTAACTAAATAAATTTATTCTTGTATTTAATTTTAAACATTTTACGGGTACATGGAGAGCTAGGTATAATAGCTCTTTACTGGAAGATTAAATTTTTAAGAATGTAAAAAAAAATCATTTTTAGTCCTTGAACGAGAAAATAGGTCAAAGACATAAAGTTTTTCCGGTGGCGAGAACTGTTACACATATTATAGACCGGGAGGTGGCAGCACAGACAATCACCTCATCGAGTTCACGGCTGAAATTCCAGAATTAGTTAAAACTTGATTCGCATATTAAAACGCAATCGGTCTGCCAAGTCATATCTTGGTGGAAAACACCCGAAAACCCGATTTTAGCGGTTGGCTCGTAGGTTTACCATTGTGTGTTCCTGCTCCCAGTCCTCCATCTTTTCATACCTTTGGGTGCAGGAATAACACAATGGTAAACCTACGAGTTAACCACTAAAATCGGGTTTTAAGGTGTTTTCCACCAAGATATGACTTGTCAGATCGATTGCGCTTTAATGTGCGAATCGAGTTTTAACTAATTCTGGAATTTCAGCCGTCAACTCGATGAGGTGATTGTCTGTGCTGCCGCCTCCCGGTCTATTATTATGTAGAGGTTTTTCTGAGTGTTTTTCCACATCATGCAATTTCCGTTGAAATGCATGTGATGAAATGTGAGATATATACAATTTCTTTATCGGTAATTAGATAATATTAGTGACTTGTTACACTAAAGGATATTAAATTGCTTTGGGTTTTCCATCAATTTCTAATCCTGTGAAAAAATTATCTTACAAAACTTTGTTTAATTTGTAGATGATATGGAACATCCATTTTTATCAACGATAAATAACTTTTCTCGTTTTACAACAGCTAAATCAAAGATCTTATTATAATATTGTGAAATGTATAATGTTTCTTTTAAAACATAATTTAATACAAAGAAAACTGATAATGTATAATTATAAATGTTATAATGTATATTGCTAAAAATATTACTACCAAGATTTACTAATTAAAAATAGATACACTTTATAAATAATTTTTTTTCATATTAAAACCTATTCAAACATTATTGATGATTAGTACTCATACATTAAATAACTCAAAATATCAAATATCAAATATCGCCCAAAGACACGACGGAAGTTAATAATGAAATAGATAAAAAATTATGTTAACTGAATATTGAAGCAATTTCCATGACATATAACCCATTTGATTGAACTATTGAAATTGAAATTAAATATCTAAAAGTAGAATCCCTTGTAATTTTGTGTTAGTTAATATTACTTATATTCCTATAAGTTAATGATTTTATACACTCTCACAATAAAACTATGTCAAGAATTTATAATTGAAATCCATATTACATATGCATTTATTTCAGAATAATTAATTTACCTTTTGTATAGGAATTTAATAGATCTTCATTTTGGAGATCATGTACTGGAAGACGAAAACTCGCATGCTTAAATAATTAAGTTCTAAATATATAATGCCAAATAGTTATGTATCTTGAAATTAAATAATTTTGAAATAATTATTCTTGAACTGTATTTAGGTCTAGATTAATATTGTATATTCGGAATTGATATATTCAAACTTTCATCACTATTTAAATTATCCATTTATTAAAAATCCTAATTTGAATGTCTAAACGATAAAAATTAAATATTTCAAAACAAATGGATATACAATGTAAAAAATTTTAAAAATGCTCTTAAGTATCTTCTTAGATATTCTTTCAAATAATATTTATGCATAAAAAGATCTCACAAAATTTACATGGCACAATTTACATATAAGCATTTATTTTGCATTGCATTGAATGAATATATTTAAGGTGAAAAAATATCCTTTAGTAATATCTGTGCATATCATTGTTGTTATTTAATATATGTTTTATTCATTTTATTTTACAGGTATGAAGTTATTATTACTGAACATGGAATAGTTAAACGTTTATAAATTTCATTGCATGTACGCCAATATTATAATAATTTATAATTATGCACTTATTTAAATTTCATTAGCGAAGTTTTTTTTTAATTATAAATAATCAAAATTCATATAATTTTATTTTGCCTAATTACAAAGATAGTAGCTGGAATTTTGAATATTTTAATGTTAAATTTTTAATTTTCAATGATTCACAGAAATTAAATTTTATTGCACAAATCACAACTATTTGCTATTTTTATCATTTCTTACACGATTTTTTAGAATTAAGAAAATGCAAAGTTATGAGTTCAGCAAAAGCCATTTTCAACAATTGAAGATACGGATAGATTATGAACACAAGCGAATATATTATGACAACTCAAAGTTGTGAGTTTAGCAATAATTCTATTTGTTTATAGAGCATCATCTTCTACTGATAGAAACTGTCGTGTCGTCATTTGCCGTTGTGTTATGTGACAGTTTTTACCATCATCTGCTGAGTGTTTGTTAACCACCCCGCCCACTGCCACGCTTACTGCACACCTTCACGTGTTTTACATTTTTGTATTTTTTAATTATTTCAATAAATGGGATCAGGAGGGACACCTATGCTCTACAGACTTGGTCCACAGTCTGAGCAGTCCCTCTCTCGCACTAAAGTAATATAGTAACTTCAACAATTGTAAAAAGGAAGAGCGTTTTAGCATAGCGAATATCTTATGAAAACACAAAGTTATGAGTTAATCAATAGTCATCTTCAAAAATTAAAGAAACGAATAGATATAAAGCGAATAGACTATAAAAAATAATTCCGAATAAAAAATAAACTAATAAAATACTGCAAACAGAATTGCAATCTATTTCTCTCTCTCTCTCTTTTTTTTTTTTTTTTTTACTTCCATTTTTATTTAAAAAAAAAAAAAGAAAAAAAAGAGCTTTTTTTGCAGCAACTTATATTTGGAAACGTTTCCGAGTAGTTTTTATGGTGTATTAATCAGTTTTCTCATTCCAGAATTTAGGTTTTTCGGATGCTGTCAATTCTAAAGTAAACATTTTCATGTCCCAGGAACACGTTTTTACAGAAAAACGGGATAATACAAACATTAATATAAACATTTAATTTTATATTATTTTATTATCGTTGTATGCATAAATTCAGTAGGAAGCTGAATATGTTTAATTGACAATAAATAGCATCTTAAAAACTGATTTTACAATTTGAGGAAAGTGATTAATGCTCAATGAAAACTACTTAGAAGCGATTCCGAAAATCACTGGCAGCAGAAGAAACTGTTTTATTTTTTAAGGGCAAGGCAAGAAAAAAGAATTTAAAATAATATAAAAAAAATTGGTCTTGTATAGTGCTTGTTTTAATCAATTACTCATTTTTGGATTTCACATGTTTTTCCTATTTTCCAGCTACATTTTCTTTTAAACACGAAGCTATGTAAGAAAAAAAAACATATATGGTTTATCATGCTATGGGACTAATAGATTAACTCTACATAGTTGACAAACAAAATACGTACAATTTTCACTCATGTCGTGGAAATTCGTCATTTTGGCACACTGTGAATTGGAAAAAGATTCTAAAGCTCACTGCGCTGGAATGCATCGATACAGAGAATTATAAGAATTATATCCAGACATAAAGCGTACTATGCAGTCTGACCTTTTGACTTCGCACCGTAAATAATGCTTGGAAGGTATCATCAGTGTTTAGATTCAATCAATTTATTGAATAGCATATAGAAACATAGTTTCATTCCTTTATTATTAAAAATATAAAGGGAAAAAAAAGACATTTTCCCATCTTGTTACATCTCGAAAACGTTAAATTGCACGCATACTATCCTATGATAGGTATCACTAAGATTCTCACCCCTCAAATGCCTACACAAGACAATTGTATCTATCTGATACATTAATGTATCAGATGTGAGAAATGTATCTATCTGTACACCTATTTTGTTCATGAAATGATTTTAATATATAACAATTAACTCTTTGATTCGTTCTAAATAATTGATGACAGAGCTAAATAGCTTATAGCAAAGTTTATAGATTATCTTTAATCATGTAATATTTTCTTGGCTCCTATGCGATATTTTGACAATTACTTATTGCATGCATGAAAATATTAATTAAAAAGTGCGTTTCAGAAATAGCACAGATTGTAATCGAGAGAAACCAGAAAGAACGATATAACAGTATTCAGTAAGGGTTAATAACCGTAAATATGGATGATGGTCAAACAGAATAAATTTTTCATAAAATGGCGCAGACATCAATGGAAGCAGATTTGAAATATTATTAACACTGTTCAATACTATCATGCATGAAATGACAATATCAGATATAAATTGTATCGTTAATGATAAAAATTATTTAAGTGGTAACCAAATGCATAATTTTTGTGACTGAGTTGCAACATAACACACAGATATGCATTTTAAAAGAAGCATGAAACTTTTATATTCGATATGTCGAAACGGAATTAAACGACTTGTATAGTAGGGTAGTGCGAAAAAAGTGAAGTTGGTATTTTCGAGTCGCTATAGTGCGGAAAAGTTGCGATTGGTAAATACAAGAAAAACAAAAAAAAATATTCAAATCGGACTTTATCTTCCAATCTCGCAAACCGCCTAAAAATTAAAAAAAAAAATCGAAATTTTCCGATATTTTCAGAATTAAAAAAAAAGTTTTACGTATATATATACTTTATCACTATAGTGAAAAATATTTGCAGATTGTACTGTTTAATAATAATTATTAAAAAATTGCGTATAGAGAATATCTTCCGATCGCGCAAACCGCCTAAATATTCAAAAAAGTTGAGAATTTCCGATTTTTACAGCATTTAAAAAGAATTTACGTATATACATTTTTTATCGCTATAGTGACAAATATTTGCAGATTGTGCTATTTAATAAAAATAATAATAATAAATTGCGTTTAGAGAATATTCTTTCGAATAATCGTGCAAGCTCAATAAAAATCGGGAAAATTTCAATTTTGAGTGATTTTGATGAATTAAGAAAATAATCACATGAGGTCAGTTTGCGTTTCAATGTTAACAGTTGCATATAAATTGTACAGTTCTTTGCTTGTTTAGATATTTGATAATATTTAAACAACCCAGAACTCACCACGGGGAGGTGGTTGCACTTCCAGTCCCAGCCACACTCTATCCTCCATCCAACCAATAAGGGTGTTTGCTACTTACATTACTTAAATACATAATTTGTTATTTCATCTGTTTACGTCTGACATTTAGACGCAACATTGTACTGCGATTTGGTGGTAAATATTAATATCATGGACTTTGATTTCAGTGTTGCCCTGATGAATCCATCTCTTGATTGGGGCCCACATACCGTAAGTGATGCTTCTGTTACCAATTTCACGCACAACTCGACAGCTTGCGTGTGGCAGGGAAATGTTTTAGCATCCCAGTCTGGAATATCACCAGATTAAACGAAGGAATATATTTCTTCATTAGTTACTCTCCGTAAAAGAGCTGTAGATGATAATTTTGCTACATTCAAATCAATTAATTCTGTATAGTCTGCCGCACCGAAGTTTAAAATAGGAGTGATAAAGTTTCTGATGCCCTTACCTTTTGAGACAGTCTACCTGGCTTTTAACACGCTGTTTAGCCCTAGCTCTCTATGGGCCACCTCTTATCAAAGATCATTGCCATCAGTAGGTTTTCCGGGTGGGCAAAAAACGAGTTTCGTTCAATTACAGGGAATACTACTTTCTTCAGGTCGTCACGCTAGTATCGCGATGTTTCCATTGCTCTGTACAGATGTATAGGCCCATCTATAATGTACTTACTGCATGTTATTTCAAACCAAACTGGCATGTAAGTTTTGAAAATAAATTTCACTATGGTTTTTAAGGCATCTGATGGGTTTTCTACGTTCACGTAAAGTCGAAGGACTTTATTTGCACAAGTGAGCCATCTGGCATGTAAATTTGGGCCGGGGTCACGCTTTGATAAGTCATTTGGAAAGTTAATACTTTTAATTGATTGACTTGCGTGCATCAAAAAGATAGCTTTGGTCCTTGCGAAACAGTTGTCTGCCCAATTTTCGAATTTCACAACGAATTAATTGAAAATTTATCACTGAGTGCTTTTTACAACAAATGAGATTCTGCCCAATTAGTCCCCTAAATGACGTTTGGCCAGCTGTTTAACCATCCAAATGTTGAAAAAGATGGCAGAAAGGTAATTCAACAAAATGGAATGAACAAACAAACCACTGAAGTGGTGGTCCGAGATGCAGTTCAATCTACCTGATAGCACCACATTTCCATCCTGTATTGATATTTGTACCACTACAGCACTACCAAATCTAAGTATTCTAGTGAAACCCTTGATCAGTAATCAGTTCAATAGTTCAGCTCAATAGTATCAATTTACATTTAGATCTTAACCTGATACCACAAACTGACATCAGTTGATTATTTTCTTAATTCATCAAAATTACTCAAAATTGAAAATTTCCCGATTTTTATTGAGCTTGCGCGATCGGAAGATATTCTCTAAACGCAATTAATTATTATTATTAATTATTATTATTATTATTATTATTATTAAACAGAACAATATACAAATATTTTTCACTATATCGATAAAAAAATGGATATATGTATTTTTTTTTAAATGCTGAAAAAATAGGAAATTCTTAACTTTTTTGATTTTTTAGGCGGTTTGCGCGATCGGAAGATATTCTCTAAATGCAATTTTTTTAAAATTATTATTATTAAACAGTACAATCTGCAAATATTTTTCACTATAGTGATAAAATATATATATACGTAAAACTTTTTTTTTTAATTCTGAGGAAAACGGAAATTTTATTTTTTTTTTCAATTTTTAGGTGGTTTGCGGGATCGGAAGATAAAATCCGATTTGAATATATATTTTTTGTTGTTGTTTTCTTGTATTTACCAATCGAAACTTTCCGCACTATAGCGACTTGGATATACCAACTTCATTTTTTTAGCACCACCCTATTGTATAGGTTATTATGTGTACTTTCATGTCAATATATTTCTTTATTATCTTTATGCTGTCTTAAAAACAGACCTATTTCATGATAGACAAAGATTTGGATAAAGACACTTTAATCTATGAAAGGAAATTCTATTAATAACAACGACTTTTTTTCTTTTTCTGGTGCCAAATTTTTTAATGGATCTAAATATTCATCATACACTCATTCATGAGTCTTAAATAACTGATATAATAATTGATAAAAATAGCTTATAGACGAATTTATATTGTATCCAGAATCATTTAATTTTTACTCAGTTTCTATACAATATATTGACAACTTTTATATTCAATATATTTTATAAATTGGAATTTATGTATATTAAAATCTCTTCATTCAATTTCATTAAATTCAACTAAAATATGTAAACTTTACAAAAATGTAAATTTCACAATTTTTTTCCAAGTTTACAGAAATTAAAAGATTGTTTATATCTTTTAATTTATTAACCCTCCGCCCCCGCTCCCCAAAAAAAGAAATGGTACCTGTAACGAAACCTTTAAAAGTTGTGTAAAAATGAGACTGTTGAAGTTTGAGTTCGATCGGCGATCTTTAATACCTGCGTTATTAGGTATAAGACATATTATAAAGTAGTAAAAAATAGATTCTCTCTTCAAAAAATCGGCGTTTTTCACAATAAAATTAAGTTTATAATAAACGGTTTATATAAGTAATGAGTTTTTTTAGTTTTGTAGAGAATTTTTTGGACTACAATTTTCACTAGAACAATGATCCTTCATTTAAAAATAATTGTAAATTGTTTTTTATCGGCAAAATAAAGGATATAAAAGTAATTATGACAATACATAAGTGCAATTCACATCTGAAAACATACTCCATTAAGTAAACCAAGTCATATTTCTGTACATGAAAGACTGTATATCTAAATAAACATGAAAGTTACTGCTTACCTTATAACAGATGTTAAAGAACCCAATTTTTCAAAGAATTTTATTCATACGTGTAATAATGCGATCGCTTGAATACCGCCATTGCTTCTTCTTCACTTATAACAACTAGTTTATGTGTTACCCTGTAGATAGAGCGACCTGTCTGGCAGAAAACACATGTGGATCGTTTTTCCCATTAGGATCATTTTAGGCCACCTTCCCCTATATCTATTTCTTGTTTTCCAGAGCTATAAATAATAATATGTTTAAAGGATTCGACGTCGTCCTCTACAGCTACAAGTGATGGTGGTTCGATGCAAAAAGACAAGATTTCATTGGATATATGTCCCATCAAATATCTGGCAATAAATTTACCTGCAATAATCAGGTTTGACGTATTTTGTTTTACAATAGACTGCAAGTTAAACTAGAAGGCAGTGATGTGCTTCAAGGCGACATTTTTACTTCTTTAGTAGAAAGCAGACAAACCAGCCAAACATTTGAAAGATTGTATTGCAAAGTTGGCAAAGCTTCAAGTGTGGTGAACAAAACTGCAAAATAATCAAACCAGAAGTCCAAGTCAATCTCAAAGTAAGAAAGCGAAGGCTTTTAAGTCAAGCCCTGATGATCTATTTGAGGAAGGAATTATCACATTGAAGTTGTCTGTTTTGTTAGATAAATGTAGCATCTCTGATAGACACCTGGTTCAGATTATTTCGTTTACTGCCGAAGCATTAGAGAAAAATCCTTGAGTTAGCAATCAGTAAACTTAACGTATGGGTCTGCAGACAAAAAAAAAATTGAGAAGAAAGAACCAGCTGCAATAAATAACGCGGGGTGAGTAGCAAAAGCCATTTATTCTCTAAACATTTGTTTTTACTGGGATAACGTTTGCTGATGTGACACCGAGGTAAATGTCAACAGAAGTATTTACTGTTTATTCATAATTAATGTTTATGTCAAAGCGCGTAAAAATAACATTAAAAAAAGTCCCATTATTGTACTGCCAACACTTACCGACTTATGACCGAGTGCAATCATCATTGCATATTACATAGTCAAGGTATACAGTCCTACTAAATTCTGTAGTTTACCCGGTAGAAAAGGAATTTAAAAGAATTTTATATAGCCTATAAAAAAAGAACCATTTGTTTGCTTTTATTGCCCTGAGTTTAGGCTGTCGGATTTAATGCGTGCAATTCTAATAAATATCGTAAATTGTATAAAAGAGTCCATTTCTTTTGTTTAAATTTCAATTATCATATAACAAAGTGTACGAAGAAAATACTTTCGAAATTCCCTGATAAGAACTTAATGCTTTGTTTCTAATATTTTTCAATCCCACTGGTGAGATTTAGAAAGATTAGAGGATGTGATTCTGACGAAAAACATTAGTTACTATTTCGTCGTTTCTTTTTTCAATTTCTTTAAGGGCAAAAGTCATTTTCCTTTTAAAAATAAAGAACCTAAATAGACCCGGTATGTGAGGGAAATGGATAAATAAATATATTATATATAGTTAAATATTTCGTTAATTGTGCAAACTTATATATATATATATATATATATATATATATAATATTTTGATCAAACATTTTTAGAAGTTAGACCCAGTTAAAATTTTGGTTTGAGAAAAAGTAGAATAATATATACAGTAATAATACATAGGACAGAGCCCCCCTCCTCTCTTGAAAAGATGCACAGTCCTGGAAAAAAACTGAACTCCCCCTACTAACTGTGTAATAAACTATTGTAGATGAACGTTACTAGTACCAAACGATTGGAAATAAAGTCTACTTTTAAAAGATGTACATAAAATTTTCTTAGGGGTCATCTACATATAAAAACAAATCCAAACTTTGTTTTTTCAGTAACAAGATTCACTTTTGAGAAGATATTTTAAATCTTCAGTAAAAAATATGCCTAGACACCAAAGTTCATAACATTCATATGATTAGTTTTAAAGAAATTAATGACTTGAAAATGATCATATTTTAGGGACTGTATCCAAATTAAAGTTCGATACTCGATTGTTGAAATGCTATAGAATGACTAAGTCACTTCTATTAATGTACTATTTTTGGCAAATATGACAATTTTACTCACTTAATATGTTTTGGCTATTGTTATATAAAATCCTTTTCAATATTAATTTTATAATGTTTACAAAAGTTGAATTATCCGATTATAAATATACAAGGTTATCTGTGAATAGAATAGTTTTCGCATATGGGAATGTAATTGGAATTTTATAGGTCTTTTTATAATGCTTTTGTTCAGATTTTTAACTTATTTTATTCCCTTTTTTCTAAATTTGTATGTGAAGACTATCGGCGACTACAAAATTTAGAATGAAAAACTATGCATAAAAAACCAGAAAAATTGCTTTTCAGTCTAACTATAAATTTTAACTCGATTGCTAATGGCATATTTTTAAAACTTTTGTAGCAAATACGCAACACATATGCATTTTTAGGAAACTTTACTTCACCCATACATACGGCAGAAAAATAAAAATAGGTTTATTAGACTTTTGAAGAAGCTAGAAATTGAATTAAAGATTTAAATAATAATAATAATAATAAGTTTTCTTTTCTAAAGTAGGAGGAAGGATCCTTTCCTCGTCTTGAGTCCTTTTGGCGAGTGGAGTTTTTACAGTGCGTCGGCTGGTGATTCTCCGTTCTTGTACAAGACCTTAACCGACAAATACTTGATTTGGTAACAATAGCATACTGTTGTCATCGAATGAATAATCTATGTGCATCGAGGTGTTTTGTTGACAGCCTGATTTGCATAAATCTGCTTCATACAATGCATGCCCGCATCCTATATCGGTAATTTTTTTTTTTTGAACCACAATTTTTTTTTGCTTCCTACCTTCCTCCTAGGTAGGACTTCTAAGCTCAATTTAAAAAAAATGAGCTTTGTTAATTTAAAAATAAAAGCGAAACTAATTTACATAACTGACGTAAAATTATTTCTCATGGAAATATGATTTACCGAATTTTAATAAAAAATTTCAAAGCAGGTACAGAAAAAACAAAAGATCTTATTCTAATCAACAAGAAAATGAGTCAAATATTTTTTTTCTAATTATGCTTTTCTGCACGTCACAGACGGCCCAATAAGCCAGATCTTGCCGATTTTTAAACAGAATTTGAAAACTATTTGGAATAAAAAATTTAAATTTTGAATGCGCATGAAGCAGGGCATAATAAATACGAATCCACCAAAAAAAATGTAGATTGCAATTAATAATTTTTTCGAGTATTAATTTCATAATTCATAATTCATATTATAATATTATAAAAATTACAAATTCAACGTATTTATGTTTGGCTCTTTCGGTATTCCAACCAAACAAAAAATTAGCACATTACGATTACAATTTCAAGAGATAATAATAAAAATATGAACATATAATTTAACTATAGAAGTTCTAAATTTTTAATGTTTATAATTCAAAAACCTATCATCGAAATGATTTGAAATTTTGTATTTAGGCATAGTTTCAACCAAACATTCGACATATCGTGTCAAAATTGGGTCTTGCAACTGAAAAAACAAAGTTTTGGATGTTTTTTATATGTAGACAAACCCTAAGTAAATTTTATATAAATCATTTAAAAGTATACATTATTTTCAATCGTTTTGTACCAATAACTTTATTCTACGATAATTTGTTGCAGAACTAGTGGGGGTGTTCACTTTTTTTCCAACACTGTCCATTTCATTCTATATATTTAAACAATAAGCAGTTCAAGAGCATAATTTCATAGAATCATTTTAATATAGCAATTCTGATAAGTTAGAAAATATCACAGACTTAAAAATATACATATAATCTAACAATATTCAAATGCGCAATTCAGGATGTTAGATAGTGTCAGAAGTGAGATGAAGTTCAACATGTCTTGCAAATTCGAGGTTGAGGCCCCTGATTTGAAAATTTACAAGTTTGGGAACTACGCAGATGTAAAATCCTCATGTTAAATTTACTTTTGATCACTGTAAAAGAGATTGAATTGCGGATAGTTATTTAAGATTAACTTAAAGACTACTTGGTGGAATAAGCTGAAATCTTTTTTTCGCGTATTTAAAACTTCTATAAATATATTTGTATAGGTTGTAGTACGATTTTTTCTCGAAAATGTATATAAAATTATATAAATTATGAAATTTAAATATGAAAAGAAATCTGAAAAGAAATCTGTCACAATGAAGAAATGAAAGAAATCTGTCACAGTTTAACATAAATCAATTTCTAGATGTTTCAAATAGGCAAATATAGTACTTCAGCTCATTTCGGATAGTAGGTTTTGAGTTATGCTTGAAATACTTCCTCATTAGAATACTTGGTACTTCTCTATTATCCCGTCGACCACTTTTCATAACAAAAAACTATCGCCAAACTGTAAGATTAAACGCCAAAAATGCAGTCCCATTTACTTGATGTCAAAAGCATTATACGTGTTTGTTATGTCATCAAGTGATTTGAATTCGACATTTCCGCGTATTTTTCATTATGTTTTACTGATTTATTAGTTATTTTATTAATTAAAATAACACTTGTGTCCTTAAATTCTTATATTTTATTTATTTATTTATTTTGATATTCCAATGGCAACGTTCTCCCGTTTATTTGGCGTTACAGTTTGGACAGTTTTTTTGTTATGAAAAGTGGTCGACGGGATAATAGAGAAGTACCGAATACTTTTTCAAAGATTTAAAATGAATTTATTATTAGAACTTCAATACTTCACATCTCTACATTTTCATACTTTTTGACGGATTGACTTCTTTTGTAGTATCCGAGCATTCAAATATGATGTCAAAATTAGGTGTTAGAATTGAAATTTTCAATTAAAGTGTATAACAATTTCAATATGTAGCTGATCCCCGAAATATAATTTAAGCATGGCATGGAATGGAAGGTATTTTTAATAATTGTTTGAGAATAGTATCATTTTATAGTACTTTTATTTACTTCAAATTTAGGAAGGGGTATATTTTTTCTATGGCTACAAATGGGTAAAAAATACCTTTTCTATTATTTTCTACTTCTATGAGTCTTTATAGAAAAAGCAACGTACTCTAATAAAGAGAAAGACAAATTGAGATTATGCATCAGAAGGTATATATATATATATATATTATTTTTGCTCTGGCAACAAGATCTCAAGAATATAATAGTAGCATATTAAAATAGGTTTAACTCTGCAGTCATTATGTTCTATTCGAGAATTTTCAACGGAATTCTAATATCGCATAAATTAAACTGGACAAGTTAGATAAAAAAAATAGATTTTTGTCCCATCATTAGTAGCGGATAGATGTAGATTAACCTTATTCAGTCGCTCTGTCCAATAGGATTATGAACAGTGATTTTACCTTTGTGAAAAATAGGTAGCAGGCGCTATTTGAATAGTCTATTAGGTTTAGATGATTTTTTGGAGGACGATCTCTTGATAGAAGTAAATATATTTCGTTTTGTTTTACAAGAGTTTTTTATTTGTTAAAATGCAAGGTGCGCCATACATTCGACAAAATTTTAAAAATCCATTAAAAATTTAAAAATGATGCGAAAAAATTGCGGTTCATACGAATGGGATTACAGAGAGATTGGATTTTTTTTTAATAACAAAAAAAGTTGCGGTTAAAAAAATACCGATAGGTGGCGCTGACATGCATAATACGAAGCAGATGTCAAAGATACTCCAAATGATTCGTTTCTTCAAAGCGTCTGACAAGCTTCAGTATTGCAGCTCATGAAATGTGCCCTTTCCTAATATTAAATCTTTTTGGTGAGTGGAGTTTTTACAATGCGTCGGCTGGTGATTCTCCGTTCTTGTACAAGACGTTAACCAACAAATACTTGATCTGGCAACAGTAGCATGTGTAACAGTAACTTCTGTCATCACATGAATAATCTATGTGCATCGAGGTGTTTTGTTGACAGCCTGATTTGCATAAATCTGCTTCATACAATGATTGCCCACATCATATATCGGTAATTTTTTTGAACCACATTTTTTTTGCTATTAAAATAAATCCGATCTCCCTTTAATTCTAGACGTGCAATTTTTAGAATTATTTGTTTCTTTTAAATGAATGATTAAAATTTTAACGTATTCATGACACACCTGGTATATCAAATCCTGGGATACCATTCCTTTCTTTTTTTTTTGTTGCTTAAAAGTGTGGCATAATTGACGGCATAGGAATTTGGTTGGCCTAGAAATTGTAATATTTTGACATTTTTAAAACGAATATTACTTGCGCAGATATTAAATCCAAAATATTCTTGAGTGGTGCTCACGTGCCTTCGAAACAAGCTTGCGTTCTTCATAAATGAGTTCTCAATGTCTTCTAAACAATGCGTTATAAATATTACTAAAATATTTCATTTGTGAAGAAAATTTTATATTAAAACTTTGCTACCTTTTTATATCTAAATACTGTCGAAAGACATGTTGGCGCCACTCTCAGATTCTAATATCGCTTTGCGATAAATGTAAATCAGAAATCCTTTGCTCTTCGCTTTGTTCGGTGTCTCCAGTGGGGAGCTCCGAAAATCAATACTTTGTTAATAAAAATGGTTCGTTAAAGTAAACATAGTTGAAATTTTATAGATAGTTATTTAAATACAGTCCACACTAACTTTTCGTAACCAACAAGACAAAATTGAATGAAATGGTAATATTTAATTAAACACAATATTCATTTTTCCTTTACTCACTTATATCATAATTAATTCATATTTCTCACTCACAGGGATTTACCATTCTGCGTAGTTACTCAGTTTCACCTAATTAGTTTGTACACATAGAAAAAGGAATTGATTAAAACTACAAAGCATGTTTTGTTGAATAAATTTTGGTTGTTTTAGCAAAATTCAAGTAAAATTGAACCATTTTACTTGAATTAACAAAACATTTTTTGCTGACGGTACTTTTTTTTTTTTTTTTTGGAATTGAAAAAAAAATTTTTTTTGTTGATTGAAACAAAATTTTTATTGACCGATATTTAAACAAAAAGTTTTGTTGGGTCAACCAAATTTTTGTTGATTCAACAAAACTTTTTTCTGGGTGTAACTCAAACAGAACACATTTTCTTTTATGTCATTTTATTTTCATTAAATGGATTTGTAAAGAGTCCTTCAAAGGATTCTCTTACAGATACTTCATGATGAATTACCCCCGTAAAGGAAAATGTATCTGAAAATCTCCAAAAAGTTAATTTTCGAATGGATTTCAAAACAAATAATTTGGTGAGTTGACATAGAAAGGAAATAAAACTTCGAAACTAGATAAATTGGAATGATATCCTACGTATGTATTGCAATTGTTTTCAGAAATCCAAGTGCAGGCACATTTTGTTTCAACATATTTAACCGCAATCGCAAGATATTGGTGCGGTTCATTTAGTTATATCTAACTCATAATATATAATCAGTATAGTTAACTTTTAGAAGACTTTTAGAAGCATAAATCAAGTTCTTCGTCAGTAAAGTACTAATGATATTCCTTGCAAGAAGTAAATATCTATTTAAAGTAGGTTTTATAATACAATCTCGAAGTATATATCGCGCAGTTTCATGCATACTATTTCTCTTCTTTTAGCACTTTCACCCAATTAATATGCTTGAAAAAAAATGTGAATTAATATAAGAATTAAGATTTATTATTACCATTTCATTATTAACAGTTATAATTAAAAAATTGTTTTATGTAAATTAACATAATATTCATAATACAGCAAATGTTCCTGTAGTTTCATTTCTACCCTTACATCACTTAAAACTATACAAAAAACATATTGAAAAAAAGTATTTTCATAAAATAAACTAATTTTCTATAACTCCTCAGAATCTAGCTCATTAAAAAATATCCAGATAAGAAGAAGGTAAACGCTTAAAGTAATGCAATGGATTATAAAATGAAATTTTCAAGAGAAAAAAAGGACAAAATGTGAAATACTGACCGCAGCTTTTTATAATGAAGTGCAATCTGGGCGTCCAACGTTTGCAACATGTCATGATAACAGTAAGGATGTTGACCTGAAGCGGGTCAATTAGTGTTTTCTCACCACCATGAACCATTGAATTCACATAACACTACAGGAAGAAATCAAGAGATTTTTAATTTTACAATCACTGATGATAATTTTTTAATTATTTTCTCAAAAACATTTTTTAAGTTTGTAAGGTAAGAAATTATGAGCTTCATACGAATGTCCGAGTTTTTAGGAGTAATCTTGCAAGTGAATGCATGGCATGAATATTTTTTTGTTCTATTGTTATATCTCGACGGGGGCTTTTGGCAGTAAAGGGGATTTTATTTATTTATTTATTTCTGTATCATTTGGACTTTAATGGAGAAAAATCATGCTATGATTTTTCGTATGCAGATTATCCGTATTTATTAAGAATTAAGAGTAAATATCTTCTTTCAGTCTTGAGTTATTTTTTCCTGTACGCAGTTAACTATATTACATTATTTCAAGGGAGCAGAAATTGTAAAGCTAATTAAAATCAGACAATTGTGCTAAAAATATTATAGATTTTAGTTAATGTTGTGGCACCGTTGCGTTTTGTCCCCGGGACGTGAAAGTTTATAGGATTTCATGTTTCTGATCTATTTAAGTGAAAGCATAACGGAAGTAATTTCGTACTTGAATTCACATTCTGAAGTTTTGAAAAAGCATAAGTACCAAACATTAGTTTAGAGTACCGTGAAATAAATCGATTCCAGCGTTACTTCCTCATACGATATTTTAATAAAATGTTTTATTTATAAATCTATGTCATTCTTAAACATGATGTAATTTCATGATCTGTCGAGAGGGGTTGTGGCAAAATATCGCTAAATGATATTCGATGGTTAGAATATGATAGTTGAGGTTTAATGCCTCAAAGTTGAGGTTTAATTCCCTCTTTTGTTTCCTCGCTTCATTATATCGCGGAATGTTTTATTTTCAATAAATTGATGGATAGTCTAATTGTAGTGCATGTAGCACAATTCTGATGCCGGAAATAGTAGTTTAGTAATTAACTCACCCAGAAAAAAGTTTTGTTGAATCAACAAAAAATTGGTTGACCCAACAAAACTTTTTGTTTAAATATAGGTCAATGGAAATTTTGTTTGAATCAACAATTTTTTTTTTTTTTTGCAATTCCAAAAATTGTTTTTGTATCGTCACCAAAACATTTTTTGTCAATTCAAGTAAACTGGTTCAATTTTACTTGAATTTTGCTAAAACAACCAAAATCTACTCAACAAAACATGTTTTGTAGTTTTAATCAATTCCTTTTTCTGGATGCTTGAAATAGTAACCTGAAATAGCAGTTTTCAATTATTATTGAAAAAGTACTCAAATATTCTTGAATAAATTCGTGTCGCATTCTAGAGAATGTGCGTACTTTTTTGACAATATAGCATCCTGGAATTGGAAAATGTCATCCAGAAATCTCTATTTCTCTTAGCATTTTTTGTTCCAATCAAAATAATCTGTTTAGTTAAACTGTAATATTTAATTATACTTTCGTATTTTCCCACATTTCGCACCATCTTAATCAATTCAAACATTGTTACTAAACGAAGAATTAACGTTCCGCATAACAACTCCATTCTACATAATTCATTTGTTATTGAAATAGCAGTCTTTTATGCCGCTACATTTTCATGAAATAAGTTCGAAAAATTCTTTTTCGATACTACTCAATTAATTACTTCTGAATCAAAGTAGATTTAGAAGCGCCTAATAAATCCTTAATGAATAATGTTGAAAGAACTTAGTTAGATAATGACAGTAATGTAATAAAATGTTCAAAGTTAGAGTAAATATTTGCGTAGTAATGTGTAGTAATGCCTAGTAATAGTATAAAAGTAACAGACATCACATTTATAAACAAATAATTTAATAAAGAAAAAATGTAGTATAAATTAAACAAATATACGGAAACCGTGATCCGTCTAATGTATTGTATTAGTATAAAATTAACAGTGAGTTCATTTATATAAAAATACTTTAATTAAGAAAGAAAATAGAATATTTTACAAAAATACACGAGCGGCGCGGCATGTTCCGTGTGCCAGTGGTGACTTACAGGCCTCTATTAAAAGAGAAGTAAATCAAAATTTTGTCCACCACTATTTCCTTACGAAATTTTTCAGCTTATATTTCTCTTGCATATATTGCAGAACCCCACTTCGTGAAGAGTATTTTATTGCAACTATTGTAGAAATCTACCTCCAAAACAGGTTTTTAAAATTACAGGTGGGAACTCCAAGGCCTGGAAGAACGAATCAAAATAATGAAAAATAGAATAAAAACTGCGAACTTCATTTGTAAACATTGGTTGCGCACTCAAGGGTCTTTGGAAAGAGGGTAAATGGAGCGAAGATGTTAATCATGTTGTTGTTTTGTTAAATGAAACTGTTTTTTAATTGAATTACGTACAACGTCCATGTCTTTTAAGTTATTTAAAACACACTGACCTAAATAAGAGTTCACCAAAAAATTATTTCAATAGATATTTAAAGATAAAATATTTTTCTTTGACTTTGGTATAAACGCAATTATTATTGATTTTTATACCCTCTCTTTCAACTCCACAATTTAACGCCAAAACAAAAATTAAAACACATAATTAAAACATCAACACAAAATTATTTTTCTGAAATCCGGTAATCTTTAGAAAATTGTTATACTTTCTTGAACACTTGAACAAAATCTTAATGATTACTTAAAAATATATTGCATGTGTTTTTATTAAAAATTTGCCTTCGTAAATACAAAATTTTATTCAGAAATCTTTGTTTCTATTGCACAAATGCTGCTGTTCAAAATAATCTTTAGATTAAGATTTTACGTTCTCAGCAGTTTGCCCGCATTTTTTCGTTTCCCCAAAATAATTTAATCCGCTGCAGACAAAAATATTTTAAACAGAATTGTATTTTAAGATATCTGTAAATTAAAGACATATGAAGTGTATTTTAGAAAGAAACAGCGGAAGAAAATTAAAAATAACATTAGTTTTATGAACATTTTTATGAAAATGCCCTCAGACGCTCAGTGGGTTTTAATATGTTATTTATTTAAACATACTTTCTTATTTTCCTTTACTTCTCTTAAACATAACTAATTCCAACTTCCCTACTAATAGAGGATTTACGTTTACTGTTGTAACTTCTATCTTCTTAATTAATTTGTAACTCAAACAACATGCATTTTCTACATCGCTACATTCATGAAGTGACTCCGAAAATCTCCTTTTAGATACTTCACAATAAATTACCTCTTAAATCAAAACGTATTCGGAATAGATTAAAGAGCCTGTATTAAATAACTTTGGTATAAATTAATAGGTAACAGTGTAAATGCAATAACAGTTTACAAAATCAGATTAATTTGAATTAAACATGAAAATGCCTCAATAAATTTAAAGGTATGTCTAATTCATAAAAGCAGATCAAATATGAATGCCAGTATATAAATCGTAAATATTAATATTGTTTAATAAAGGAACAAAATTTATAGTAATATTTGATTTTAGATTGATTTTTAGTAGCATCAACTTAGACAGGCTTAGACAGGAAATTAAAGAATTATATTTAGCTCACCACAGTGATTTTTGAGGTATCCTTTAAAGGATATTATTTGTCTCTTGCTGTTTATAATATATTTTTAAAATATTTAAAAAATATTGACAACTTTTCTTTCCTCTACAAACAATTATAGGAGGGTTTTTTTTTTGTAATAACTAGGAAAGTGTTTTATTTTTTATATATATAAATAACGTTTTAAACGTAAAAAAAAATGTACAGATAATAATCGAAATTTTTTGTCATCTCGTACAATGCGGCAGATGCAGCATACTCCTACAATGCGGTAGACGTACTACAATGTATTATTTGTATTACAAAAATATAAATATAAAATAAGAAAAGTACTTGTTTAATATGTTAAAATATCAAATTCCCAATTATGCACTTTCACGTATAAATGCAAGCTTGTCATTGTATAATAAAATATTAAGTATAAAGTCCTTAGTTTTTGTTAAAAACAATGTACTTTGATACATTTGTAAATTTTCCATTTAAATCATATACAATAATTCATAATCCTGTGGCATTTATCATGTACCACAATCCTTTTCTTTATTTAAACTACATGCTGATTTTATAAAACAAGTATTTGAAAATAATCTGTTTAACATGTTAATCTGTTCATCATAGCATTCTATCTTCGAATTCAGTATATACAATGACCAATATCTTTGCAATTGATCACACCATAAAAATTATATAGAATTTATTTTGTAAATTTCATGATTAATTATTCAAAATAATAATTTGTAAGTATAAAGTTAAAATATATATTACACTGAATAAATCATATAGAATGCAGTCATATTTGCACAAAATTTAAACAAAAAATACAAAAAAGAAAACTGAAAACAACTCTCGGATTTCCAAAACTTTGGATGTGATACAAAAAGTCTTTCGCCCCTTCCTTCGGACTTATGATATCAGTCGAGCTAGAAGTATTAATTCCCCCGGAGAGTAGCTGAAATAAAATGTTTTAAATGTTTTAAATGACTAGTCCTATTTTTAAAGTTTGATATGTAACCATATTAGAATTACGTTTCCAAGGATAATGAAATTTAAGATATTATTGTTAGCTATATTTGTATTACCATTTTTATTGCTTTTAATTTCATTTTCATTTAAATTATCATCTTACGATTGTAGAAAAAGATAATATAATATATATATCTTTTTTTCCTTAAATAGAAACATGATTTTTTTATATTTTAGTGCGGGTGGATTTGACTGTATGTATTGCTTATTGCGTATACCATCTCAAACACTATAATAAAACATAATTAAAAATATAAAATCCATTTAAATTTTAATTTTTATAAATTTTTATTATAGTTTAGCATAAATAAGAAGTATTTTAGATATTTTACCACATCATTTCATGTTTATTTATTCAAAATTGCGATTTAATAGGCCTCACTGTAATTCAGTACTGAGTCAATGTGTATATTTAATGTAATGATAATTTTTTTTCGTTTTCCTTGAAGTATATTTTATTATTCTAAGACAAAATTATACAAAAAACTTAGCATGTGCTACGCATTAATTCTAAAAAATACTTGAATTTGTTTTTGTGAACTGCCATTTTCGATTTTGAAACGTAAAATATAAAAGAGAGAGTAATAAAGCTACCGAATAATCGGAATGTTTTTGCATTAAATTATTATTTTTCAGTGTATTATATTAAAAATATATTTAAATATCATTTAAACCTAACATGATGGTATTAAATATTGTAAAATACAATTGGCCTGAAGAGAACTACATTTATTCATTGTTTTTCTGACTGCTTAGCCAAATTTAGCAAGGTACTTATACTATTTTTTCTACAACTACATTACGATGAACATATTTCACTAATTACCACTGCAGATTTTACATTACAGTCCTAATTAGCCTCATTAGGACACAGCAGTTATTTTCTTTTTATTTAAAATCCCTAACTTCATAGAAATTTGTTTCTTTCTTTTGTATGATTTCAATTTTTATTTTCTTATTAAAAAGGGAAAGCACCGAAATTGAAATAGAAAGTAGCTTAACTTATTAATATTTGTGTACAAAAAATGTATATTATAAAGTTGAAATAACAGGTATAAGGAGAAAGTTGTTTGTAATTAAGAAAAACGTTATATTTAATGAAAGAATATTTTTGAAATTAAGTTTTTAAGTAAATTTTAGTTTAATTTCATATTAACAATATAAATGATTATAAAAGATTTGTTAATAATCATTATTAATTTATGATTATTATTGTTACATTAGGATTCGATTTTTTTAGATCGCATGTTACACTTTGATTTTGTTATGCTCTAAAACTTTTATGACTTTTTATTTGACAATTTTCTTGGCCAAACTTTCTATTTCAATTCATATTTTTTTAATTAAATAAAATTATAAAATATTATAAAATCATGTAAAGTAAAGTGCAAAAATAGAGTTATTACATTTTGTAATTTAGTTTTTTAAAAAGGGATACTATGAGAAGATTTCCTTATAAAATGGTTTTTCGTAATCTTTCTGCATATTATTTTCTGTGAATTTTTATGATGTTTCGCCTTGTGATTTAGAAGAAACAAACATATATGAAATCTAACTACACTACTATATGTATAAAATTGAAAACTACGAGGGCTGTAAATTAAATAGTGGCAACTTAACCTTGAAACTCGCAGAAGGGCAGTCATGCGCAAATAGAATATGGGAGCGGTGAGCTGGCGCTGTTGTCGATGTGCAGAGTGCAAAAAACAGTCGATCTGCTTAGAAGGGTAGTTGTTGTGTAGCGTTAAAGTGAAGAGTTTCGTTTGCATCGCTCTAAAGCATGTTTTCAAAAGGTGATCAGCGGTCGTGGCTTAAAATTGAGGTTGCCCGTGGCAAAAATGCAACAGAATGCTATCGAAGATTAGTGGAAGCCTGTGGCACAAATGCTTTACCGTATAGGACAGTAGCACGATGGGTTCAAGCATTTCGTTCGGGTCGGACTGAGACTGCAGATTTGCAACGCAGTACGGCGCTTGGTCGCCCACATCAACAATCAACACCTTGCCACTGGTCTACAATGGCTTCCCGGCATTTGACAAAATGTTATAAGCTTTGCTGGTGATTACATAGAAGGAATGTAATGCAATTGTACTAGTAAGTTCATTAAAAATTGATTTATATCTATGTTGCCATTACGTAATTTACAGACCTCTTATATAAAATCAAAGTACGTTTAAGTTGTCAGACAATATGCATATACATAAGAATTTTCGTTAAAAAATAAGAAAGAAAGAAAACAAGAGCATAAATCGGGAACTTTCAACATTGCGCGAAAAATATAGTCAATAAAGTAATTAGAGACAATTTTGATTAATTATTTTGTTGTTTAAGAAGGCTCACTCATATATCAAGTACAACATCAAGTTGCAGTTATATGAGTATAAAAATATAATTACTCTTTTCAAAATAACTCATTGTACTCATTAATTATAATTAAAGACCCACTTTCAAAATGCTGTAAAAACAGAACCACTGGTCAGAATGACTTCAAATTTAAACTGAATATACTGGAAGAAGGGGGACACGGATTGGCATAAGAAAAAAAGTTTTAAAGTGTATCAATAGATGGCTCTGTAAGCGGCATAATGAAAGTGGATTCGACTACAACTGACATTTTTAATCGAAATAAGACGGCTTTGGCATGAGTTGCACAGTAAACCAGCCGTACTGTTCAATATGCATGAGTGTTTCGGTTGTTTGAGCTCATCTACCGCGACAATGTCGTACCACATTGGATGAGAAAATAAGTTTGTAATTGTATTTGGGCCAAAAACCGCTTTTAATTTGCATAGTATGCTCCTTACAGCGCCATCTATTGATACACCTTGGTCCTTTTTTTTCGTATGCCATACCGATTCCCCTTTCTTCCAGTATATTCAGTTCAAATAAAACATTCTGATCAGTGGTTCTTTTTTTCACAGTATTTTGAAAGTGGGACTTTAATTATAATAACCTTGTATATTTCGTATTTTTTTCTTTTTTTCTAACATTGATAATTATACAAAATCATTGTCTATCGTATAAATTATCTTCTGTGTCCTTAGTATCATTAAGTCGCAACTAAATGTTATACAAGATAAAATCTCTTTTCACTATGCTTACCTAAATTTAAATATTTTCTCTTCATACATCTTTACATTTTCGCAGGCTATACAAGTTAAAATGTACATTATATTTATTAGTTATTTACACAGCTCAAAACATCTGTATAAATTTGGAAAAATTACTCTTTATGTATAGTTGGCATTAAAATGTTGAAACTATGAGTAAAGGAAAAAGCAATGATGCAACTGATTTCAATTTCCGACCAATCAACCCTCTAACCCTTCACAAAAAAATTACTAATGAACAATTGGAAAACCCTGTAGCAGTACAACTTAATCAACCATTCTGGTGGAAAAATTATATACAGCGTGTCCCAAAAACATTGTCCTCTGCTTTAATTCCTTAAAAATTTATCATAGGCATGTACTATAAATATCAAATTTACGTAAAACAAAAACGAAAAATCATGCGTCAAGCATAGATTATGTAACACTTTCCAACGCTTCCAAAATAATTTTACAAATCATTACCGTTTAGTAAGCTGAAAGATAACATCAAAGTAAACAATTTGGAAAACGCATAACATATTTAAAAACATAATTTTAGGAATTTCCAACGTATACAATATTCGGAAAAAATATCCGAATACTTTTATTCAGCCCTATATATGATCTATAGATTTGTATATATACTACATAGGATGCTAAATTTTAGTTTAGTTAGGAAACGCATAGCACAGTTTAAAATTCTCCTTCTGGAATTTCTGTCAATAAACGTAAATGTGTTTGCGAACTTTTGTGCTGCCCTGTATATGAAATACAGTATTTATACACACCAAGTAATAAACAAAAAGTGAGTTAAATTTAAAATCGCGTTCAGCAACTTAAAGCGCACTTTCAGGAATTATTGTTAACAGACAGTAGAGAATTCTTTTGTGTGTCCCTGTAAATGAACGATGACTGCTATACACACAATTATCTGTAGTAAGCCTCTTGTAATGCACCTTAGTGATATATATAAATTTCAATACTTTTAAAACAGTGAAACATTATTTAATTAAACCACAATCGATTTTTCTCCATAGACGTAATGTAATGGAATTCTTTTGACTGTCCCTGTAAAGTAACTATAAGTGCTATGCACACCCTATTCCATATTAAGCTTCTTGTAATGCACCTTAGCGATATATATCAATTACAATGTATTTGAAATTGTGTAACATCATTAAAATAAACCGCAAATGATTTTTCCCCATAGACCGTAATGTAACGGAATTCTTTTGAGTGTCCCTGTAAAAAAAAACTGTAAGTGCTACGCACTTCAGTTGAAATAGGGAACATGCTGTAGATAACGAGAATAACATATAAAAATTGCAAAGCAATCCGAGCCATATTTGCGGAAGTTAAAGCACGGACAGACGGCCAGACGGCCAGACGTCAGACAAACCGAAGTTATAAACACTTTTCAACTCGGTTGGAAAGTGTTAAAAAGGTACAGAGTTTCATGAAATCGATTAAAATTTTCAAGGGATTAAATTTGAAGAAATACGAAATTTAATTTTTATACGGCCCTTGTGCAAAAAATTTCCCAATTTATAAAATGTGCCCCATACACTAAAAATTCCATGTACAACATTTCAGCATTTTATTACAAAAATGTTGCAGACACAATGTTTAAAAAAGTTGGTGAGTGGTTAATCATAACTACATCATTACAATTATTATTTATTTATACAATCATTGTTTTATTTCGTAATTTGTGTACGACTCCTGAAACGGGATCATCTGACATGATTTTCCCCTATTGCTAACTAATATCCAGGCATAGAAAAGTGGTTTTAGTCAACATTTTTTTTTTCATATCTCTCCGGCTTTTTGTGACAAAAAGCTCAATATTTTTTACATGGCCTTATTTGTGTATGGGGTATAATTTACTCATTAAGGATTTTTTGTAAGGGGGACGTATAAAATTAAAATGTTGTGTTTTTCAAATTTAATCCGTTGGAAATTTTAATGAATTTCATAAATGTACGTCTCTTTTTACGTAGATTTGTAATTTATAATATATGTCTCTGTTCAATATTTAAGAAATAAAATCCAAAATCAATGTTTTGGGACACTCTGCATATTTAGCATGAAGTTCTGTGTAAGGGATGAAAAGAATGATATATCTCATGAAAAAATCGAGCTAATAGAAAAAATGTTGAAACAGTTAAGAAAAAGAGAGTACTCTACATCTAAACTTTAAATTAGCTAACGCATACTAGATGCATTAAAACTAGTCGTTGGGGGCCATTAGACATTTTTGTCTTATTGCCTATCCGTTCCTTTTCTGTTGGCAATGAAGATATCATTTCCTAAGATTTTGTGACATTTTTGGCATATATTATGACCGCATCGGAGAAAAAATCGCAAAGAGGTATTTTATGCTTGAAAAAATATTAAATTAAATTAGCTTATCAAGCATCAAGACGTGATTTGGTGTTGTTTCAAGAAAAGTTGTCATTTAATTGTAGATAGACAAGATCATCTTTTTTTTTAATCACACATTTATATGCTGAAGTTATTTTTCCAGGTGTAGCCAGGTGTAATTTTCTGGTATAAGTAATTTTAGAAGAGTACTTTGCGAAGTTTATATGAAATGCAATTAACTTAGATTCGTGTCCTGGAGCAAGCTAACATATATGAAAACTATAACAGATGACAAGTCTCATCATAAAACATGTTTATTAGGATTTGAAGCATAAGAACTGCTGATATAGAGATGGGATGGCCCGGGAATTGCTTCCTTACAAGACGAAAGATTACATACCAAGTGAGTTCAAATACATTCTTTCTTATCGCCAACATAATATTTTTATTGAGCCGTGGTGAAATTAAAAAAAAAGCCAAATGAAATAACTGTTATGAATTAGCAATATAAAATTTCAAACAAATACAACGCTGCAATTTATCAAACTTTATCTTTAGCTTAAAGATGAAATAAATTATGGTAAACCTATACAAAACAGTCATTTAGCTATGAAATAATAATTGCATTTTATCGAAATTCACATAAACAATTCAATTGATTGAATTCTGACATCTATTATCAACATAAATCTGTAATATTTGATTCACAAAGGAATTGCGTAAACGCGAAATAAAAGAGGATGAAATTTTATTCAGTCATTAAAAAGGTGCGCTGACAGATTTATGAACTTTTATATTATTATCTTGGTGTGAATACTGTATAATAATTAAAAGTAAGAGTTGCATAACTAAACGTTAATTGTAACCGTTAAGTAGAAAATCAGATAAATAACAAAATCATTAATTTGAGTGATATATCGGCTTTTGACAGAAATATTTTATCAATCAGAAATGAAATTGCAGAAGTTACGAATATTTAAAACAGTCATTACAGAATTAAAAAAATCGCGATGCAATACGTCATTTGAAATTAAGATAGAAATGAAAGTGCAAAGATTGATTTTTAATATTAATGCTTTTGACTTTTGAATATATCATCAGTTATGATGAAAATAACCTAATAAATAGAAAAACGGTTTATTTATAATAAAAGGTAAAATAATTTTGCTTAAACATTAAATTAGAAAGATTATTTTTTTTTATTTACATGAAATAAAGAGGGGCATATAATTTAAGATTACTTTAACATAAAAATATATTATTTGTATCATATGACTGATACATTTTCTATTCACGTTATGAAAATAAGTCAGTAATGGAACAGGGCGTAGCATTTGGGCGATTGTCACCACTAATTTTTGATAGTATTCTTCGCATCAAAAAATCTCAAAAAATCTGTCCTTAAATAAGACGAAGAATACTATTTAAATTTAACGGTGTTAACTGGTTCTCTGATGCGCCGCTGTTCCATCACTGATAAGTGCGTAAACATATTATCAATAATTCCACATTCTTTCAATTATTACTTAATAATTATCAATAATTATCAATAATTAATATTTTCTAAGATTGTTACATTCACATTTATTATGAATGTGACTTAAGAATTTCTGCTCCAATCATGTAACTAATTTCTAATACAGAATTTATATGAATTTAAAAATTCTGAAAGCAGTTATTAAACAAATTTATGTCTAAGACAATTTTAAGATTAGTTCTCCTCTAAGATTACGAAACAATAAAGATGAGATTAAAGATTATTAAAACTAAAACGTTTAGTCAAATACATATTCTCAAGTCATTCCATAATTTCAATACATTGCAGCAAAGATTTATTAAGGTTTTATACAGATATAATTTCACATATAATTTAAAAAGTATTACATTCATCATTCACTGTTAAGGCGAATATTACTAGGTTTTCTACTATTTAATTTTTCATTTTTTCAATATTTTAACTGATGTATTTACACTTATTGTGAGTAATATCTTAATAATTTCCAAATTAATATTCCAGTTAATATAAATACCAAAAATAGAGTCAAAACTAATGTTTCTGAAAATTACTATTATTTCTTTCTTTTTCAATTATTATTAACATTTTCATAGATATGTCTATATTTATGGTGAATGGCACTTAACAATTTCCACACCAATCATGTAACTAATTTATATTGCACAATTTAAATAAATTAAAAAATTCGGAAAGAAGTTATTAAAAATACTTTTTTCAAAGACACATTCAAGATTAGTTTTTCTCGAAGATTCCAAAAAGTGCGAATGACTTGAAGAATATGCATTAATTTTTGTCACGTTTTATTGAAGCATTACCACAGTAAAGATATTCCGACTTCCTCTAACTTTCAATTTAAATTTAAATTGCCTCCATATCTTAAAGCTTTGCTGAACAGAAAAAATAAAACAATGCATCGCTTATCGACTTTCAATACATGGTATAGCTTTTTTGACATTACGACATTTCATTTAGCTGATCGTTCCCCTTCTTGAATAATAAACACACTCCAAAAGTTCACAGAACGTGAGACAAATAATGTATTTTTCTTCCTGAAAACTATTCAAATTTTCCATATCATCGATTTGTATAGTTAAATTTTAGAAGAGAGGAAATTACATACTGTAAATGTAAATTAAAATTTTAACACATTTATAAACAAAAACATTTTTCTTATTAAAATTCTGGTGCACTGATATTACATTTTAGCAATTGGTCTTAAATTTTCAGTTTGTGATAAACATTTTATTTATGATTTATAGTCATATTTTATAATTCGCGTATAACCAAGAAAATATATTCAAAATATCAGTATAAAAGGAAAAAAATCATTGCTTATCGTCTTTCAATATAGCTTTTTTTTACATTACGATATATTCTTTAGCTGATCGTTCTGCTTCTTAAATGATAAACACACTCCAAAAGTACTCTATACTTGAGACAAATAAAGTATGGTAAAAGCACCACTGATGACTCGGTTATGGATGTAGTTTCGTTTTTAACATTTAATTTGTACGCCATGCGAGTTTTTGCCACGGTGATTATCCAAATATCAGGGAATGATGGACGAGTAATTTGGAATAAAAAAAATATCAAGGAAATGAATATTTATTCCTTTACACAATTTGCATTACAATTGTATTACAATTTACGACGTAGTGTATTACAATTATATACGATTTGTATTACAATTTATTATTTGTATCTACAAACGCCAGAGATGGTCCACCTTTTACCAGCCCATGACTGCACCAGTGATAGCCCTCACAAATCAGTCCTCTTTTTGTGATAATATTTGGCAGGATCTGTCCTTTTGTTAGCCTTTACGTTTTCTTTGTTGTTCTTCTTGGGTTCTTCAGAAACCTTCTCAGCTTATTTGTCTGCCCATTTTACTATCCTTTCTCTCTGTTTTGCTTCTTTTTGCTGGGCTGCTTTTTGTTTCTTCCAGTCCTCATCACTTTGCGGCTCGTACCATCTTGGTGAGTCAGGACGGAAGGCATTCTCTCGAAGATCCTCTTCTGTTTTCTTGCAAGACAGTGCAGCCATTCAAGGATTCCGTTTAACCGATCAGAGCGGTCTTCAACTATTAAGAGGGAAAGGTCTGCATTTTCGAAAATAAACTATTTTCGTCAGAAGTTATTGACTCATGTCATATATGTCCCTTTATGACATTCGCGTATAAGTCGGGCTTTGTGTTAAGCATTTATTACAAACTGCGGTAGCCTTTATAAGCTACGCCGAATCGTGAATTAATATTTGAGAAATCCCCATACTACTTAAAAAGTTTTGAACTTTTACATCGTTACAATATTCCTATTTAATTTTTGCGGTTTCAGGCTTATCTCCGAATTTTTTTCGGCGATTTGTTGTTCGTAATTTTCTTTATGTAAAATTCGTTTATCCCGCTTAAGAGGGATATTTTGAAGTTTATTTTCGCGGTTAGACCGAATGTCTCTCATATAATCTAGTTTCATTTTCATGGCTATATGGAGCGTTTGGACAAAAAAGTAAAAGTATCAGTTCTTTTATAATTGAAATACATTTTTTATTATTGACGATTTCCTACTTGCTGACAATATTTTCGTTTAACTATCAAATTTAAAAATAATTAAATGTTTTAGAACACTGGTCGTTGCTAGCGTTCCACTTTCATTATTCATAACATAATAAACGTTTAGCTGTGCATGTTTTTTTAATTTGTGGTTACTCCTGTAAGGGAACATCTGTTGCGAATGTACTTGTAAAACAACCGACATTGAAATATTTTTTTCTCGTGAACTACTGACGTAATTGCAATATATATATATACATAATAATTATTACCACTTAATTTTAAAAGAAACCTGGAATATTTTTGTTTGTGAAATTACCTAATTATTGCATTTATTTCTTTCCTTTATTTCTTACCGAACTATAAACTCTTGAGTGTGCGGCCTTAAAAGTACAAGTCAGATTTTCGTCAAATCAGTATATTTGCAAATTTTAAAGTGAAAGTATGATTTCTATGTTCTGTTAAAAGAGTATAAATCAAGGTGGAAGGTAAAGAACTGTTTTAGCTAGTGAGCACAACAGTACAAGAAAGAAATGTTGGCTATTATATATAATACAGTACCGACTGCACAAAACCAAACAGTAAAAATTATTACTTTACTTTTTCAAAACGCATTTGACGGTTAAATGCATTGATTTTAACTGAAACAACCTGTACCCAGTTACAGCGACTAGAATACATAGCGTGGAAAACGGTTTTACTGTTTTTTAAATCACAATTTTCGAATTCAAACCGGAAATTCTGAAACAAGAATTTTTACTTTAAGAAGTCACGAAATATCTGCCATTAAGTAACGAAAATATAGGGAATTTCTGGTATGAATGAGAAATTTCGGAATTTAAAAAAAGCCAAACTGGTAATGCTTTAAAAACTGCTTAAAAATTGTAGCCGATAAACGTGCAACGATGAGGTACAATAATAGGGCGATCGCAGCAACATGTGCTTTAAAAATAGATTTCCCTCTAGCAAAAGTAACCGTTTCACTACTGACAACATGAACATAATTTCTGTTAATAAAATCTTCTTTCAACTGTATATTTCAGATGTAACTGATTTTGAAGTTAGTTTTTTATCATATCAGAGAATTAATCTTTTCCACTCTACTAGCAGAGATTCATCCTTTGGTTTGCTAAATAGGGATAGTTTCTAGTTTGCTGTCTTGTAACGAGTACTGCAACCAGACACAAAAGAATGCGCTTTCTGGACATGATCAATATCATTCATATTTTTAAAGCTTATGAAAGTCAAAGGAAATAGGATATAATTTAATTATTTAAAATATTTACCACCAGCTGAAACGTTTTCTCAGTTCAATTCTTATACAATGTTTGCGTTGAAAAGAGTTGGCAGATAGTGGCGTAGCCAGAGAGGGTCCAAATGCTTTTGAAACCAGTAATATTATAAAGTTTTTATCGCCATAAATATCGCAGATAATTCTCCGATTAGATAAGGTAAAAATATTAAAAAAAATTAGTGGTATCCAAACCATCTGGATCTCCACACTGTCTACGCCACTGCTAGAAAATTTCGCTGCGATCGACCCGTTATCTTTTCAGCATCATTCTACATTTATTGGATTAAATTTTTTATTACTATTATGTAGCCTTTTTCCACACTATGTATTCTAGGCGCTGTAACCCAGTTAAACCAAACACAGGCGTACACAGTGTTTTTACTGTCCTCTAAAATTGCAATTTCGGACTATATATATTAAAATAACTGCAGTTGTTCCCTAGAAAAAGGGTTTTTCAATATCAGCTATTTTTCATGCCATTTCGCAACTGATGTTACCCCTTTATGTGTGAAAAAAAATAATCATAATATTTAATAATTAATTGTCAACATAATTGGAATAATTTAGTTGTTTAAAAATAACTTAGATGTCGTAATTACTATTAATAAAACAAAACTTTTGAAAACCATGCAAACTTAATCAAGGTACAAAGAGGTGCTTACATATTAAATTTGATTATCATTATTTATATCCTGGGGTAGTGAAGATTCTACATATTAAATCGCAACAT
Organism: Maratus michaelseni; assembly: GCA_963931845.1. NCBI lineage: Eukaryota > Metazoa > Arthropoda > Arachnida > Araneae > Salticidae > Maratus > Maratus michaelseni. The sequence goes on from OZ007592.1 coordinate 347,103,925, forward strand.
TTTGTCATTAAACAAGATGAAGATTATAATTTTGAAATAGCTGTAATCGGAAAATAAGTACCTCTTCACATCTTGTTAATGTGTTCTTATGATTCAGGTATAATGAAGACGAAGGCTAAATTTCCAAAAGGCTGTTTCTGAATTATATTATAGCCTTATGCTAAACCTATATAATTCTAATTCTGGAAATAAATTTTCGATTACAAATTCATAAATGTGAATTTATACTGTACTTTTCAGCTTTCAATATATTTCTTATTGTGTCATATATAATACAAAACGTCCCTTGGCGCATAAAAATATTATCACTTGTAATAGAAAATGCAGTTTAATAAATGCTGTGAAATATCCTACAAGACTTCAATACTTTTTATGAAATTCATTTATGACTGCCTTTTCATAAGAAATGACACTATCTGTAGACTGTTTTATGTCATTGTGTATTGTAAAGTTTAAAAGAAGCCGTAAAAAGAGTGATTGCGAAAAACATAAACTACTCTCGTTTTCTCTTTTTGCAATATGTGCAATTTTATAAATACAAAATTTTCATAAATGCAGAACTTTAGTTAACAGATATTAAAATTGTTCGTCCAAAAAAGTTTGATTTAGATGAATAATTATGTAATTTACTATATTAAAAATGAAAATAATAATGGTACATAATATCATAAAGTAATGCACAATTTTAAATTTAGACCACGCTTTTTGCGTAAATGCAACTGTATTCGTCCTATACGTTTAAACATGAAATGTAAGCAAATCATAAAAATGAAGAAAGGCGGACTAAATGGAACATATATCTACTATACCTCAGAGCTGTTTTCTTTAAATTATTAGAAAGAAAAGTATTGAAGTTGTACAGCTGTTACAAATGTTATATTTTTAATGAATTAAAACTAAAGCTTATTAATCTGGGTATTAACATTTCATATATTAAAATGGTTGTTTAAACTGTAAAATTAAAAAATATATATAATTTAACTTTATTTTAAATTTTCAATATATTGCAAAAAGCAAGTAAATGCAAACTGTCTTATACGTTTCTTCAAAAAGCAAATTTTATGACATCTAATTTGTTTATATTTATTACATGGAAGCCAAAGTTGCATAAAATTCCCCAACAGAGTAAAATGTATCAAGGCTAGGACGCGAACTGTGACATTAGCTGTACGCGCAATGCTCTCCCCACAGTGATATTTGGCATCATGCACATATCATGCACAAATGATATTTAAATGACGCAATTTCCCCACCTGTTCGTATCGTCAGATATATGTACCAATGAAAACATGTTACTCATGTAACCTCCTCTACATCGTGGATAATGATTATACAGATGCAAATCAACCAGTGTAACGGAGATTCTTTAGTTGGAAGAATAAATTGAATACATTATCTTTCTGAGTGGCAGAGGATTGACGCACATATCCAAGTCACAGGTTCTAGTCTTTGACTAGATATTAATCATAAATCGGTACTTACGTCTTATCCATGCCAGGTAAATACACCGCGTCAACCATAATACTAATTATATTAACCCATTTTTTTCTCTACATTGTAACTCTAGAGTTAATATTATGTAGTAGAAATATTAACGGACATTGAAGAAGCATTTGTATATAACTGCATAATATAATAATATAGATATGCATGTTTTTTATACTTAAAGTATGTGATTAGGATATATATATCACATTCATTCCGGTGTATATAACAAACAACGAAAAGTAAAACTACCACCGTAAATATCTTTTATAGCTAAAAGCCGTCAATCTGATGTAATGTGCTTAATAAATGTATCCTAAGTTATTGTGTTGTATTAATTTAGTTGGAAATTTATATTATTTACAATTTTTAACAATGTTATGTATTTATTAAATGTATATTAAATTACTGTTTTGAACGTGATTCTGCATTGGCAATGGTAAACGTTTTTGACGATTAACAACAATTTTGACAATCTATCTTTCTGGCACAGGAATAATACTTAAGTACTCAAAAATTAATAGCTATATTAAAAAGTAAGTTATGAAAAATATTTAGTGCGATTTGAAATAATATGATATTAGTGCCACGGAATCACAGTCGTTAGACTAATCCTGTAATAAGCCATACGAAGAGTGTCAATTAAATTAATTGAACAAATATTGTTATTAGAATACATATTTTTTTAGGATTTCACCTACAGTAAAGCATTCGCTGTGAACATACATTAGGCAGCTGTCAACTATTTGTCCATGTCTAGCGGTAGTGGACAAAGTTTCGTATGTGTATTTTATTGAGGAATGTTAACGAGGATCGTACGGGTGCTTAATTTTGAATACCGCTAATTTCTAAAAGCAATCTTCGCTTTAGTTAACTTCACAATCTTCCAATTAAATAAGCCGAAAAATACTTTTAGGTTATAGTGTTTTCAAAAGTAAGTAACTGTAAGAACCCTGGTACAGCATGTCAAATTTCTGATATAACCATTATAGAAATTCACAATTTAACACACGATATTCAACTGGCGAATACCTTAAAATGGCAAAATTCTTATGTAATATTCCTCCAGGCTCACATATTCTCACCCAAACACATATGTAGGGATCAGCGCCCTATAACCAAATAGACAAACTTGGAAACTGTCTGTAGGCGTTGCAACTTTTAGAGGTTTCGTGGCCTAAGAAATTCACACATATCTGATTTTCTAAATAGTTTTGTTTTTATATGGAATACAGCCTAATAATGAAATATGGCTGTAAGTAAAAAGTTTAAATATAATGTTTAACAAACCTCAACGTCTTGATCTCCAAGAAATTTTTTCAGACTATTTGAGATGGATGGAAAAGGCATGTGTTTCACTTATTTCTGTAATGATATTGTTTAGAAGGAGTAAAGGATAGCGCACTTATGAAAGGTTAGGCGAAGAGCGTATCGATTTTTTGTAGTACATTAATCATATCATTCTAAATGTATTTGATAAACTTTCGAAAATATTCAAAATCAGCGAATAAATAAAATTGAAAATATATTTATGATAAGGATATTGCAATGATGAACTTTTGCTGTAGTAAAAATGAATACAGGATATATATATATATATATGTTATTTATCATAGTCATTTTCCAATATTGAGTTGCAGTAAAAAATAGCGTAAGGGATTGAAGACGTATCATTGTAAAAAATATAGCAGTATCCCTTTAAAACAATTACTTTTTTTCTTTCTCAAACGTTTTTTCTTTTAATCAACTTATTGAAAACCAAATTCGAAACGATGATTCTCAGACATTAATATTACATATTTATACAATAATAGCAAACATTTTTTAACAGCACACGCTTTATTTCTTATTTATATATTATTTTCTATGTTTAATGTTTATTATTTTTCATTGTTGCAGTTTCGCAATCAGTTGGCCTAGTTTAGAGAGTGTTATTTGGCAGATAATTAACTTTAATGTTGTTGTAACTCGTATACAGTTTTACATACAAAGAATATTTAGAAATTTATCAGTTGCGCCCGGTTAACAGAAAAAAAATTGCCTTACTTTTATGATTTTATATTTAAGTTCTGAAAATATTAAAATCTTGTATTGCAATGGGGAACACATCAGTGTAATTAATTTTTATACTCTAGCATATTATTAAATGAGAGAAAAATTCCAACATTACACACAAGAAACAAGTTATGTTAAAAAAAGAGTATAAATAAGATATTGCAGTTTAACTATACTTAGATCAATGAAATCCAATACAAAATCAAATAAAATTTATTAACGTGGAATTGAACTTGCAGTTACATATTTACAACATTTTATTTTCGCTTGAAAATTTAAAAGAAAAAAAAGATAATTAATATTGTTATATAATGTAGAAAAATAATTTTCATAAATAACAGAAAAATATTAAATAAATTAAGTATTTTTTACTCATACGCAAATATATTAATTACACGCAAATAATATAAAATGTCTATACTTTGTGTGTGTTTATTTTATAAATGTCTTTCCTTTTCTATGTAACTTGTTTCTTCTATTAAATAAATAAAAAATCTATATAGTCGTAGAATGTAGAATATTTTAAAGGCGAAATAATTTACTTTGACATGGAATACTTTATATTATTTTATGAAGCATAATATTTTTATATAATTTACAACATCATAGCATTTTAAAGAAAAACAAAATGACATATATATTTGTATTTCAATCGTAAAAGCATGCTAAATCAAATAAAAACACCAATACTTTGTTAAAGCTTTTTTTTTAACCTGACTACACGGTCAGAAAATTATTATTCACTTTCGAAAATATGTATATAAAGCTAATAACTGAAATAATTAATGATTTCTAAATTTATCACGTAATATTAAAACAATATAGGGTAGACCGGGGCACGTTTACGCATGGGGCACGTTTACGCAGTGTACTTTTCCCGAAACGAGTTATAACTGGTGCACCACCACTCATGATAGATTGATGCTGCTCCCTAGCGGGTATTCTCACAAGATTTTGAGCGTCAATCAAACTTTGGTCAGGCATGCGGAAAGAATAACATGTTTTCTGTCAACGTGAGTAAATTTTGTGATGAACTTATTGAAACTTATTGTGAACTAATAATACTTAGTTAAGGATAAACAAATATATGAACATTAGCAGAATTTTATCCTTTTTTGAGAACTGTATTTGTATGAACAGAAATGTTATTATTTTTTGTTGCACGTTAAAAATAAATCCAAACATGGAGACCGGGCACGTTTACGCATTGACTTCGAGGCACCTTTACACACGTTCTTACTGCGTAAACGAGCCCCTGAAGCTTTTTTGCTTCGTACTGTCTCAAACCCTTTTAGTATTTTCAGGCTATTTAGTCAAATCATCATTTAATGTTTGAGTAACATAAAGGATAATTCATGACATTCCTTCAATTTTGGCATCAACCTTACACCTAGCAGTTACTCCAGCAAACATAATGGCTGGATTTAAAGTGACATGATTCAACCGTTAAACTCACTGTTATTTTCTGAGGCTGATTTCATGCCATCGTTCGTGACTGACAGACCAGAACTAACATCGCCCTCTACTAATAGGCCTACTAACACCTCTAGCACTGCAGAAGAAGTCTCTGAGACTTATATTCCTATCCATCCTCCAAGTATTTCTCCCAGTAGGCCTTCCACTTTGTCACATGTAGACTACCCAACACCTGAACAACTGAGACCATTTGAAAAGGCAGGACCAAGGCTTGGCACCAAGAAAGGGAAGAAAAAGAGTAAGTCCGCAATCCTAACTGATAGCCCGGTTAAAGATGCCATCAGACAAGAGCAGTTAGAAGCGAAAAAAAAATGATGGTCCAACAAAACAAAAAGAAGAAATTACGTAAAAATTTACTAGTTTCTATGGAAGCAGGACAAGAAGACAGCAAAGGAAAAAGTATGAAACTAAAAACTGCAAAAGGGAAAAAGTTAGTACGCTCTGGAAAAAATAAAATGAATGAATCTGATGAGGAAGATGAAAACTGTGTGTGTATTTGTTGTTTGAAATCATACAACCAATCCAAAATAGGACAAGACTAGGTTCAATGTCTTAGATGCAAAAGGTGGTCCCATGACAAGTGTACAAAAGGAAATACTTTTTTTTTTTTTTTTGTAAAAACTGTAACAGTCATGATGAAGATGACTAAATTGTTTCGGTTTATAATTAGCAATAAGCCCTATGTTTTAAGTTTAGCCTATAAAATGTTCTTTATTAATCCTCTTTAATTTTTTTTTCTATTTCTAAACAATGTTTTAATTTATACGTAAAACATTTCAGTTTCATTAAATATTTATTTCACTTACTCATTGGTATCACTTATAATATGCGTAAACGTGCCCCACCTGATGCGAAAACTTGGGACTAAAAAAAATTTTTTTTTACGGTTAAAAATGCAAATAGGACAGCAATTGAATACACAAATTTTGACTTTATTAACTGCTTTATAAAACCGCAATGTCTAAAATTTCCTTAGTTAAAAAATAAAAATTAGAAAATTCATTGAAAAAAAAAACCGCGTAAATGTGCCCCGGTCTGCCCTACATTATTCGCAAAAATTAGAATTCTTCAATGTTACTTAATCTGTTTTCAGCAAAAATGAATGAAAAAACAAAGTGGTAAAATAATACATTATATCTATTTTACGTTTCTAAAAAAGCTGCACACTTTTTTCGAACAAATTTTGGAAATTATTTAATAAAATTTCATTAATTATCTTCAATAATTCTTTTAAAAAATCTTTTAGGAAAAATAAAGTTAAAACTGCAGAATTTAATTTTTTTCTACAAAACTATTTTCACAAACGAACTATCTCCATCTGCACATAATGCCATAGAATATAATAAAGGAAAATTATTTATAGGACGCACATAACAATAGAAAAGGAACAAAAAATAAAATACAATTCATAGTGGATTCCACTACAAAGTAAAGTTAATGACAAAAACTTAAGATTACAGATATGTTTTATACGTATTTTTTCTATTACGTTGAAATTAAATGTGTAATAACCACGATTTGATACACGGGCAAGTAAAACGTGATATGGAATAGAAAATCCACAATTAACAGATGATCAATATTTAAAAAAAAAAAAAACTTTATATAATAAGAAAAAGTATCTGGACATGAAATATAATAGGAAAATAATATATTAACAAGTTGTTTATGTCTAGTTTCGTACAAAACAATTTAAATGAGATATGGCATTGAATAACTTATTTCTTGGATAATATATGAAGGTTCTCAGGTCACGCTAAGACTATCTCATTTTTACATAATGAATCATTTGTATAAATTTTTGTTAATTGATTCCCAATTAAAGCCACCACTTTATAACTGAAGACCATATGTAATTGTCCAACGCACTAAAACCTGTCCTCAATACTATCAAACTGAATATGCACGTATGTTTATAATTCGTTTTACCATGAATAATAGATAAATACATAAAATAACCCTTCTTCAAAGACGGAATTTAAAGGAAAGAAAACTCCTATCATCAAATAATATATATACACTGCTCAAAACAATTAAAGGATATTGCAGTTTTAGGTGGATTTTGTATCTGGGAAACTTTTTAGCTGATTGATACATGGTCGACAGACATAGTAGGTTATATGAGAATAAATTACACATGTTTGGCAGAAAAAAATGCATTTTATTGCGCATTTGTGTACAAAAAGAAAAAAACACAATTTGTGCATATGAGAAAAAAAGAATAAGAAAAGGTGTTTTCTTCAAAGAAAATCATTTTCAGTAGGGGGTATGGTTTCTACGGGCGGCCAGCAACGTTGAACACCTTTGAGGCATGGACTCAATGAGGCTATTAATGACGAGTTGGGGTATTCTGCCCCACTGTTCCAGAAGAGCTCTTTCCAGTTCTTGGAGAGTTTGTGGGGGTTGTTGGCGGCCAGAAACTCGTCTTCCTAGAAAGCGTCCCAAACGTGCTCGATTGGATTCATGTCTGGAGAACACGCTGGAAATTCCATTCGAACGATTCCTTCCTCGAAAAGGAAATCCTCCACCAGGTTTGCACGATGTGGCCTGCAGTTACCGTCCATTAAAATGAAGTTATCTCCGATTGCTGCAGCGTAAGGGACTACAATAGGTCTGAGGATCTCATCCCTATATCGGCGACCAGTCAGAGCTCCATCTCGAATGATGTAGAGGTCAGTGCACCCGTCAATGGAGATGCCACCATACACCAACACTCCTCCACCGCCAAATCTGACACTTTCGTGCACGAACGCAGGATTATTCCTACTGCCACGGTCCCTCCAGATGAAAATACGCCTATTATCCGGATGCACAGAAAAACGGGACTCGTCAGAAAACAGAATATTGCTCCATTCATTTCTCCTCCAGTTGACATGCTCGGTTGCCCACTCCCTGCGGTCGCGACGATGCCTTGATGTTAATCTAACACATACCATCGGTCGGCGAGCATACACACCTACAGCATGGAGCCGGTTTCGGACAGTCTGAGTTGAAATCGTGGTGCCTGTAGCCGAGCGAAGGTGTTGTTGGAGAAGAGTAGCGTTCATGTTTCGGTGTCTCCGAGCTGTTAACGCTAAATACCGATCTTCATTGGGCGTTGTTGCCCGTCTACGCCTTGCCCTGGTCTTCGGCCTGCACATCCACTCTCCAAAAAACGGTTCCAGATCCTGGAAATGACACTTTGTGACACTCCAATGGCTTGCGCTACTTCGGCTTGAGTTTGGCCCCCTTCTAACCTACCAACAATTCTCCAAGCTTCTGAATCTGTCAAATGACTTCGCTGAGACATCGTACTCATCGAAACAAAGCAATCACTGAATGCCGATCATCCTTGTCTTTATTCTCTTTTATCCAGTTGAAAGTCAAATTGCATTCGCTGCCGCTGAAGCGACGTTTTTGACGTCGAACTCAAAATTTGCATACTCCACAGTTTGAAAACCAGAAAAATTTGCATTTGTGATTCTCTTCTTCTATTTTCGGCAAAAAAAATTTCGTTTATATCTTTATTTTATATAAAACTTCAAATATCCTTTAATTGTTTTGAGCAGTGTATATATATATATATATATATATATATTATTATTATTATTTGATATATATTATATATATATTATTATTATTATTATTTTTATTATTTTTATTTGATGATAAGATTTATCTTTTTTACAAATAACACAATGGCACTGCAACACAACGACGTTTATTTGGGATGGAAAGAAGCAAGCAATTCTGCTGCAATTACGAAAGAAATTAGTAACATCCTACATCAGAACAAATATAAATATTTTAAGTTTGAATATAAAAAAATAATTATGTAATCTTGCTGTACAATTAATCGGCCCATATTTATCACCCTGTTAACAAATGAAAAATTGACTTATATAACATATTGGAATGTAAATATAGTGACAGGTGATTTGTTAAAACACGAACTACATTACTTGGTACTTTAGTTGCTTGTGAATGTGATATATATATTTTTTTTTTCATTTGTCAAATCAGGTGGCCCGATATAAGTATATAACCTATTTTTGGTACACTTAACATATATACAAACATGTATCTATTTTGAAGAAAGCTAAATAAATAATTCTTGAAAAAAGAACTTTTATCTAGAAATCCATGATGTTGAGATTAATTTCAAAGTTTAGAAAAGAAGTGAAATAGTTTCTGCTGTAATTTCAGAGATCAAACAGACATTGCTAACACGATTCTATAGATGACATAAATCGTAAATGACCATCAGGAGTGAAGGTTGGAATGACCTTAAAATACATAAGATACCTCGAAATGAACTAAATCGTTAGAGTATATGTTACTTTATGGTATCATTAACATCATATAGGTGTGGCCAGTGTAGAAAAAAAAATATTTCCATTGTGATGGTAAAAATGTGAGTCTGAGGGAAGAAAACAAATTTTATTTCCTTTTTTATTTTATCAAAGTAAGGGATATAAGAAATAAAATCGCATATTTATTCTATAAAGTAAATAGAAATAAGAGTCCTTCTTTTGTAAATTTTGTTACGTTAAATAAATTTAGAAAATTTAGAAAATTGAATATAATTTAATTTTTTATTATTCTGGATTGTTATGCATGCAAGATATTTTTAAGTTGTTTAGAGAAAAAATTGTCTTTAGTTAAAAATTAAATTATTAGTTTATTTTTATGTTAAAGACAAAATGTTGGTTATTATAAGTGGTGTGTTTAATGAAACTTTTTTTTTTTTTTTTTTTTTTTTTTTTTGTATTTCATGGCTTAAAAAAATTTAATCGTGTTTGAAAAATAATTTTTCTTAAAAGACTAAAACATTGTAAGAAGCAATTATAACAAAATATCGTTTAAACTATAAAACAGCATTATTTCAAATAAAACAAGAAAAAAGAAAAACAAGAAAGAACCTACCATCCGATGTTAAATAAATAAATAAATAAATAAATAAAACGTTAGATGAAATTCTGTAAATACAAATGGTCTAAATATCATCAAGCCATCAAGCCAACACTGATAAAGATTAATCATTTATAAGTACAATTAATTATTTTACACGGTGTTTAATCTTTATGTATATTTTTCTATAATTCAATTGCAGGTTGTTGTTGTTTTTTTGCCTCATTTAAATTTTCTATTAAAGCTTTAGTCAACCAAGAGAAATAACATAAAATACTTCAGGGCAAAATATGTAAAACATAAAGAATAAGGGGGAAATAACTTTAAGGCGACAGTAGACCTTCAAAATCAGCAAAATCGCTCAAATTTTCGAAAAAAATTTCTTGTCCCCAAAAAATAAAGCTCCATGTAAGCTTTCATCTCCAACTTAAATAATTACAATCGGATGATTTTTTCGGATTTTATTTACATTTTTATAATTAATTAAACGGCCGTCGTGGTCAGCTGATGTTTGTTTACAAATATTTGCAAATGCATTTTTTCTTCTAATTAACTGTTTATTTTTAATTTTCATTCAATTACAACCAATTGATGAATTTCTCGGTTTCATCTTGCGACAGATTACCAAAATTCTTGATTCCCCCCCCGCCCCCCCCCTCCTTGTTGAGTGACCAAAAAAAAAGTCATTTTTTACTGCGAGTAACTGAAAAAATTAAATTTTTTTCTTCGCAACGACTTGATAAATTTGTCGGTTTCATCTTGCCACAGATAACGAAAATTCTTAAATCTCCCCCCCTAGCCCCCCCCCCCTGTTGAACGACTGAAAAAATTAAGAATTCCAAAGTTTTGCTAATATGCCGCTAGATAAAACCAAGAAAGTCATCAGATGGTTGCGAAGAAAAATATAAAAATTTATTAATCAATTGCAGTACAAATTTAATTTTATCAAGGGGGGAGTGGGGGGGGGGAGAATCCGGAATTTTGATAATCTGTCGCAAGATGAAACCAATAAATTCAGTAACTGGTTTCGAAGATAAATCTCAAAATTTATTAGTCAATAGCACTAAAAAATGAATTTTTTAGTCGCTCAAAAGGGGGGACGGGGGGGGGGGGGCAGAATCGAGAATTTTGGTAATCTCTCTCAAGATGAAACCGAAAAATTCATCATTTGGTTGTGAAGAAAAATCTCAAACTTTATTAGTCAATCGCAGAAAAAATGAATTTTTTCAAGGGGGGGGGAGCAGGGGGGGGCGAGAATACAGAATTTTAGTAATTTGTAAAAAGATGAAACTGAGAAATTCAATAATTGGTTGCGAAAAAAAATCTAAAAATTTATTAGTCAATCATGCTAAAATATTAATTTTTTCAGTCGCTCAACAGGGGAGGGGGGCGGGGGGGGGGGAGAATCGAGAATTTTGGTAATCTGTATCAAGATTAAACCGAAAAATTCATCAATTGGTTGCGAAGAAAAATCTCAAACTGTATTAGTCAATCGCAGAAAAAAATAATTTTTTCAAGGGGGGGAAGGGGGGAAGGGAGGACGAGAATACAGAATTTTAGTAATCTGTAAAAAGATGAAACTGAGAAATTCTATAATGGGTTGCGAAGAAAAATCTCAAACTTTATTAGTCAATCGCAGAAAAAATGATTTTTTCCAAGGGGGGGCAAGGTGGCAGGGGGAGGGGGGGCGAGAATACAGAATTTTAGTAATCTGTAAAAAGATGAAAGTGGGAAATTCAATAATTGGTTGCGAAGAAAAATCTCAAAATTTATTAGTCAATCGCAGTAAAAAATGAATTTTTTAGTCGCTCAACAGGGGAGGGGCGGGGGGGGAGAATCGAGAATTTTGGTAATCTGTCTCAAGATGAAACCGAAAAATTCATCAATTGGTTGCGAAGAAAAATCTCAAACTTTATTAGTCAATCGCAGAAAAAATTAATTTTTTCAAGGGGGGGAAGGGGGCAGGGGGAGCGAGAATACAGAATTTTAGTAATCTGTAAAAAGATGAAACTGAGAAATTCGATAATTGGTTGCGAAGAAAAATCTCAAAATTTATTACTCAATCGCAGTAAAAAATGAATTTTTCAGACACTCAACAGGGGGGGGGAGGGGGGAGGTTATAAATAATTATTTTGGTGGAATCATTCATTAAACATGTAAAGGTTTTGCATATATGATTTTAGTTCCTTTCAGGGTATATTTTCTTATGTTTACCAATACTAAAACTTTAAAATTGTTTTTCTCATTTCGAAAATTTTGTCGGTTTCCATTTTTTCAAAATGCTCCATGCGCATACTATTTCATCTGAATAGTTTGAAATTTTTTGTAGCTATTTATCATTATATTTGTCATAAAACTTGGTATGGTTTTTTGAAATGAGGTATAATTTAAAAAATTTAAAGGTAGTTACTTGAAAAAATATGATGCAAAAATGCGGAAAATTTCAAAAAATTTTGATTTTTTTTTTTTTTTTTTTACCTTTATATTCAAATATATAAAATTTTATACCAAGTTTTATTTGTATATATAAACCAAACCTGCATAAAAAATATTGATGATTTTAATTGATATGGAATGCGCATGGGACATTTTGAAAAATTCTGCGTAACGGTTAAAAAATTCCTTATTTTTCTCAAAAAAAAAAAAATTGTTTTAAATTCTGGTGTGATAAATACATGCCATAATGCATATAGTGTGTCCTTGAATAGTATTTAAAGTGAAATAAAAAAAAATAAAAAAATGAGTTTGAAGGTCCACTGTCGCCTTAAAATACTCTTGGTGACATGAGGCTGTAAATAATAGAACCATCAATTTAGATGACCTTGTTAAAACACAAAATTCAAGATAAAAATAAAAAATAAATAAATCTTACTTATTTTTTAGAAAAAAGTGTTTTGTGCAAGATGTATAGTTGTTACGCATTTTTTATTTCCATTCTATCTCTCTTTTGTTTCATCTAAACATTACTGTGAAATATTCAGTGAACCAAGTAAATAATAAAAAGTCTCAAATCCACTGTACAAGAAGTTAAAACAAGTGAATGAGACAAAAAACGTAGGTGACATTTTTTACCTTTAATGAAATATTAGAATTGTAAAAAAAATAATACAAAAAATAATCTAAAATTCAATATGCAAATCGATATTCTAGAAAGTCAAGAATGCAAGCTATTCTAAGGTATTTAAAGAAAAAAACTTGTTTAATTAAACAGGATTCCTTACAGGTCAGGTAATATCTCTGGTTACGTGTCAGATAAATAACAGTATTTTCTTATAGGAAAACTCGCATTACGAAATCACGCGATAACATAAGGCGAATTTTTCTATAAACAAATACTGATATTTACCCTGAAAGTGATTGTTGTTTACGAGTTACAGTATTAATATGTGATTTAATTCATTTTTATACTTATTAAAATTATTAAAATTCTGAAATTTAAATTTTGGGAACCATTTTTAGAACAATATATGTTATACGAATGAAATGAGAATGTTGAATGAATTATACACGATGTCCCGAAAAGTCGTACACAATCTTGCAGAGATAATAGAACACGTTTCAATAAACCTGCTTTGTATAGGAAACCAGAGTTAGAATGTGCTTATTATACACTTTCTCTCATTCTAATTTGAGCACGGATATCCATTAACAGTTTTAAAACGATGAAAATGATTAATCGAGTTATTACAATAAATTTGTGTGCAATGTGATGATATTACAAACAATGCACTGCATTTAGGTCAGGGACACCATATTACGAAATACGGAGCGTCTAAATCAGAGTTCGTACACGGATGTGTCCATTTTGAGTAATTTCTGGAAAGTTACTGTATTTCATAGGAAGCAATGTAAGTCATTTTGGAAATATCGTTACAATGTCTATATTAATTAGATATCCATTAATAGTTTTAAAATGGTGAAAATAATTTATCGAAATATTCAACAGAATAAATTTGTGTGAAACGTGATGATATTACAATAAGTGCACTGCATTTAGGTCAAGGACATCATATTACGAAGTACAAATCATCTATATCAGTGTTCTTCGTACACGGACTGTGTCCATTTTGAGTAATTTCTGGAAAGCTATCGTATTCATAGAAACCAATGTAAGTCATTTAGGAAATATCATTACAGTGTCTCTATTAATCAGATATCCATTAATAGTTTTAAAATGAAGAAAACAATTTATCGAATTATTTAACAGAATAAATTTAGCTTGTGTGAAATGTGATGATATTAGAGAAAATGTACTGCATTTAAGTCAGGGACACCGTATGTAGTATGATCTACATTACGAAATACGAGCGTTTAAATCAGTGTTCTTTGTACACGGACTGTGCTCATGTTGAGTAATTTCTGGAAATTTATTGCATTTCATTGAAATCAATGCAAGTCTTTTGGAAATATTGTTACAGTATCTATATTAATGTTAAAGTTATGATGGAAAATCCGGGTTCAGCTTGGAAAACGACACCCAATATTTATGACTGAAGAGGTGAATTGTAATTCTTGTTTCATATAAAAAAAAATATTTGTTGCAGAGTGATTTTACTTTATGACCTCTAAAAATTGAACATTACCTTTTGGAAGGTCCAGTATAACGTAAAGCATGTTTTTATTATATAAAACTTGTTTGTGTAGCATAAATCACAATGTAAAGTTTCAAAATTTTGTTTTATGTCATAAAAACAGCCCATAATTCTGAAACAAAAAAAAATAAAACACAAAAAATTAGATTTCATTTAAACAAGCATTGGAAGAAATCGTTTTACATAATAATATTGGAATGAAACGTGAAAAGACAACTTAAATATAATACAACAAATAGAACCGGATATTTTTTTAACACGAGAATTTCTTTTTATTCAAACTTCTTTTACAACACTGATAAAGAAATTTCCTTGTCAGATATTTGCAAAAATTTGCATTTGATTTGATTTATTATACATCAAATGTATTTATTTTTACGTCACTTATACCGTAAACGTCCTAATAATAATCGTAATACGAAATAGGTTCTGAAATAATCTATACAACAATACTTGAAAATAAATTATATTAGATTACATAAGAATTAGAATTAAGAGAACTTTTTTTAGGAATGAAAATGAATAATGAAGTAATCAAATAATACATTACTATCAAATAATACATGAACATTTACAAACGAAATGGGATGAGTTTGAAATTTAAAAAGCTTGTCAATTTTCCAAATAGCTCTTCGATCCTCAAGATGCCATAAATAAAGAAATAAATGAATTAGTTCCTGATTTATGGATCTGCATCGTCTATTATTCCTTATTATTCTATTTAGTATTTGATAGGGTGATTCCAATTGGAATTTCGCAATAATAAAGACGTACAATTTTATTGCTAGGATTCTGTCTATATAGCTCTTTTTTTCGGTGTTCCATTCGATTAGACCGAAAATAATTCTTTCTAACAGGCAATATATTTTTACATTTCCGCCTATCTATGAGCATATTTTTTTTTTAGTTTTTCCGATTTTAAGGTTTATAAATTTTTGTTCAATACATATAATTTTCTTTTAAAGCTATTCATAATTATATATATATATATATATATATATATATTATATTACGATGATTTACCGTCATATGTTGTAGTTGCAATAACGTTGATTATAGAAGGAGCACACATGGTCGCACAACGAAGTTAAGAACGTTGGTTACTATTGATGATATAAATATTTAGAAACAGTAGTAACATTTTAGTTGCAGTTTCGACGTGGCCATAGCGGCAGCAGAATTTAAAACCCAGACGCGTTTCTCCGTGAATTCAAAACGAACAAGGCTTTCAATTTCAATTCTTTATTAAATATTTCTCTTGGGCAGTTTCCACCATAACCATAATAGCCGTGCATCACTACGTCATCAAGGAATAGAGGGTAAGTATCAGAACATCTCAATTATTCTCAAAATGAGCGGCCAGGGAGTTGTTTACAAGTGAAAATACGACTTAATTCTAAGGGAGCGCCGCAGGTAGCTGCTTTTTGTTACCCCGCGCAATAACACAAAATATGACGTAGAACGCGCACTGAACCAATGAAGAATTAAAGAAGATGCGTCATGCTACGTCACGACCAATGAAAGATAATTAGTAAAAGAGTTCGGACAGAGAGGAGTGGATTAATTTTGTAGTAAAGTGACTTTAGAGCGGGAAATTAATATTCGGAATAAAAATAAAAATGGCTCTCAAAAAACATTCTAAAACCCAGAAATGATCGGGGATCATGATAGAAATTAAGAATAACTAAAAGCTTTATATTTAAGTAAATTTGGACAATTTAGAATTAAATAAAAGGGAATTTAATAGAGTTAACGATAGAGCTAAATTAAGAATAAGGATTTAATGAATATAGAGTAGTAAATTGGAATAAAACAGGGAAAAAAAATTAGAATTGTAAGAATTTGGAGTAATTTAACTAAGGAAAAATGGCGAAAATTTTATTATTACATATATATATATATATATATATATATATATATATATATATGATATATATATATATATGTGTGTGTGTGTGTGTGTAAAAATGATATATGTTTTAATTCTTTTTAAAAGCAGATGTCGTTTCCATTATTTTATTTTAAAAATAATTGTTATTTAAAACAATTAAGAATAATGTTCAAAATTTATATTTTTACAGAATGTAAGATACTAAATAAAGTAGATTTGTTGGTTAGACTTTGAACTTTGAAATTTCATAAATATTTTTTTCTTCGAAATGTTTGATTATTTGGACTAATGTAATTGTCTTATTATGTTCTTCGGACATTACCAGTGGCTTCTATGTAATATCTATATTCTCTTTGAGACTTGCGTCACAAATACTGTTATAACTATGTACTTCATAAGTATGGGCATCTTTATTGTGCACTATATAACTGTTGAAATGTACTATAAGCTTCTTCATAAGTATGCAAAACTAAAAGTGCAAGTTCCTATGAAATTCTTTTAAAATAGTTAAAATTAAAATTCATGTTGTTCCTTGAACATGTTTTAATGCATACGATTGATATAACGACTTTTTGGAACAGATTAAATTAAGCGTAATAGAGGAATGTAACATAATCTTAGTCCATAATTTTTTAATAAAATCAATTAAAATACAGATTTAAATGCTTAAGTGATAAACGTAGAACACAAAAAGGCTTATAGAAACCTTTTAATGCAATGATCGACAGGTTTCGAACGCACAAACAGCGCTATTATCAAGATCTACATAATAAATAAACTATTCTTGCCAAAATATTTCAAAATAAATCTGAAAAATATAAGTCACGCAATCATATGTGTACTAAAAGTATGTGCTTAAAAATAGTCACCTGCAAACGTGAAAATTAATATTTTCTTATTCCTTAGAAAAATTTGAACAAGACCTTGTGCCAGATTTTAGGTAATTCAAAAGATGCTGATTCATTGCATATGTTTTCGCTCATATAGATTTCAATTGATTCACGGATAATAGATGGGAAATAACGATCTTGATGGATAAATTATTTTAGATCCGAGACTTTAAAAATTGATTTTAAGAATAATAAAATAATTTATCGTTTAAGACATTATTTCCCATATATTATCCGTGAATCAATTGAAAGCTAAATGCACGAGAACATATGCAATGAAACAACATCTTTTGAATTACCTAAAATCTGGCAAGAGGTCTTGTTCAATGTTTTAAAAAATCAATAAGAAAATATTAATTTTCACGTTTGCAGTTGACTATTTTTAAGCACATGGTTTTATTACACATATGATCTCGTGACTTATATTTTTCAGATTTATTTTGAAATATTTTTGCGAGAGTAGTTTGTTTATCATGTAGATTTTTATAATGGCACGGTGTATGCGTTAGAAACATGTCGATCATTGTATTAAATGGTTTCTATACGCCTTTTTGTGTTTTACTTTTATAACTTAAGTATTTAAATTTGTATTTTAATCTTAGTTTACATTATAAGAATTGCTACATCATGGCATCTTTCCATGATCAGCGTGATTCTCCATGATTTTAATACAATCAATTTTATTGCTTAATAAATACACTTTAGCTAAATAGGGATTAACGCTACTTTGATAAATTATATTTTGTAGAAAATATTTAAGTCTACTTGACAAAATAAATTATAAGACAAAAATATTAAAAGTTTCATAAATGTCTCATTTAAAACTAATACATAATGGTTTTATAAATGACAATACCACTGCATTTATTTTCATGTCTGAAGTCCTTAAAGAGTTAGAGAAATTAATTTAAATTTAAAAATAAAACTAAATGTCTACAACCGTAAGTAATGAAACTAACTTTGGAGAAAAATGTTTTTGGGAAAGAGACTTCTGACAATTTAATGTTTTTTTTTTTTTATTATTCTTTTTATTCTTAATATCTAAAGAAATAAACACTTGAAATATATTTTTTATCGTACTTTTCGTAAAAACTCGCTTTAATGCCCTTTGAAGCGAGGTAATTGTAATTTAAACAGACAAAAACTGATTTAATTTCATGGCTTAGAAAAGTGGAAAAAATTCTGTGTCGATAAAACTGTAACTTTAACAGAATCTAATAAAAATAGTTTAAACTAAATTGTTCAAATAAACAAAAACAAACCTGTATTCGCATAAGCTTTTTTTATAAATGTAACTTGAAGGAGGGATATTAGAAAATAAATCACTTGCTTTACTTATTAGAAATTAATAAATTGCCTGAATTTTAAAGCTTATTTATAGCTTTACGATTTAAAAGAAGACATTATAAATTTTTATTCATTTTGTTTAAATTGAAAGCATTTATTTTTTGTTTATTTTTTTCTAAACGAGTTATTTATGTTGATTTCTGTATTATCTACATCATATAATTTTCATCCTAATGAACTTTGAAACGAATTCGCTGATTTATAACATGCATTTTTAATCGTTTCAGCTATTTTAGAATATATTTTAAAGTTATTTTAAAAATTTAACATTTTTTTGAAAAAAAAGAAAATCAATGGTCAAAGTTAGCACACTCTGTTTTTGACTAACTATCGAAATGTTTCGTAAATATTAACTACTGTTGTTCGTGTAAAAATGTTTATTCTCCTTATTACAAATAATTATATCATGGGTAAGTTAAGAATTTTTTTTAAATAACTAGCTTTTGTTAGCAGATTCTCTTCCCTAGAATATAAGTTTTGCAATTCTGAATGAAAATTTTACATATAAGTTTTACATTTCTTTTTTGCATAATTTATCTAATGGTGCAACTTCCATCAAAATTCGTTCAGTGGAACTTATTATTATTTTTTCTTAATAATCGGTTTACCTAATGATAGACTTTTCTCTTAGATCTATAACTAAGCAACGTAAAATGATGGCCTATACACCCTTTCACTAAAAATAACATAAATGAGAACGTAAGTTTCATAAAATGTTGTTTAACAAATAGTGAGTATTAAGGGCTTGAAATAAAATTAACTTTTTATAGTCGCTTTGCTCGAATTATAGAGTTGTCTCCCGTGGCAATGTACTAAACAATGTAAAACAATGTGTTATACACTTAAGTCTTCCCTCGAAAATAACATAACTAACAATAAATATCCCTTAAAAATCCGTTTAGAAGAACGTGAGTTATAAGCATTCGAAATGAAATTCCGATTTGGATTTTATATATATGGTAGGAAGTATTTTCTCCAAAACTCTGAAACTAAGCAACATCGAACAATGTGTTATACACTAAAATCTTCCCTCCAAAATTACCTAACTGACAATGTAGTTGCCATAAAAGTCCGTTTTCGCAGAACTATAGCTATAAGCTTCCGGAATGAGATTCCTTTTCATAATCTGGTTGACTTAATTGCAGAACTTTTTCCGATATCTCTGTAACTAGGCAACGTAGAACGATGTGTTATACAGTAAAGCCTTCCTTCAAAAAATTACCTAACTGACAATGTAAGTCCCAATAAATTCCATTTAGTAGAAAGTCAGTAATTAATCGTTCGGTATGAAAGTCATTTCATAATCGGGTTGACTTAATTATAGAAATTTCTTCCACAGCTCTGCAACTAAGGAATGCAGAAGGCTGTGTTATGCACTATAACTTTCCCTCCAAAATTACATAACTGACAATATAAGTCTCATAAAAATCGATTCAGTAGATCGTGAGTTATAAGTTTTCAAAATAAAGTTTTTATTTGCATTATACGTATAGTGGATTACACTGTGATAAACCTAAGGTTTTAAGTTTGAATACAAATAATATAATAATATTCACTACATTAAGCAGTCTTCATTCGACTTGACTTTTTATTAAAAATATACTGGAAAATGCCTATTTGGATAATTCTTTTAAAATATATACTAGTTCCGTTACTGATTTCAAAACTGATTCACTTTTGAAAGTGTTATGTTTGAATTTAAACAGAAATATTCTGTTACGTTATTCAAACAATTAGCATTTAAGCTCTATTACCTTATTCGGGTAAAAACTTTATATTTTATAAATGTTTTGCAACTAAAACTGTAGATTGTTGAATAAACTGTTTTTATTGTTTGAAAATATATTTAGACTCAAGGTTGCCAGTTTGAAATATTTATTTTAATTCAGAAACTCCAAATTCATACCCGAAATTTCGGAAGAAGAATTTGTGTTTTGTGTAATCACGAAATGTCTGTCATTAAATAAAGTATAAGTTACTATTCAGGATTTCTGAATGTTTAGAAAAGGCCAAACTAGCAACCCTGACTAGACTGCTCTATTACCTTTTTAAAATACCGAATATTTAACATGGTAACAATATACAAATAAAATTATTCATCACACATTGTATAAATGTTTCTTAAGTGAACTGTTATGAGAGAAAACAATTAGATCATATTTGAGAGAAAAAAAAAACATATAAATAAACATTTTTAATTCAGCAAAGTTTATAGCAGAAATCATGTAATATACATATTTGGAATATGGGCTCAAAAATGTTTTGATAAATTTGAACACATGAATGCATTTCCGATATTAAAAAAAGCGCCTCTCTTAAACACTGCCGTATGCATTATTTTGTGTTTCTTAAAAATTAACGACATTACCTTCAGCGCTTTGGGACATGTTTTACACGAATCTACATTTGTCTCAATTTATTATAAAAAAAGAACGAAAAATCATGCGCCAAGCATAGATTATGTAACACTTTCCAACGCTTCCAAAATAATTTTCCAAATAATTGTCGTTTAATTAGCAGAAAGATAACAGCTAAATAAACAATTTGGAAAACGCATAACATATTTAAAAACGTAATTTCCGGAATTTCCAACATATACAATATCCGGAAAAATATCTGAATACTTTTATTCAGCCCTGTATATGATATATATATTTGTATATATACTACATAGGATACTAAATTTTAGTTTAGTTAGAAAACTCGTAGCACAGTTTAAAATTCTCCGTCTGAAATTTCTGTCAATAAACGGAAATGTGTTCGCAAACTTTTGTGCTGCCCTGTATATCAAATACAGAATTTATACACACCAAGTAATAGACAAAAAGTGAGTTAAATTTAAAATCGCGTTCGGCAACTTAAAACGCACTTCGAGGAATTATTGTTAACAGACAGTAGATAATTCTTTTATGTGTCCCTGTAAATGAACGATGACTGCTATACACACAGGATTCTGTAGCAAGCCTCTTGTAATGCACCTTAGTGATATATATAAATTTCAATGCGTTTAAAATAGTGAAACATTATTTAATTAAACCGCAAACGATTTTTCACCGTAGACGTAATGTAACGGAATTCTTTTGACTGTCCCTGTAAAGTAACTATAAGTGCTATACACACCACATTCCATATTAAGCTTCTTGTAATGCACCTTAGTGATATATATCAATTACAATGTATTTGAAATTGTGTAACATCATTAAAATAAACCGCAAATGATTTTTCCCCATAGACCGTAATGTAACGGAATTCTTTTGAGTGTCCCTGTAAAAAACTATAAGTGCTACACACTTCAGTTGAAATAGGGAACATGATATAGATAACGACAATAACATATAAAAATTGCAGAGCAATCCGAGCTTATTTACGGTAGTTAGAGCACGGACAGACGGCCAGACGGCCAGACAAACCGAAGTCATAAACACTTTTCAACTAGGTTGGAAAGTGTTAAAAACGTTAAGAGTTTTCAACTGGCTGTTTCAAAAGACCTTTGATATATTTTAGCTTCCCTTTACAATACAAGAAACATATTTTAGTATTCTACTTTCACTTCTTAAAAATGGTTTATTTGTTTACTTTTATAAATTTTGATATACATTAAATGTTCATTTAACAAATATATATATTCCTAGATTGATTAATTTTAACAAGTATTTATATCTCAAACTAAACTGCTAAGCTGGCATAGAATAGCATTTCAATTAAAATTATAAATTCATTAAATGAAATTGATTATATTTCTTTGATAAATAATTAAATATTTTAGGAATAGATTTCGCAGCTCTAAATAAAACCATAAAGAATTCATTTGTTTCCTTAGATTCGAATCTCAAATTAAAAGAACATTTACCTCCAGGTTTAAATCCAATTAAACCTGTACGATGTTGATTAACACTTCATTATTATCGGCACATTTTCCAATTGCTTTGTAAAAGTAATTAACTTGAAATGACTGAATCTAACAAGTGACAAGAATGGTATATAAAGCAAAAATTGCATTTAGAATTAATGTACATACTACATTTTATTTGTAATTATGATATAAACTTATAATGTTTGAGAGACTGTGAGTTTAAATAAAAAAAACTGTTTATAGTTTAGGCTTGTTTATCTATTAACAAAAAAGTACCCTTAGATTTGGTGATGAATCTATACATAATTCTTCTATAAATAATTACAATTGAAATTTTTTGTTAGAAGACCATTCGATCCTCCTTCTTCAAAAATTGTGTTAAATATTTTTTTAATTACTCGCGCATGAATATAATTAATTAATTAATTAATTATATTAATTTCACTAATATAATACCAAGTTTTATTTTATTTGAAGTAAAATAATGTGTTTAAAATGTCTTGTAAGAAGGTCTATACTCTGTAATGTATAGGAAATTTATTATCCCCATATTCCTGTAGAAAAATAAAATAAATAATATTACACGCATCATATTCTGCGAGGAAATAGGCTAATATATCCTCAATGCGATGTAATAAATAGAAAACCTCAATAATATATATAAAATGCAAGCGTTTTCAAGCATATTTTTGGATGTTGGAATGCTTGGAGATAATCAGACGTACAAAAAGAAGTCTTAAATACGATTCCATTTTGTTTGAAATGATAAAATTATCTTATGCAAAATACACATATCGAAATTATGGAAACATTTAAAACTAGAAAATACACAGACTGAGAAATATTATTTATGTGACCTTCTCCTAAATATACGTT
The DNA here is from genome assembly GCA_963931845.1 of Maratus michaelseni. NCBI lineage: Eukaryota > Metazoa > Arthropoda > Arachnida > Araneae > Salticidae > Maratus > Maratus michaelseni. The sequence continues at coordinate 347,127,280 of OZ007592.1, forward strand.
TTAAAGTTTCCTATAAATAAAAATAAAATATTTATATATTTATTTCAGCAAAACGACATACGTCAAACGAAATTTCTATTAACACACGTACTTGCATTTAAATTTCATTTATCCATTCATTGAACGAAATTGAATATTTTGTTTACGAAATAATTAAACCGTTTGGAAATAAGAGTTTGAAGCTCTAGCCTAAATATAAAAGTCTCAATTCATTTATATTACGATTCTTAATTTAAAAGAACACATTTACTTGACGGTACAACTCAAATTAAATCCATACGACGTGGATTAACACTTCATTATTCCCAATATCATTTCTGGTTGTTTCGTAATTTCAATTAACTGAAAATTACTGGAACCACCAAGTCATGTGGATGTTAAATAAAGCGAAAATTGCATTTAGAATGACTATGAATTTTTATTTGTAAATTTAGAGTAGCATTTAAAGAGTTTGAGCGACATTGAGTTTAATTGAAATATATTTTACAGCTTCGGTATTTCTATCGATAGCCGGGATATATAGTGCAATATTTAATTATTATTCTATTCTTAATTAAAATATTTTTAAGTTAAAGTAAAGTTATGTGATAATTTTACATGAAGCTTGAAGGTTTTATGCACAAAACAAAACAAAAAAAATATGATTATATGTACGTGCATATCTCTATTTCATTAATTTAATTTGAATGTTATTTCCTAAATATATGCTTAAATTCAGTGACATTACTAAAATACATATAACTGGTAAAGAAGAAATAGTGTCCTTTTTGAGTATGTTTGTAAAAATCAATGTAGGTTTTGTTAAATTTAAGTACTACAGAGTTATTTAAAATGACTGTACGATTGTCTTTCCTGAACTATACATTGTATAAGAACGATGTAATTTGCAGTTAAAATATTCAAAGTGATTTTTACAGATGTCTAATAGCATATACCCGCTACAGCTGCAGGGATAAACACTCGAAAGTATCTAAATCGATTTGATTTTTTGTTGTTTCTGTTTATTTGTTTTTTAAGATAAACAATAAGTTTCGAGAGCAAGCAATTAAATGAAACAGCAAGGTTTCGCTATCGTTTTCGAAATGTCATACTAGACATTACGATATTCAAATAACAACCTTTCTAATATTTGATATTTATATATTTTCATTTTATCATAGCTTTTTTTATGAAAGACATAAGATTTAAAAAAATAAAATTGTGATTTCAAATGGTTGAAAAAACGAGATGCAGTATAGTTATACGTATTTTGTTTACTATTCTTTTGAGATTATTGGGCTTATTCATAAAAAATAAATATGTAACATTTGCAGATTAGTATTTGTGTTACGCCGTATAATTTATCTTAAAGATAAAAATCACCATTTCCAATTTTTATGTTCGTTTGAGTATAAATTCTCCAACATTACAATAGTTCATGAATGCATATCTAATATTTAAATCGCTTGTTATCCTAAAATATATGTTATCAAGATAGAATTACCCTTAACTATAATTTAATCACATCCCTCTTTCATGACTCCATTTTCTTTTTGTTGAAATGAACTTTCAAACGATTATAGTAAATTCTTTTACTTTACCTTTGTTCATGCGATATCTCACAGTACTCATCATTTTGAAATATTTGTTATTTATTTAATATACGTGCTCTGTAATGCTCAAATATTCCAATCAAGAAAACCAAGCTTTTAATTCGCCACGCCCCACCAAAACATCTGTAAAATAATAATGCTCACCTCCCTCTCTGTTACACATATCTGACATTATTTCAAAGGGGAACTCTGTTCACATGGCGGAGCACAAAATAGCCTTAATAATAACAAGCCCTTATATATAATTTTTAGCTTAATAAACAAGTAAATTTTCCACCAAATTAACAACACTGCCACAAGAAATAATTTTTATATTCTATTCGCACCACTTTTATTAAAAAATGAATTGTATACTGTGATTGTCTTCTGCTGCGCATGTAGTTTAAGTATGTGTAAATAATTCTGTTTTTGAGATAGTCGAGCAAGATGGTTTCCAGTGACAGCTCTGCAGTAGCATTCAGCCATACATTTAAGGCTTGATGCTAAAAAGAATTTTGTTGTTCATTGCCACATTACCTCGTTATGAAATAAAATGGGTATATGGCATTTTCATCTTAATGAAATATCTTAAATATACTATCACATGGTCCTCTGATTGGTATTAACAGCATTTATACATTTTATAACATGCATTTATAGATTTTTGCTTTTTGCTTGTTTCCTTTCGTTATACCCATTTGGCATTTGTGGATTTCATAACGCTTGTATAAACGTTGAGAGAACGAACTAATTCAGTTATTTCGTATATTTTTTCGATTTTAGTTGCAGATTCTTTTTATTAGGGCACTTCTGTTACGAAACCGGTTTCGAAAGTGAAAAACCTTCTTAAAAGAAATCTGCTCCCAAAATCTGAAAAGTGAAAAATGTTCGGTAAGAGATTAACCTCGGCTATCTTATACAAAAAATCATTTAAAATATTAAAATGCATATACAAACACAGGTCATAATTAAATAAATTACCAAATATAAATTATATGAAATTTGTAAACAATGGTAATAAGCAGAAAAATTCTAGACTATTAAAAAAAAATTAGAACTGTGCCTAAATATATACTTTTTAAATGCTTCATAAAATTATTAACTTTTGTTTTGTTTTCAAGTTTATATTGGTACGTTTTCGAAAACTTTTTTTCATTATAATTTTTAATTTTGTACTTATTGCTTTTAATTTTAGTCTTTTAATTTGAACTTTTAATTTGAAATTTGTCCTTTACGAATAAATAACTTTGTATATTTTTGTATTAATTATTAATATAATTTTCCGTTTAATTATGTCTGAAAAATATTATGCGATTATCCCAAAAAAGACATTTAAATCTGAAATGTAAAATACATTGCATTAGAAAAACGACTAAGCTCTAATCACTCTTGTTTTTAATTATGATAACATATTAAAATCATAAAATAAAAATAAATAAAAACACTTCTTTAAATCAATTTTGACTTCAAGCATAAGTTTACATTATAAAGATATGCATAATTTCTTATAAAGTTATACACAATAACATAAGTTAAATAATTTAAATGCATAATACCAAGTTACTAAATATTCAAACTTTTAAAAATATATTTCCAGTATCATCTAAAGAAAAAAATTATTTTCTGATATTATTTCCTTTTTGAAATAAAGTGTTGTCGGTATTTCTACTCAGTTATATTTTCTGTATATCTGTAACGACCAGTAATCAGTTTCTATTAACTTCCAAAGTACACCCAGCGGGAAAATGTGAAATGATTCTAATTTTAGATAATGAAATTTTGAAGCACTGCAGGATAGAAAGGACATTCATTATCCGAGATTAAACTCCAAACCAAAGCAAAATCGGTCGAGTTTTGATGTGTTTTAAACAGTAATCCAACTGTTATATCGACTTCATTAACACTAATGACATTATTAGAAGTACAGTAAATTAGATCCAGAAAAAACAGCTGGCTGCATGGTTCTTAGAAATATTTTATGGTTTGACAGAGAAAATTATTTCAGGGTGTTATATTTAAAAGAAATTTACGTACTGTACATGGAACATATTATAAATAGTGTATTTAATAAATGATCATTTATGAGGCGTTTATTACATTTAATAATAAGTTGGAAAATGTACGTCTTACGTGACAAATGAGGTGCGTACGTAATATAACTAGTTTTATAAATTTTCAGATCTTGGTGCAATAGCTGTTGCGCTCTTATGCAAAAATGCACGAATATAAAGTTTATTTTATGTGCAGATTTTCACGTTATAGATACTAATTTTATTTTATGAAATTAAGTTTCAATGCACTTATCAAACAATTAATGACAATTGTGTTACATTAAAATTATACTATATGCAAATATCCAATACAAGATAATGTAAAAAAATCATCGTTATTATTTCACTGAAAAAAAGAATTATATCGTCTGTTATTATGATATGATTAATTTCCATAATAAAATAAGTACATTTTAAGTTGGCAACATTATTTCTTTTGCTGACATTTACTGAAAATTCCAATGGAAAACTTAAGCCTAGCTTTGAAAATTTCAGAACTTGAAATGCATATTTATACTCTTTTTCCATTTAATATACATTTCTACGGAAACATCACTGTCGGTAGATCATATGATTGCTATAATTCAACAATGTTATTATACAAATTCGGTTTTTAAATTCAGTAATACGGAAATAATAGGACTGCATCTTAAATGTGGCATAATCACCATGACAACCTAGAATCATTACCTATCATGGTATATCATTGAATTAATTACGTATGATAGGATTTAATGACATTAAATAACGTTATTAATGTCTAATCATTAAATTATATAATTTTCCGGAACGAACCAACTTTCGCTAACGGAAAGAACTTCCCGAACAACCCAATAAATAACATGCATTTATTTATGTTTGTTAATTTTTTTATCAAAGGTTTTCCTCATAAGAGTTCACAATCATGATATGACTAACAAAGGAGAACTTCAATGAAAAATCATAGTCATCTGTGAGAATACCACTATAATATTTACATTCTGTTATACCAGACATTGTTTTTATTCCTCTAAGGAAAATGAAATAGTTTATTCTTTTCCATGCGCAATGGATAAACGTGATAAGTTAAATATTTAATAATCCTTGTGTTTACATATCTGTGATTATACTGCACGCGTTAGCCAATTAATCATAAATTATGCAATATAATATATCACTACATCTATTCTCCAGTAATATTATTTTATTTTTGTACGTGGATCCGCCGGTCTGTTATATGGATAAAGCTAAAAAATCACTATTACTAATAAGTTAATTCAACGTTTTCTGTATTATAAAGATTAGCAAAATGGAGGCAGGTACGCATAATCGAAATTATTTAAGTCAAATATATATTTTTTTTCTATTCAACACATAAGATAGATAGATTTTCAATCATATTGCCATTAATATTTTAGAGATTTTTAGAAACAACTTATCGTGTTTTTTACTTTTATTAAATTACATCACTTTGAGTAAGATATTTTGTCTCCAGTGTTTAGAGTGTTTTACGTGGTCATTAGTTTCAATAACTTATAATACCTTAGAACTTCGTTGTTGAATAAAATGGCCAAAACAAGGATTTTTTTTTAAATATCTGGATTGGCAGATGTGCTTATAACATTTCATATATATTAGTTAATACAGTTATTTTTATCGGACAGGATTATGCATATATCTTATCACCTCATCCCATTAAAGTCGATTTAAATAGCAACGGGATTTAGTTATAACTTCGTCACGATTCAATAGAATAGCATACAACAAATATACATATATATATATATATATATATATATATATATATATCCTTTTTTTTCTGGGGAGCAAATTTTATTTGACAATTTTCTATTATTTGTTCCCTGTAATTTCCCGTAATTCTATTGACTAATAAACCTGCACCTCGAAACCGCTTCTCCTCCATATATCTGGAGAAATTTTATTATACTTTATTATTATTATTCCTTTAATGTATTTCTTATTGGCGAATGGCAACGATCCAAAAAGGTGAATGAGAGGTCATGTAATCGGTTTGTACGAGGAGTCGTGTTTGAGCAGCGGCTTGCTGCGGTTGTGTAGTTATGTGATTGCCATGCTTTGTATGTGTTTTTTGTTCTGTTAAATGTTGTTTTGTTCAAATTAATGACTTAGATTTTTAAAAACACCTAGACTGTCGACCTACATATATGGACAAAATGACGCCATTGTTTGCAATGATTACAGTACGTTGCATACTACCCAAACTAGTTTGCAATTCAGTTAAAGTTCTGGTGCATAAAAGTTGTTTTATCTACCTAAGAAAATTTAATTAGTCCTCAGAATGTTGCTGTAATTTGTACAGATGTGCGGTGAAAACAATGAAATGAACATTTTTATGTGTTAAATTGGGTTTGAATACGTGATATTGGAGTATAATTGCTAATACATGAAATCTTATCCCGATCAGAAATTTTAATGAATGCATAGTTTTGTTTTATGTATTGCTTTGAGGAGGCAAAGTTTGCAAAGACCGTTTATTGAATGTTGCAGCCGATGGAAATATACTTTACTAAATGCTTTGTAAGCGGTAAGATATTAATGGAAAAGTTTCTTTCCTATTTCCTTGATTACAAGTCGCATTATTTAAAAACATCGTTTGATGTTTGTTTCATGTCTTTTTAAATGACATTATCTTCAATGTAGCAACTTACGTCCTAAATGAATTACTTAAATGTATAAATGTGTTTTTGGTTATACAGGGTGTTTTTTTTAAACTGACGCTATTCAGAGCCGCCTGTAGCTCGTTCTAATAACTGGATTGACATAAAATTTTGTGAATGGACTAAGAAAACCATGGGAAAAAAGATTCCAACAAAAAAAAATAGTTCCAATCACCGCCGATATGGGGAAATGTGGCGCTGTACATTGAAAAAAACTACAGAAACAGACAAAATTAATAATTTAGATAAAATGCCATGTTTTATTCATCATTTACACTTTCCCTTTCGTTGACCACAGTTGAAACATCCATTATCACTTTTTCTGCCACCGGTTTACGTCCTCTGCCTGACCGAACTGCTAGCGAGCCTGTTTCTTCGAATTTCAGAATCATTGCTTTCAATACATTAACGGATAAAGGTCCTTTTGCGCAGTTTATGGAGTGTTCTAAGTAAACGAAGAGCGGCTGGTGCATTGCACTGGTTAACACGCGCTGCGGTAACGTGAGATTCATTTTCAACCTGAGCTGAAATTGTTTCTCGGTGTTTTTCGCAAGCATTTATAACTTAAACTATTGGCGCTAATGTCGCTTGCGTATGTAAAAATTTGCATTTTCATGTATTGCCCGTATTTTATGCTAATTCTCAGTTGCATAAATTGCCACAGCGCCACATTTCCCCTATCGGTGGTGATTGGAACATTTTTTTTTTTGTTGTTGGAATGTTTTTTCCCATGGTTTTCTTAGTCCATTCACAAAATTTTGTGTCAATCCAGTTATTAGAACGAGCTACCGGCGGCCCTGAATAGCGTCAGTTAAAAAAAAAACACCCCAACATTCATTCAGATACAACTAAATGTAAATATATTGCTTGAAGGTGCGTAAAATCATACATAAAAAACATTTAAAAGCACATTAAAGCCCTTTTAAAAAAATTAAAAAATTCCAAAACGTTTTCAACCGAAACCCGGTCATCATCAGTGGAAAAAACTAATTCTGTTGAGTTGAGTTGTTACCTCTTTGCGTTTTCTTGCTTGCCCGGAATAAACTATTTCACTTCAAGGGTCTCCTGATCAGGAGTATATATTATACCATTCAAGAAAGATAATAAAGATTTTATGTACATAGGTATGACAATGAGGAAATTCCGAGACAGAATAAAAGAACATGAAGTAGATCTGAGATTAAATAGACCCCACACTGCCTTAGCAAGATTAGCGCAAACTGAGCCTATAAAAGTTGATTTCAATAGATCCAAAATTATATTCCGCGCAAATAATCACCTGGAAGCAATTATAAGAGGGTCTCTAGAAATAATGTCTAAAAAAGAAATAGTCTGTAACGATGTATTATCATATGATATCCACGCAGTCTGGAATGAATTAATGCATCATTGATTACCTTTCCCATCCCACCTTTTTTCCAAACCCTTGAAGTGAAATAGTTTATTCCGGGCAAGCAAGAAAACGCAAAGAGGTAACAACTCAACTCAACAGAATTAGTTTTTTCCACGGATGATGACCGGGTTTCGGTTGAAAACGTTTTGGAATTTTTTTTTATTTTTTAAAAGGACTTTAATGTGCTTTTAAATGTTTTCTATGTATGTTTTTACGCACCTTCAAGCAATATATTTACATTTAGTTGTATCTTAATGAATGTTAGTTATTAAACAAGGTGAATTTGCACTGAAATTTTAACTTTTATTAAAAAACACCCTGTATATATAATAAGATAGGTAGTGTCTGTTTAGGTAGCAGAATTAAAAAGTTTTAAATAAGGAAATTAAGACTGTTCAACTATACGTTACTCTTTGTCGTGGTTTATTTTAAACCAAAAATAAAAACCCAGCAACTAGTCAACCGAAGGCATTATATTATTTATATTATATTATATTATATTATATTATATTAGCAGTTAACTGCTTTTTTTAAATTCGAGCAATTATAAATATTGAGTAAAGAAATGTAGTTGTTCAGATACTGTTAATTTATACCGCTATCCACCTCCAATAAATGAGCTATATATTTCACAGTTCTAGCAAGTGTTGCCTGTTGGGTTGTTTTTATTCAGATTACATTATTGCACTACATTTTTGAAATATTTAGTGACCGATTAAATAAGACCAAAAAAAATTATTGAAATATATTATTTTAAAAAAGTAATAACATTCAAATAAACTCAATAAAAAACCTCGCCCAACTGGCAACGCTGGTTCTGGTCGTAGAATAATCCCTCAAGATGTTTGATTATCCTCTAGGTCTAGACATCAGCACCACCTGTATAGTTTCGAAAAATAATTTGACATGAATGGCCAATTTCACGGGTTTAGTGAAGTTTTTAATCACCGTTAAAGAAATTCTACTGCAAAGTATATTTACAAATTATGCATTAAATTAGAATGTTAATGCAACAATTGTAACCAGAAAATAGATATAGCACTTTTTGTCTTGATTTCTGCAAGCAAGGTTGGTGAAATATAAGATAATAAAAGTGTAAATCACAATCTTGTTTATGTAATAAATATGAGGGTAAAGTAAAACTATATTCTGCTTCGTGAACAAAATACGAAAAAACAAAAAATACCGATTACGAAAAAACAGCGATTTTTTGACATTCGTAAAAGTAATCCTGTTTTTAAGTTTTGCTCAATACAGTAAATTCTGTCCTTTTCTATTCATTATTTTTTTACGATTATTATTTATTTTTATTTTTGATCTCTCGACCGGACAACGTCTGGTGCCGATTATTTATTTGATTTTTGATCCCTGGTCCAGAAAACGTCGCGCGGATCAGCTAATAAATAAGTAAAATTGCACTGTAAGGAGAAACCAAACCACACTTTTATCATAGGCCACGGAAATCCTAAATACGATACTAAACGTTCGCTAGGACTATGCCCTTTATGTTTATTCGGTGATGTGTATGGGTCGATTAGTAGGATATTAGACACATTGTTTTGAAAATTAATTTTTAGTAAGTTTATTTTATGTTTACGAGAGAGATACGTTATCGCATTTCGAGAATTTATCATTATTTGCAACGCATAATTTCCTCCGTCAATATACATATAATTTATGAGCAATCATTTGCATTCAGTGGAATGTTTTAGTCATTTATTATTTGAATAATTGTTTATATGTTTTTCAGACAGTACTAATCAATATAACACATCGGCTGATAAGTTCCCAGTCTGGCACACAGGTGGCGTTGCAATCGCCGAACCGATGCTTTGTTTAGTAAATACTAACCTTTAAAATATAGCAGAGAAAATGTCATGACGATTCACCGTGCGGATAAAACGTTAGAGTGGTTTTAGTTGAACGACTTTGTTGATAAACAAAGAAATGGATAAACAAGAACAAACAAAAGTTTGGCTTGATAAGCGTTATCCGGACACTGCACCAAGTAAATCAACCATTATTGACTGGTTTGCTGAATTTAAACGTGGTCGTACGGGCACCAATGATGCACCTCGCAAAAGAGGTGGTTACTCCGGAAAACATAAAAAAGTCCACAAAATTGTTTTTGGGAACCGTAAAGTGAAGTTGCAGGAGATAGCTCAGACTATGAAGATATCCAAGGAATATGTAGGTTTAATTTTGAATGAACATTTGTCTATGAAAAAGCTGTTGTCAAAGTGGGTGCCGCGCGTGTTGACTTTTGACCAAAAACAACAACGAGTCGATGATTCTGAGCACTGTTTGGAGCTTTTTCGTTATAAAATTATGTTATTTATTTATTAAATTATTATTATTATTTATTTATTAAATTATTATTATTAAATTATTATTATTAAATTATTATTATTATTATTATTATTATTATTATTATTATTATTATTAAATTATTAATATTATTATTATTAAATTATTATTTATTATTAAAGTTATGTTATTTATTAAAGTTATAAAGTTATACAGGTATAAAGTTATGTTAAAAATTTGAATTTTCTTTTATAGACCGGGAACTTATCAGCCTATGTGTTATTCATGTCTTAATAATTGGAACGACAACCGCGTATAACAAAAATTGGGACAGCTGTCACAGACGCACCGGATTTGGCGCGATTTTTGTTTTGCTTCATTTTGACAAGAAAACTCTGTTTCGGTTTAGGCCTAGCTTGCTAAAACAGTTTGTTAGTATTATTTTAGTATGAAACAGTTTAGTTTATTATAAAACACATAAAATTTTTGTTATAAACACACACAAATTATTCTATTATAAAACATACAATGATTAATTTATTATACAACACATACATATCTTATTATAAACACACAAAGATTATTTTATTATAAAACATGCAATGATTAATTGATTATAAAACACACAATGTTTAATTTCTTCTAAAACACTCAGACTCTGCTCTACCTGGTTGTCATACGAAGCCTAAATCTCGTCAAAATCACCGGGATGTCCAAGCATAAAATCGCTCCATAAACTTACTACGATGCGTCTGCGACAGCTGTACTCGAAAATATTATAACATCTAACATCATTTTAATCATTTCAAAAGTACAAACTGTGATCCTCCTAGATGCATGGCAGTTTGTTTTGATATACTCTTGGATCTTCTCTGGGGATATTTTTTAATATAATTTCTTCCATTACATGTTGTTTAGGGGTAGGTGATGGGAGAATTATCTTTCTTTAAAAGTTCAAATATATCCGACATACGAACTTCATTACGTTATACTGACATCTATTAATTTTTATTGTGTCAACTATCTGAGAATATAAGACTTTGTAACTTAAATTAATAAAGGTGAAATATATGTTAAAAAAAATTGTCGGTATAGATCAGTAATACAACGCACATAAATATTTTTATTGCACGAAAAATTAACAGGAACATGATTTTTTTTCTAAGCTTCTTTGCATTTATATGCATGTATAGAATATACAACCCAAATATGCAAAACTATATGCACTATGTAATTGCATATAAAACGAAGTCTTCCAATGAATTACTCTTCATTATCGTATGAGTTGTTTGTTTACATACTGCATTATATATTACCAACAAACAATATAGATATTTGTTCTTTCGGAAAAAACAGAAGAAATATGCAATTACTATAAGTCAAATTAAATTAAGCTTTTCGCTATAAAAACAAAACAATTTATAAAATGCTATAGTAAACAACAGTTATCTACAAATAAGGAAAAGCACTTAGCAAACATTCTTAAATTTTATAGAATTATTTAAAAAAATTACTAATAGCTCTTTTTTAATATTTTTAACAATGTTACCGAAAACCAATAGAGAGGAAAAAATACTAATTATCTCTAAAATAATGAACGTCATTTTAGCCGCATTTTTGTGTAACCGTCTTTTTTCTACGGCAATCTCTTTTTTTTTTTTTTTTTTTTTTTTTTTTTTTTTTGTTAACGACTGGGAAAAGCAGCAAGAAAAGTAAGTGTGTTTTTCTTAAACACGGCGCAAAAAAGTCAAATCAAATAAATGAGAGGAATTTTGTAGAAAATTGTTAGTTTCAAAACAATATTGGCTCAACTTGACAGTTGTAAAGTGAAAAATAATCTGAATGTAAAATATTTTCTTTTTTTTTTTTTTTTTTTTTTTTTTTTTTTTGTAAAGACAGTATGCTAATATTAAAGCTTTGGATGAAAAAAATTTGTTTAATTGAGAATTAAATTTGTTATATTTTATAGTATAATTTATTGAACAAATGCGAAAATTTAAATTTTTAAAAGGAATACTTTATCATGCACGGTTTTTTTTCATCGGAAGTAAAAATCTTTCTTATTTTACAGTTTATTTGTGGTCACCTTGTATATTATTATAAAAAAATGTGAATAATAACCATTGGACATTTTAATAGAAACAGATTTCTATAAAATTTCTCATTTACTAAAGTAGTTCGGAGTTTTTGAGTTATGCTTAAAAAAACCAGCTGCATAACAATCAGTTTTGCAACAATTAAAAATAAATGTAACATAAGAAGTTAAAAAGCTTAAACCTGCATATTTCCTAAACTACTTGACTGGATTACCTCAATTATGAAATTTGAAGTTAAAATGTAACAAAGTATTCAAATATGATGTCTAAATTAGGCTTTAGGTTAGAAACAAATAAAAGTTTGGTAAAACGTTTGTATGTAACGACCCTCTAAGCATAATTTTAGTATAATAGTATTATAAAGTAAGTGTTATTATTAATCGATTTGTAGCTGTCATTTTTTGCGGCAGCTTTAATTGTACTTTGCCTTTTTCGTAACTGTGCATTGAAGAAAATCCCTGAGAAAAAATAAATTTGTTCGCACCGGAAAATTATTATAATTCTTTTAAACAAATAAAATAAATTTAAATTTAAATTTTGGTGACTGTGTGTCTTTTCCTGCCATTTCTCGTAATACAGCTGCCTTCATTGATGGCTAAAAGTAGCGCAGAATATAGTACAGCATGATAATATTCATATTGAAAAGTGATGTGTGCGTCTGCAATTTCAACTTCGATCAAAATGTTAATCGTGCATAATTTTTATACTACTTCACAGTGTTTGATATGCGAAGGTACAATTTACCGAATAATAAATATATGATGTCCAAATTAAGTATTATTATTGAAAATTTTGATTTTCTTTTTATACAATTCCAATATGTAGACGACCCTCTAAGGAAAACAAAAGTTGAAATTTGAGCTTACACTATTCACATCCCCACATTCGCAAGCTAATGTTAAATCAATGGCATTAATCATTTAAAATTTTTCGTTTGTATTGCATTATTTTTAATGATATAATTTTCATGGATAGCTGAGGTGAATCGCTAACTGGATACATTTTATCCGGTTAGCGTTGCACCAGTATGCGAAGCACCAGTAGCGATGGACCAGTATGTCATGTTTGAGTTTAAACTTTACAACTACCTTCTTGAGTACACCCCATAACTCAAAAACACACACACACACTCACGCGTATATTGCTTTGTATGCGCATATTTCTTATGTAAATTGAAGAAACATACACAGAATTATACAAGTAGATGTTGAACGGACAGAAATTTACATTTAAGTAAAGGGGATCAGAATTCCTTCCCCATTATAAAATGCACAAAAATGAGACCAATGTCCAAAAATGCTGCCTTTTCACTGCAAGTGAAACTTTATATAATTTGTTCATAGTAAATTTGTTCATAGAAGATTTATTTTATGAAACATTTTGAGATTGAGTACTTTCTACGTGTTAACGTGAAATCCTTCATCTAATATGTTAGTGCATATATATTTTTCCTTATTATTATTTCTTTACATTTATTATTAAGCTGCTTCGTAAGAACATTAGAAGAAAGACGTGGTCGCAACTATGCTCGAATTTATTCATAACGGCAATTCACCTGAACTTAATGTTTAGAGTTTTTCGAGACCTATGTAATGTACACGTATATAGAGCATTTTGTTATAAACTGTTCTACGGAAAAGGCGAACTTTCGTATAATATAGATTAATCATAAAACAAAACTTCCTTTTACTAGATAAGATAATACATGTTTATTAGTAAATGTATTTAAAAGTTTTCAACATAAAAATATATTTTAATTTACATTAAAACATAGGGAGTAATGTAACGTTAACTATTATTTTCATTAAAATTTGCTGCCTATTATATCATAAAATGCTTAGGAAGTTACATCAAACAAAGGTGTCATCATCAATTAATTTTTAATATAATCAAATTAATTTTTTTCTTCGAACATTTTGTAAAATAGCTATTTTTAATGAAAACATATTGTGTTCGTTATATTTTTAAAGTAAATAAAAGATATTTATGTTTTTTTAATACCTGGTAAAACGTTTTAAGCTGCCTACCAAAGAATAACCCAAAAGTTACCAGTGAGTCACAACCACCTATAGTTTGGAAATCACTGACCTAAAGCATATACAATAGGGGGGAGCGAATTTTTTTTTTCTTCAAATCAAAATTGGACGGGGTGGGAAAGTTGCTCTGTCAGATCCCCATTCTGAATATAAAATATCTTTGAAAAATATGAATATTAATTACTGCCCCAAGGTCATTGAAAATTGAGAAAAATTGTAAAAGTTGTGCATTTTCCCATTTTCCTGTCAAACATATAAAATGCACAAATATTATTAATATTAAATTAATTTTAAAGTATTCTTCTTAAATTATTATTATTATACGCTTATAGTGAAACTATGTAACATTTATATCAAATACAGGTGTCTCATACTGCCCCAATGACTTCAAAATTTTGAAAAATGTATAAAAATTGGGTAATTGTAAAGCATAATCAAAACAACAAAATTGTGTTATATTTTATATTTCGTAAGAATATATTTTTAAAAATTATACTTTAAGATGAAGAATAACAAGAAAAAATAATTTATTATTACAATTTAAAAGCATTATAAGCTTAATAAAGGAACCAGGTTCTGAGTATTTGGGGCACCTTTCGTTACAATCTGGAAAGGCTTTAATTTTATGTGAAGGAATAAAAAAAAATAACTGCAAAAAATATTGATACCAGTATACTTGTTGCACTTGACTGTGACGGAACTACAGTTAACACGGGTTACAAAGAAGATGTCATGCGATTTCTAGAAGGAAAAGAAGGAAAACCACTTCAGTGGCTTATTTGCCAAATACATGCCAATATGCTTATCTTGAGCCATTTGCTCTAGCATCTTGACGGTACAACAAATGGGCCTCAAAGTTTTACAGGATCTATTGGCAAACCTCTAAAAGATTGTGAACTTCTTCCTCTTGTACATTATAAGAGAATAAGCCGTGCTTTGCTAGAAATTACTAATAAAAAGGATTTAAGCACGGATCAACTCTATTTGCTAGAGATATGTGAAGTAATTTCTTCAGGATTGTGTCCCGAAAGATTGTATAAAAGAAATCCTGGCAAAATTGTGCATTCTAGGGGGCTTACAGTGGCAAATAAAAATCTTAGACTATACGTTTCTTCAAGTGAACCGTCTGAAAATTTGTTAATTCTGACAAATTTTATACTAAGAGTTAAATTTAACTATATGGTTTCAAATTAAAAGTAAGCCTTCATGCATTTACGGAGCTAAGCATTTGCATCAAACAGTTATTTTATCATGATATTTACCAAAGGAATTACAAACAATAATAGATCCCGTAATTCAACGAAATGGTTCAACGAAACAGTAGGGTGGAGCGAAAATCATCCAGCGAAATTTTGTCATCCGGAAAATATTTTGATCGCCATGTTGGCTCACGATAGGGACTATGTAAGAGTGTTGGCACAACGTAGAATAATAAAATCTCGAAAGTCAAGAAATTCTTTACGTACGTTCAAGTTACCTGAGATCAATTTTGAAGCCAAAGACTATATCAATTTTATAAATTGGGCTGAAGTGACCGTGACAGAACCACCCATTAACTAAGTAATTAGATCATAATATTCTTACAAAGTGTATCCGAAATCCAAAGGCAATAGATGAAGACATCTTACCTAAGATTAAACTATTCCCTTGTCACAATCAAGCCACTGAAAGATGTGTGAAACTTGTTACGTATGCTTCGTCAGCTGTTTGTGGTCCTTTGAGACGCGATGGGTTCATTAAAACTTGTCTGGAGACTCGGAAAAAAAATGTCAGTTTTTGAAATCAAAAAATAGTATGGAGTACTATAAAATGGTAACTTCATTGCTTGTAAATTGTAATAGTAAATTATTTTTACCTTATTACAATAGTTCTTTAAATATAATTAGAAATTATATTTTCTTACATAGGTTAAGTAAAAAATATAAAACAATTACAATTACCCAAATTTCATATATTTAAAAAAGTATAGCCGTTTAGTTAGTATAATAAAAGCGAATTTGATATAATATATTACATAATTTTACTATAAATATATAATAATAGTAATAATAATAATTCGATGATCATCCTTTTAAATTAAATTATGAATAGTTGGTATATGTGATGAAAAAAAAATGGAAAAAAGCACAACTTTTACGTTTATTTCCCAATATTCAATGACCTTGGGGCAGTATTTAATATTAATATTTTTCAAAGATATTTCATATTTAGAATGAGGATATGATAGAGCAACTTTCCCACACCACCCCATTTTGATTTGGTGATTTTTTTTTTCATAGGCGAGCGCTTTTACGTTTTTTCTCAATATTCAATGACCTTGGGGCAGTATTTAATATTAATATTTTTCAAAGATATTTTATATTTAGAATGAAGATATTATAGAGCAACTTTCCCACACCACCCCATTTTGATTTGGTGAATTTTTTTTTTTCATAGGCGAGCGCTTTTACGTTTTTTCTCAATATTCAATGACCTTGGGGCAGTATTTAATATTAATATTTTTCAAAGATATTTTATATTTAGAATGAGGATATGATAGAGCAACTTTCCCACACCACCCCATTTTGATTTGGTGATTTTTTTTTCATAGGCGAGCGCTTTTACGTTTTTTCTCAATATTCAATGACCTTGGGGCAGTATTTAATATTAATATTTTTCAAAGATATTTTATATTTAGAATGAGGATATGATAGAGCAACTTTCCCACACCACCCCATTTTGATTTGATGATTTTTTTTTTCATAGGCGAGCGCTTTTACGTTTTTTCCCAATATTCAATGACCTTGGGGCAGTATTTAATATTAATATTTTTCAAAGATATTTTATATTTAGAATGAGGATATGATAGAGCAACTTTCCCACACCACCCCATTTTGATTTGGTGATTTTTTTTTCATAGGCGAGCGCTTTTATTTTTTTCTCAATATTCAATGACCTTGGGGCAGTATTTAATATTAATATTTTTCAAAGATATTTTATATTTAGAATGAGGATATGATAGAGCAACTTTCCCACACCACCCCATTTTGATTTGGTGATTTTTTTTCATAGGCGAGCGCTTTTACGTTTTTTCTCAATATTCAATGACCTTAAGGCAGTATTTAATATTAATATTTTTCAAAGATATTTTATATTTAGAATGAGGATATGTTAGAGCAACTTTCTCACACCACCCCATTTTGATTTGGTGATTTTTTTTTTCATAGGCGAGCGCTGTTACGTTTTTTCTCAATATTCAATGACCTTGGGGCAGTATTTAATATTAATATTTTTCAAAGATATTTTATATTTAGAATAAGGATATGATAGAGCAACTTTCCCACACCACCCCATTTTGATTTGGTGATTTTTTTTTTCATAGGCGAGCGCTTATTCGTTTTTTCTCAATATTCAATGACCTTGGGGCAGTATTTAATATTAATATTTTTCAAAGATATTTTATATTTAGAATGAGGATATGATAGAGCAACTTTCCCACACCACCCCATTTTGATTTGGTGATTTTTTTTTCATAGGCGAGCGCTTTTACGTTTTTTCTCAATATTCAATGACCTTGGGGCAGTATTTAATATTAATATTTTTCAAAGATATTTTATATTTAGAATGAGGATATGATAGAGCAACTTTCCCACACCACCCCATTTTGATTTGGTGATTTTTTTTTCATAGGCGAGCGCTTTTACGTTTTTTCTCAATATTCAATGACCTTAAGGCAGTATTTAATATTAATATTTTTCAAAGATATTTTATATTTAGAATGAGGATATGTTAGAGCAACTTTCCCACACCACCCCATTTTGATTTGGTGATTTTTTTTTCATAGGCGAGCGCTGTTACGTTTTTTCTCAATATTCAATGACCTTGGGGCAGTATTTAATATTAATATTTTTCAAAGATATTTTATATTTAGAATGAGGATATGATAGAGCAACTTTCCCACACCACCCCATTTTGATTTGGTGATTTTTTTTTCATAGGCGAGCGCTTATTCGTTTTTTCTCAATATTCAATGACCTTGGGGCAGTATTTAATATTAATATTTTTCAAAGATATTTTATATTTAGAATGAGGATATGATAGAGCAACTTTCCCACACCACCCCATTTTGATTTGGTGATTTTTTTTTCATAGGCGAGCGCTTTTACGTTTTTTCTCAATATTCAATGACCTTGGGGCAGTATTTAATATTAATATTTTTCAAATATATTTTATATTTAGAATGAGGATATGATAGAGCAACTTTCCCACACCACCCCATTTTGATTTGGTGATTTTTTTTTCATAGGCGACCGCTTTTACGTGTTTTCTCAATATTCAATAACCTTAAGGCAGTAGTTAATATTAATATTTTTCAAAGATATTTTATATTTAGAATGAGGATATGATAGAGCAACTTTCCCACACCACCCCATTTTGATTTGGTGATTTTTTTTTTCATAGGCGAGCGCTTTTACGTTTTTTCCCAATATTCAATGACCTTGGGCCAGTATTTAATATTAATATTTTTCAAAGATATTTCATATTTAGAATGAGGATATGATAGAGCAACTTTCCCACACCACCCCATTTTGATTTGGTGATTTTTTTTTTCATAGGCGAGCGCTTTTACGTTTTTTTCTCAATATTCAATGACCTTGGGGCAGTATTTAATATTAATATTTTTCAAAGATATTTTATATTTAGAATGAGGATATGATAGAGCAACTTTCCCACACCACCCCATTTTGATTTGGTGATTTTTTTTTCATAGGCGAGCGCTTTTACGTTTTTTCTCAATATTCAATAACCTTAAGGCAGTAGTTAATATTAATATTTTTCAAAGATATTTTATATTTAGAATGAGGATATGATAGAGCAACTTTCCCACACCACCCCATTTTGATTTGGTGATTTTTTTTTCATAGGCGAGCGCTTTTACGTTTTTTCTCAATATTCAATGACCTTAAGGCAGTATTTAATATTAATATTTTTCAAAGATATTTTATATTTAGAATGAGGATATGTTAGAGCAACTTTCCCACACCACCCCATTTTGATTTGGTGATTTTTTTTTCATAGGCGAGCGCTGTTACGTTTTTTCTCAATATTCAATGACCTTGGGGCAGTATTTAATATTAATATTTTTCAAAGATATTTTATATTTAGAATGAGGATATGATAGAGCAACTTTCCCACACCACCCCATTTTGATTTGGTGATTTTTTTTTCATAGGCGAGCGCTTATTCGTTTTTTCTCAATATTCAATGACCTTGGGGCAGTATTTAATATTAATATTTTTCAAAGATATTTTATATTTAGAATGAGGATATGATAGAGCAACTTTCCCACACCACCCCATTTTGATTTGGTGATTTTTTTTTCATAGGCGAGCGCTTTTACGTTTTTTCTCAATATTCAATGACCTTGGGGCAGTATTTAATATTAATATTTTTCAAAGATATTTTATATTTAGAATGAGGATATGATAGAGCAACTTTCCCACACCACCCCATTTTGATTTGGTGATTTTTTTTTCATAGGCGACCGCTTTTACGTGTTTTCTCAATATTCAATAACCTTAAGGCAGTAGTTAATATTAATATTTTTCAAAGATATTTTATATTTAGAATGAGGATATGATAGAGCAACTTTCCCACACCACCCCATTTTGATTTGGTGATTTTTTTTTTCATAGGCGAGCGCTTTTACGTTTTTTCCCAATATTCAATGACCTTGGGCCAGTATTTAATATTAATATTTTTCAAAGATATTTCATATTTAGAATGAGGATATGATAGAGCAACTTTCCCACACCACCCCATTTTGATTTGGTGATTTTTTTTTCATAGGCGAGCGCTTTTACGTTTTTTTCTCAATATTCAATGACCTTGGGGCAGTATTTAATATTAATATTTTTCAAAGATATTTTATATTTAGAATGAGGATATGATAGAGCAACTTTCCCACACCACCCCATTTTGATTTGGTGATTTTTTTTTCATAGGCGAGCGCTTTTACGTTTTTTCTCAATATTCAATGACCTTAAGGCAGTATTTAATATTAATATTTTTCAAAGATATTTTATATTTAGAATGAGGATATGTTAGAGCAACTTTCCCACACCACCCCATTTTGATTTGGTGATTTTTTTTTCATAGGCGACCGCTTTTACGTTTTTTCTCAATATTCAATAACCTTAAGGCAGTAGTTAATATTAATATTTTTCAAAGATATTTTATATTTAGAATGAGGATATGATAGAGCAACTTTCCCACACCACCCCATTTTGATTTGGTGATTTTTTTTTCATAGGCGAGCGCTTTTACGTTTTTTCTCAATATTCAATGACCTTAAGGCAGTATTTAATATTAATATTTTTCAAAGATATTTTATATTTAGAATGAGGATATGTTAGAGCAACTTTCCCACACCACCCCATTTTGATTTGGTGATTTTTTTTTCATAGGCGAGCGCTGTTACGTTTTTTCTCAATATTCAATGACCTTGGGGCAGTATTTAATATTAATATTTCTCAAAGATATTTTATATTTAGAATGAGGATATGATAGAGCAACTTTCCCACACCACCCCATTTTGATTTGGTGATTTTTTTTTCATAGGCGAGCGCTTTTACGTTTTTTCTCAATATTCAATGACCTTGGGGCAGTATTTAATATTAATATTTTTCAAAGATATTTTATATTTAGAATGAGGATATGATAGAGCAACTTTCCCACACCACCCCATTTTGATTTGGTGATTTTTTTTTCATAGGCGACCGCTTTTACGTTTTTTCTCAATATTCAATAACCTTAAGGCAGTAGTTAATATTAATATTTTTCAAAGATATTTTATATTTAGAATGAGGATATGATAGAGCAACTTTCCCACACCACCCCATTTTGATTTGGTGATTTTTTTTTCATAGGCGAGCGCTTTTACGTTTTTTCCCAATATTCAATGACCTTGGGCCAGTATTTAATATTAATATTTTTCAAAGATATTTCATATTTAGAATGAGGATATGATAGAGCAACTTTCCCACACCACCCCATTTTGATTTGGTGATTTTTTTTTTCATAGGCGAGCGCTTTTACGTTTTTTCCCAATATTCAATGACCTTGGGCCAGTATTTAATATTAATATTTTTCAAAGATATTTCATATTTAGAATGAGGATATGATAGAGCAACTTTCCCACACCACCCCATTTTGATTTGGTGATTTTTTTTTTCATAGGCGAGCGCTTTTACGTTTTTTCTCAATATTCAATGACCTTGGGGCAGTATTTAATATTAATATTTTTCAAAGATATTTTATATTTAGAATGAGGATATGATATAGCAACTTTCCCACACTACCCCATTTTGATTTGGTGATTTTTTTTCATAGGCGAGCGCTTTTACGTTTTTTCTCAATATTCAATGACCTTGGGGCAGTATTTAATATTAATATTTTTCAAAGATATTTTATATTTAGAATGAGGATATGATAGAGCAACTTTCCCACACCACCCCATTTTGATTTGGTGATTTTTTTTTCATAGGCGAACGCTTTTACGTTTTTTCTCAATATTCAATGACCTTAAGGCAGTATTTAATATTAATATTTTTCAAAGATATTTTATATTTAGAATGAGGATATGTTAGAGCATTTTTCCCACACCACCCCATTTTGATTTGGTGATTTTTTTTTCATAGGCGAGCGCTGTTACGTTTTTTCTCAATATTCAATGACCTTGGGGCAGTATTTAATATTAATATTTTTCAAAGATATTTTATATTTAGAATGAAGATATGATAGAGCAACTTTCCCACACCACCCCATTTTGATTTGGTGATTTTTTTTTCATAGGCGACCGCTTTTACGTTTTTTCTCAATATTCAATAACCTTAAGGCAGTAGTTAATATTAATATTTTTCAAAGATATTTTATATTTAGAATGAGGATATGTTAGAGCATTTTTCCCACACCACCCCATTTTGATTTGGTGATTTTTTTTTCATAGGCGAGCGCTTTTACGTTTTTTCTCAATATTCAATGACCTTAAGGCAGTATTTAATATTAATATTTTTCAAAGATATTTTATATTTAGAATGAGGATATGTTAGAGCAACTTTCTCACACCACCCCATTTTGATTTGGTGATTTTTTTTTTCATAGGCGAGCGCTGTTACGTTTTTTCTCAATATTCAATGACCTTGGGGCAGTATTTAATATTAATATTTTTCAAAGATATTTTATATTTAGAATAAGGATATGATAGAGCAACTTTCCCACACCACCCCATTTTGATTTGGTGATTTTTTTTTTCATAGGCGAGCGCTTATTCGTTTTTTCTCAATATTCAATGACCTTGGGGCAGTATTTAATATTAATATTTTTCAAAGATATTTTATATTTAGAATGAGGATATGATAGAGCAACTTTCCCACACCACCCCATTTTGATTTGGTGATTTTTTTTTCATAGGCGAGCGCTTTTACGTTTTTTCTCAATATTCAATGACCTTGGGGCAGTATTTAATATTAATATTTTTCAAAGATATTTTATATTTAGAATGAGGATATGATAGAGCAACTTTCCCACACCACCCCATTTTGATTTGGTGATTTTTTTTTCATAGGCGAGCGCTTTTACGTTTTTTCTCAATATTCAATGACCTTAAGGCAGTATTTAATATTAATATTTTTCAAAGATATTTTATATTTAGAATGAGGATATGTTAGAGCAACTTTCCCACACCACCCCATTTTGATTTGGTGATTTTTTTTTCATAGGCGAGCGCTGTTACGTTTTTTCTCAATATTCAATGACCTTGGGGCAGTATTTAATATTAATATTTTTCAAAGATATTTTATATTTAGAATGAGGATATGATAGAGCAACTTTCCCACACCACCCCATTTTGATTTGGTGATTTTTTTTTCATAGGCGAGCGCTTATTCGTTTTTTCTCAATATTCAATGACCTTGGGGCAGTATTTAATATTAATATTTTTCAAAGATATTTTATATTTAGAATGAGGATATGATAGAGCAACTTTCCCACACCACCCCATTTTGATTTGGTGATTTTTTTTTCATAGGCGAGCGCTTTTACGTTTTTTCTCAATATTCAATGACCTTGGGGCAGTATTTAATATTAATATTTTTCAAAGATATTTTATATTTAGAATGAGGATATGATAGAGCAACTTTCCCACACCACCCCATTTTGATTTGGTGATTTTTTTTTCATAGGCGACCGCTTTTACGTTTTTTCTCAATATTCAATAACCTTAAGGCAGTAGTTAATATTAATATTTTTCAAAGATATTTTATATTTAGAATGAGGATATGATAGAGCAACTTTCCCACACCACCCCATTTTGATTTGGTGATTTTTTTTTTCATAGGCGAGCGCTTTTACGTTTTTTCCCAATATTCAATGACCTTGGGCCAGTATTTAATATTAATATTTTTCAAAGATATTTCATATTTAGAATGAGGATATGATAGAGCAACTTTCCCACACCACCCCATTTTGATTTGGTGATTTTTTTTTTCATAGGCGAGCGCTTTTACGTTTTTTTCTCAATATTCAATGACCTTGGGGCAGTATTTAATATTAATATTTTTCAAAGATATTTTATATTTAGAATGAGGATATGATAGAGCAACTTTCCCACACCACCCCATTTTGATTTGGTGATTTTTTTTTCATAGGCGAGCGCTTTTACGTTTTTTCTCAATATTCAATGACCTTAAGGCAGTATTTAATATTAATATTTTTCAAAGATATTTTATATTTAGAATGAGGATATGTTAGAGCAACTTTCCCACACCACCCCATTTTGATTTGGTGATTTTTTTTTCATAGGCGAGCGCTGTTACGTTTTTTCTCAATATTCAATGACCTTGGGGCAGTATTTAATATTAATATTTTTCAAAGATATTTTATATTTAGAATGAAGATATGATAGAGCAACTTTCCCACACCACCCCATTTTGATTTGGTGATTTTTTTTTCATAGGCGACCGCTTTTACGTTTTTTCTCAATATTCAATAACCTTAAGGCAGTAGTTAATATTAATATTTTTCAAAGATATTTTATATTTAGAATGAGGATATGTTAGAGCATTTTTCCCACACCACCCCATTTTGATTTGGTGATTTTTTTTTCATAGGCGAGCGCTTTTACGTTTTTTCTCAATATTCAATGACCTTAAGGCAGTATTTAATATTAATATTTTTCAAAGATATTTTATATTTAGAATGAGGATATGTTAGAGCAACTTTCTCACACCACCCCATTTTGATTTGGTGATTTTTTTTTTCATAGGCGAGCGCTGTTACGTTTTTTCTCAATATTCAATGACCTTGGGGCAGTATTTAATATTAATATTTTTCAAAGATATTTTATATTTAGAATGAAGATATGATAGAGCAACTTTCCCACACCACCCCATTTTGATTTGGTGATTTTTTTTTTCATAGGCGAGCGCTTTTACGTTTTTTTCTCAATATTCAATGACCTTGGGGCAGTATTTAATATTAATATTTTTCAAAGATATTTTATATTTAGAATGAGGATATGATAGAGCAACTTTCCCACACCACCCCATTTTGATTTGGTGATTTTTTTTTCATAGGCGAGCGCTTATTCGTTTTTTCTCAATATTCAATGACCTTGGGGCAGTATTTAATATTAATATTTTTCAAAGATATTTTATATTTAGAATGAGGATATGATAGAGCAACTTTCCCACACCACCCCATTTTGATTTGGTGATTTTTTTTTCATAGGCGAGCGCTTTTACGTTTTTTCTCAATATTCAATAACCTTAAGGCAGTAGTTAATATTAATATTTTTCAAAGATATTTTATATTTAGAATGAGGATATGATAGAGCAACTTTCCCACACCACCCCATTTTGATTTGGTGATTTTTTTTTTCATAGGCGAGAGCTTTTACGTTTTTTCCCAATATTCAATGACCTTGGGCCAGTATTTAATATTAATATTTTTCAATGATATTTCATATTTAGAATGAGGATATGATAGAGCAACTTTCCCACACCACCCCATTTTGATTTGGTGATTTTTTTTTCATAGACGAGCGCTTTTACGTTTTTTCCCAATATTCAATGACCTTGGGCCAGTATTTAATATTAATATTTTTCAAAGATATTTCATATTTAGAATGAGGATATGATAGAGCAACTTTCCCACACCACCCCATTTTGATTTGGTGATTTTTTTTTTCATAGGCGAGCGCTTTTACGTTTTTTCTCAATATTCAATGACCTTGGGGCAGTATTTAATATTAATATTTTTCAAAGATATTTTATATTTAGAATGAGGATATAATATAGCAACTTTCCCACACTACCCCATTTTGATTTGGTGATTTTTTTTCATAGGCGAGCGCTTTTACGTTTTTTCTCAATATTCAATGACCTTGGGGCAGTATTTAATATTAATATTTTTCAAAGATATTTTATATTTAGAATGAGGATATGATAGAGCAACTTTCCCACACCACCCCATTTTGATTTGGTGAATTTTTTTCATAGGCGACCGCTTTTACGTTTTTTCTCAATATTCAATAACCTTAAGGCAGTAGTTAATATTAATATTTTTCAAAGATATTTTATATTTAGAATGAGGATATGTTAGAGCATTTTTCCCACACCACCCCATTTTGATTTGGTGATTTTTTTTTCATAGGCGAGCGCTTTTACGTTTTTTCTCAATATTCAATGACCTTAAGGCAGTATTTAATATTAATATTTTTCAAAGATATTTTATATTTAGAATGAGGATATGTTAGAGCAACTTTCTCACACCACCCCATTTTGATTTGGTGATTTTTTTTTTCATAGGCGAGCGCTGTTACGTTTTTTCTCAATATTCAATGACCTTGGGGCAGTATTTAATATTAATATTTTTCAAAGATATTTTATATTTAGAATGAAGATATGATAGAGCAACTTTCCCACACCACCCCATTTTGATTTGGTGATTTTTTTTTTCATAGGCGAGCGCTTTTACGTTTTTTTCTCAATATTCAATGACCTTGGGGCAGTATTTAATATTAATATTTTTCAAAGATATTTTATATTTAGAATGAGGATATGATAGAGCAACTTTCCCACACCACCCCATTTTGATTTGGTGATTTTTTTTTCATAGGCGAGCGCTTATTCGTTTTTTCTCAATATTCAATGACCTTGGGGCAGTATTTAATATTAATATTTTTCAAAGATATTTTATATTTAGAATGAGGATATGATAGAGCAACTTTCCCACACCACCCCATTTTGATTTGGTGATTTTTTTTTCATAGGCGAGCGCTTTTACGTTTTTTCTCAATATTCAATAACCTTAAGGCAGTAGTTAATATTAATATTTTTCAAAGATATTTTATATTTAGAATGAGGATATGATAGAGCAACTTTCCCACACCACCCCATTTTGATTTGGTGATTTTTTTTTTCATAGGCGAGAGCTTTTACGTTTTTTCCCAATATTCAATGACCTTGGGCCAGTATTTAATATTAATATTTTTCAATGATATTTCATATTTAGAATGAGGATATGATAGAGCAACTTTCCCACACCACCCCATTTTGATTTGGTGATTTTTTTTTCATAGACGAGCGCTTTTACGTTTTTTCCCAATATTCAATGACCTTGGGCCAGTATTTAATATTAATATTTTTCAAAGATATTTCATATTTAGAATGAGGATATGATAGAGCAACTTTCCCACACCACCCCATTTTGATTTGGTGATTTTTTTTTTCATAGGCGAGCGCTTTTACGTTTTTTCTCAATATTCAATGACCTTGGGGCAGTATTTAATATTAATATTTTTCAAAGATATTTTATATTTAGAATGAGGATATAATATAGCAACTTTCCCACACTACCCCATTTTGATTTGGTGATTTTTTTTCATAGGCGAGCGCTTTTACGTTTTTTCTCAATATTCAATGACCTTGGGGCAGTATTTAATATTAATATTTTTCAAAGATATTTTATATTTAGAATGAGGATATGATAGAGCAACTTTCCCACACCACCCCATTTTGATTTGGTGAATTTTTTTCATAGGCGAGCGCTTTTACGTTTTTTCTCAATATTCAATGACCTTAAGGCAGTATTTAATATTAATATTTTTCAAAGATATTTTATATTTAGAATGAGGATATGATAGAGCATTTTTCCCACACCACCCCATTTTGATTTGGTGATTTTTTTTTCATAGGCGACCGCTTTTACGTTTTTTCTCAATATTCAATAACCTTAAGGCAGTAGTTAATATTAATATTTTTCAAAGATATTTTATATTTAGAATGAGGATATGATAGAGCAACTTTCCCACACCACCCCATTTTGATTTGGTGATTTTTTTTTTCATAGGCGAGCGCTTTTACGTTTTTTCCCAATATTCAATGACCTTGGGCCAGTATTTAATATTAATATTTTTCAAAGATATTTCATATTTAGAATGAGGATATGATAGAGCAACTTTCCCACACCACCCCATTTTGATTTGGTGATTTTTTTTTTCATAGGCGAGCGCTTTTACGTTTTTTTCTCAATATTCAATGACCTTGGGGCAGTATTTAATATTAATATTTTTCAAAGATATTTTATATTTAGAATGAGGATATGATAGAGCAACTTTCCCACACCACCCCATTTTGATTTGGTGATTTTTTTTTCATAGGCGAGCGCTTTTACGTTTTTTCTCAATATTCAATGACCTTAAGGCAGTATTTAATATTAATATTTTTCAAAGATATTTTATATTTAGAATGAGGATATGTTAGAGCAACTTTCCCACACCACCCCATTTTGATTTGGTGATTTTTTTTTCATAGGCGAGCGCTGTTACGTTTTTTCTCAATATTCAATGACCTTGGGGCAGTATTTAATATTAATATTTTTCAAAGATATTTTATATTTAGAATGAAGATATGATAGAGCAACTTTCCCACACCACCCCATTTTGATTTGGTGATTTTTTTTTCATAGGCGACCGCTTTTACGTTTTTTCTCAATATTCAATAACCTTAAGGCAGTAGTTAATATTAATATTTTTCAAAGATATTTTATATTTAGAATGAGGATATGTTAGAGCATTTTTCCCACACCACCCCATTTTGATTTGGTGATTTTTTTTTCATAGGCGAGCGCTTTTACGTTTTTTCTCAATATTCAATGACCTTAAGGCAGTATTTAATATTAATATTTTTCAAAGATATTTTATATTTAGAATGAGGATATGTTAGAGCAACTTTCTCACACCACCCCATTTTGATTTGGTGATTTTTTTTTTCATAGGCGAGCGCTGTTACGTTTTTTCTCAATATTCAATGACCTTGGGGCAGTATTTAATATTAATATTTTTCAAAGATATTTTATATTTAGAATGAAGATATGATAGAGCAACTTTCCCACACCACCCCATTTTGATTTGGTGATTTTTTTTTTCATAGGCGAGCGCTTTTACGTTTTTTTCTCAATATTCAATGACCTTGGGGCAGTATTTAATATTAATATTTTTCAAAGATATTTTATATTTAGAATGAGGATATGATAGAGCAACTTTCCCACACCACCCCATTTTGATTTGGTGATTTTTTTTTCATAGGCGAGCGCTTATTCGTTTTTTCTCAATATTCAATGACCTTGGGGCAGTATTTAATATTAATATTTTTCAAAGATATTTTATATTTAGAATGAGGATATGATAGAGCAACTTTCCCACACCACCCCATTTTGATTTGGTGATTTTTTTTTCATAGGCGAGCGCTTTTACGTTTTTTCTCAATATTCAATAACCTTAAGGCAGTAGTTAATATTAATATTTTTCAAAGATATTTTATATTTAGAATGAGGATATGATAGAGCAACTTTCCCACACCACCCCATTTTGATTTGGTGATTTTTTTTTTCATAGGCGAGAGCTTTTACGTTTTTTCCCAATATTCAATGACCTTGGGCCAGTATTTAATATTAATATTTTTCAATGATATTTCATATTTAGAATGAGGATATGATAGAGCAACTTTCCCACACCACCCCATTTTGATTTGGTGATTTTTTTTTCATAGACGAGCGCTTTTACGTTTTTTCCCAATATTCAATGACCTTGGGCCAGTATTTAATATTAATATTTTTCAAAGATATTTCATATTTAGAATGAGGATATGATAGAGCAACTTTCCCACACCACCCCATTTTGATTTGGTGATTTTTTTTTTCATAGGCGAGCGCTTTTACGTTTTTTCTCAATATTCAATGACCTTGGGGCAGTATTTAATATTAATATTTTTCAAAGATATTTTATATTTAGAATGAGGATATAATATAGCAACTTTCCCACACTACCCCATTTTGATTTGGTGATTTTTTTTCATAGGCGAGCGCTTTTACGTTTTTTCTCAATATTCAATGACCTTGGGGCAGTATTTAATATTAATATTTTTCAAAGATATTTTATATTTAGAATGAGGATATGATAGAGCAACTTTCCCACACCACCCCATTTTGATTTGGTGAATTTTTTTCATAGGCGAGCGCTTTTACGTTTTTTCTCAATATTCAATGACCTTAAGGCAGTATTTAATATTAATATTTTTCAAAGATATTTTATATTTAGAATGAGGATATGTTAGAGCATTTTTCCCACACCACCCCATTTTGATTTGGTGATTTTTTTTTCATAGGCGAGCGCTGTTACGTTTTTTCTCAATATTCAATGACCTTGGGGCAGTATTTAATATTAATATTTATCAAAGATATTTTATATTTAGAATGAGGATATGATAGAGCAACTTTCCCGCACCACCCCATTTTGATTTGGTGATTTTTTTTTCATAGGCGAGCGCTTTTACGTTTTTTCTCAATATTCAATGACCTTGGGGCAGTATTTAATATTAATATTTTTCAAAGATATTTTATATTTAGAATGAAGATATGATAGAGCAACTTTCCCACACCACCCCATTTTGATTTGGTGATTTTTTTTTCATAGGCGAGCGCTTTTACGTTTTTTCTCAATATTCAATGACCTTAAGGCAGTATTTAATATTAATATTTTTCAAAGATATTTTATATTTAGAATGAGGATATGTTAGAGCAACTTTCCCACACCACCCCATTTTGATTTGGTGATTTTTTTTTCATAGGCGAGCGCTGTTACGTTTTTTCTCAATATTCAATGACCTTGGGGCAGTATTTAATATTAACATTTTTCAAAGATATTTTATATTTAGAATGAGGATATGATAGAGCAACTTTCCCACACCACCCCATTTTGATTTGGTGATTTTTTTTTTCATAGGCGAGCGCTTATTCGTTTTTTCTCAATATTCAATGACCTTGGGGCAGTATTTAATATTAATATTTTTCAAAGATATTTTATATTTAGAATGAGGATATGATAGAGCAACTTTCCCACACCACCCCATTTTGATTTGGTGATTTTTTTTTTCATAGGCGAGCGCTTTTACGTTTTTTCTCAATATTCAATGACCTTGGGGCAGTATTTAATATTAATATTTTTCAAAGATATTTTATATTTAGAATGAGGATATGATAGAGCAACTTTCCCACACCACCCCATTTTGATTTGGTGATTTTTTTTTCATAGGCGACCGCTTTTACGTTTTTTCTCAATATTCAATAACCTTAAGGCAGTAGTTAATATTAATATTTTTCAAAGATATTTTATATTTAGAATGAGGATATGTTAGAGCATTTTTCCCACACCACCGATAGAGCAACTTTCCCGCACCACCCCATTTTGATTTGGTGATTTTTTTTTCATAGGCGAGCGCTTTTACGTTTTTTCTCAATATTCAATGACCTTGGGGCAGTATTTAATATTAATATTTTTCAAAGATATTTTATATTTAGAATGAAGATATGATAGAGCAACTTTCCCACACCACCCCATTTTGATTTGGTGATTTTTTTTTCATAGGCGAGCGCTTTTACGTTTTTTCTCAATATTCAATGACCTTAAGGCAGTATTTAATATTAATATTTTTCAAAGATATTTTATATTTAGAATGAGGATATGTTAGAGCAACTTTCCCACACCACCCCATTTTGATTTGGTGATTTTTTTTTTCATAGGCGAGCGCTGTTACGTTTTTTCTCAATATTCAATGACCTTGGGGCAGTATTTAATATTAATATTTTTCAAAGATATTTTATATTTAGAATGAGGATATGATAGAGCAACTTTCCCACACCACCCCATTTTGATTTGGTGATTTTTTTTTCATAGGCGAGCGCTTTTACGTTTTTTCCCAATATTCAATGACCTTGGGCCAGTATTTAATATTAATATTTTTCAAAGATATTTCATATTTAGAATGAGGATATGTTAGAGCAACTTTCCCACACCACCCCATTTTGATTTGGTGATTTTTTTTTCATAGGCGACCGCTTTTACGTTTTTTCTCAATATTCAATGACCTTAAGGCAGTATTTAATATTAATATTTTTCAAAGATATTTTATATTTAGAATGAGGATATGTTAGAGCAACTTTCCCACACCACCCCATTTTGATTTGGTGATTTTTTTTTTCATAGGCGAGCGCTGTTACGTTTTTTCTCAATATTCAATGACCTTGGGGCAGTATTTAATATTAATATTTTTCAAAGATATTTCATATTTAGAATGAGGATATGATAGAGCAACTTTCCCGCACCACCCCATTTTGATTTGGTGATTTTTTTTCATAGGCGAGCGCTTTTACGTTTTTTCTCAATATTCAATGACCTTGGGGCAGTATTTAATATTAATATTTTTCAAAGATATTTTATATTTAGAATGAAGATATGATAGAGCAACTTTCCCACACCACCCCATTTTGATTTGGGGATTTTTTTTTCATAGGCGAGCGCTTTTACGTTTTTTCTCAATATTCAATGACCTTAAGGCAGTATTTAATATTAATATTTTTCAAAGATATTTTATATTTAGAATGAGGATATGTTAGAGCAACTTTCCCACACCACCCCATTTTGATTTGGTGATTTTTTTTTCATAGGCGAGCGCTGTTACGTTTTTTCTCAATATTCAATGACCTTGGGGCAGTATTTAATATTAACATTTTTCAAAGATATTTTATATTTAGAATGAGGATATGATAGAGCAACTTTCCCACACCACCCCATTTTGATTTGGTGATTTTTTTTTTCATAGGCGAGCGCTTATTCGTTTTTTCTCAATATTCAATGACCTTGGGGCAGTATTTAATATTAATATTTTTCAAAGATATTTTATATTTAGAATGAGGATATGATAGAGCAACTTTCCCACACCACCCCATTTTGATTTGGTGATTTTTTTTTTCATAGGCGAGCGCTTTTACGTTTTTTCTCAATATTCAATGACCTTGGGGCAGTATTTAATATTAATATTTTTCAAAGATATTTTATATTTAGAATGAGGATATGATAGAGCAACTTTCCCACACCACCCCATTTTGATTTGGTGATTTTTTTTTCATAGGCGACCGCTTTTACGTTTTTTCTCAATATTCAATAACCTTAAGGCAGTAGTTAATATTAATATTTTTCAAAGATATTTTATATTTAGAATGAGGATATGTTAGAGCATTTTTCCCACACCACCCCATTTTGATTTGGTGATTTTTTTTCATAGGCGAGCGCTGTTACGTTTTTTCTCAATATTCAATGACCTTGGGGCAGTATTTAATATTAATATTTTTCAAAGATATTTTATATTTAGAATGAAGATATGATAGAGCAACTTTCCCACACCACCCCATTTTGATTTGGTGATTTTTTTTTCATAGGCGAGCGCTTTTACGTTTTTTCTCAATATTCAATGACCTTAAGGCAGTATTTAATATTAATATTTTTCAAAGATATTTTATATTTAGAATGAGGATATGTTAGAGCAACTTTCCCATACCACCCCATTTTGATTTGGTGATTTTTTTTTTCATAGGCGAGCGCTGTTACGTTTTTTCTCAATATTCAATGACCTTGGGGCAGTATTTAATATTAATATTTTTCAAAGATATTTTATATTTAGAATGAGGATATGATAGAGCAACTTTCCCACACCACCCCATTTTGATTTGGTGATTTTTTTTTTCATAGGCGAGCGCTTTTACGTTTTTTCCCAATATTCAATGACCTTGGGCCAGTATTTAATATTAATATTTTTCAAAGATATTTCATATTTAGAATGAGGATATGTTAGAGCAACTTTCCCACACCACCCCATTTTGATTTGGTGATTTTTTTTTCATAGGCGAGCGCTTTTACGTTTTTTCTCAATATTCAATGACCTTAAGGCAGTATTTAATATTAATATTTTTCAAAGATATTTTATATTTAGAATGAGGATATGTTAGAGCAACTTTCCCACACCACCCCATTTTGATTTGGTGATTTTTTTTTTCATAGGCGAGCGCTGTTACGTTTTTTCTCAATATTCAATGACCTTGGGGCAGTATTTAATATTAATATTTTTCAAAGATATTTTATATTTAGAATGAGGATATGATAGAGCAACTTTCCCACACCACCCCATTTTGATTTGGTGATTTTTTTTTCATAGGCGAGCGCTTTTACGTTTTTTCTCAATATTCAATGACCTTGGGGCAGTATTTAATATTAATATTTTTCAAAGATATTTTATATTTAGAATGAGGATATGATAGAGCAACTTTCCCACACCACCCCATTTTGATTTGGTGATTTTTTTTTCATAGGCGACCGCTTTTACGTTTTTTCTCAATATTCAATAACCTTAAGGCAGTAGTTAATATTAATATTTTTCAAAGATATTTTATATTTAGAATGAGGATATGATAGAGCAACTTTCCCACACCACCCCATTTTGATTTGGTGATTTTTTTTTCATAGGCGAGCGCTTATTCGTTTTTTCTCAATATTCAATGACCTTGGGGCAGTATTTAATATTAATATTTTTCAAAGATATTTTATATTTAGAATGAGGATATGATAGAGCAACTTTCCCACACCACCCCATTTTGATTTGGTGATTTTTTTTTCATAGGCGAGCGCTTTTACGTTTTTTCTCAATATTCAATGACCTTGGGGCAGTATTTAATATTAATATTTTTCAAAGATATTTTATATTTAGAATGAGGATATGATAGAGCAACTTTCCCACACCACCCCATTTTGATTTGGTGATTTTTTTTTCATAGGCGACCGCTTTTACGTTTTTTCTCAATATTTAATAACCTTAAGGCAGTAGTTAATATTAATATTTTTCAAAGATATTTTATATTTAGAATGAGGATATGATAGAGCAACTTTCCCACACCACCCCATTTTGATTTGGTGATTTTTTTTTCATAGGCGAGCGCTTTTACGTTTTTTCCCAATATTCAATGACCTTGGGCCAGTATTTAATATTAATATTTTTCAAAGATATTTCATATTTAGAATGAGGATATGTTAGAGCAACTTTCCCACACCACCCCATTTTGATTTGGTGATTTTTTTTTTCATAGGCGAGCGCTTTTACGTTTTTTCTCAATATTCAATGACCTTGGGGCAGTATTTAATATTAATATTTTTCAAAGATATTTTATATTTAGAATGAGGATATGATATAGCAACTTTCCCACACTACCCCATTTTGATTTGGTGATTTTTTTTTTCATAGGCGAGCGCTTTTACGTTTTTTCTCAATATTCAATGACCTTGGGGCAGTATTTAATATTAATGTTTTTCAAAGATATTTTATATTTAGAATGAGGATATGATAGAGCAACTTTCCCACAGCACCCCATTTTGATTTGGTGATTTTTTTTTTCATAGGCGAGCGCTTTTACGTTTTTTCTCAATATTCAATGACCTTGGGGCAGTATTTAATATTAATATTTTTCAAAGATAATTTATATTCAGAATAAGGATAGATAGAGCAACTTTCCCACACCGTCCCATTTTGATTTGGAGAAAAAAATATTTTTCCATAGGCGAGCGCTCCACCCTAATATACAAGTTACAAAAGATGAATGACTACAGTAATTATGTTTGCAGCGGAAGTTAACACTGTGCTAGTATTTGCTTCATGTATAACTTAAATTATATTTTAATTATGCTATGCAGTAAAGTAAGTTTTTTTTAATTTAATTTTCTCAATACCAATA
Organism: Maratus michaelseni; assembly: GCA_963931845.1. Taxonomy (NCBI): domain Eukaryota; kingdom Metazoa; phylum Arthropoda; class Arachnida; order Araneae; family Salticidae; genus Maratus; species Maratus michaelseni. The sequence goes on from OZ007592.1 coordinate 347,162,565, forward strand.
AAACTGTTCATTTTTAGACAGTAAATTTGAAGGAGTATTTGAATGCAATAATATAACTCACAATTTGAACTAGATTTATATTTCATAAGTGAATTTTTAAAGTAACAACAGGAAGTTTGTAAAAAGCTTTAATAAATTGTTAGGACACATTATTTTTTAATGGATTATGCGATTTCTAGCAAAATAGTTAATACTTGAACAGATCTTCATAAAATCCGCATTATTTTTATTATTTTATAGAGGATAGAATTCAGAAACAATTTAACTTGAAATATATTTTTAAATTATACTCCTCTGTCTAAAGCAAAAATAGATAACAATAGCTCAATTATTTTCAATCCTTTAATACTTATCCAAAGCTTAATAGTGCTATTTGAAATGCTGAATTAAATGTTTGTTTCAGGAAAACTTTCTACATTAACCCCTTGGGTACGAGCGACACGTATACGTTACGCATAAGATGCTCAGAATCTTCGATTATTCCCACCAGTTACTTTTTATTGCTAGTTTTGCCTTATTTAATGATAGCATTTCTGCAATTCAATTAGGCGAAAATTTCTGTTTTGAAAAACCGGTGTTAAAAGATTAAACATTCTGTAAAGGACACTCGTCGCGAAGGGGTTAAGGATCTAACCTTTCAGAAATACCCAAATTACAATACTTTAATTTCCCAGAAAAGCCTAGCAGTTATTAATTAAAATGCTTTATAAGCAATACGAAATCATTAATATAATCCAGTAAATTTTAATATAAAGCAATATACGAAATGGCTTTTTTAACATTCTAATGCATAGTAGCATCATATGAAGTTGCATAGTAAAACAAATTAGCTAAGTTTCTTACTTGAGTTAACTTTTTATATTCAACTCATAATCCTTGTCGTTGTGTCCAAGGTACCCTCATGCATATATTTCAGAATACAAAAATAAATGAAGATATGACTTTTTGGTTAAGTGAATTTAAAATTAACTTTAATTTGGAAAGAATAGACATTCATAATTTTACAACTTAAATTTCACTGCTTTAAAAACTTTAATGCAAGCGGCCCTAAAGTGTTTTCAAAAAATACTGGCACAATATTTGAGGGGAGATATACTACAATATAACATCTTGTACAGGAGCTAGTAGTCGCAATCCATTTATTCATTCAAAAATTCAGAGAGTCTCACTTCAATACTAACCCGAAACCTTGATAGCTTTAACAATAATATAAGTAACGAAATTTCCAACAGACTTACATTGTTATGTATGAAACTCTATCGCATTACAAAAAGTCCTAGAATAACATAACCATTTGAGCATTGCTCTTTACAATGCAAACTACATTATGATATATGACGCATTTTTTTTAGCACTGTTTGGATGCGGATACAGGCCAGTTCTACAGATTTTTCTAATATTATTATATTTTGCACAAAGGAAGGTAAATCTACAACAATGTTCAAAGTTCAATGTTCAATGTTCAACTTTTTTTTTTACCTTGGATTGATACATTCTACATTTTAAATCGTGTACGTGAATTGATATTCTAGTTTCCTATTTAAAAATGTTTTTTGTAGTATAATCTACCTATTCCACCTCTTCCTAATTTTTTAAACACTGTGTACATGTATTTAAACAAGAACGAAAAATCATGCATCAAGCATAGATTATGCAACACTTTCCAGCGCTTTCAAAATAATTTTAAAAATCATTACCGTTTAATAAGATGAAAGATAACATCTAAGTAAACAATTTGGAAAACGCATAACATATTTAAAAACATAATTTCAGGAATTTCCAACATATACAATATTCTGAAAAATATTCGAATACTTTTATTCAGCCCTGTATATGATCTATAGATTTCTATATATACTACATAGGATGCTAAATTTTAGTTTAGTTAGGAAACGCGTAGCACAGTTTAAATTTCTCCTTTTGGCGTTTCTGTCAATAAACGGAAATGCGTTCGCAAACTTTTGTGCTGCCCTGTATATGATCTACAAAATTTATACACACTAAGTAATAGACAAAAAGTGAGTTAAATTTAAAATCGCGTTCAGCAACTTAAAACGCACTTCCAGGAATTATTGTTAACAGACAGTAGAGAATTCTTTTGTGTGCCCTTGTAAATGAACGATGACTGCTATACACACAATATTCTGTAGTAAGCCTCTTGTAATGCACCTTAGTGATATATATAAATTTCAATGCGTTTAAAATTGTGAAACATTATTTAATTATTTAATTAAACCGCAAACGATTTTTCTCCATAGACGTAATGTAACGGAATTATTTTGACTGTCCCTGTAAAGTAACAAAAGTTGCTATGCCCACCCTACTCCATATTAAGCTTCTTGTAATGCACCTTCGTGATATATATCAATTACAATGTGTTTGAAATTGTGTAACATCATAAAAATAAACCGCCAATGATTTTTTCCCATATACCGTAATGCAACAGAATTCTTTTGTGTGTCCCTGTAAAAAAAACTATAAGTGCTACACACTTCAGTTTGAATAGGGAACATGCTATAGATAACGACAATAACATATAAAAATTGCCAGGCAATCCGAGCATATTTACGGGAGTTAGGGCGCGGCCAGACGGCAGACGGGCAGACGGCAGACGGTAAGACGGCAGACGGCCAGACGGCCAGACAAACCGAAGTCATAAGCACTTTTCAACTAGGTTGGAAAGTGTTAAAAAGGGCTACTGTAGATTTAATTATCAAATATAAACATATTTTTATGCATATTATTAATTGGCTGCTTATTCTTATTTAATTAATTATTATTAAAAAAGTTCTAGAATATTGTTACTTAGTTTTCATGACAATTAGATGCTTAATATACCATAGAGAAAACATTTGTTATAATTGTTAAATAATAAATTTAATTAGAGTAATTCTTTTCATGTCAGTCATTGTAAAAATTAGTTTATCAGAGAAAACATGTCTGTAAACTTCTTGGAAACTGAATTCTGAACAATCAAGAAATGCATTGTAGATAACTTTTTTTTCGGCAAAAATTAATTTAAAATTAAGAAGCTTAAAATTCTTTTAAAAAATATCATTTAAATTCTGAACAAAAGAAAAGAGTCGACAAAATTAGATAATTACATTTTATACTGCTTCAAAATAATTAATAAATAAGACGCACTGCATTAATAAAAGCATGACTTTTTTGAAGATATCAAAACAGCTTACTTCTCGCCGCATTCTGAGATTAATGCTCCTAAGTCTAAAATATAAAGGGAAAACTAACGTTGTTTGATTAAATTAATTTTATTTGCTTTATCAGATAACATTCTGCTACTAATTATTTTATTCATAGTTAAATTCAGATTTTAAATATGTTTTTATGTGTGTTCGTAATTATATAAATACGTAGCACCTATAGTCGTCTGGTCCGTCCTTTGTCTGTCCGTCTGTCCGCATATAATAGCGCAAAAAATACCCAACCGAATGGTTTGAAATTTAATATGTATAATCGTTGCAGAATTTTGTTGGGTCATTTCACATTTTATGAAAATCGAATCAAAACTTAAAAATATATTATTAAAAGTTTTCTTTACTCTATTGAATCCCATCATACGTAATCTATATAATAAAAGCGCAAGTCCTGTGACTGAGCAAAACAAATACGGGCTAACTACTTCTTTTCCAATATGCCACACGGTCATTTTTTTCAGAATTATTTTATCGAATAATATTGCTTAAAAGTTACATTTTTACAAAGATCGTTAAAAAAAATTGTTTGCTTGAGAGAGGAGTTACATTGAAAAATGTACTGATTCTGAGATAACATCGGTGGAAATTAGGTTAACATACCACTATCAAAATCCATTAAAGTAAACAAACACAAGAGATTCGTTCATCGTGAGTCATAGAAATATTAAACCATGGAGGTAATCATTCGCAAAGCAAAATCTCCATGGTGAATTTTGGAGTGTAGTCTGGTGTCGAAAAAAAAATCGCTTCTGTAAACGTGGCATGCGTAATAAGAAAACAAAAGGCATGCTCATGGCTGTTTTCTATAGTTGTTGCGAATTTCGAGTGATAAAAGTACCAGTAATCACTGTTCTAATTTTTTATTTAACGTTTTAAAAAATAAATTTCTTGTCATCTAAATTATTTGCAATTTTTGTGAATAATAAATACACAGTCAAGTATAATGTTTTGGAACCATGTGTATAATTTAATGCTAAAATATTCATATTTAGTTTCAAAAACAGTAATTTTTGAAATATCAAACTATCTAATTGCATTGTATCAGGATTCATTTAATTACTTCTGCGAAAACGTTATACAACCAACCAACCAACCGAAAGCAGCCGGAGATAAACAAGTCGGAAATTGTACGTCAAACGTGACAAATCAGGAGCGGTCGTACTAGAACTAGTTTTATAAATATTCAAATACTGGCACACCTATATACCCACCCAATTATCTCATAAATTAAGGACTTAACTCTCAGAGAAAAAATGAATAGGACCTTTTTTGTAGAGAATTTATTTGTCCTATTTTTTCGTAAGAGGAATTTTTTCCGTAGAGAGATTACGAGATATTAACAAAAACAAGAAAAGGGCACTTTCTTTTACTTCCTTTCTCCTGATCGCCCCTATTCATCAGGACTTTTAGTTTCCTCATTAATAGACTCTCCCGAACAATATTGCAGAGTTTCAAAACTTTCGGAATTATTTCCCAAAATGGCCCAAAATCTGCCTAATTTGACTGGATGTATTTTAAGCATTTTTCATTTTTGCATGGTTTTAGTTAATAAAAATTGTGATTTGTTGAAGCTATACTTCAGGATTCCATTCTCCTGAAACAGCATTTATTAACACTCGTTAAATTTTAGGTTAACTAAGTGCAATGTAAGTACCGTTGACTCGCTCTCTGGCGCTAGTGTGACTTTTGGCAAATTTCTGGATTTTGGAATGAGATTATCTCGTTAACTATGGACTCTAGAGAAACATGTATCAAACCTATTTTGTAGAGAATTTAATTTTCTTTATCTTTGGTATTAGCAATTTTTCATTAGAACTTATAGATTATGAGATATTAACAGAAAACCGAAACTAGTCGTTGGGGGCCACCGTAATACTTACCCATCATGGATATGCATAATGTAAAATATTAAAATAAAAATGTGTAAACTACTTATAAAATGCATTGCAATTCAAATAAAATCGTGGCTTGATGACGTCACAAACTTTAAAGGCTCGATTACTAAATTGCTTGAAAGAAACATCCTTATAACTCCAAAAATAATAATCCTATTAAGTAGCGGTTTATTACATCTGATTAAGCGTCAAATTTCCAATTAAAATATATCTTTGAAGTGAAATTTGGATGAAATACAGGGTCATGAAAAATCGAAGAGTGTGGAAAATAAGATTCCAAATATCTCGGCAACTCATTATCCGATCAACTTGATGCTTTATGCAAAATTTATGTTTTTTTATTGTCTTTTATATTCATTTCTTAAAATAACCAATTTCGAAAATTTTTATATACCTTTTATCAGAACGAATATTTCGAGAGTCCGAAAAAAATAGTTCCGGTTAATCGAGGTTATTGAAATGAAATAGGCTTCTTCCCTTCCCATTATTACATACTAAGTACATACCAAATTGCAAGTCTCTATCTCAATTTTTTCGGGAGATAGAGCGTTTACAGACACACAGACACACACACAGACACACACATAGACACACAGACGGACGGCAATTTTTTTTTTTCTAAAAATATGTTTTTCGGAATCTCCAGTGTCTGAAACGTGTAAATCCGTCAAAAACTTTTTTTCGATTTTCAAAACGATTACAAGATTTACCCTATACTACGTATGATGGGTAATGAAAATGGTACTTTCTTTTACTTCCACCCCCTTCGCGCTCACTCCACATCCATCAGGACTTTTAGTATGTTCATTAGTAGACCCTCCCAAATAATATTACCAAATTTCAAAACTTTCGTAACTATGTCCAGGAAAAAAACCTAATTTGACTGGACTACTACTGCTAAAGTTGTGAGCGAAAACGCGACTTCGGGTTGATGTGAGAATATGAGTATTTTTGACTAAATAAATGAGTTTGTGACCCTCGTATCCTATACAATAAATAATTTTTACAGTGTCCTATAGGAGCCCTTAAAGTTTGTACCATGAATTCGGATCAACCTCTATAAATAAAACTGTTCAGTTTCGAATATACCTCTGAAAAACACTGTAATACAGTAATTTAATTCACGATTTCGACTTCGAAGAAGTTATATTATTCAACAAATAACAAAAAAAAACTAGTCATAGCAACTAATTTCAACAATTGAAATAATTAACATTTAATAAATATTAATAAATATTTATATACATATTAATAATATATAAATATTTATAAATATTAACATAATAAATATTTAACACTTGAAAAGAATTTCCCTTTAATACTATGATTTATTTTTAGAGCTATTCGCTAAAAAGGCAGCTTACCTAAAGTTTCATTCTGAGAATAATGGTTCAAAATCTAGAGCATAATTAGGTAATGAAATATAGGCATTTCTAAATATTAACTATAATTATGTCGCTATGTTACATTTTACCAGAAATTAAATCATTAAATTTTAAATTTATCCTTTTATATCAAATGTTATGTATTTGAATATAAAAGGAATCACAATTTATAAAATCAAAATTAGAATGTTCAATTTCAAATTCATTGTTTGAAGAAATATTCTATTAGAATAATTTATTCACAATTTTGGTAATAATATTATTGTTTTTAGAAAACAGCATTTAAGAAAAGAAATGTTGGAAGTTCTGTAGAATTCTCTGTAGAAGGTTTAGTAGTAGCTTTCTAGTATTAGTAGAAGAAGTAGTAGATTTCTGTAGAAGGTTTAAAACAATTACAACAGAAGGTTCTTTGTAAGGAGAATGAAATTTACAGATGACTTATGAATATAAATGGCTTTTAAATTTTATTAAACGTCAGAAATCAGTTTTTGATTTGAAGTTAATATTTTGAAATCTATAATAAACTCCAACAATTATTGGAGGTATGACTTTGATTTTACATAATGCCATTGATATTTTTTACATCAGTAAATGATTTAATTAATCTCATTTTATTTAAATATTTTAATAATATCAATTTTACAGAGAAGCAAAAATTTAAAAATACAATTTCAAATGGCGATATTTTCTCACTATACGAATATCTAAATTCTGCACACAGTTGTACACCTATATGTCGGATAATTGCCAATTCCTATTAATTAAGTAAACTCACTGGGAAATCTGATATAGTTCTAATTAAAGTCAATGAAATCGAAAAGCGGTAAGACCGGAAAGACATTATAAATTAATGTTATTAACGGGAGCAAAATAAATGGAATTGGATGAGTTTTAAAAATTAATCCTAATGACGTATGTTGTCCTCTAACGATAATGGCATCCAGAAGGGTACACTAAATCAGATTCTGAAAATAATCCTACAATGTGTTTCCTCCAGATATTTTTATAGTTTGACTTAAAATTGTTCTAAATATTTCTCCCCAGATGTTTTTATACTTCTACGTAGAGATAATTGTGTTTTAAAAATTTAAAGGGGTAGGATACCTTTGAACACGTCGAAAAAGCAAAATATATCACTATATTCCAAGCTTCAAAATAAGAGAAAAAAAACATAACACGTCTTGCGCGCAGTGTTACTAAAAAACTATGCATGGCAATCAAAAGAAATTTTCACCACATATGCATTTCTGTATTATCTACAGCTTAAAACCAGAAAAAGGTAAGATTTTACTTTTTGTTTTTGTTTTTGTACTTTGAAAATATTTTTAAAAAATCATAAAATTTTAATTTTTAAAGTTTAGTTAAAATTTAGTCAAGATTTTTTACAATTTTTTACAGGTTTTAGTATAAACGTAACACTATTATGTATTTATTCTCACCAAAATTTCCTCTTTATATGCATATTTTCAGATTTTATCATGCGTGTTATGTTTTTTGCTCATATATATTTTTAACTTATCATTTCAATATTTATTTATGAATTTACAAGTGTATATACATATTTATATATATATATTTAAATATACATTTAAATATGAGCTTTATATTTAAATGAAGTTTGACTTTTTTTTTTGACTTATTACACAAGTTTGAAGCTTGGAACATAGTGATATTTTTTTGCTTTTTCGACATGTTCAAAGGTATCCTATCCACTTAATAGTATATTACTAAAATTAATTTGTTACTTAAAGATATAATATAAACCATCCTTCAATTGCCTTTTACCACTAAAAAATTCTGATAATTAAATTAGTATATTTTGCTTAAGAATGTTTATTTTTATCTTTCTTAAATAAATATATTCCATGTATTCCATAGTAGAACTCAAGTCTTAATGATCAAAACAAAGTTTAAAATTGTTGTTATTTATTAGTCGGATTTTTCATTGTCACATTTAGAGTCAATCTATTTCTAAAGAAATTAATCGTGTCTTATTAACATTGTGAAAATTAATGCAATATAATTTTTTTTCGAACATTGACTCGCACACTGAAAATATTCATCATTCACAACGGGAGGTTCCGAGGTCGGGAACAAAAATGCGTTGAACGTTTGTATATCGATATAATGTAGTTAGTATATAAATATATGAAAGCCATAAAGTACAATACCAAGGGATCTTCAGAAAATATGTCTCAAAGTTTACGATTCAGTGTCTAATTGGATAAATTTCTACCTTAGGCCACCGGTTCAGCAGGTTGGTTTGCAGCACAGTGGATTCAAGATCTTTCTGTTTTGGTTCGAATCCAAGTGAGACTTTTTTTTCGCAGCGAAAATGTTTATCAATTACTTTCGAACCACAATTGAAAAATATATGTATAATCATTGAAATTTACGAAAACTATAAATTAAATATAAGTTTTATATCATATAAGCACAATTTTGATTATGAAATTTTGCATGTTTAAATGGATAATGAAAAGTAAAATAAGAAAAAAGTAGTAAATTTATATTTCTATGGGTCAGAAATTTTTGCTGTTATTTAAAATTATTTACGGTTATTTAAATGAATAATCTACTAAGTTTCGCAGAAAAATAAATTAAAATACGTCATATAAATATATAATATACTATTTTAATTTTGTTTCATTATAGAAATATTTCAAATATTGTATGCTTTTTTAAAAATATCTTTTAAATTTTAATATCTTTTTTTAAAAATCTCTGATTCTTGATTTTTTTGTTATTGCTTTCGTAATAACGATTTTTAACAATCAGTAACTTCTTTTTAGAACTTTTTTAAGTACACGGACAGCTATTCTAATTATAAACACAAGAATCCTAAATTTAAAAAAATCAAAATTTAAAAAGTTAGTTGTTTAAAATACGAGATATTTTGAAATACTATTATAAAAATATTACAGATTGAGCTAGAATATGGATGTATTTTATTTTTATTGTTACCCAAAAATATTTGATTAAACAAAAAAATATTTCATTAAATTTCTTATTCATACCTATAGATTTACATGAATCCGAAATTTGGTTTTATTATTACTTTCTTACATTCTTTGAATAACACATGAAAATAATTAGAATTAAACTGAATGAATATGAACGATATTGATTAAATATTACATTTACGGTGAAATATTTCGTTGTGAAAAATAAAATTATGCAATTAAATATACGTGAAACCGGAAAATATGTACTAAAGATATTAATATAAAATTATTAAACGTTTTTGTTTTGTAGTACATTTTAAGTAAAATCTAATCATGTATTCAGGCTGTCGTTCAGGACGGCTTGAAAAAATAAAGGAGGATACATTACACTATTTCAAATATTCTTTTAAATTTTAATATCATTTTTTTTAAAATCTCTGATTATTAGTGATACTATTAGAGTATGTTTGAAGATTATTATGCTGCTGTAAGTTAAAGATTAATATATTATGAATTGATGTTACATATTATTAATATTATTATTATTATTTGTTATAAGATAGATTAAAAAAAAAGGTTTTTACTAGTAAAATAAACTTAAATTACTCTAAATTTTATAAGTAAATATTATGTTTGGCTGACTCATTTACTATGTAGAATTATTTCTGTTGCAAATCTCTATAATTAATTGAATTCAGTAGGGAAGCTTTTTCAGAGATGTCTATCAGTATTTTGAGGGTGGAATATGGTGTTAACTAATAAACTAATGGTAAATGGGTAAATTTGTTAAAAATTAGAAATTTTCAGATAAAACTTAAACCAGTATATTAAATTTGAACTTTATAATTCTAAACTTACTTTGAATTCTATATTTTATTGAATGGAAATTCTGGTGTAAGTCTATTTTTGTCTTAAATCTTTATAATCATAGAATTCAATAGGGATGATGACCAAAGGATCGATTTTACTAGGAATTTACAGAAAATGGAGTATGGAATAATGAGCTTTACAATAAATATAACAGAAATTTAATTACAAATTCTGGTTTTATATGCATTTCAGTAACCATCTAAATTTAATTTTAATAAATTTTAATTACTCATTTTCATAAATACTATGTTGTTACTTTTGCACAATATTAGTAGTTTTTCTACTGCAGGGATTAATTGCTAATTTCAGGTACAGTATATTTCTGTATGTTGTTTGTTGGTTTAAAGGAATGGTTTTGGCATGACATGCAGGGATGTCTGTTGATTTCATGATTTATTGTGTTTAAAGGTGCACCATTAATAACTTTATTATTTATTCTTATGAATATCTGTTCCTTTTTTGGTCTTAGCCATCATGGTATGAGCAATTATCTATAACAACTTATTGTAATTTCTTCTTTTGGCAAATTACTATTTACCACTTTCTTAGGCAGTTAAATTAAATTAAATTAAATTACTATTTAGTGTTGTTATTCAACTATGTAAATAAAATTAATTCAATTATTAACTAAATTTAAATTAACTTAATTTACCACCAAAAAACCTTGAGTATCAATTGTAAATATGTAAATATAACTTAAAAATTTTAATATATTATTTATGTTGTTTATTTTCAATTAAATGTTAGGAGAAATTTTGCACTTACCAAATGACTTAAATACTTAATATAAGGATTTAGAATTTGTGATGGTGATAATTATTTAACAAAATGCTAGATGAGGTAGAAGTTAATTTACTGAGACATGATGAAGAAATTAGCATTATGTTACTGTAGTAAATTGTTCTATTAGGTAAGTTTGAGTTTTAATAAATCTTAGGCTGACCAATGGGGATTACACTTCATTTTGTCCATAGCTTGGGTAAAAATAAATTCATTATTTGCCAAGATCTTTAGCATTAATAAATTTACTAAATTGAAGCAAGCTCCCATGATTGTAGAAAGGTAATGATCATTTGGAAAAATTTGCGTATATTTAGGAAATTTTGAATAAATGATATTACTAGAATTGAATACTCAAACAAAATATGATGTAATGATTAAATACTTGATGATAATGAAGAATTAAAGGGAAGTTAAAGATGATAATAAAATAAAAAGTATTTAAAGAGAGAAATTGAAAAGTTTAGGTAAGGTGCATTCAAAATGTTTCTCATGTTATGTCAATAAAATTTTGATGTTGTTGTTGTTGTTATTTTATTCCTTCTATTGATGATACTATTATTGTTGTTGTTGTATTGTTACTATGATGAAACGGTTCAAAGATAGTAAATACAATTTAATAGATTCTTATGTATTTTATTGGATAAGATTTCTGGTTGAAGCAAACTTTAGTTCTTATCAACATTTCTTAAAACATTCTGATTCAGTAAGAAAAGGTAAAGGATTATGAATTGTTTTGCCAGATATTATTGATAAAATATAAGTTAAATTTTGTTCTTAGGGTTTTAGTTGCATAAATTAAACTTATTCTCTAGACTCTTCTTTTATAGAATGTTCTCAATAATCGTGTAATAGACATCAGTTTAATAGCTTAATTAAAAAATTTATAATAGGCATAAAACTAATTAAAATTAATAAATTAAATTATGTTTAACTAATCTCAATTCTTTTTAGTGTAAAAGTGGTGTTCTTGGATTGTGCACCCGAGAGTGTCATTGCTGAGTTTACCACTTGAGTTAACTTTTTATGCAGGCGTAGTTTAATTGATTTAAGTTAGGAATTTCTGATACTGAATTGAATTGGATTAGAATATTATACTTTAATTTACTAATAATTAAATTATTCTTAAGTAATAAAAAAAAGAAAAAAAAAATTGCTTTTCAAGAGTTTTCAGAATTTTTTCCAATACATAACTTGAATTATTTTCCTGTTATTAAAATAGAAGAATATTGTCACTACCCAGGTGACCAGAAGTAACCACTATTAATTTATTGTTATTATTCTTAGTATTGTATTATTTTATTTATTGTGTTTTATTGTTGTTAATATTAGTCTTATTACTATTTTCGAGTTGTTGATAGTAAAGATAAAGCATTTCAGATGAACTTTAAATTCTGAAAATAGACTTTCATAAGGAAGATCAGTAAAGTCTAAAGTTTGAAGGATATTTTTTTTTCAATTTGTCAATTGTCCAGTTTAATGAGGTATACAATAAAACTTTATTGGATGGACTACCACTCATAAGAGGACTGAACAAAAAATTAAGCAAACGATTCTACAAGCAAATTACAACAAATTTTGTAATATGATATTCTTGAAGTATGTTATCTATTCTTTTAATTTTTTGCAATGGTTTTCTTATTTTGTTTAATATTTCTAAAGCTTTTTATGTCATTGTTAACAAGATTAATATCTTGTAATTGTATGTTTATTAACAACTCCACTAATTCGCGTTATAGTTATTAAATTTAATGTTATTTGGCATAAATGAAAATTTTTTTAAATGTACTTATTTTGACCGTCTCCAGTTGACAAATTGTAATCCAAGACCGTGTAACTTTTCTCTACTATGAACTTGCAGGTCATATGACCTACCAGTTCATTCGTCTTTTTGGGTGGGGGGATATGTAATAATAAAAAATTTTCGCCGTTTTTCCTTAATTTATTTACTTCAAATTCTTACAATTCTAATTTTTTCTCTCTTTTAAAATATCTCTTAAATCTAATTTGTATTTTATTCCATAGCTTAATCAAAATATTCTTTTAATTATCATTCTAAAAATCTTAATCTGTTAAAAGCTACACGTATTTGTAAAAACCTTATTCTATTAAATGCAACACTTCTTCTAAAAAGCACCTGCTTAATTTCTTCTTATTTTGAGACATTGAATTTTTATTCTTTTGGAACATTTTGTAATACCATTTTTTATTTCTATTTAATTATCATTTGGCATCCCATAACCCCTCGCGTCTTCCCGCTCAAGTCTTTTTACATTTTAATTACCGGCGTCTAAGAAAGAGTTTTGACATTACGTCATGTACACACCCTCTTGGCCTCATTTTTCAACCATTAGCGAGCAAGCCCTGCCTTTTCTACTCCCTCGTTTCCCGCCGAACATTGCTGTCGTTGGGCTAGCAATTACGCGCTTCTGTAACCTTGAGCAAAATCTTGTAATATTTATACTGTTGCACTGGCATTGGAGAGAGACTTTTACACGAATTTTTATTGTCAACTAGATGCTGTCGCTGGGATTGTCCAAATTGGTCGTTGGTAGTTGTTCTTCAATAGATCTAAATGTGTTTCAAGTTTTAATGAAGTGAAATTACGTGGAGTTGCTCTTCATATATGTTGTCGAATAAAACTATTACTCGTCAATCATGTCTTCCTCAATGATTTTGGGAAAACTTTTCTGGAAATCATTGCCTCAACTCAGCTCGATTACGATTGCACCTACACTACATTTTTTCAAATGTGGCTTGTACTCAGAGATTTGTCTTCACCGTTTAAGTAAATCTAAATAATACCATCTACAAATGTCATGAAATGGTTTTCGTTGACTTCGACTGTGCCAACATCTAACTTCTCATCCGGTAAATTTCATGGGAATCGGGGACTGAGATGTCGTCCTGAGTGACTGATAGAACGAACGTTTCATATATATATATATATATATATATATATATATACATATATATATGGCGTTTTGATTAAGATGAGACACTACGAGATGCAATACTCAACGAGAAAATGGCAGTCCGTCAAAGATATAGCAAGTTGCAGTCGATATTAACAATCTCGGCGAAGTGGTGAGGCAATAATGAGAGTCCACAAGAGTTTCTTTAATAAATGCCAGCCAATTTGCAGACAAATCTTTTATTTAGAATAAGAGCGATGCCGTAACAATTCCAACGGGTATAAACTTATCGCCGTTAGGCTCCACGATGGATCGCTACATTGTTTTAAAGATGTTAAAGAACAGTGTGAAAATTCTACGAGACGATAACACCAGATACATATTTGTTTATTCTTCAAGAAACGTCAAAAATCCTCATCTCCGAAGGATGCTAGCGCGTTTTGTTCACTGAGCGGAGTGATCCAGAATACGACGTCATGAGCGCATAAAACAATGAGTGAGAGGTGACCTCCAGACCAGCGAATGAGGCGAGAGGGAGAAGCTAAAACAGGAAAGAGTTCCTTCCCGGACCGCGTATCAATTTTGAAGTGAAAATTACCCAGCCCGCAAAAATCATGGAATAATAATAATAAAAAGAAAATGCTTTATAAAATACATTCGAAATAAGAAAGCGTCTCGGAATTTTATAGATTGGGGAGCTCATAAAAGCTACGAATGAACTTAAAATTTTAAATTAAGAATTGGAATAAGATAATTATTAATATACGTAATATATATTATTACTTTTAAAAGGACATTAAATAAGAATAAATATTATTAAGAATTAAGGAAATATTGACTATGACAGAAGTTAGATTAATTTAAAGGCTAATGCGAAATAAATGTGAAGGATTTGCCATGAAAATAAATTTTTTATATAACATTATCCCCCCCCCCCCCCTAAAAATCCGAATGACTGGTAGATCCGATGATCTACAAGTTCATTAAGGCAAGCAAGAATTTGGATTACAATATAGTTATCTGGTATTCTAGTTAATGTCAAAAATTCCATGATTTAATTAAAATTAATTCAATAGTTATTTTTGTAAACGCGATACTGTGGTAATTGTTTAAATACAATTACAATATAAATAATTTTAGTTACAAATAATATTTTTTCACTCTTCAAACATAAATAGTGAAAAGGATGAATATAAAGTAAACAAAGCATTTTTGTCTAAGCAGTGAAAAGTATAAATGTCTAATAGTCCTCTTAATCAGTAAAAGTTTGAGTCATAGACCTCTCATTTCCAATAAAAGCTTCTTGGTATGGATATGAAGGCACGGATATGTCAAGTATTAGCCAGTAATACAGTTTACGGCAATACAGTGTATTGATTTTGCTGTAGGATAATTCCAGTTAATCATAAAGTTCAAATACTTAAGAAAGTTCCATCACTACTAAATTCAATAAGCAATTAAAGTGTTTGAACAATTAGTGCTTAAACTTGATAATTGCACTTATTAAGTAAAGTCCAGTCAGTTAATAAAGTTCAATCAATTAGATATGAGTATTAGATGTTTTGCTAGCAAGATGTGATTGTTTATCATCAACTAATTTACTATCAATAGTTCTCTTTTATCACAATTCTCAAAAATATTATCTTTTATAATCTTGTATCACATAATAAATAACCACAACAAACATAATAACAACATAATAATATCAATAATAGCAAACAACTTCAAAATAATACTAAATCATTAATTCATCTGTATATAATTTAATTCCTCACTCTTTTTCAATATCAGTGAGGACTGAAAATATACTTAATAATAGGAAACAAAATAAATAAATAGTAAAATAAGAAATATCTGTGGAAAATTATCAACAATTCAGTAAGATAATGTGCTCATCCTGTTTTTAGTCAAACAAGAGAAACATAAGCTGTTCAATGAAAATAAGACCTTGAAGTGAATGGTGGATAATAAGTTTAATTATTAGTATTAGTAGAGAATTTTATTCTATTATAATTTAATTTAATCAAAAGAATTTTTATTCAATTTATTTTAATTTAATGTATTATTCTAATCTAATTTGCTATTCTAATTTACTTTACTGTTCTAATTCAATTCAATCCAATATAAAAAATTCTTAACTCAAATCAACCAATTTACGCCTGCATAAAAAGTTAACTCAAGCAAAAATATCTGCAGTAATATTCTTGGGAATTCCTATATTCAAGAATATACTGTTATACAGAAGAGAATTGATTAGTCAATTATATTTTGATTTCATTAAATTTAGTTAATTTTTGACTTACTAAGTTTAATATTAAGCTATTGATTTAACATTAGTTTGTTGCTGCTCATGTGATAACTTTAGTTTGTCAGGAGGGTAATAAGGGCGTAATTTTGATACATGGACTATTTCAGTAAATTTATTTTGAGTCTGTCTATTAATTTCAACATTTACATCATATAATTTTTTAAGGATTTGATAGGGACCACTAAAAACTTGTGAGAGCTTTCTGGTATTGGGATAATGGAATTCTTCATAGATAACAAGATCTCTTATCTCAAATTTTGGCTCCACATAATTTCTATCATAATATTTTTTACATTTCCAGTAAAATTCATCAGTGCGTTTTTTAGCAATTTTGAGGGTTTCCTGGACAGGAGGGTAATAATTTTGCTTAAGAGGGGAATCATAGGGTAATTTGCCAAAAAGTAAATAAGCAGGAGGGAATTTGGTTATGGAATGGGGTGTATTATTGTATTCATTAACTACTTCAGTCAGAAGTTTGGTCCAAGGAATTTTGGAGGTAGTAGAATTAACTTTACACTTTAATCTTGTAACTATTGATTGATTCACTCTCTCACACTTGCCATTCGTTTGGGGGTGATGTGATGTGGTTAAACGTTGCTTAATATTGTGATTCCGCAATTTTTTTTAAAAATCTAGGTGAAGTAAAGGCTGCATTCCTATCACTTGATACCTTTTGAGAACCCTGTATATCGAAAATTTTGTTGAAACAGAATAATTGTTGAGGGAATTGAATATTGAAGACTTGTTTTAAGCAATTTGTGTATGTTTTTGTGGTAACACTTTTTGAAGGAAATGCCCAAACATATCTGGTTGCATGGTCGATGATGATGTGTAGATATTTTTTGGTTGAGTTATAATAATTGAATCCTCCCACAGTATCAATAGAAAGACATTCAAAAGGTTGATCTGTGGTGGGCATAGCTTGTAGTAAGCCAAATTTTTTCTGTCTGGGTTTTTTATTCTTTTGACAAATATCACAATGTTTTACAAAATTGGTTATATCTTGAGTCATGTCAGGCCAATAATAATTAGGGGAGATTAAATTTAACATTTTTTGGATACGAGGATGACCAAATTTCTCATGAGCAACATTAAGTATTTTTCTCCTTAAAGACATGGGGACTACTATTTTCCGAAATCCTTTCTTTTTAATTATCATAAGTCCATTTTCATTTAGATAATTTTTACCACACACATTATCTTTTTCCTGCCTCTCTATAATTTCTTTAACGTCCAGAAGAAAATTAAGTGGTTGAATAAAATGTGAAACTGGGTTTCGCGACAACAAGTTGGCTTCGACATTTGTGGATCCCTTTTCGTAAACAATATTATATTGAAACATGCTCAACTTCAAAGACCATCTAAATAACCTGCCTCTCAGATGTTTAGTATTTTTTAACCATACAAGAGATGCATGATCAGTATGAATGGTAAAATTTACACCATGAAAATAATGATAGAATTTGTCTAAGGTATCAATGATGGCAAGACACTCTAACTCGGTAATAAAATAATTCTTCTCATAACTTCTCAATCCTCTAGAGTAATAAGCAATTGGATGTAAAAAATTATTACTATCAGGTTGTTTTAAGACTGCACCTACTGCCACCTGTGAAGCATCAACAAACATATGGAGAGGTAACTTAGGGTCATAAATTTTTAAGATAGGTTTGGCTATTAAGGCATCTTTTAATTTTTGAAAAGAATCTTGACAATCTGTATTCCATTCCCATAATGTATTTTTCCTGAGTAATCTGTTAAGCGGGACTCGAATTTCGGCATATTTATCTATAAACTTGTGATAAACATTGATAGATTCTAAGAATCTCTGAAGTTCTTTTTCATTTGAAGGGGGTTTTAATTTTTTTATTACTTCAATATTAGCATTAGCAGGAGTTAATGTGTCATTCTGGATAGTATATCCTAAGAAGTTAATTTTATTTTGAACAAAGTTGCATTTAGATAGTTTAAGTTTAATGTTTCCAAGTCGACATAATTCAAATATTTTGTTTAAATGTTGCATGTGTTCTTCGAATGAGGAAGAAAAAATAATGATATCATCAAAATAATTGCAAGCAAAGTCTATTTTGTATTTTGTAAGTATTCTTCTAAGGCTTCTATTAAATATTGGGGGGCCTAATTTAATCCCGAAGGGCAGAACTAACCATTCAAAGAGCCCAAAGTTGGTAGCAAAAGCCAATTTTTCAGTATCGGATGGATGTATGGGTATGTGCCAGTAGCCAGAGGCTAAATCTAAAGTTGAAAAATACTGCGCACTACTCAGTTTATCTAAAATTCCATCAATACGTGGTAGGGGTTCTGCGTCTTTTTTCATTATCGAATTTAGTTTTCTATAGTCAACACATAATCTAGTTTTTTTACCTTCTTCTCTTTTCATGACTAATGTAATAGGAGCAGAATAGGGACTATTGCTCTCTTTAATTAAACCAGCATCTAATAGTGATTGAAATTGATCCGAAATCTCTTTATTTCTAAAGGGGGAGTTCTGTAGGGCCTCAGAGATATTGGTAGGTCAGATTTAAGGAAAATACGTTGCGGTTCAATATTAATTCTACCGACATCATATTTATTTTTCAAAAAAATGTCTAAATAATCCCTTATACTTTGCCTTAAAGTTTCATTTTGTATAGAATTTATTTCCCCAATTAATTTAGAATTATCAACATTACATGGAACAAAGGATTGAGGAGATATGATCTTTCCATAATCGGGTTGCACTCTCTGATAATCATAGTTAACATTAAAATGAAGCAATCTTAAAATATCACTGTATATGCTCTTAGATTGATTTAAAACAAGGTCTCCATGTAATACTCTACATTTAGCACAATCAATAATTAAATTAAACTTACCACCTTCTGGTAAACCTAATATAGCATAATCTAAATTTGTATTACATATAAAAAATCTAATACTTTGTTGCATATTACCTAATTTAAACAATAAATTACAAGCTTTATCTATTACAACAGTTCCTTTAGCTTGGCCAATAATAACAGGTGGGATATTGATAACTTTAGCATTTAACAATTTAACAAATTTAAAAGGTAAAATAGTTATGGTTGAGCCAGAGTCAATCACACAAGGTAGGTTCCTGTTATTTACATATCCAGATACAATCAATTGTCAGATATTATCACTAGATGGTTGTGGTTGACTAAGAGGGGGTGCATAAGATTGCCGAGGGCTAACATTGAATACACAATCCCTCTCCCAGTGGTAAGCATTTTGGATACCTCTATTTAAACACATTTGACATGGTCTACTTGGGTAATTTGTCTGAAAATGGGTAGTACAGGGCATGAAATTTCAGTTGAAATGGTACTCGCCAGACTAAAAGTTTTGCTCTCCAATATTTTACATTCATTCAGACAACAACGTCGGCCCCCACACCAATGAACTATTTCTGAAAAACTGAATTTAAATTGACCATTGTTAGAAGGAACTGTCTGTTAAATCCAGAATATTTTACATTAATGAAAAATATGAGCAATTTTCAAAAATGTTAACTGATATAGTGTGAAGAAATTTCTGGTGACCGAAATCATAAAAGAATGTAGAAATTGCTTGAGAATGCACGTGTTCACTTTCAATATTTGTGACCGCATCTTTATCGCATTTTTCGTTTGATATATTTATTACCTTTAGTAAAAAATGACTCTATATTATTGCTTTGTCTTTTCTCCATGGCAATAAATAAAAAATAAACTAAAAAGCCACATTAATTACCGCCAACTACCACAGAACCAAGAAAAACTCTAAACCAAAAGAAACAAAGAATTTGGAAGGAAACAAATAATTTTTACGGTGTTTCGGTGGCGAAACCTAATTCACTTCGCGAAGGAGTGAAGAGCGATCAGATTCGGCCTCGGAAGCGAAAAAAGCGGCCTTGGCGTTTGCGCGGTGAGAGTGCGGGGACAAATGCAGACGGGGGTAATTCGTTCCTCCGTAGGAGAGACATGGAAGTGAGTGACGCCGCATTATTTCAACTTTTAGAAGAAAAATGCCGTCACTTGATTTTAAAACACTTCCCGTGTCGCTAGATTGAGGCACGATATTCTCAGCGTATATAGTTTGATTTGAAGCACAATATTTTAAAAGACGAAACTTACTCGCCAACCTTAAATATTTACTCGCCAGTGGCGAGCTGGCGAGCGGAAATTTCGCGCCCTGGGGTGGTAGGTAACCTAGGATTGATAAATCTAGAATTTGGAGCATTAAAATTGCTCGTTGAATGAAAATTGGAATTTGACACATAAAAATTTCGACTTGGGTGAACCCAATGTCTAGGTGCCTGATCAAATTGTGGCAATTATCTATAATTTTGAAAATTACTCCGAGAAATACTATTATTGACATGAGAAGTAGGAATCCTTACTAGCTGTTTAGCCATTAGGTACCAGTCTATTGTATTTTTGGAGGATTACTAATCATATAATTCTGGTACTCGGGTTTGAGACCATCTGTTAATCCCTGTACTATTATAGTTTCACATAAACAAAGTTTCTACCTATTTCAACCTTTTTTCGAAAGTACTTATCCAAATCATTGAGATCATTTAATTTCATAGAAGCAAATTCTGAAAATCGAGGAACATGAACAGTTATAAATTTTTCAGTAAGAATATCAGTTACCTTATTAAAAGCATTACATTCTAAACATTCATTGATAAATACCTTTAGAGCCTCTCCTTTCAAATATTTGGAAATATTTTTAATCATCCAATTTTCATCTTTCTTTACAGAAAGGCATGTTTTGTCAAAATGGTTTAACTAAGACTGTATGTTCATTCCAGATTCGAAATCAAAAGGAATGATGTTTATTTCGTTTTCACTCATTTTGTGTTCACCAGGGACTTTTACAAATCCCGATCGCAATAATATAAAACAGGGGTACCTCATTAATATAAAAATTAAAAAGAATTAACATAACAAGATGTAAAATAAAATTTAAATTAAATAATAAATGTAAATACCTCCATCTCTAATAAATAATGATAATAATAATAATAATACAACAAATAAGAAAATGTGTGTGAAACTTAAATAACATAAAAATAAATAAAATAATAAATAATACACACAATAATAAATTTTTGCATAACTTACGCAACTCCTTTTGTGCAGCAGTTTTCCTTTTGTAAATTTTAAGACGACCAATAATTTTATTTATTAATTTGTATGATAATAATTTTTCATCATTTTTTTTCTGTAAAAGAAAATATTTTATTAAATTATTCCGTAGTCATAGTCGTGATGATGCTTTGTAGAAAATTCACACAGCCTGTATTCGGTGTTTTCCAGGTATAAAAGACTCCATCACTTTCTGAAAACACTCGATGTACATTTCGGGAGAATCAGCTGCACACACCGTAATGAAGATGTTCAGCAGCATTCAGCATCACCTTCGCAGCTCCTCTGTTTATCCGAATATTGGCATGGCTTGTCGTAAGTTCATAGAATCCTGACGGGCTTTTTGTGGCGTTTTGATTAAGATGAGACACTACGAGATGCAATACTCAACGAGAAAATGGCAGTCCGTCAAAGATATAGCAAGTTGCAGTCGATATTAACAATCTCGGCGAAGTGGTGAGGCAATAATGAGAGTCCACAAGAGTTTCTTTAATAAATACCAGCCAATTTGCAGACAAATCTTTTATTTAGAATAAGAGCGATGCCGTAACAATTCCCACGGGTATAAACTTATCGCCCTCAGGCTCCACGATGGATCACTACATTGTTTTAAAGATGTTAAAGAACAGTGTGAAAATTCTACGAGACGATAACACCAGATACATATTTGTTTATACTTCCAGACACGTCAAAAATCCTCCTCTCCGATGGATGCTAGCGCGTTTTGTTCACTAAGCGGAGTGATCCAGAATACGACGTCACGAGCGCACAAACCAATGAGTGAGAGGCGAACTCCAGACCAGAGAATGAGGTGAGAGGGAGAAGCTAAAACAGGAAAGAGTTCCTTCCCGGACCGCGTATCAATTTTGAAGTGAAAATTACACAGCCCGCGAAAATCATCGAATAATAATAATAAAAAGAAAATGGCTTTTTAAAAAATATTCGAAATGAGAAAGCGTCTCGGAATTTTATAGATTGGGGAGCTGATAAAAGCTACGAATGAACTTAAAATTTTAGATTAAGATTTGGAATAAGATAATTATTAATATACGGCTACTTACTTTTAAAAGGACATTAAATAAGAATAAATATTATTAAGAATTAAGGAAATACTGACTGTGACAGAAGTTAGATTAATTTAAAGGCTAATGCGAATCAAAGGATTTGCGAAGGAAATAATTTTTTTATATAACACACACACACACACACACACACATATATATATATATATATATATATATAAGAAATATATTTATATATATAGGTATATATCAGCACGAATGACAAGCATACAAAGAAGTAAGTAAACATAACAAACACTGCTTGGCTAGAAAATGTGGTATCATGCAACCATAAAAAAGGGCAAAGGAACTAAAGAAAAATATTTCTTACAATGTCTACTTTCATTTGAAAACTTTACTCAGCAGTGAGATAATTAAAAATAAACTCTAGCTTTTATTGATCTTATCCTTGTTCGGGTCCATGAGCTTTTGCTCCATAGTTTATTCCCTATGACGCAAATGTTTGGAATTAATAAAGGTATTTGATAAATTAAGTGATATTGCAAAACAGCTAATGGAGAATATTTTTTTGTCGATAGTTTGGATTTTACGAATGAATTGAATACTGTAGATGTATGACGTGATTAGCAACTCATACGAAACTAAAATATTTCAATTTCTAATTATTTTTTCAATGACTGTGTATTTAAAATGATTGCTAATTGTAGGTATGCATGTATGTATTTTAGGTAACTACACGAGTTCGGCCCTATCCCGATGGCTGTAGCCGGACCAGCCCGGCAATATGTGGACAAATTTTAGAACGGCCGGGCGGACTGGCAGAATAAAAATATTTTCTGTAACTCAAGCGGATGCGTCGATAGAAAAAATAAACGGGACCGGCTGGGCTAATAAAAAATTTAACCTGTGCTATTTTGACAACATCAATACTTAAATTTAAAATTTCCACTGTACAAATCTGCATCGGACATTTACATCGTGTCTAATATCAGGCTTATTATTTTCAGCTGATTCGGGCATTTCTCGAGTTTACACTATTTCAGAGGCCGACCAGGATTTAGCCTAAATTGTTCTCAGAACTTATAAAGTAGGCAATTTTATTTTAAAAATAATAGTGAACTTTTGCTTGACAGAATCGTTGGAAATATACATTAATAAATTACAGAGAAATATTTCAAATAGGATATTTTTAACCATTATATATATTTAATTTTCCTTTTTATTCTAAATTACATTATTTTTAATGAGTCTTTATTTGAATGTAATAGTTAGATAGTATAATTCTTGTATTTACCATCTATACCAACGCTCGGTTAAGCGCAATAGCCACGGTAGACCACTCAAAAGGTACTCAACATAAATCTGATTGGATCCGATTGCAGACGAAGTCCAATTAGGTTAATATTGAATATCTTTTAAGCGTTCGACCGAGCTATTTGCGCTTAACCGGCAGTTGGGATAGATGGTGAATATGAGCGTACATGATCGTTAATTTTTCAATTCCCGGGCCACACTTTTAGTTTTTAAACCAGCCGGGCCAAGTTAGCTTTCGTTCTGGCCGAGGCTGGAAGTTTTGGCCCACAAGACCTCTAAATATATGTATGTTTGTTATGTAAATATTTTATTATACGAACTATTCACATGCGTCATAAAATTGAACCTTATATATTAGTCTTAGAGTTAAATACACTATATATGTTTACACTAACTCTGAAAAAAAAGTATTTGAAATTTTTATAGGAAACATTTTCCAAATAATCATTTAAAACAATTTTTCAATATGCGGAAAAATAAGTTCTTAGTCAGAAAAGTAATCAATTCGATGTTTTAGAATACCGCATAGTAACGAATATCATTACCAATTCTTTTCTAATTTAAAAATTAATTATTTTTCATAACAATAGGATAGCATGTAAACAATGAGAATTTTCCCATCATTTATGATTTATTTCATCATCTTCTATTGAATAGGAAACCAACATATATAAACCGTAATTGTTAACTTCAATCTATTCTCACATGTTTAATTATGGTAAGGCTGCCTCACTGGGTTCGCAGCGTGAGAATCCAAAGTATTTCGATATCGAACATGGAGATGAACATAATGATGTGTCACATGTTATTTATTCATTTTTTAATCTTATTTTTTGTTAACTCCATGAATGGATTTTGCCACTATTTTAAAGAAAGTTTTTTTTTTTTTGCCTAATTACTTAATTTAGTTAACACATGCAAAATGGTGGTGCGGTGGACAGAAGAATTCTGCTGAGCATTGGCCAGTAATGGTTATAGTTCTATAAGGTGCAGGACTTAAAAATGAAAATAAACTATTTGCAATTGTTTAAAACAAAAATAATGAAATGTAGAAAATATTTTTTGCATGTGTTTCGTAATTCTATGTGCGATGTTACGTCAAATAAAAAACTATCTACAGTATATAAAATTTAGTATATATATATTCCTGTCGTTGTATCTGATTGTTTTAAATTGTTGAGTTTATCTTTTTGTTTCTTTACTTATTTTTATCTATAAATCTGTAAATAAAAACATAAATAAATTACTGAAATTGAAAGCTAAATCAATGATCACTAGCATGTAATAAATGCAGTTTATAAATCAGTCATTAAAATTCGGAAGGCTATAATCGTACATTTAGAAATTAAGAAATCAAAATTTAAAAATCAAAATACAAATTTGAGCATATTCTGATGACACTTGTCCTTTAACAAATTTAACTTGACACTAGATTTATCTTCAAATTAACAAGAAAATCTGTAATTCGTTGACAGAATTCTAAAAAATCTTATGGTTGGTTTTCTTCCTGTCATTTTTAATTTGCAAACTGTGATAACTCTGGACTAGTTACTTTACGTCATCGAAACGAAATAATGTGCCTTGTTGAACATGATTTTAAAAATATCATGTTTGGAAATTATTTAAAATATCGTATAAAGACACTGAATTGAGATCAAGTTTTCAAACAAATTTTAATCGAAAGTATACTTTTTACATTTTTTATATTTTTCTATTACATTTGGGTCACAATTTATTTTTTCGATCTCTTATTCTTTTCACATTTTTGGGGGGTTTTCGATATGTTAGAAGGAACTTAATACTGGCATTTTTAGGTATAATGCTGACAATATTTGACGAAGTAAAATATCTTTACTATGAATTATTCTTATGAGTATCTTCTAAGGAGTCTATAAGATATTCATGCTTTTTCATATTTGCATTTTCATTTTATTGTGTTTAATTTTTGTAGTGTCTTTTACTTTGATTTTCATACTGTTTCTTCCTCTCCTTTTCACACATGTGATTTCATTATGTATATATATATATATATATATATATATATATTGGAACATTTATAATACAAAATTACATACACTATATTGCCAAAGGTGACCGGTCACTTGCGATTTTAGACGTTTTGTTAACTATCTAGAAAAATACATGAGGAATTAACCTGAAACTGCAGGTGTGTAAACAGTATAGTATAGGTTATATATTTCCGCGAAGATTTTTTCACGAAACCCGATAGTGGACTATCAACAAATTGAAAAAGAACGAATATCTTTTGGATAACCCTGTAAAAACTAATGTAGCAAAGGCGTTCAAACTCGAGATTATTAATAAGTGGCTTATTATAATATACTATGTTCATTTTTATGAGGATAGCATGTATACCCGTAGAGAAATTAAGGTTTCTATAAAAACAGTCCCAAATTTCGCCTAGTTTTTTGCTTATAATTTGCAGAGTTCTTAATATAAAAAAAAAGTTATTTTCAGAAAATATGACAAACATCATACTATAGCACTTTGCAATCATAATTAAAAAATAATAAAAATTGAATGAAACTAGTCGTTGGGGGCCACCGTAATACTTACCCATCATGGATATGCATAATGTAAAATATTAAAATAAAAATGTGTAAACTACTTATAAAATGCATTGCAATTCAAATAAAATCGTGGCTTGATGACGTCACAAACTTTAAAGGCTCGATTACTGAATTGCTTGAAAGAGGTTTTTCCTTATAACTCCAAAAATAATAATCCTATTAACTAGCGGTTTATTTCATCTGATTAGGCGTCAAATTTCTAATTAAAATATATCTTTGAAGTGAAATTTGGATGAAATACAGGGTCATGAAAAATCGAAGAGTGTGGGAAACGGGATTCCAAATATCTCGGCAACTAATTATCCGATCGACTTCATGCTTTATTCAAAATTTATGTTTTTTTATTGTCTTTTATATTCATTTCTTAAAATATACAATTTCGAAAATTTTTATATACCTTTCATCAGAACGAATATTTCGAGAGTCCGAAAAAAATTGTTCCGGTTAATCGAGGTTATTGAAATGAAATAGGCTTCTTCCCATTATTACATACTAAGTACATACCAAATTGCAAGTCTCTATCTCAATTTTTTCGGGAGATAGAGCGTTTACAGACACACACACACACAGACACACAGACACACAGACGGACGGCAAAATTTTTTTTCTAAAAATATGTTTTTCGGAATCTACAGTGTCTGAAACGTGTAAATCCGTCAAAAAAAATTTTTCGATTTTCAAAACGATTACAAGACTTACCCTATACTACGTATGATGGGTAAGTAAAATGAAAAGGTTTACTAAAAAATGTTTCACTGCGCATGCGCGAATACAATCAAAATATAATATGCATAATGTATTAGCTAAGTATGTAGAGCAATTTTTGGGAAAGTCTCAAAATCATTACTTGAAAATTCTGAAAATTATCGTCGATAGAATAAGCTCGAAATCCGTTGTTCCCAAAAGGAACCAAAAATATGAGGGGCTGTATTTATTATAGTAGTACGTGCAATATTGTGTACGCTATCTTGGCACTAATCAACAGATATTTGATACAACCCCTCATCTTTTTGCTTCTTTTTGGGAACAACGGATTTCGAGCTTATTCCATCGACGATAATTTTCAGAATTTTCACGCTATGATTTTGAGACTTTCACAAAAGTTGCTCTATATACTTAGCTAATACATTATGCGTATTATATTTTTATTGCATTCGCGCATGTGCAGTGAAAATTTTTTTAGTAAACCTGCTCATTTTTCATCCAATTTTTATTATTTTTTATTTCTGATTGCAGAGTATTATGTACAATAGTGTTTGTCATATTTTCTGAAAATATCTTTTTTTTATATTAAGAACTCTGTAAATTATAAGCAAAAAACTAGGCGAAATTTG
Organism: Maratus michaelseni; assembly: GCA_963931845.1. Lineage (NCBI taxonomy): Eukaryota > Metazoa > Arthropoda > Arachnida > Araneae > Salticidae > Maratus > Maratus michaelseni. The sequence goes on from OZ007592.1 coordinate 347,190,292, forward strand.
AGACTGTTTTTATAAAAACCTTAATTTCTCTATGAGTATACATGCTATCCTCATAAGAATTAACACAGTATATTACAATAAGCCACTTATTTATAATCTCGAGTTTGAACGATTTTGCTACATTAGTTTTTATAGGGTTATCCAAAAGATATTCATTCTTTTTCAATTTGTTGGCAGTCCCCTATGGGGTTTCGTGAAAAAATCTTCGCGGAAATATATAACCTATACTATACTGTTTACACACCTGCAGTTTCAGGTTAATTCTTCATGTATTTTTTTAGATAGTTAACAAAACGTCTAAAATCGCAAGTGACCGGTCACCTTTGGCAATATAGTGTATATAGCAAATGATGACCTTCAACGCCTGAAAATTTTGCGTAAACATTTGGCAAAATTGTTTTTTTGTCCCTGAAGTTTTTACATTCACACTTTGTATAACAAATAGAATTTTAAAAGTTTGTATCGCAAATCTCAATAAGCAAATTTTTATGACAATAGAAATATCTAGACTAAGACTACAATTCACAAATCCTACTAACTATGTCTATGTCCTGTGTTATCTCTATGTGCACACTCTACTCCTACTTACACTGGTCACTAAATATTTGAAACAATGACTTTCATCTTTGAATTGTTTGAATTGTTCCTTATAGGACGTAAAAAATATAAAATGCAAAAAGATTTTATTGTTATCTCAATTTTCATATGACGCCTCTTTGCTGACTCATTCAAACAAAAACATTAAATTTATACGTAATAATTTCATTCAGTTTTACGATTTAAAAATATTGCAGTAAATCTTGTGTCAGGAAATAGGAGATTGTGAAGCTAGATTACAAATGAAAAATATAACCCTTATAAGAATAAGTAATAGAGATTTATATAAATTTTGACATAGCTTTTATGACATGATGACGAAGAAAATACATGTGATTAAATAAATAGTTAAGACAAAAGTATTTACAATGAAACGTTTGATACTTTTTTCTTTCTCACACATATTAATTAAATGATACACAAGCAATAAACACAAGCAATCGTTTTCCTATATGACATCCAAACTTAAAAGTCATCTGCAGGACCCTGTTTCAACCAAAACTGTCAATTGTTTGTGTTCATGAGCTACCATACGCTTTAACACCTGTCTATCCATTTCTGTTATCATTATCGACTCCTGTTCTACTTTGAAGATTCAATCTTATCATTTTTCACGTATGCTGTTATAATTGTTGACAACGTAAATTTTAGAACCCTGAAAATATTTGCTGTTCAGATGAATGAAATTCTACCTAAAGCGCGCTGACATTCATGACTTTTTTGAACTTATTCAGGTCTGACATTGCAGCAACTCACAGAGAAAACTCTGCATGCATGGAACACCTAATGACAGTTGTTGAGAGATTGATACTTACCCTTTCATGGCCTGATGGCAGAATTTTATTCCAGGTGGAGCTCCTGTACTGCAAGTGTGAAATGTGGCATATTTGTTTGCAATGTGTTAATTTACTTTGTCCCCCATCTGTATCTGTGTGTGTGTGTGTATGTGTCAAATTGTTTAAGGAGTTAGGACATTCTGAACTATAACACCCGTACATGTTTTTATTTAAGTTCTGGCGATTTATTCGAAATATATAAGCAGATCTAAAGTAGTTGAATAGATCACCAATTATTTTTGAGCGATACAGTATTGCAGTTGAAGTATCGCAGTTCCGCTTTTTATTATAGTGGATGTAGGACTACAGTTTATAAGTTTTCAGAATCCCACTAACAAAACAAGTCGTGATTCTAGTTGTAGAAGTAATGAAATTTACCAAAAGTACGATTTTCAAGAACCGTAAATGCACATAATTTCAGTTCAAGTCATTTTTCCCTGTAAATTGCATATCACAGGCTTGAAGTCTAAAAGTACTCTTAACAACAACATATTAAAGGCCGTTGACAATTCCAGTACATTATGGTACTAAAACTAAAGGTTATAGCATTTCCATAATATTAACAGTTATAAATTCTTCACCACTCTAAGCATAAAAAATTCAGAGCTTCGTGATAACTGAGTAGATTTAATAGACAAGAAAAAATTGGCAACTGTTGTTTCGCTGAAAGTATGAATGTGCTTTTAGCGGTGGGTGAGTAAAAACACATAGACAAAAAAAAACGCAATACGGTCATTGCCGTCAGTCAATCAATTCACGCGAGGGAACTATTTAATGACGTATGAAAAAAAGATGTACTAAAGCACACTAATGTCCAAAATTTAAGTGGCAGTGAACAATGCAAGAGACCGGATTTAGATTTTCCGCGTTTTGTCTAATATTTACTGAAATTCTTGACGAATAGTCTTTGAACTTCGAGGATGTAAAGCACATGTCGGACTTCATATTTCTCAGTGAAGATTTAGCCGCGAGGAGAATTAGGTAGCAAATAATAAATTTAAAAATAAAATAATTTTTGCGATGTGTGCAACGTTTAACCCCTTCGCGACGGGCGTCCTTTACAGAATTTTTAATCTTTAACCACCGGTTTTTCAAAGCAGAAATTTTCGGCTAAATGAATCGCAGAAATGCTATCAATAAATAAGGCAAAGCTTACAATAAAAAGTAACTGGTGGGAATAATGGAGGAATCTGAACTCTTATACGTCACGTATACGTGTCGCTTGTCTCCAAGGGGTTAAGTGCATTTGTATAAGCATAGAAAGCATATTCGTAAAAATGTTACGGTTTCTGAAAAAAAAATTGATTTGTTTGTAGCATACATAGTTTTAAACCAAATTTAAAGCCACTTTAGAAACACTTTATAAAGAACAGTAGAAACAGTATACTGCACTAAAAAGTAAATATATTGAATATTTGATGAGATATGGGCATTTGTATGAAATAATTTTTGACTGCGTATGCGAAAAATAATCTAAAATTTATATTTCATGATTTGGTAGTCAGCTATATAGAGCAACTTATATAAAATATCTAGTAAAATATCGTGGCAATTCAGAAAATAGTAGAGACATAGTGAGTTGCTTTCGAAAAGTAGCTGGTGATAAGGGATTTTCCAAAATTTTTTCAATCAGCTCACTCTATCATCGATATCATTCTGAGTTTTCACGATATTTGACTGGATTTTTATATAAGTTGCTCTAAATAGCTGACTGCCAAATTAGGAAATAGAAATTTTTTGAATTGTTCACGCATGCGCAGTTAAAAATTATTTTCATATAAATTCCCATTTCTCCTATAAATTTTCAATATATTCATATTTTAAGAGAAGTATACTATTTCTACTATTCTTTGTGAGGTGTTAAGAAAATTATGTTAAATTTGGCTGACAACCCTTTATGCTGTAAATAAAAAACATTTAAAATTTTCATCGAAACATTAAAAACTTCACGAATACGCGTTCTATGCTTAAAAAAATTGCACACCAACGTTGAAAATGACTTTTTTAGCATTTTCGGTTGCTTGGGTGATCGCAAATATGAATTTATTATTAACTTTATTACTGGTTCCCTAACTGTCCTCGCAACTAAATCTTCACTGAAAAATACGAAGTCAAACATGTTCTTTACATCCCTAAAATTCAAGGACAATTCGTCATGAAATTTGATAGATATTCGACACACCGTGTGAAATCAAAATTGTTAGGTCAATGTGCCTTAATATTTTAATATCACTGTATTAAACTTGTAACGTAAAATTTTAGAACGCGCCCCTCGTAAAATAAAAATAATAAAAAATCTTTTAAAAGAAAAGAAATTTCTAAAATGGAATGCAATTTTTACACGTAAAAACTAAGACACCAGGAGTAAAAACATTGGAATTTTGAGGTTGGAAATTTAAAATAAAGGTATTTTAAGGGGAAAATTAGTAAATTAAATGGAAAAAAATAGAAAATTAAAATACAATTACTCATATCAAACATTTCGCAATAATTAAATTCGAAAAATGAATAGTAGTTATGTCAAAAGAAATTTTTACTTTATTCACGAACACTTTAAAACAAAAGCCTTTAAAACACTTTCAAACTCTTTAAAAATAGATGCTTGATTAAATAATGGTTTAATGTATATTAGAAACATACAATCTAAATATTTTTCGTATAAAAACAAATTATCTGTTAAAAGAAGGAAAACTAAAATGTGCAATATCAGCTCGATTGCCAAACATTCAAGAGAAAAACACATCAAACTGTGTTTGGATATAAATTCTGGGATCATATAACCATATAAAGATCCAAGAAAAGTAAAGCAAAAAAGAGCACTTCTTACAACATCTTCTTATATTCCGAATTTATTCTTGTCTACGGGATAATTAAGGAAGATTTATAACTTTTATCGACCTTATTCCCGTTTGGGTTAGTAAACTTCCGCTCAAAAAAATATGACCGAATTACAAAAATATATTGTAGATAAAATTATTTATTTAATAATAAAAAAAAGAGATACTGAAACAGCTAATGGAAAATTCTACCCCTTTTTTTTACATTTTGGAAAGAACTACTAATGAACTTAGGATCATAAATTTGGATCATATATTTTGTATATATATTACTAAAATATTTCAATTTGTAGATTTTTTTGCGCGTTTAAAAATTGAGACTTCTTAAAGGTTTATTTTTTTATTGTTTCGTGACACTGTGCATATAAACACATTTTATATACAATATTCGTAAATTTCAAAAAATAGCAACTGTATGCTTGAATATATTTGCATTAAACTGTGATCTATTTTTCATAAATTCAGTTAAACGATTAACATAAACGATTTGCAACATACTTCATCAGTGTTTATGACTTCGGATCATTTGTCTGTCTCCGTTTTATTTTACTTAAATACTCTTGTACTGAGACGAAATTAATATATGTTATTGGAGTTTATTATAGCAGGTTTCATGTTATAATGGAATATGAAGAAATATGGATTTCGTTTCTTTCTCTCTGGTTGATGTTTGAAGTGTATTTTAGTGATAATACACTATTTAAAATATTACGAATTTAATACGGAATTATGATATAACCAGAAACATTTTCGCATGTAAAATAGTTATTGTACCTACAAAGACAAATAAAAGAATTAATTTCATTTCTGATTGCCATCAATATTTGACAATATTTGTTTGTGTAATGCTCTTCTTTGCCTATCTTAAACCAATTGCTCTAAGATGTATGCAATAACATACTGATCAAAGAAAATAATGCATGTAATGTTCAATAATTTTTAGCAGGACATGACAAACATATTAAGATATATTATCGTTTCTGAATAGCTACAGGCAGTGATTTTTCAATTGTGTAATTCCTTTTCAGTCATAACTGTATTTTATTTCGTGTGAATTATTTGGCCGTACAAGAGAAGTCGATCTAGTAAACATCTATGCACTGAAACTACTGAAAGTGCGTTTTCAGAAGGCTGTTATTTTTTCAGGTGTGAATACATTTTAAGTAAATGTATATACATGCTTGAAGAAAAGGATATGTACGGAAAATTCCAGAAAAGCGTTTTCAGCTGCTTTACACATAATCAAGCAGTTTGAAAATTGAGTTTGCTATGTCGTATGTATAAAATTTATAGGTAATATAAAGGTCTGCAGTAACTCGTTTGAATATGTGAAATCTATCTACACGTTATTTAATCGCAGTATTCTGTGATATATGTATATAATGATAAATTTATTGAAGGATTTATTGAAGAATATACATGTATATAAGAGGGGCAGTCAAAAAGTTCCCGGAATTTCGTTGTAACTCTATATTACCACAATATAGGTACACATTTACTTAATCGCTTTCAAAGTATGCTCCGTCAGAACACACATAGTTGCTCCACTGCTCCTGCCATTGCTGGAAACAGAGATTTTTCCACAACAAAGGTGTGGTGGTGCACCAGTAACTTGTACCAGCTGGACAAACTGTTAACGGCCCTTTGTACGTGCAAGTTTTGAAACGACTAAGGGAGGCAATCCGACGAAAACATCCGGCCAAATGGCAAGGAAGATAATCACTGCATAACGACACAGCTCCTTCCCACACATCGATTGTTGTGCAGACATTGATCTAAAAAAAAGAACATTTCACTTTTACACCAGCCTCCCGAATCACCGGATTTAACACAATCGGATTTCTGGCTATTCTCCAAGATCTCTTTATGGGCAAAATGGACCAAAATGGGCCTCAAAGGTAACCGTTTTGGCACCGTAGGACATCGGAACCAATCCGACGGCTGAACTTGGGAAGATACCAAAACAGGACAATCATTGTTGATACCAGCAATTGCAGGAGTGGTGGAGCAAGTGTATGTATTCTGACAGAGCCTAATTTGAAGGCTATTAAGTAAATGTGTACCTATATTGTGTTAAAAAAGAGTTACAACGAAACTCCGGGAACTTTTTCACTGCTCCTTGTATATATATAAAGTATAAATTTACGACAGAGTTTACTTTGAAGGCTATTAAGTAAATGTGTACCTATATCGTGTTAAAAAAGAGTTACAACGAAACTCCGGGAACTTTTTCACTGCTCCTTGTATATATAAAAAGTATAAATTTACGACCACCTTTAGAAAAACAAACAAGCAATTAAATATTGCTAATTCCATATAAGTGAAGATGGTCTCAAAATCGATTTCACCAGAACTTTTACATGATTTCTTTCTAATATAGCATAATGTGGCTATAACACAAAATATACCTCAGTATACATATCATTTTTGCTTATGTCGTATCATGTTCATATAAACACTATGGTATTACAAAATGGTATTACATAACATTTTGTAAATTTTATAAAAATATTTATAAAATTTAAAACTGGAGATTTTAAATGTATTTTTTATTAGATAAGTTTATTCTAATCATTTACATTTTGCGAAAAGTTTTGGAAATAATAGTAATATAGTTAATGCAGAATATAAAAATAATCATATATATATTTTTAAATGATTTTAAAATTGGAGATCATCGCAAATAAATAATAAATAATCTTAAAGCTCATCAAATAGAAATATACCACATATATTCATTAAAGTTGCATGACTTCAAGATGTTTGAATAAAAAAATGCGCACACTTTCAATATTCCCTACACATACTTTATAACAAATTACAGCCACCTCACTCATAATTGATACTGCTATTGTTTCTGAAATCATCTCTGACACATTCTATAGCAGTGATACCAAACATGGACCGTACACCTCTCAGAGAGGCAATATGATTCTTAAAGGTCTTAATTCCAGATTTATCATTAAACCATTCTCTGTAAGTTTATTTTCGTCTTTTGTTGGAAAAGAAATGGTGTAGACTCGAGATAAAAGTAATACATGCAGATTTTTAAAATAAAATTTAAAAAAAGTTTTCCATTCAATTAAAAATAAATTTTCATACAAAATTCAAAATACAAATACAACTGGAATAAATATATATAAAACAAATTTGGTAATACTTAGACACCATTTTATATAATTGAGATCTTTACATTTCCCTGGTTATAGTCATCTCTATATATATTTTTCTTACGTGGCGCGGTAAAAGGGCTGAATTTCTATATTATCGTTTGGCAACAACCGTAATTTCCAAAATCTCCAATATGGCGGCCAGTGTAAGAACAGTGAAACTCAAACTAGCAATTATTAAAAATAACATAACATGTGCGTAATCCAAAACGTTTGAGATGATTCCTCATTTTAATTATGAGTAATATCGTTATTTTCAAATGAATTCTCAACTGTTATGTAGATTTCATTTATGAATTTCTCTCGCACGAAACTCGGAGAAAATAAAAATATCAGCTGTCTAGATTGCACCTGCTGCCATCTGTTGCTGTCTTGGTGAAATGAAAAATAATTTATTTTGCAAATATCTATAATCAATTACGAAATTTAAGCAATGATTGATGATATATATAAACTATCATCCTATGACGTGGTGGTTTTTTAATGAATTTAAGCCGTGCTGTACAATATTATAGGTGCAATGAGTTTTAATCTATTTTCAAGATCTTTTCTTCATAGTATTTAATTGATTTATGACCATTGGTAGCACCAACTAAATGTATTTTCAACAATTCTTTCAATATTTTTTTTACATTAAAAAAATTGTCAATTTTATGGTGGATTATTATTTTGGAGATTGGGTATTATGTTAGTACTTATTCCGGCGAGAATTGCTGCAAAAATAAAAAGGGGCGAGCGAGCGAAGCGAACTGGGACCGCATAGCGGTCTCAATGTGAATTGTTTTGTAATTCACGGGGGTTGGCGAGCGTTAGCGAGTAGGGGGTTGAGCCCCCTAGTATTTTATAATTTTTTTAGAACTTTTTTGACTAGTATTTATTGAATGATATCTGTATTTCTATTGTATAAGAGAGCTCTTCAATATGTCACATGAAGAAACTTTTACACACAAAATTAATTATGGCAATGTTTAATACTACTGTCTGGAATACATTTAATTAAAAAGTATTTTAAATATGTAAACGTGTTATTGTCAATTTTATAATTTTAATAAAACCCCAAAAAGTCATCATAGAGCCATATAGGTAAAAAGTAAATTTCTTATGGCAGGCCTACTCAGCGTATAAATATACATTATGACGTATCCATTTTAAAATTTAATATCAGCTTATACGCGGCGCGTCGTGTATGAACTGATATTAACCGATATTACTGAGGACAGCTGGTGATAATGGGCAAGGGAAAGTTCAGTAACAGAGATGAGTATTACAAAGGAAAAGAAAATTGGCTAATAAAAATTTACAAACATGCGAATTCAGAAATATTTCTTCTGTACTGTGCATATTTATAGAGAAATATTACTGTTTAAATTATTTAAACCGGTTCTTAATGAAGTGCTAAAATCAATTATAAAATGCACTAATGCTTTTCAAGTCTATTGCTAAATAAAAGAGTATAACTTTGAGAAAATGGGAAAAAATGGAGACCATATAACACTTTTATTTCACACTGAGATAAGTTGGCAAATAACAGCAAAATATTGTAAATTGTAGATATAAAGGCGAAGATATATAATTTAGTTGCATTTACAAAGTTATGTTGTAAATATATTTGTAAGAAAATTTTACCTGGTTGGTAAGCTAAGAAATTACGAAATGACTTGTCATTGATAATGCTCTTTTAAGCTTCCACCATGTGAATAAAAGTTTATCTTTTTAAACAATAACTAGATGGAACCCGTCAAAACTTGACGAAAAAGAAATACTATAACAATATCAGTAAAATAAGCTTCTTTATTATTTAAGAAGGGGTGCGTATGAAACAGTCTTTCAAATATTATATTTTAAATGTTTTTTTTCACAGTCAAATACAGTACTATTTCCGATGTAAACTGTAAACAAACAATTCGTAAACAACTGTGACATTATTGCCATATTCCCCACGGCAAAAAAAAAATTATGGACCTATGAAGAATCATACAAATAGTATATTCCTACGTTCATTTCATATTCAGTAAATAAAAGAACATAGTAAATAAAGCACACATCTCTCTCTCCCCCCCCCCTTCCCCCTGTGATAATGCAACCGAATGAGCTCCTATGCGCATGAGCATTGCATCCACCCAACAGCACCATCGAAATTCGATGTTAAAAAAGTTTTAAAATGTGTAAATTAAAAGTTTTAAAATGTCCTTTTTAATCATTGTTCATTACAAATCCATATCCTCTAAAACGCATCCATTATTTTAAGCTAAGTTTTCAAGTGTAATTTTTTTGTATGGTTTCTTTGGTTCCTTTACATAATCAGGATAATTATTCCTTTTCCATCGCAGTCGGGGATATTTTCCCTCTTATACAATTGGCAAATGGATCTAAAAAAAAATGCAATTTCTAGCATATTCTGATATTTGCTGGAACATATACATCAACGAATTCAGTATATCAATTTTATATTCAACATAAACTAAAATTAGTTTTTTTTTTTTTTTTTTTTTTTTTTGACAGATTTTTGTCTAGCGCCAAAATGCTCTATCTTATGGATAATCAGATCTTATCATTTATCACTGTTTTTATTATTATTATTATTATTATTATTATTCACTTTTTATGATGGTTAGGGAAATCTATTTTCAATTGTGGCAACTTTCCCAGGGGCTATTTTACATTATTGAAGCAAACTGGTGGTAACTGATAAGATAGAATTAAAAAACTTTTCATGCTTGAAAATTATTTAAAAAGTCGTTAAATTAAGTGGCAGTTTTCAAATAAATTTCATTCGAAAGCTAATTTTTTTCTAATTGATGATGTAAGAATTGAAATTATAAAATGTAGTCAAATGTAGTAAAAAATTTGTAGTACTTAGAAGTGATGTAAGAGCGATGAAAGCTAAAGCGATAGCGTCGTTTGTTGTCACAATCGTTGTACATTTCTAAAAAATTGCCACTGTATTTTGGCTGGCGACCAAAAGTAGAAAACCATTTTTTGACATCGAAAGAGGAATTCACAGTGAAAGAAATAGGACTTTTCTCTAATAAGGAACTGTTAAATGATTTATAATAAATCTACCAAAATAATTCCTATGAAATATTAGTCTTACATTGCTATTCTACCTAAAAATACAATCATTATTTCAAGTTTTTTTCTACCATAACATTATTTTTAATAATTTTAAATTTCATGAAATCCGTTACTTCTGTGATTTTTTTTAATTAAAAAATGAAGTTTTCTAATCTATAATTTAAAAAAAGTAATTGGTAACATCTAATCAAGGTATGCAATCAAGATGAAGCAACCAATAAAGGCTCCAGTTCTAATCTTTAAAATAAAAAATTGAAAAATCAGTTAAAAATACGTCATGTTGACACAATCATATATTTTTTTCTTTTTACTTTTATCAATATTAAAATGCATTTCAAGCTAAGCATAACATCATTTTCACCAGCGCAAACTTTACGTATTTTCCTTTGTATACGTTACTTTTATGCTTAAACACCATGTTAACAAATAAAAATATATTTTGTATTTAATGGTAATGAAAAAATGGCATCAACAAAGTTATAATGTATAATGATAAAATAAACCCAATGGACAATATTCCCGTGACGTCACAATAAATAGGAATTTTTATTCGCTTATAAAACACGCGGATAAATATTTTTACCCAAATTTAACTTGCAAATTAAAAAATTCGGCCTAAAAACCACGTGATTTTAATATTTGTAATTTCTCTTTTATCCTCGGAATCACAGAGCTTAGAGAATAAACTCTGTATCGCGCAACAGTGGGCGTTAACGGATTATGACGTCATTAGCAGATGTAAAAGTTTAAATGAAAATTACGGCTAATTAATTAAATTTTCGAACAAACGAATGCACGATAACAAATCTATGTCCCAATATCTTTCATTTAAAAAAAGAATGATGTAATTTGATGCAGTAGTTTGTTCTCATGGATTGTCGAAAGAAAAAGCTTAGCGTTTTAAATATATAGATGATTATATATTTTAGGGGAAAGGGGGACATCGTGATTCTTAGGTGGTGCGTGGCCAAAAAAGTTTGGGTACCACAGTTCTATACCATCATGTGATATTCTTTTCCCTCTGTCTTTTTAACATTTTCCAGACTAGTTGCAAAGTGTTTATGACTTCGGTTTGTCTGCCGTCTGCCATCTGTCCGTGATCTAACTCTCGTAAATATACTCGGATTGAAATTTTTGTATGTTATTGGCACTTATTATAGCATGTTTCCTATTAAAAATGAAGTGTGTAGCACTTATAGTTTATTTACAGGGCCAGACAAAAGTATTCCGTTACATTACAGTCAATGCGAAATATATTTACAAGTGCATTGTGATGATATTTCGCCATTCAAAGCATGATGCAATTGATATACAATTGTGGAGCGCACTAAAACAGGCTTTTTGTGAAATATGGGTTGAGAAGCATTTTATTATTCATTTACAGGGTCACACAAAATAATTCTGTTGCACAATTCGCTATGGGGAAAATTGTTTGCAGCATAATGTAATGTTATTTCATTATTTCAAACATAATGAAATTTATATACGTTACTGCAGTGTACTATAAAGTGCTCACTGAAAAGTATGATGTGCATTGCAATTAACGTTCTTTTACAGGGACACACAAAATAATTCGATTACAGTCTCAGAGCGATAATTGCAGTCTATGTGATGTGATGAGTGCTTTTTCAACTTGGTTTGCGTTTTTAAGTTTAACTAAATTTTTGCATAGAACATGTTGTCTATAAACTTAGTTGATTATATACATGGCTATACAAAGGAATTTGTAAGTGTTACTGACTATGGGGGTGAATTGCTTAAGTGCATTTTTAATTGTGTTACAAAATTTCCTGCTGAACTATAAATTTAGTAGACTTATAGAATTTTGTGGAATATAAATAAATTCATATACAGGGCTACGCAAATAACAAGTTAAGCTGTCATTTATGGTTGGTAATTGCTGAAAATAAGTTTTAAGTTGTCTTATGCATTTTTCACCAAATTTAAATTTTATCTTAATATGTGGTGTGTACAAAAGTCTTTATATAATATACAGCGCTGTACAAAAGATTTCGGGAGCATTTCCATAGATTTGTGAAAATTCACTAAATGTGAATTTTTTCTAACTAAACTAAATTTTATTATGCTATGTATTATATATCAAAATCTATAGATCAAATACAGGGATGCACAAAATAATTTAACTACTTTTTTGACTAGGTAATTGCTAAAACTGGATTTTTAAATGTGTTAGATGTTTCCTAACCTGTTTACATACATATCTTCTTTCAACGTATTTAACGGTGAAGTTTCGTTACAGTTTTCTGGATGTGTTGGAAAGTGTTCCATAATCTATGCTTTACGCATGATTTTTCGTTCTTGTTTGAAATTACAGTCACTTTGAGTCTTTGACTGATTATATCCACAGATGATGAATTCGAAGCTTGAAATACAAACATACAGGCGTATGTCATTTCTATAGCCTGAATTTTATGTCGTTAAAATTGAAAGGTGTAAAGAATGTACACGAGATAAATATATTTTTCCATATCAATTAGTTACTCTTTATACATGAGGGTGACTAACACATGGGTAAATATGGTATTCATGATTTTGATTACATATGAAATTTGAAACTTTTTTATATCTTGCTGTGAAATATTTCCCTGAGACATTTTTAGTTATTTTATTCCCACAAAGTCTAACTTCATTCCTTAGATAGACGTTAAAAAGTGTTTAAGGTAAAGCCAGGAGAGATGGCGCAGTCGGAGAGATTGCGCACATAGAGGTTCGGGGGGAAGGAGAAGAGTGAGAGCGCAGCGACTCCAGGTAGTTGTACAACAACAGTAGTGGAGTGTCTACTTGAAAGTGCACGTTGATTGCTTTTAGCGTCTAAGATAAAGTATTGCTATTTTGTTTTGTTTTCTCAAAGTAAGTGCTTGAATTTTATAACTATTCATCAGAATTTCTATACAATGCCAATACTACAAAATATTTTAAACTTAAACGATTTCTCATAAGCTACTAATCTAGACTAACAATGTGAACATCAACGGTTCGTTTTAGTAGCGGCCATGTTTAAATGAAAGGCTGCGCAATCTCTCCTACCAAAATTGGAGAGTTTGCGCATCTGCTACTTAGGAGAGATGGCGCATTGTTCCCATTAGTTTCCATGCAAGGAGAGATTACGCAGCTTATTGGTAAATTTGCATAAAAAAAGAAAAATGAAAATGGACTAATTTTAAGTTAAACGTGTTATTAAGTTACATAATTTTATTTTGTAATCTTATCTGGACTTGCTTTTCTGATTCTTTCATTTTTTTCCCTTTAATTAAACTTTTTTAATCGTTTTTAAAAAATTTTCCTTTTTCTGATTCTTTAAGCATTAGGTTGAAATATTCACTCCCAATACAATAAAATTTGTTCACAAAAACCTTACAGCAATGTCATTTAAGTGTAATTATTATTGTTAACAATTTAATTGTAGTTATTATTAGTAACAATCTTTCCTACCCATGTGCGCAATCACACCAACCCTGTAAGGAGAGATTGCGCAAAATTACTTTCTTGGTTTTATTACTACTGTTCTATTAAATTGCAACATAAAAACAAAATAGAAATGGAAATGCATAAAAAACAAATGAAGTAAAAATTATTCATGGATAGTTTAGCAAAAAATTAATATTTAGATTTTTTATTGCTATTCTTGTGAATTGTGCGCAGACTCTCCTAGCTTTACCTTATACCTTTAACTCGTTTAATCTATTCGCCTATCCGCGTTCTATCTCTAGTAAAAATACTTCCACTTTCACAAAATTTATATTATTATTCAGGTTTATTATATCATGCGTCTACTGAAAATGTTGTGCGTGTCATTTATATTTCGTTTACTGTGACACTGAAAAGAATTCCAATGCTTTATGGTCTGGGAACGAAAATTGTTTGAAGTGTCATTTTTGTAATATTACGCTATTGTAAAAATTACAAAATTTCTTTAGAATATTGATATACACAGCAATATGTTATCTCTAGAAAATGGTATGCGTAGCATTTATTGTTCATTTGAAGGGATACATATAAGAATCAAATCACATTGCTCTCATTAGATAAAAACTGCATGACGTTTTCTGAAATCGATCAATGTTTTTGCAGTGCATATCATCTTTCACAAGCAAAATAATGCTCCTAACCTTTAATGGTCTCTTACAAGTCTGCACGCAAAAATTCAGATATTTTGTGATATAGTTGCAAGAATTGTATTCTCAGCTGGGTTATGAGTTTAATTTTAGTATTTTATATAATATGTATAATTTAGCTTGTATAGACGGCGATTAAGTTTCGAGTAAGTTTTTTTTTATTTAAGATTAACTACATTTTACTGTATCATGTTATGTGAGCGTAATGCAAATTCATATTCAGCGCTTTACAAAAGGATACGGTAAAGCTAGAATGGTCTGCGCACAATTCAAAAGAATAATAATAAAAAATCTAAATATTAATTTTTTGCTAAACTATCCATGAATAATTTTGACTTCATTTGTTTTTTATGGATCTCCATTGCTATTTTGTTGTTATGTTGTAATTTAGTAGAACAGTTGTAATAAAACCAAGAAAGTTATTTTGCGCAATCTGTCCTTACAGGGTTGGTGTGATTGCGCATATGGGTAGGAGAGATTGTTATTAATAATAACTGCAATTAAATTGTGAACAATAATAATTACACATAAATGACATTGTTGTAAGGTTTTTGTGAACAAATATTATTGTATTAGGAATGAATATTTCAACCTAATGATTAAAGAATCAGAAAAAGGAAATAATTTTAAAAACGATTAGAAAATTTTAATTAAAGGGGGGGGGGAAATTAAAGAAACAGAAAAAGCAAGTCCAGATAAGATGACAAAATAACATTAAGTTACTTGATAACACGTTTAACTTAAAATTAGTCCATTTTAATTTTTCATTTTTTTTAGGCAAATTTACCAATAAGTTGCGTAATCGCTCCTAGCATGGAAACTAACGGAAACAATGCGCCATCTCTCCTAAGTAGCAGATGCGCAAACTCTCCAATTTCGGTAGGAGAGATTGTGTGGCCTTTTATATAAATATGGGCGCTACTAAAACGTACCTTTGATGTTCACATTGTTAGTCTAGATTAGTAGCTAAGGAGAAATGTTTTAATTTTAAAATATTTTGCACGACTGACATTCTATAGAAATTCTGATGAATAGCTATGAAAATTCAAGCACTTACTTTGGGAAAAAAAACAAAATAGCAATGCTTTATCTTAGACACTCAAAACAATCAACGTGCACTTTCAAGTAGACACCCCACTACTACTGTTGTACAACTACCTGAAGTCGCTGCGCGCTCACTCTACTCCTTCCCCCCGAACCTCTATGTGCGCAATCTTTCCGACCGCGCCATCTCTCCTGGCTTTACCTTATACGTAGATACGAGCGTGCAGTAGAGCTATAAAACTGTAAATCTTTGCTCCAAGGAGTGTTTATCCATTTTTATATTATTATATTTTAGTGAGCATAAAAGTCAATATATTATATTTAAGGACATACAAAGAATTTGCATTCATTACCGCCTACTTTTAGAAAGTGCTGAAAACGGGATTTAACTATATTAAATTTTTTTGACTTGATTATTTAGATATACCTTTTAATTGCATATACAAATGGAATGTATGTAGAATATTCTGAGAATGTTGGGAAAGTGTTTCATAATTATTGAATCATGCATAATTTTCCATGGTTCAAGATTTTTCTGAAATGTAACTTTATTTTATGTGTCTGTGCTCTTCCAAGCCACAAGAAAGATATATATATATATAATCTTTAAAAGAAAAATCCATTTTTGTTACTAAACTAAGGATAAGAAATAAGGGTGCGTAAAAAATCTATTACCATGCTTGACACGGAATAAAAACAGCACTTATTCTCCTGGAAGCTATTGAGATCAAACAAAATAACATACTTCCGACATCCTCTAGTTAGTGATCAAGTCCTTGTTTTTCGGAAGATAAATTTTGGAGATCTTTGTGATTTATCTCTCGAATTTATCTTATTTTAAGGTCCGAAATATGTACTCTAGAGATCTAAGAAAAACTACTTTTATACACAAACATAATTAGTTTATTATTATTATTATTTAGATTTCAGGAAAAGGGTTTTCAAAAAGATATATTTAAAAAACAGGGTGTTTTTTTTTGTAAACATGTATTTGACTCTATTATTTGCCGAATTGTTTATAGAAAAGTCACAAAAAATTTATTTTTGAAAATAACATTAATTGATTTTTTACGTGTTTTGTTCATTAATTTTTCGAAAACCACCATGGTTTAATTTTTTCCAATATTTAAAGAATGTTTATTTTTCTCTTAACTTAGTTTAAGTAAAAAAAGGAGGAGGAGACATATTGTCAATCATCCACGTTTTAGGCATATTTCTATGAAAGAGATGTCTTTAAGGAGGGGTTTTAAAGACAATTAAAGAATATCAACAGCACAAAAAAATCAAGAAAGCAATTACGATTTTGAAAACAGAAAAAAGGTGGAATATACGTTTGTGTAATAATTACTCTGCAGTATATGGTGGAAAAAAAACTGGAATAAATAAGTAATATATATGTATATATGTGTATATACATCTGTATGTGTGTTCTTTAAGTTAGTTAATTTTTTCCCTTGATTCTTTATTTATGGATTTCATTAAATTTTTTAATCTATAGAAATTATTATCAAACTGTTTCTAAATTTTGCTCTACCAAAAGTACTTTATTAAACAAAAAGTATTCAAAATGTTTAATGTACCTAATAGTCAATAATGTTCTAACGTTTCTTTACATATTTAAAAAAAATCTCAAATTAAACATTGTATTGAATAACCCTTTCAGCGAAATATAATCAGTAATAATAAGGTGGAAGTAATTATGAGATAAGAGAAATAGCATTTTAAATAATTTTCTTTGAATGGAATGGAATTATATACAGAGTGTCCCCTCTCAACAGTGTCCAATGGCTAATTCCTAAACCGTTCTTTATAGACACATATTAGTTCCAATTACAAAAACGTTTAAAATGAGGTAAATAAGTATTTTAAAAGTGATTTCGGTCAATATATATATATTTTTTAAGTTACGAAATATAATTTTTTATATGGACCATCGCTCCTATAATTTATATTTAGTAAAATTTTTCAAGACAAAAAAGTCCTATTCTTTTACGATTAAAATTGACCGAATAATTGCTGTTTAAAGTTGAAGCATATTTTTTGCTGCGAAATAGGGGTCATTCACAAATTTACTAGAAATATATATAATCTATAATAAGATAGGAACAAGAAACGTAAAATCATGCGTCAAGCATAGATTATGTAACACTTTCCAACGCTTCCAAAATAATTTTACAAATCATACCGTTTAATAAGCTGAAAGATAACATCTAAGTAAACAATTTGAAAAACACATAACATATTTAAAAATATAATTTCAGGAATTTCCAACGTATACAATATTCGGAAAAATATCCGAATACTTTTATTCAGCCCTGTATATGATCTAGAGATTTGTATATATACTACATAGGATGCTAAATTTTAGTTCAGTTAAGAAACGCGTAGCACAGTTTAAAAGTCTCCTTCTGGAGTTTCTGTCAATAAACGGAATTGTGTTCGCGAACTTTTGTGCTTCCCTGTATATGATCTACAGAATTTATACACACCACGTAATAAACAAAAAGTGAGTTAAATTTAAAATCACGTTCAGTAACTTAAAACGCACTTCCAGGAATTATTGTTAACAGACAGTAGATAATTCTTTTGTGTGTACCTGTAAATGAACGATGACTGCTATACACACAATATTCTGTAGTAAGCCTCTTGTAATGCAACTTAGTGATATAAATTTCAATGCGTTTAAAATAGTGAAACATTATTTAAATAAACCGCAGACGATTTTTCTCCATAGACTTAATGTACCGGAATTATTTTGACCGTCCCTGTAAATTAACTATAAGTGCTATCCACACCCTATTCCATATTAAGCTTCTTGTAATACACCTTAGTGATATATATCAATTACAATGTTTTTGCAATTGTGTAACATCATTAAAATAAACCGCAAATTATTTTTCCCCATAGACCGTAATGTAACGGAATTCTTTTGAGTGTCCCTGTAAAAAAACTATAAGTGCTACACACTTCAGTTGAAATAGGGAACGTTCTATATATAACGACAATAACATATAAAAATTGCGAGGCAATCCGAGCATATTTACGGGAGTTAGAGCACGGACAGACGGCAGACGGCCAGGCGGCAGACGGCAGACGGCCAGGCGGCAGACGGCAGACAAACCGAAGTCATAAACACTTCTCAACTAGGTTGGAAAGAGTTAAAAACGATAATGGTTGAGAGTAAAATTAACATTACGATATAAATTTGAAGTTTATTGTCATACTGACATATTAAAGAAAATTACATAACTTTTACTAAAAATATAAATGAAGAAATAACAGATTTAAAAAAAAATGAAATGATGAAAAACAACAGTCTCAGTTTTTCAGAAAATGAAGCATATTGTAAAATACTATTAGATTATCGAATCTAAAAATTAATAAAACTTAAAGTTATCTTAAAACTTGTTCGTAGTGACTTCCTTCGGCTGCAAGCAGAAATGTACATGTGAAATAAATGTTTCTAATAATTTAAGCACTTTGTGTACGACCCCTCGAAGCTTGGCCCAACTCATCAGTGTTTAGATACAGAAAACTGGTATACGAGTAAACCATGGAATACAAAGTTTCATAACTTGGTCAATTTTAGTGTTAGACGAATGGGATTTTTTTTGTCTTAATTGTTAGTGTAATAGCAAATTATTACTAAATATCACTTGTAGGACCTGGGGAAAGTATAATAAATTAAATTTCGTAACTTTTTAAGAAATCTTTTTAGCACTTTCCAATCTAGTTGAAAAGTGAAAAGTGCTTATGACTTCGGTTTGTCTGGCCGTCTGGCCGTCTGCCGTCTGCCGTCTGTCCGTGCTCTAACTCCCGTAAATATGCTCGGATTGCTCTGAAATTTTTATATTTTATTGTCGTTATCTATAGAATGTCCCCTATTTCAACGGAAGTGTGTAGCACTTATAGTTTTTTTACAGGGACACTCAAAAGAATTCCGTTACATTGCGGTCTATGGGGAAAAATCATTTGCGGTTTATTTAAATAATGTTTCACTATTTTAAACGCATTGTAATTTATATATATTACTAAGGTGCATTAGAAGAAGCTTAATATGGAACAGGGTGTGCATAGCACTTATAGTTACTTTACAGGGACAGTAAAAATAATTCCGTTACATTACGTCTATGGAGAAAAATCGTCTGCAGTTTATATAAATAATGTTTCACTATTTTAAACGCATTGAAATTAAAAATAGATCACTAAGGTGCATTACAAGAGACTTACTACGGAATATTGTGTGTATAGCAGTCATCGTTCATTTACAGGGACACGCAAAAGAATTCTCTACTGTCTGTTAACAATAATTCCTGGAAGTGCGTTTTAAGTTATTGAACGCGATTTTAATTTTAACTTGCTTTTTGTCTATTACGTGGTGTGTATAAATTCTGTAGATCCTATACAGGGCAGCACAAAAGTTCGTGAACACATTTCCGTTTATTGACAAACTCCAGACGGAGAATTTTAAACTGTGCTACGCGTTTCCTAACTGAACTAAAATTATCATCCTATGTAGTATATATACAAATCTATAGATCCTATACAGGGCTGAATAAAAGTATTCGGATATTTTTCCGAATTTTTCCGAATATTGTATATGTTGGAAATTCCTGAAATTATGTTTTTAAATATGTTATGCGTTTTCTAAATTGTTTACTTAGATGTTAGATTTTAGCTTATTAAACGGTATGATTTGTAAAATTATTTTGGAAGCGTTGGAAAGTGCTATATAATCTATGCTTGACGCATGATTTTTCGTTCTTGTTTATAGATACAAATGACTTTTGAAATAATTGCTTACCTCATTTAAAGCATTTTTGTAATTGGAACTACATGCCTGTGACTAGCGGTTTAGGAAATAGCCGTTGGACACCGTTGAGAGTAGACACTTTGTATATCAAGAAGGGTAAAAAAAATATTACTTTCATTTAAATAACAAACGACATCAAAAACTTCGTAAATTAGATTACATGATTTATTTTTATTCAGAAGATTTAATACTTGAATAGAGAAAGACGCAAAGAGCAAATGTTCTGTTTCTAAGTATTTTGACTTCTTTAAGGAATTTCTGAGATTCGATAACATACATCCGAAGCACTGACACAGAAACAAAAGAAATGTTATTGAACTCATTATTTCTGTTTAGTGTAAGGAAATAACATAGTATAAAATACTATGTAATTTATAAATGTAAACAGAGTTTGGGTACATTATGTTTTAAATGTAATTAGTGTAATTAAATAATTTCAAATTAAACAGTTCTATTTTTGAATAATTGTATAATAAATTGAAGAATACTATTATTATATTTAGAATCTCGACAATTTAGCAAATACATTTATTAAGTATTTATTAAACTTTTATTAAGCATTTATTAAACTTTTGCTAAACTTTTTTGGTATGTGTGTGTTATCAATTATATTTTTCTAATGTTTTTAGGGTTTCGTTCATCTCACGAAACCCTATTACCCCCGCTCTGTTGTCTGTCCGTCACAGAGCCATTCTCAAAAAATTTATAACTAATATTAAAATTTGAAAAATTCGTATTATTTTAATAAATAGAGAT
Source organism: Maratus michaelseni (assembly GCA_963931845.1). Taxonomy (NCBI): domain Eukaryota; kingdom Metazoa; phylum Arthropoda; class Arachnida; order Araneae; family Salticidae; genus Maratus; species Maratus michaelseni. Next base: position 347,211,556 of record OZ007592.1, read on the forward strand.
AAAAAACCAAAATTCTAACAGCCTTTTCCTATTAAATTGAAACATTTTTCGTTATAGCAGATGCCAAAGATTTAAAATCCGCAATGAAATTCTTTCTACAATAATTAATTTTCTATCAGATGATTTTCACGTGAAAAATGAAAATGAAATAAAAAGTTTCACCAATTGAAAAAAAAATATAAATATGAAATAAAATTGATTGACGTCATAGTGGTATATAAAACGGAAAATGTCTAAGATTTCTCAATAATACAAGGAGTATGAGTATGTGTAAGTGGACAAAGCAGATTAATATCACGTCATTAGAGAATTAAAAAGAAAATCTGACGTCATATAGGAAGTTTAACTAATTTTTCAAATGTTTGAGAGTAATACAAAACGCGTATCAATATAAATAATAGAGAATAGTAAATATATGAGTTTGAGGAATATATTGAATCATGATGAAACCCGATTATGGAAATATTCGCATATTTTAACATTTTGAAGGCGTCCAACATGTTTAATTTTGAAATTATATATTTTTTAAATATTGCATTTAGTCCGTATGACGGATATTATGATGACAGAATATAATAGCGGGTTTCGCCCGCTATCCGGCTGGTTTAGATTTTCGAAAAAAACGGAAAAATAGACCGGTAAATTTTTACTTTATAAAAAATATGACTTTTTTTTGTTGTTGTTGCTAAATTATATTTATTTGAATTTATTAAAGAAAGGATAAAGTGTTTTGAAAGGAATATTAAACGAAACCCTTTGTGCGATCTTCGATCACACTTACCCACTTGTTTAAATTATCCTTTTAAATTTTATATGCTTTGTTTAATTTCAAAACTTCTTAATACAATGTTTATAAAATTACGGAATGTTTTTATTTATGATTTTTATTATATATCATAAATTTAATTGGCAAAAATTTATCCATGTAAAAATTATTAGCTGACATTAAAGATTAATTATACACCTTTCTTAAAAAAATTAACATTCGAATTAATTATTCAAGAACTATCTTGCTTCGCTCTTGTTTCAATAAAATGATTTATTGAAACGTACTGAAATGATCGTTCTGAAACGTACTGAAATGAGCGTTCTGAAACGTACTGATTTATTGAAACGTACTGAAATGATCGTTCTGAAACGTACTGATTTATTGAAACGTACTGAAATGATCGTTCTGAAACGTACTGAAATGATCGTTCTGAAACGTACTGAAATGATCGTTCTGAAACGTACTGATTTATTGAAACGTACTGAAATGATCGTTCTGAAACGTACTGATTTATTGAAACGTACTGAAATGATCGTTCTGAAACGTACTGATTTATTGAAACGTACTGAAATGATCGTTCTGAAACGTACTGATTTATTGAAACGTACTGAAATGATCGTTCTGAAACGTACTGATTTATTGAAACGTACTGAAATGATCGTATACTCGTATTGAAATAATCGTTCAATACGATCGTTTGAACAAAGATCGTATTAAATATTTAATATAATCAAAGCAATTTTTTTAAGTCAAATATTATGTCAAAGAAATCTTTTTAACGAAAAATGTTCAGAAAAAACATGGTGAAACAAACTATGATCTACGTGAAATGCTTATTTTAAATGGCTTTTCTTTCAACAGAAAGTAACTTAATATTATAACGAGAAGATTAAATGATACAAAAATTCCAATGAAATTTGAACAACAACAAAGGGTTTAATCACTAAATTTAATTTTCCTTCTCTAATAAATATATATAACGAATTACAATGATTTAAGAACCTGATAATATATATATATATATATATATATATATATATATATATATAATAGAGAATTCAGATATTTATTATATTTATAATAGAGAATTCAGAATTAAGATATATATATGTTTATATATATATATCACCATCGCCAACCGTTTTCTATCTACTGCTGGATGTAGGTCTCTTAAACGATTTTTCTATTGTTTTCTGTTTAATGCTTTAGTCATTCAATTAACAGAGGCTACTTTTCTGATTTCATCAATCCATCTTACATGATGTCGTCTTCTTGGTCGTCATCTCGGGGATACTACTGTTGGGTGTTTGTACTCCATGTATTGTCTTGTCTTCTTGCAATGTTTCCAGCCCATTTCCATTTTAGCCGTGTAATTCTCTCACTGATGTCAAAAACTTTCGTCTGACTTCTTATCCAGGTTATTCTTTTTCTGTCTCTTCTAGTTTTGTTTTTTGATGCAAATGAATTGAACATCACCTTAGTCTTTTCTAAATTTATTTTTAATCCCACGTTAATACTAGCTTCTGCCAAATCTTTTAGCATACTTTCCAATCCTTCAGGGCTATTACTTAAAATTATAATGTCATAAGCAATCCGGATATAGCTTAAATATTCTCCACTTATTCTAATCCCTTTGTTTTTTTAATCCAACTTCTTAAACATATTTTCTAAGACGGCGGTAAAAAGCTTAGGCGAAATGGTGTCTCCTTGTCTTAACCCTCTTACAAGCTTGATCTTCGCTTTTCTTTTGTCCAAACGGATGGTTGCTGTTGCTTTCTTTCAAATCTTCTTTATGATATATACACAAGGCCTTTTTACACCAATGTCCTCCAGAAATTTTACTACTACAGATGTGTAGACTGAATCAAATGCTGTTTCATAATCAAGAAACGCAAGCCAGAGAGGTAAATTATATTCCTTATGTTTTCCTATGATTCCCCTTAGTGTTTGAATATGATCCATTGAGCTAAATCCACTTAGGAATCCTGCTTGTTCTCTGGGTTGAGCAGAATCCACAGCGGATTCAACTATTGTTGTTAAAACTTTGGTGAAAATTTTATACATCACTGACAGTAAGCTGATTGGACGGTAATTTGTAAGTTTTCCTTCTCCACTTTCTTGTAAAGTAGCACCATCACAGCATTATTCCAATTTTTGTGAATATCTGATTTCTCGAGACATTTGGAAAACAATATATATATATATTGCGAAATAATTCTTTTTCAACTCATTTTCTCTGTTTTAGTATCAGTCGATATCATTTTGGAAACAATCATTTCTCGAATTATAAATTATGATATTAGTTAGCTTAATATATTATTTACAAAGTCAGTAATGGCATTTTACAGCAATTATTGATCAGATACTGTTTTAAAATAACACAATTTTAAATTTTAAATATTTGTGAATTAGACAACAGTCTTTTAATGGTGGGTTTTTGAACTATATGTATGACTTTACTTCAATACTTACGAATGCGTTGTAAATAAAATAAGTTTAATAATAAATGGTGTCTGGAAGAAAGGCCTAAAATGTGTAACTACTAATATCATTGATTAGCGATGTCCTGAGCACCTAGTACAACAAAGGCCTCATTGGTGAATTGATGAACATGCTCAGCGAACATGCATGATGAACAAGGTGTATAATGAAAGGTGTATAATGAAAATAATATTATTTTTAGATTATTGTTTTAATTTTTTATTTAAAGTAAACCACAGATTAAATATAACATACAGATAAGGCAGTGGAAGGATGTTACGAATGCCTCCCTGGCGTCTAGCCAGAAGATTTGTTGGTTGCTGCGACAACACTTTTTTTTCGATTTATTCTTTTCTGTCAGTTGTAAATTTGTTTTTGAACCGAATGTGTCGGTAAAAATTGGAATTCTCAAAATGAGAGTGATAAAATAATAGTATTCTGTTATTATGTAAATAAAAAGGTTATTACTTTTTAAAGAAGAAGTTTTGATTATTTGATGAAACATTTTACAAAAACTGAACAAGTTTAACTTATTTGATCAAATTTGAATCTCGATTGATAGAATGAATGGCGTCATTTTAGATAAGAAAACCCGCATTCTAAACAAAAATGGCTTGCATCATTTTGGCGTTCCTGCTACAGGATTATTGAAATCTCCTGGAAAGTGATTGAGATAAGTACCTCAAATTGAATTTTGTTTAATTTTGAATTGAATTATAGATTTATATTGAATATATTGAATATTGAAGTGTAATGTTATTATTTGAAATGAATTGGGACACTCTTAAGGAAAAAAGAGCAACAATTCCTGCTCAAACTATACGAAATTATTTGATAAAATTAAGGAAATATTAGATGATACACTAGTGTTAGACTTCGAAAGTAAAAAAATCACAGCTGGGTATTTTAAAACAGCAATTGAATGATGAAATAAAAACATTAAAATCATTAAATTCAGAGATTGAACCACTGGTTCTAGATGCTGAGTTCGAAAAGGGAATAGAGAAATCTGAAACATAGAATGAAAATATTATTGAATGGAAATTTAAAATTTCCAAATTTATAAATGATAATACCGCTACTACGGAAAATAAACAAGATAAAAATTCCTGACGGCTCGGCCTACAGGCACAGGTAGATTTCGAAGACGCAGACCGTGGGGCACCTGTTTGTCGGGAATTGCGGAAGAAATAACCATTTTGCGATGATGCTGCAGTTGGAACCGCATACTTCGAAACCAAATTTGTTTGCAGGCGGAGCCAGCAAGGTTTTTTTTCTTTTTCTTTTTTTTTTTTTTTTTTTTTTTTTTTTTTGCTATAAGAGTTGGTCCTATAAAAAACATGTCAATATAAAAGTTTTAGATAATATTAAGAGGATTTATAATAAATTCAAGCGGATTTGAAATTTTGGGAATTGACGAAGTTATGAATTTTTTTCTTCTAAAACCCCCCTTCCCCCCTTAAGACATTTTTTAATTATATCAAAAATCTGTCATACATAAATTTTCGGCCCTTCTCCTAGAAGTAATAATAACTTCAAACGGATTCGATATGTATCATAATTAAGAAATTATGGGTTTTTTTTCTGTTTTCACAAAAAGGCCCCCCATCCCCCCCCCCTTGGTTCGATTTTGCCCATTAACGAACTTGACCGAGATTTTATGCCCCTTGATTTTATGTATCAGTTTCGAAAAGATGCGGGAGTTGCAACCGCCTACTTCGAAAAATAACCTGTTTGCAGGCGGAGCCGGCAGGGATTTTTTTGTTTTTATTTTTTTTTGTTATAACGGTTGGTCCTATAAAAAACGTGTCAATATAAAAGTTTTAGATAATATTAAGAGGATTTATAATAAATTTAAGCGGATTTGAAATCTTGGGAATTGACGAAATTATGAATTTTTTTCTTCTAAAACCCCCCTTCCCTCCCCCCTTAAGGCAATTTTTAATTATATAAAAAATCTGTCATACATAAGTTTTTGGCCCTGTTCCGAGAAGTAATAATAACTTTAAACGTATTCAATACGTATCATAATTAAGAAATTATGGTTTTTTTCTGTTTTCACAAAAAGCCCCCCCATCCCCCCTCCTTTGTTCGATTTTGCCCATTAACGAACTTGACCGAGATTTTATGCCACTTGATTTTATGTATCACTTTCGAAAAGATGCGGGAGTTGGAACCGCCTACTTCGAAAAATAACTTGTTTGCAGGCGGAGCCGGCAGGGATTTTTTTTGTTTTTAATTTTTTTTTTGCTATAACGGTTGGTCCTATAAAAACTTGTCAATATAAAAGTTTTAGATAATACTAAGAGGATTAATAAGAAATTTACGCGGATTTGATATCTTGTGAATTGACTAAGCTATGATTTTTTTCCTTCTAAACCCCCCCCTTTTTCCCCCCCTTGGGGCCATTTTTAATTATATCAAAAATCTGCCATACATAAATTTTTTGCCTTTTTCGTAGAAGTAATAATAACTTTAAACGGATTCGATACGTATAATAATAAAGAAATTAGGAGGGTTTTTCTGTTTTCACAAAAAGCCCCCACATTTCCCCCCTTCTTTGGTTCGATTTTGCCCATTAACGAACTTGACCGAGATTTTATGACCCTTAATTTTATGTATCAGTTTGGAAGAGATTTATGCAGAATTTTTCCAGTTATCGTGGTCAGAAAAAAGTGACATATATATATATATATATATATATATATATATATATATATATATATATATATATATATATATAAAGTTTTGAACTGGGGGTGGTTTTGGGCTCTGGGAGTCATGATCGGCGTAGATCTGCAAAAATTTTTCAAAATTACCTAACAAGATGTTGTAATAATAATTATCTACTAAAAATTCAGAAAATTCTGAATCAAAATTTGGTAAAATTACCTAAATTGAACATAACTAAATATTATGGTGATTCTTGTTTATGGCTCGAATTTTGGAGTCAATTATCGAACACAATTGATAAAAATGAGCACTTAACTCCGATTGATAAATTTTCCTATTTGATGTGACTTTAGGCGGAAGCGCTGCCAATACAATAGCAGGCTTTACGCTGATTAAGGAAAATTATGATCATGGTATAGAATTGTTAAAAAATCGTTTTGGTGGTAATGACGTACTGATAAATGGGCACATGACGAAATTATTAAATTTGAAACCTGTAAGAAACGCTAGTAATATTAAAGCTCTTAGAGAGTTATATGATGAATGTGAGATTCAGATTACAAATCTCAATTCTTTAGCGTAACGTCGGTTTCATATGGACACTTGTTATGTCCGATTCTTCTTAAACTCATTCCATCTGATATTGCATTAGAATTTAATAGAAAACGTACGAAAAATGTCGACTGGGACATTAATGAATTGATTAATTTCATTAAATAAGAAACTGAATCGCGTGAAGCAACATTACAATTAAACTGCTTTGAAAAACCAGTTTCTGATAAACACGAAAATTACAAGAAAAATTATCAAAATTATAACAGAAGCACTCCTTTAGCTTCTGCTTTAACCACAAATATTAAAAATAACTGTGCGTTCTGTAAATTTGTTGATCAGGATGCGGAAAATTGTAAGGCACTTTCCATTCTTGAAATGCGTGAAAAAATGAAGAGAGAGGGTAGGTGTTTTAAATGTTTTCACAAATTTCCCATTTCAAGTTTTTGCAAGTTTTCGAATGAAAATTGCAAGGTTTGTGACAAAACTTTCCATAATATTATTATTTGTAATTCTAGTAATCGAAAATCAGAAGTATCTAAACAGCCAGACAGTATTATTTCCTCAGTATCTCACTGTAATAGCAGTATAAATAACCATCCTAAAGAAATAATATTGCAAACTATTCATGTTAATGTAGAATCGGAAGACAATTCCGAAAGAGCACTTTGTTTATTTCACTCTGCTAGTCACAGAACTTTTGTTACAGAAAAATTAGTTTCTAAATTAAATCCTGAGATCATAAGAAATGAGAAATTAATTATCTATACTTACGGTTCGAGAACATCAGAAGAGAGGTGCTATGATGTCGTTCAGCTAAAGCTAACTTACTTTATGGATATAAACCGAAGTATAATTAACGAAGCTTTACTAACACCGGTGATAACAAATTCGTTATTACAAATTCTCCCCTTCCAATTAAAATAAAAAGAAAACTTTCTTGTCTTGACAGTTGGGGACATTTAGAAAATTCTGATGTTGATATATTCGTTGGGGCAGACTATTTTTATCAAATTAATGATAAAACATTTCCTATAACTAAACCATTATACATATGTAGGAGTTTATTCGGACATTCTCTCTGCGGGGCAATTGACATGAATAAAAATTATAAGAGTAATCAAGCTGGCATCTTATATACTCATGTTATGAAACCTATCGAAAATGATTTGAAAAAATTGTGGGAATTAGAATCTTTAGGGATGAATGCAGAAGAGAATATGTCTGAATTAGATAAAGCGATAGTAAAAAATTTAGAAGACAATTTGCATTTTCTTAGACATGGTTACGAAGCTAAATTTCTATGGCAAGATGATTAAAGGGATTTAGGAAGTAATTATAAAAATGCTAGAAATCGATTTATTAACTTAAACCAAAAATTGGATAAAGATAAGCAATTGTTGCAGAAATATAAAGAAATTGTGGTTGAACAGGAATTAAATAACATAGTGGAAGTAACATACCCTAAAGGGTAAAGAGCAGTTGCTTATTTGCATTGCATTTCAGTAACTGGTGAAATCTAAACAAGTTTTGTTTGGAGTAAATGTAGAATAGCCCCCCCCCCTCAAGAGTTTAACCATTCCACACTTGGAGCTTATCAGTGTATTAATTGCCGCTAAAATGTGGAAATATTTGAAACAAGCATTATATATCCCAAATTTAAAAGTTAAGTTATGGTCAGATTCTGAAATAATAATAATGTTGGATTAGGGGTACTACTTCAAATTGGAAACCTTTCATAGCCAATCGTGTAACGGAAATTCAGTCATTGACGAATCCAAAGGATTGAAATTATTGTCCTGGAAAAGAAAATCCAGCAGATCTGCTTACACAAGGGGAAAACTTATCGAAGTTAATTGGTAATAAAATAAGGTGGTACGGCCCACCTTGGTTATCACTACCGGAACATATGTGGCCTTCCAAAAAGGTTATAGAAATTGATCCCGAAGCTTTTATTTGAAATGAAATTAAAACCAAATTTAACTCTATTACGTAATGAATCAAATACTACTCTTAAACCAGTGTTTCATATGGCAAAGTTTAGTAGTTTAAATCGAGTGTATATCATTACTGCCTGACTAATCGTTTTATTTATAAAGCCGATTCGAGAAACCCTAAAATTTTAGGAACTTTAACTGCTTCAGAAATAGAAATAGCAGAAAAGTATTGGGTAAAACTAATTGAGGAAACTTCATTTAAAGGTGAAATACAAGCACTTAAACAAAAGAACCCACTTACTAAAGATTCTCCTCTATACAATTTTAATCCACAATTCGATGAAAATAACTTACTTGAATTATCTGGAAAACTTCAGTTTTCTGAAGTAACAGAGAAGGATACTTCCTAATAAATCCCATTTTGTAAAATTACTGATTAAGGATGCTCATAAAAGAATGTTCCACTTCGGTGAAAGCTGTCACCTTAGCTCACCTTCGTGAAAGGTATTTTATAATAAAAGGAAGAAGATGCGTAAAATCCGTCTTAAGATCATGTATGATATGTTGGAAACTTAATGCTACTCCTGGAAAGGTGGAAATAGCCCCTTTACCAAAAAACAGAATCATAGACACACAAGTTTTTGAGACTTCTGGCGTCGATTTTACCGGCCCAATTTATTATAAAACTTCTGAAGGTAATGTAAAGGCTTATATTGTTGTATTTACATGTGCTGTAACTAGGGCGATACATTTAGAGCTAGTCACCAATCTAAGTACGCAAACCTTTATTTTAGCACTACGAAGATTTTTCTCTAGAAGAGTATTCTGCAAAATAATATACAGTGATAATGCAAAGACCTTTTCTAAGGCAGATTTGGTGTTAAGAGACGCTTGGAAAAAATTTCAAAGCAAGAATTCTTGTTGATTATTTGAGAAAGAATAAGATAACATAGAAGTTTATAATCCCCAGGTTTTCCTGGTGGGGCGACTTCTGGGAAAGAACCTCACCTTCTTATGGATTAACAATTTGTACCCAAGAAGAATCCAATAAGGTCTTGTTGACGAAAAAATATAAATATAAGCAACAAATTACTGATCACTTTTGCAAAAGGTGGAGAAACGAATACCTGTTAGAACTTATATCTGCTTTTCAAGTGGAAAACATAAATTCATCGCCTCAGTTTAAAGTAAACGATGTAATGTTAATTCATGATGAAAAGCTCCCAAAACATATCTGGAAATGTGGTCATGTTAAAGAACTTATATATGGTTATACAAACCTAGGACAGTATTGCGCATTTGTGCACACGTGTGTGTTCTCATACAGGCTTTAATTAATTTACATAAATATACACGGCAAAGAATTGTGACATCTTTAGAATTATTCTGTTTTAACATTATTGTGTAAGGACATACCGGCGAGGCGTTCGGAAAAGAAAGACTAGTTGTTTGTTCTTTATGCAATAGATTCCTTGTTTTTCTACTCGTATTTTACTTATTTTTTCTGCCATTTTCTGCCACAACAAGAAATTAATTTTGAAACACCGTTCTCTAAATTGAGTTATAATTTTAATGATATTAAAATGCATGCGCCAAAAAAATAAATAAATAGAAATAATTTAAAGACGAAAATTCTTAAAAAGCCATCTGACACAGGCAATGAAAATTATAAATAAAAAGCATCCATGAAAACGTTTTAAGCAATAAATCTGTTTGCATGTATTATTTAAATTAAAGTTAAATTAATTGCATTTTATCTTAATAATATTACATATGAAATATTATTAAAAAATCAAACCTTTGAAAAAAAAAACGTAATTTCTAAAGATTATTAAACATAAAAACTATAACCGATTTTCTCGATTTCAATTTTTTTCCCTCACAAAATAAAACTTTTGTTTGGATACACGATTTTAGTATACGTGACTTGCGTTCTTTACTCATACAGCTAGTGGAATGCAATGGAATAAAAAATGTCATCTGATGGCTGTCAAATGTATTTAGCGAGGCAAAATGCAATAAGCAATTTAGATAAACCTCACACATTTTTTCTAACACCTAAGGCGACTTACTATTGTTCCGAGTTCTAAAAGCAATTTAAGATTTAAATTGAAAACTAGACGCGGTTGAAATGACTTCGCTACGATAATATTTCAATGAAACGTGATAGAACTCTCAAACGAAAACTAGAAGAAACAACATGTTTTTAGTCATAGAGGAAAACATAATGGGAAAATTTTCGTTGAATAAAAAAGAAAAGGGAAATTAAAGAAGGGAAAAAAGGTATGCATCATGCATAAATTAGGGAGTACTTCTTGGTAATAGTGCTGTTATTTCGCTTCTTAAGATAATACTTAGTACGCAGACTTTCTCGCAATTAGCTCTGCATGTGTTTATGGGTGATAAAACACGTCATGGCAGCATTATACTTTGATAGGTCAATAATATGGCCCCAAATAGTGCCGCAATTTCGCTTCTTAAGATAATACTTCGTACACAGAGTTTCTCGCAATTAGCTCTGCATGCGTTTATGGGTGATAAAACAAGTCTTGACAGCATTATACTTTGGGCAATAAACTACTTCAAACAGTCCTACTTCAATACTTCCTGTGTTGCGATCAACTTAGTGAGTCAGAAAAAAGTTCATTTCAATTTAATCCAAAACTATACTTTTGGTCATAACTAAAAATAATGAACGCTTTTTAGCAAAAGTTTCTCTAGCCTGATGTTGCTTTGTGGGTAGTTATCTGGAACTGCACTGTAATGTCCCAAGTGTAACCGTTTGTACATCCCGTTGAATTTTGAATTTGAATTATGATAGTTCAATTATTTTACAATATCCTGATTTCGCATAAAATTATGAAAGAAAATCCGAGTTTGTGTTGGAATGAGACACGGTGCATTTTTAAATATATTTTAGGATTGCGACTACAATTTCTACTGGCAAATTCCGAATAGAATTCCGATTACAAAATCTAATTATATTGATTCGTATTATCATGCGTATCAATCTGGACACAACAACGCGACAACAGTGACTTATATAATGGCAATTTTTTAAAATGTCTACTTCAGCGTGTTTATCATATATGTCTGAATAAAACTGCCAATTTTCATTGTTTTATATACAATATATATATGGCACCGACAGCGACGGCAGCAGTCTTAGTTTCATTTTTTTAGAATATAGGAAAACAGTCTTATTTAAATAGCAGCTAAAATTAACAAACTTGATCTTTGAAAAAATTTTATCAAATTTATTTTCAATGTATTTACACAGGACTGAATGACAATTTTACTTCTAACCGAGAAAAATCTGTCAAGCTTTTTTTTTTAAAGAAATATTTGATTTAATTATTTGTATTTTTAGTATATAATATTCTATATCCAATGTATATTTCATATTTTTTTATTAAAAGTTATAGCCGTTATATCTGAAATTAACACGAATGTTAAATAATAACGGTTTCTTTTCTAAAATATTTTGATCTTTTAATGTATTTTCTACCATGATTTAAAGAAACCGCTTCCAGGAAATAGTATGTATTATTAATTTTAGAAATCTTTCTAAAAATATGCCAGAGATTCTGTAAGGAAATTTCTAGAAAAATAACACTTGCATTGTATAAAAAGAAGGAACACATGTGTTTTTTCACAAGTAAATATGGAAATTTTGTACAATGACTATTTCATAAAAATGAACTGGGAGTGCAGTTAAATAAAAAAATACATGAATTTGTTTTTATTAGAATAAAAACAGAAGAAAAGTAAAATATAATTGTATAGTAATAAACACAAAGGAGTCTACTTAAACAGCATGTAGTGCAGATTTTTGCAGATATTTAAAATGTTCCTTAAGCTTGGAGGATAAATGCTGTCCATTGAAGCGATTGATATATATTTGTGAAGTACGAAAAGATTTAGTATAAAAATTTTATCTTATAGACAGTAAATCAACAGGACACTGAAAGGGTTAGATAACAATTAGTTTTAACCAAATATGTTTTCTCCCCACTTAAGAATTATCGTTTTTTTACAGACTTAATATTTAGAGTCATATATTAAAGTCAGTGCATGACCTGAGTAACTCATTTGGAGCATGCAGATTTTTTTTTTTTTTTAATATTTGATGATTCTTCAATAAAAGTTCTTTTTCGCTTAAAATGACACAAAGAAAATTAAATATACCAAATTTTCTGAAATATACGTTCAGACAATATAAGGACATCGGATGTCAGAATATGCAATTTTTAAAATAGAAGAAATGTTTTAACCTTATTAACATTACACACAGAAAAAAGTTTTGTTGAATCAACAAAAATTTGTTTGCCCCAACGAAACTTTTTGTTTAAATATGGGTCAATGGAAATTTCGTTTGAATGAACAAAAAAAAATATTGTTGATGTTTTTTGCAATTCCAAAAAAAAAAAATTGTATCGTCAGCAAAAAAATGGTTTGTTAATTCAAGTAAAATGGTTCAATTTTACTTTAATTATCAAAATTATTTTTGTTATATAGATATATGCTAGGTGTTTTTTTAACAATCTATTTTCTTTTTTCAACAAACTATATTTTGTTTGTTTAATCAATAAAATATGTTATATTACGAACTTGTTTTGTTTATACTACAAAAACATTTGTTAAATGAACCAATCTACATATGCAATTTTAACTATTTTTTAATTCATTTTCAACAGTGAATTACATTTGTAAACATAACAAGTAACAATAACAAGTGAATTTTATCCGGCCTTTTTTTCAAGCGCAAACCGAGAGAATGAAAATTGCCCATGCCGGGAGTCGATCCCGGGTCCTCAGAACAGCAGCCTGACGCTTTACCACTGCGCTACCAGGAACGATATCTGAGTTCGGCATTTCTCACTCTTATATATGTCGGAACGGCTGCAATCGCAGCACAAGATGGAATGTCATAAGGAGCACGCAAATTTCTGCGGGTTGGGTTGATTATTGACGGCCAATTATCGACACTAGGGATATAGGCCCGGGGGGAGTGCCCTTCGTGGGGGTCTTTCTAAGGGAACCTAATCCGTATTTACGCATGGAGAAAATCCACGGCTCGAAAGAAAACCACGAAAACTCCGAGCGATTAGTCCGACGGGCGCGATTGGGATCGAACCCAGCACCTCCCGTCTACCAGCTTCGAGAGCATAACCTCTCAGCCACTGGTGGGGCCAAATTTCTGCGGCAAACATGAGACGACAGTACAAAGCACAGCATACGGCAACACATAGTTAATTTTTTATTCATTTTTAGCAGTGAATTACGCCTGTAAAAAGCAGGATAAAAATTTCCTTGTTATTATTCAAAGATTACAGGCGTATTTGACTGCTGAAAATGAGATAGAGCTATTGCAGAAATCACGAAAACTGCAACATAGCAGCGCCACCTGTTGCGCGATTTAAAGTAAAAAGTAATCAGCAACAATTTATATCAGAAAGTAACTGAATAAAAGGTTTTATTAAATTCCGTGCATTAGTTCTTGAGATAAAAACAGCGAAATCGCTTTCAGGACAACCGGAAATCGAAAATTTTCATGAATCCAATTCTTTCTTCTTGCAAAGATAGAAGACGGTAATAAATGGGACAGGGGGATTTTTAAAACTACCTTTGTCCGTCCCAGTGAAAAAAAGTTTTAATTACCCCAAAATTATGTTAATCATGTAATTATATAGCTATATAAGTCAAATAAATCAAGTTACGTAACAGAGATATGGATACTACACAAGGATTTAAATTTTTCAAAAATAACAAAACTTTGCTGGAATTACAAAAATATTGTAAAATTAAAAGAAACAAATTTTGTTAGTTCAAGTAAAATTGGTGAAATTTTGTTAAAGTTTTGTACGAGTGTTAACAATATTTTTTTGTCCAAGCAACAAAACCAATTTTTTTACTTGAACTAAAATTTTGACTAAAACAACCAAAATGTACTCAACAAAACAGGTTTTGTTGTTTTAATCAATTCCCTTTTCTGGGTGTAGAATTTGTTTTAGAGATAGTTAATCAACATTTCCGAATAAGTCTAAGAAAATACTTTGTTAAAAATGATGAACGGAAAAGTCTAGGATATTTTAATACAGTTTTCTGAGTTTTCTATGTTAAATAATAAAACCTTTAAACCAAAATCATTCACATTAACAAATTGATCGTACGATATACTCTTTCTAAAATAATCCTATTTCTTTTAAAATTAATTTCTACAAAGTTTGAAGAGTAATTTCCTACAATAAATAATTTGCATTCGCATTTTAAAAACATATTAAAATTTTACTTTAGGCATTCTGTAAGTAGTACAAGCGCTTTATAAACAGTAGAAAAGAAGTAGATTTTATTAAAGTACTTGAGTTTAATCTAGTAGTTTATTTATTACATAAAAAAATTCTGAAAGTACAATTAAATGGAAAATTTTAGTAGTGTCAGTGGGGAAAAAAAGTACATGTAAAATATAAATAAACTTACGATAATAATGAAAATAGAAAGTTTAAATTTGTAACGTTTTTCAAGTTGTAGTTAACAAATAGTTGTAAACGTGTTAACGCTTGATTCGCAATCAGAAAACTAACAGCAAAATAAGTATCTGTATTCTGAAAAATTATTTTTATGCAATCTCAAATGCGAAGACATATGTGTCTCGCACAAAGAGGTTCAACATATTTTTCCATTTGCGTCGATTTACTCATTATTAGATTTATCCTACAAGTAAGTTAATCTGATGCGACAGATAACATCACATTTGTAAAAAAAAGTACTATACTATTTTTTTAAACATTGCATTAAAAACAGCAGAAACATAGATTCTAATTTTAAAATAATTATTTCTTAAAATTTCTAAAAAATATGTATCGAAATTTTTTCACCTGAAACAAAATACTCCAGTAAAATTTAAATTTTGGTTAATTATTAGAAGTACCTTTAAAAAAGAATCCTTTTTCACACCACCCATAAAAGTTAAGACTTTTCTTTCTAAAATTCTACTACAACGGCTGATCAAATACAAGCATATTGCTAAATTAAAAATATTACAATTTATTTTATTAATAAAAAAACTTCGTAATTAAATATAAAAATTGTCATGATATTTTCTCTTATATGTGCTACTATGTGACAGAAATAATCATTTTGATAATGCGATCAATCAATTTTAACAAAAGGTCACATTCTGGAACAAAAGTAATTAATCATTGTTATGGATGAGTCTCCTGGGTAAAACTTATAGAAGTCAGAATTGATGACATCACATAAAGAGAATGAAACATATCCATTGTTGTATAACGGATGAATATAAATTTAGCTTTAGGTTCAAAGGAATCAAGGGAATCATGTTTTTGATACATAATAAAAAAAATACATTTTGTTAAATTTTATTTATTGTTTTAATTCTGAAAACCTATATTTAATTGTTTAAAGATATTTCTCATTACGAGAAAAATAAATATCAATAAATTACAAAAATTTCCAAAAATAATTTTTAACCATAATATGAAGGGTCGGAGCAAAAGAGTCCCAAGCCACATTTTTGAACTTCTGGGATATTTCAAATTGAAAATTTAATCAAATACTCAAATTAAGATATATAACCTAAAGTATTTTCGCCAATGTCTTAGTAATATTTGAGATATTCTGAGTAAGAATATGGCATTACTTTAATGATATTACCATTATGTTTTTTGTAAATTATCTATCGTCATTGGGGGCATAAGCATCTGGGGCAAAAACGAAACCTGTCACATATGCTGTCACCAAGTGACATTAGAAACAAATTATATGTTGTACATTATTATTAACAATATTAAGAAACACATTACAGTGTTATATTTATTTCACCAAAAATGTGGCTTGGCTCTTTCTTGCCCCGACCACCTCATATGTGTAAAGCACAATAACAGTCTTATCAGATGGAGTAATATTCATTTACTAAACAAATACTATAGCACTTTGAATAGGGCACAAACAATACATATTAAAAAGGAACAGTTTAAATTTTCCAAATTAAAAGAAAGATCATCAATTAACTCTTAAACTATGTTTTTAAAAACTGTAATACAAATCTCATTTTGATAATGAAAAATACTTAAAAGAAAAAAAATTGCTTAAAATTGGATATTAGACACTTTTATTGTAACAACACATACATTCCTTATAGCTCTTAAATGTAAACTATAAATTCAACTACTAGGTGTGAATATTTATAAAAACAAGAAAATTTAAATTATTTTTCTATAAACAGGAAGAATACTGCTAATGAGGAACAAAACATGGAATGAGTGTTTAGAAAAGACCCTATGAAACACCAGGAAGAATGTACAATTTACAACCTGTTATCATTAAAAGGTTGATCACCTCACGGCGATTTACTAATATAGGCAAGCATGAGGAAGAAAGCTTTTAATCTCCGTATAAGCGAAAGCTAGTGATTTATTTAACAAATATTTTTGGCAAGATTATTTTATGTTTATAGCCGGGAGAATTACTTTTTTTGAAATTACAGAAATGTCCAATTTATCAGCAGGGAATTTATAAATATATACATTGAAAACCACCACGTGAGTTAATATTTACAGCTTTATAGATTTAGTTCAAATCCCAGGGGGACAAAATAATTACCATTCAATTACATAAAACAAAGATGAATGGAAAAATGAAAATAAATCAACATAAGAACAGATTGTACCGATATATATTTAAAAAAGGAATAAAACCATATATATTTAACATACACCCGCATATACATACATATATAAATTCACATATATAAACACATACACACATGTGTACATACATACATACATACATATAAACACATACACGCGTGTCCATATATCCATATACACAGACATAACAAGTCAAAGAGCATCATACTGTTGGAAAACAGAAAGAAAGGATATAAATTTAAAGAGAAGGAGAAGGCAGGGTTTTTAAAAAATAATTTTCATTTATCTGAAAGAAATTAATTCATCAGACGAGAAACATGATCTAATGATTTCATTCTTCATTGAAATATCAATTTTAAAGTTAACATTGTCATGTTCGACAAATAAATTTTATAGACAAATATAATATATTAACATCATTATCATTAACATTAAAAGTAATACGGAATTGTTACTGTTCTGGAATTGAAATACGTAGCTTAAAATGTTTAATCGAGAATTGATAGCACCTAAAAACTGACATTCCTGTTTGAGAAAAGGGATTATTACACTATAAAACATGGTAGGAAACGTTTGTGAAAAGCAGTGACAGCAAAATGAATTTTGTTTTTAAAAATGCTTTTTTAAATCTAAAAAAATATATTGGTTTCTGGGGTTTCTAAAGATAAAGAACGTTTTTCGCAATCGTGGGTTACTCAGAAGTGGTTGTTGCATATTTTCGTACATGGCTGTATAATATTTTTGTAGATTAAGAAACTTTAGATTAAGAAAATAATGTGTCTTTTTTTTACAGCCAAAATCTGGTAAAGGTTTCAGCTGAAGTTCCGCACCCACTTTTTCTGTAATTTTGTGTTTATAAATTATGAAGGCCTACTTTTACATATTATTAATTAATATAAATAACGTTAATATAACGTTAACAATTTCATATTAACTGCATGGTAACTATTGTCTATTAGCTAATAAAATAAATTCTAAAGATGTCATTAAACGCTATAGACTTGCACTATTCAATATGATTAATGACGATAATAATCAACGTTTTTGTAAAATAAATATTTATATGTGTGTTTTTATTGTATCAAATTTTATTAAGAATAATCGCGACATCCTTAAACAGTATATTTTACAAAATATTATACAATCAGAAAACCTCGTAATTAGAAATCTTCATGGTTTTGGAAGCTTCTAGAAATCGATTATTGTAATTTTTTTTATATAAGTTTTAGGAAATTAAAAATCGGAAAAGTTACAATTCGTATACTTTTCCGATTTTTAATTTCCTAACTTATATATTTCAAAATTAATATTCGAAATTGAATATAAATTTTCAATATATACAGGTATATGATTATACATATTTTGGATTATGTGTTCAATTAGCCTGTTCGTATGAAATGAACTGGAGATCCACAGGCAGAACGTGACCGTATACTGTGTACCATTTTGTTAGAGAAACGAAAAAAAAAAAAAACTAAACATATATTTTTATAAAATTCGTTTTGTCAATAAATATTTTTTTAAGTCTCCACAATATTTTACAAAAGGAATGTTCAAAATTCTTAGTATTTAGCCAGCAAACTGATATCGAAAGTAGTGAAAAGATTTCCGACAAATCTCTTATGGATTGATGATACCTCTCAAAAATTGTTGGGCTGAAAGAAGCAACCCCCATCTATTGTATCACTAAATAGATGCAGAGAAAAACAAAAGTAGCCATTCTATTGGAAATTTTGTCTTCTTTGAATGTATGTTAAATGAATGTTTTTTTCTATACTGACATTGTATCAAACAATTTCTTTGCTATATTAAAGCCATCAATTAAAATGGCTCTATTACTAGAAGTGAGCGACTTCCAAACAGGCAACCCAACACTAGTTTACACTTAATATATTTATTTAAAAGAATTCAAATATATTTCCGATAATAGTAAATATATTTTTTTCACAGGTATTCAATTTACGGTCGTGGAAGAATGTGTAATACTGTACTAACTCTGCTGCAAATTCTCCAATAAAAATGTGATCGATACCAATCGATTAATAATAACGTTTACTAATCAATGATGTACTAAAATTGTGTGTAGAAAACGTATACCAAACTTTTACCTTTCCCATACTAATTCCTAACTTGATACCATATTTGAATTATTTGGTACATATTATCTTTGGATACGAAACAGGAAGGCATTCGCTGAAACACATCCTCTATTATATCGATTACTATCGATTAAGTTTGCAATACTTATTTTTTTTCCATAATTGCAAAACAAACGACAATGCAGGTAACATTTTAGGCATAACACAAAAACTACTTGACGGAATAATCTGTAATTTCCCATTCGCATTTTTGAAAGCATTTAGAAATCGAGTACTATTGTCTTTATTTTAGCTTACAACACATATTTTGTCGCTTTGAAATTTCATAATTTATATATTTAAAATTAATACTCAAACTAAAAAAGAATTATAAAAATTTAGCAAAAAACAATTTTTATAATATTTTATATTATTTTATAAATATGCGATTTCAAAAATTGCAGCTCATTTCGTGAGGTAGTTTTGAAATGTTTAAAAAAACTACCGGCATTGTAGCTATTAAAAAGAAATTTATCATTAAAAGCACCAAATATTTTAATATTAATAATATCTAAACTATTTCAACTAATGACTTCCTGCTTTATATTTGAAGGTAAAATTTACCAAACATTTTAAATAAGTGACAAAATTGGATTTCACCGTATTCAAAATTTCAAAGTTTGTTACAATTGTTATATTAAGTTGTTCCTCTAAGTTCTACGGTCTAACAAATATTAAAATAAGTCATTATTCCCAATCCAATCACTATTTTCGTGTTTCTGTGCGTCTATTTGTCCATGCAATAGATGAGGGGCTACGTTTTACTTTTTATTTTCTTGTTCACTGTAGCCCCATAAAATTGTATATTATCATTAAAGTGATAACTGATTCAAAAATGTCTTGCAGTAAAGTTTGTCCCATTATTTGTATATCATTAAAAATATATAGACGAATAAGTAAGGGAAAATATGCAACAAGCTTAGATTGATGTGAAGTAGGAGGAGGCATTATTGCATTAGAAATAACGAATATTTACTAAAGAGTTAACTATATTAAAAATTAAAGGCCGAATTTCTAAACTAAACTAAAATTTAACAATATTTCTGTTTATCTGCTAGGTCCATTCCCTCTGGAAATGATATGCATTTAAATAGTAAAAAATATATTAAAATATTTTTTTTTCTTACCAATTATACCGAACTGATATAAATATATATGTGGAAGGCAAAACAAAAATCTAATGAATATCATATGTTTATATCAATATTGTCAAATATATTATATAAATACTTATTCTTTCAGACGTTTGAATGAATTTAATCACGACCGATCAACAAAGAGGAATTTTTACAATTGGGAAGCGTGTTATATTCACCTGTTTTATTTACCTTCAAAGTTTCTCCTAATCTAAAGATCTTTGATTGCCTTCTGATACGTAGCTAACTAAGGTTTTGATGCTAAATTTATTTTTTCTGCAATTAGGATTATTACATTTGAATATCGAACTTAAATAAGAGACAAACATAGTGTATATGACAAAGAATACGATTCCACATTGTTGAGAAGTAGCGAAAAAGAATAAAATGATATAAACTACCACTAGAAATTATATCACCAATAGATAATTAGTCATTTAATTGAGACGTTGAGCACCAGAGTGGATTGACATCTCCCGATATGATTTCGAAAACAAACTTCCTTTCCAAAATTGTATTTTTTTTTTGTCAAACTCTTTTAACCCAATTTTGAAAGTTGCTTCTTACATTTCTGCCTTTCTAAGTTCAGAATAAGACATATTTTTAAAATATAAACCTTAAACAAAGCCACGTGCTCCACTCTTGCACTGGCAACTTAATATCCAAATTACATTGGACTATCTGTTAAACTGGTTGTATCACTTGAATAGTTTAAAAATAATTAAAATACCTTATACAGCCAATAACATACTAGTACAATGTTTTGACACTTCAAACTCATTTCTCCCAAAAATGTGGAATAGACCACTCTGGTTCTCAACGCCTCAATTTAGAAGACGTTTAATAAATGTGATGAACTTTATTGGTGGTATCAATAGTAACTTTGGTTGGATATAAATTCAAATGTTTTATTCTAATACTGTGTTAGTTACGAACCTGGTCGGTTTTCGAGTGCTTAAGATTTGGATATGCGGTTTTCGATTAAAAGATTTGAAAGGTTGGAATGTCCATGCGATGTGATTTACCTAGAAACAAATGTAGACTTATCCAAACGAGATACAGTAATGCCTATGCTGAAATAAAGAAGAGTAACTGCTAGAAATTATATCACCAATAGATAATTAGTCATTTAATTGAGACGTTGAGCACCAGAGTGGATTGACCTCTCCCGATATGATTTCGAAAACAAACTTCCTTTCCAAAATTGTATTTTTTTTTGTCAAACTCTTTTAACCCAATTTTGAAAGTTGCTTCTTATATTTCTGCCTTTCTAAGTTCAGAATAAGACATATTTTTAAAATATAAACCTTAAACAAAGCCACGTGCTCCACTTTTGCACTGGCAACTTAATATCTAAATTACATTGGACTATCAGTTAAACTGGCTGTATCACTTGAATAGTTTAAAAATAATTAAAATACATTATACAGCCAATAACATACTAGTACAATGTTTTGACACTTCAAACTCATTTCTCCCAAAAATGTGGAATAGTCCACTCTGGTTCAACGCCTCAATTTAGAAGACGTTTAATAAATGTGATGAACTTTATTGGTGGTATCAATAGTAACTTTGGTTGGATATAAATTCAAATGTTTTATTCTAATACTGTGTTAGTTACGAACCTGGTCGGTTTTCGAGTGGTTAAGATTTGGATATGCGGTTTTCGATTAAAAGATTTGAAAGGTTGGAATGTCTATGCGATGTGATTTACCTAGAAACAAATGTAGACTTATCCAAACGAGATACAGTAATGCCTATGCTGAAATAAAGAAGAGTAACTGCGCTGAAAGCATCGTAAATGAGACTCTTGAAATTAGAAAATTTTTCAGTAGTCCGACTTATGAAACAAATAATAGTCTATTAAGATATGCCAAGCATATGTAAAATTATAATGCACAGGTCCAACTGCTACGATTTTTGTCGCTATATTTTTTGAATAAAATATTTCCGTACTTTTTCTAAAATGCAGTCTACATACCACAATTACAATACTTCGTTTTCCTCTCATATTTTTAAGTTCTGCTTCTATTGATATACCAGAAGATTTACTTAAAAAAATAATATACAATATTGTTTTTTGAATAAGCAAAATGTCTTTCTATTTTCTTTTGTTTTGAATAGAGTATATGTTTTCAATTCTTTTCAGAAAATTCCTTACAAAATTTTGGAAGAATTTTTATTTAAACTATGTTCAAAATTAATATGAATTGTATTGTCCCGAAGCTATTTCCATTTCAAACATTATAAAAAAATAAATGACAAAAGAGAAACTTTTTTACAAATGATATTCTAAGTTCAGATAACACTAAAAAAGTAAGAAAAATAAATTATTAAAAAAATATAACAAAAAAATTCTATTAAAGTTTTTTTTTCAACGCCAAAAAACTTTCTATATTTTAAAAAACATAATATTAATTTAGGTTTATTAAGACATATGTAAAATATAAAACTTTTTTTTTTACAGCATCATGCTTTTCCTTTATCTTGTAAAGTGTAGTTATTTGTTTCAGAACACTCCTTCTACATTCTACAAATTATAAAGAATTTTTTAAGTGTATTCGAAAATTAATACGAAATATTAATGCCCGGAAGCAAATTTTATCCCAAACTTACAAAAAAAAAAAAAATACTTTAAAATAAATTGAAATGACAAAAAAATTAAATAAAAGATTATACGATTTTATTTTTTCTGTGGGCAAGATAATTTCAAATAGAAATTTTAAAAAATATATAAATCACGCTTGCAAAAATAAGTCAAACGGCAACGACCTTATTACTTATAGATGCTTCCGTAATATGTTTAAACGTCTCCACATAAGTGACCTTGTTGCAGTTGAAATGCAAGTGGTTATTCGTGAACAAAATGACCTAAGAGATTTAAACAGCTTTGTCAAGCTCTGTATTGGGAAGTTAAAGAACATAATCACAAAAAGACATACGAAATGCTCACGCCATCTCTATCGTTTTTTTCTGATTCGGCGGATGCATACAAAACTTTTAAGGATGACTAAGCTGGTCTCCAGATGGATAATAATATAAAAATAACGAAATTACATTTGTAAAACGACCTATTTTGGAATAATTTTTGTATCCTTCTTCATGAAAATTGATTAGGATGCATATATACAGGAACTTCGGATATTATAGAATAGTCCAGTAATGTCAAATACCAAGGTTTTTGTTTGGTAAAGTCCTGCCACCAAGCGGCAATTTCATAAACTACTTAAGTACTTTTCAAAGATGCCCACCAGAACGCACACTTCATCGGTGGGGTCAGGGCGCGTTGTGTGAATAAATATTTGTTTTTCGTCTTTGGAATGTTTCAGAACATAATTTTTCAATATTTCTTATTGATTATTACATGTAGTATTTTTACATTGAAATTAAAAATAATGTACAACGAAATACTTACAGTTTATGATGTAATACACGTTTTTTAGTTCACGATGCTAAGAAATTAACATAGAGTATTTTTTAACCTAACCGGCTGTATAGGGTTATATGGAATACCAATATCTCATTATACTAAATGATAATGGTGGCGCAAAGACAGATCCTTATATTTGTGATTTGTGCAAATCTGAAAAATAAACTGGAGTATATTGGCTGACTACCTAGTCTCTATAATTTGATCATGTTCTCTTCATACCATTACATCTGTGTTTTGCCAAATTGTGTTCGTTTTTTTTTATGTTTACCTCCTGCTCTATATTTCCCGAATATTTCACAGTACCATCAAAATACGTTTATTATTATTATTACTAGCTGACATGCCCGGCGTTGCCCGGGCCCGTGATAATAACTTTAAAAATAACTAAAATCAATGTTGAATGATTTTATATTTTTAAATGAAAATCTATCCAAACGAACTGAAGGACAGTCGTTATAGTTATTGCCGATTTGATGTCGATTTAATTTCTGAAGTTTTGATATATTAAACTTTCAATTCTGACCAAAAGTTCCTGTGGAAACCTATATAATATAAAGCGCTCCCCCACCTTTCCCATTTTAAACTCAAAATAATGTACAGTATTGGCCAATTTATTAGTCTAACTGAATCTGAAGATTGATGAAAATCTGTGCATCAGTTCTGGAGATGTAGTTATCGTGATAATAAGGAAAAATGTAGCATAGCAGCGCCACCTGTTGAGATAACTGCACCAAAACGTAATCAGCGTCTATTTATGTCAAGGTCTAACTGAATCTGAAGTTTGATGAAAATAAGTGCATTAGTTCTTGAGATGGAGCTATTGCGGAAATAGCGAAAAGTGCAGAATAGCAGCGCCACTTGTCTGGCGATTTTCACCAAAAACTAATCAGCACCAATTTATATCAGGGACTAACTGAATATAAAGTTATATTAAATTTCGTGCATTAGTTCTTGCCCACAAAATGTTTGTCACATACAGACAAACAGACAGACAGAGTCACAGACTCACAGACAGACATTTTATAAAAACAGTCAAATCGTGTTCAGGACCTTCTAAAACGTATAAATCCGTCGAAAACCGGAAGTCGAAAAATTTCATGAATCCAATACTTTCTTCTTGTAAATATGAAGGAGATTTAACTTCATATATTAGAATGCAATTTATATGTTAAATCGCCTCCCCCCCAACTTTATAGTATATGGTTCCTGTTTAATTTGAAATTTAATTGTCTGGTCACAAAATTATGTATTCTCGGTTCCGTAGCCTAAAATGTAAGCTCTCATTTTATTTTGCTCGTTAAAATCTTCTGACCACATTTTCATCTACTTTAAAAAAATAAATGAAAAGAAACTGCTTTGTGCCTAGCAACAGTTTGAAATCTTTGTTCACAGATTCACTTTACATCTGTATTTTAACGGATCATCATCTGATATCATTTCTCACGGCATATAAAAATTATTTCGTCTTATTATTATTCCCATGGCCTTTTACTTGCCATATATGGTATGCCGGCTTCTGTTTGGGATAATTTTAGCTCACATCTTCCTGTTTTAGATAGTAACCTTTTAGGGTGGGTTCCCTCAAAAATGTACCGGGTTCCATTATGCGGTTTTAATCGGACTGGCGTTAAAAATTCATAATTCCCCCCTGACGTAAACCCATTCACTTAATACTAATGGATAAAAACCACATGTGTCTCCTCGCTGTATTGTATCGCCAGAATAAATAGTTTTGGCTAATTTTATTGCTATTGTTTCGCCAATGCTTCATTCGAGCTGAGAAAGTTGTAAGAGTTCTCTAGACAGATTTAGCTCTTGCCCTGTGTAAGAAGAAGATGTAAAATTGCTTATACCTCCTCTCTAGCCACCGGCGATTGTTAGCCGGCCTTGTATTGCGATCTTCAACGAACCTGGATTCTACAAAAATAAACAGCTATGTGCAATCTTCGTCTCCTTTCATATGATTAATCACGGCTCTGACTTTTACTGTTTCCTAATTAAAAATACTTTAATCGAACTATAATTCCTGGGAGAACAAAATAACTTTCATATAACATTGGCGCTCAGGACCAGGAGCTTTCAAGGTTTTGCTAGAGAGGAGGGTAGTTAATATCTTCATGTTTCGAGAAAGGAGAACTCTTTTTAAAAAAAAAATTGCTACAAAAAGGAACTCCGAAATTTTACGAATGATGTTTTTATCACGACATACTATAACATGGAACTCCATATGTTTTAGTCATATCTCCTAGTGAATTTTTCCAAGACTGTTCTGCTACTACTGACCAGACTACAATTATGTCTATTTAAAATAAACTCTTCGCAGAAAAAGAATATTCTTATGGACTTACACATCATTGATAACACGCAATTACTGGTGAATAATATAAACAGTTACTGCCAACTTGTCTGTTATTTTTCACCGCGTTTGGAATATGTTCAAGCGAAAAAGGAAAAGCGAGCTGCTTCCTGCGATGGTGATTCACACATCCCGATGAAGCTTTGATTTCTCTCTCCAATTTTCCTGAACGGAGTTTTCTGCCAGACTCGAATTATGCATTTCATCTACAATCAGCCTTTTTATTTTTATCATCACCGCGCGGATTACTTTCTGATCGAAGCAACTAATTATGCTAGAATGATTCATTTCTCAGTGGACTATTTTGTGCAACGAATATACTTTTTATTTTATATGAAAAAAGTACTTGTCTCTGTAAAACAAAAAAAAGGGAAGAATTGACTTGCGTCATGAAGTATGTGCTTTTCAACGGACAAATGGAGCCATTTACAAAGAATATAGATATTTTGATTACTAGTGAATAAGCACAGATTTTCTCGCCCGATGCGGGAATGCACTAAACAAAATGTGCCACAGCTCATGAGAAATAAGGTTTCTCGTCTTCATTTTAAAAGTAGGTACTTAAATGTACACAGGTACTATAAATTTTTTTCGTAAAATATTATTTTTAATTTTTAACAGTTGACACAGCATTGAACTATTAATATATTCACTTGCATACTTACTACACTTGCTTTTACATATATTTTATAAAAAAAAGTGTGTTTCTGCTTCTATAGTTTAAAAAAAAAAGTTTACTTATAGTATATACTTTTAAGGACACTTCTGTCCAATTTTTTTAAATAATAATTACATTTTTCAACTTGATTAACCCTGAAAGTAAGTTTTTTTTTTTAATATATATTAATTTTGTGACTTTTGCATACAGTGGGATTCTTATGTTGAGATATTTTTTTTTGCTTTTGTGGTTAATACAAAGTAAACAAAAAAAGGTTTTATTTATTCATGTATTATTGTGTGATATCATATAATGTAGACAGATAGATATTTTTCTGCAATTTTCAGACAATAATTTGTTTCTATCTGCGATTGGTTTTGGTATAACTTAGTATCATTTGGCATTTAGTTTGAGAAATTAAAATAAAACAAAATACAGCAATTTTTAGTAAAATTTCGACAACAATATATAATGTATGTTTTTTTACATGTAGAATTCAATATTATAAGAAATTCACACAATGAATGCCTTGTGCCTTTTGTGCTCATTTACAGTAAGTTTTATTTGGTAATTTTATCAAATAACATTTTAGATATTTTTCCTTTTCGTGCATTTTATGTTATTTTATGTGTTTTTATATTTCTATTATTTTTAAAGTATATCATTTTAATCTACTTTATTTATTTTTGTGTTATATATATATATATATGTGTGTAGTCGTAGCTGATTTACGTCATAATATACTAGAAGTTCAATTCGGCAGCACTACTCATAGTGTTGTAATATTTTAGGAAGCTGAATATCCCTGCACGTGTGACACTTTTCATTATTATTAGTTAAAAATAAAAGGTTTCAGGTTAAATTTTAGCAGTCATAAAGGAAAATATGGAGTAAATTATAATTTAGATCCACTATTGCTAATGCAATTTGCATCTTTTCCACTCAGATCTTTTATGGTTT
The DNA here is from genome assembly GCA_963931845.1 of Maratus michaelseni. Taxonomy (NCBI): domain Eukaryota; kingdom Metazoa; phylum Arthropoda; class Arachnida; order Araneae; family Salticidae; genus Maratus; species Maratus michaelseni. The sequence continues at coordinate 347,239,321 of OZ007592.1, forward strand.
TCGTGGATTTATAATAGTAATTATAATAATAATATTAATGTGTATGACTGTCATCGCAGGTATAAAAGCTAATTTCTAAGTATTTTGCAATTTTCCTGTGATGGATATCATGTGTTGGTAAAAATCTTTAAAGACATTTTTTTTAATTCTCAACTTTTCTGAAAAGCTATAGTTTAAATATTTCTGCTTTTATTAGTCATGTTTATAGTTATATGGAACAAATTAATTTTTAGGTTTTAGAATTTAATTTTGCATTTATCTTGCTATCTCCCTACAATTTCACATAGAAACTATTAGATTTTACTTCGACATGTTTCTATTGAATTATGATATAGTTCTTCTACAAACTTTTCTCATTTCGAAAATTTTATTAAATGCATAATATTGGTAAAGGTCATTTCACAGTAGGATATGTTATTTTTTTCATTTCCTAGTGCATTTGTCATGAGTGTGGTTACTTCTGTCGTGGGACTATATTCTAGAGATAGCTCTATGACTGAATTTTATGTTTCATGTCTGAGTTGAGTAAACTGGCCACTTACTCTACTTGGATATGTAATGTGTTTACTTACACTCATGTTAAAAATATAGTAATATTAATGACACATTTACATATGTTTAACGTAGTATTTTTTAATACTTATAGGTTTTTGTTTCGTGGTAAGTTAACTTTCACTCATAGAGTATTTTCAGCGTTTTCTTTTTCACATTTTATGACAAGACATTTATTGATACAATTAAGTTAGCTTGCGTAGATTCGAGCATTCCGTGTTATCCATTTTGTCTCGCATATCTTCGACAGGGCTCTACACCTTTTTACACACACTCAAGATTATTCGGATGGATATATGGCGGCATTTTTCAACGATTTTCAAATTTTACAAACGCCTCGTTGGATTTTATCCTGACACTTGATATTTCGTGTGAGTGCTCGCTCGTATGCTTGCTATATTCTATATTGGGTACTGTTTTGATATTTCCTGTTTTACACTTTTTACTTAAATTTTGCTAAATTTTTTTAATTTATTTCATTCTTTTTGACTACTCACTGGATTTTGTGGGTGTTTGCTGATGCTTGAAGTTACAAAGTCTACACAGTACAAAGTTTTTTCTTTTTTCTTTTTTCATTTTCGAGTGTTAGTGAACATTTTCGGGATCCTCCTTCTCACCGTCCAGCTTTACATGCGGTTTCTTAGTTACAAAGGTTACAATGTTCTCTCTTCACAAAGTTGATACAAAGTTTTATTCTATAAGTACTGTATGTAGAATTGTTCGGTTACACACAGTTTTTCTACCATTTTTAATCTTTTTTAAATTCAACGACAATCACTTTATAGATACTGCAATGCTTATTTACATTTTTCTATTTATGCAATGTTTACCAGCATATATGTTAGGCCTTTACTTTTCTAAAATTTTACACAATATTTTTGGCGACTTTGTCAATTCAATATTTACTTATTATACACTTATTTGTAGGAGATGGTAAGATTTAAATTTATTTTGCTAACTTGCAAGTGTAATTTTCAGCATATTTGGCAATTTGTTCATTTTAATTGTTTTTAGGGCACAGTAATTACAGGAGTTATTTCTTTTATATGTACGATCACCATTCTAGTGAATTTGATAAATCCTTTAAATACTAATAAAATTTGATTTCACATTCTGGGATTTATCTATCACTTATCAAGACTACATGTGATTCGAAGTGGATGTGCTGGTGCAGGTAAGTTCATTTATAAATGTTAATTATTTATTTGCTCAACACTTCGTAAAATATTTTGAGGATTTTATTTTGAACTATTTGTTTTTTTAAATGTTTAAATGTTTACATGATTACACTTTATATTTTTGTTCACATACAATTTTTTTTTCACCAGTGTCACGGACATGTACAAGGAAACATTGAAAGTTTTTACATGCCGGACATGCATTCATCGAACCTTAAAAAAAAAAATATATATGTACACATGCAGTAGTTTCATTGGGATACTTTTGACTTGCAGATATACTCTTTCGCACACACACACACAAATCCTTTTTGCAGCCTTTCATATGACAGGTTTGGGGTCCCTGTATATGGTCAACGGTAGGTTTTGCAATTTTAACGTTTTTCTTTTTTTTTACACACGTATTTCTTGTTCTGTCATTTGTGCCTAATGAGCTTTCTGCTCTTTTCAAAATTTGTCATAAATTTCGTATTCTCGTCAAGGTTCACAGACCTTTTTATTTTTTTCATTGTTTTTATTTCTCTCATGCAATCAATATTTTCACAATTTTTAATTTTATTCAATTTGTATTATTCTATGCAATTTTTTTTACTTCACTATTACTTGTACTTGCCAGCCATCTTTCTTGAGTCATTTTGATAGGATACTCATATTATTTTCACAATATTTTGGAAACACATTTATACATCACTCTTGGATCACACATACCATTGAGTTTTCATTCCCTTTCTCTTTTCGTCATGTCTGATTTTGTTAGTTACACTAAAAAAAAGTTGTTTCTTTCTACACCAGGGTAATTCACGTAATAAGATATTTTCTTATTTACGATTTTGTTCAGTTTCTTAACAGGTGCACATCCCTTCTGCCTCTTACTGATTCGTGCATACTTCATCTGCTATTTTGCATGTCATGTCATGTAACACTAAAAATTGTCATACACTTTGTTTCCTTTTTCTGTCCAAAAATGACAGCTTATCCTGGTATACTTTTAGCCATATAAATAATGTATATACATTAAATTATGTTTCATTTTTAACTTCTCTTATTTACCTTATCTTAAAATATTTCTTTTTAAATTACAAATTGCATAAAAAAAAAAAAAAAAAAAAAAAAACAGTCATCGTCTTTTCTACAAATAGTTAGTTTTTTTGTTCTTGCTTTTGACCTTGTGGACTAGTTTGTTTATAATAAAAAAAAGAGAGAGAAATAATAGTAAATTTTCTTTGTGTCACATTTTTTTTTTTACCCGTGCAGTTGTGATATTCATACATGTATTGTTTTGTCCTCATTTCTTTTTCATGTCTCAAAATATTTTTGTGGTTGGAAGTGTAATATATCCAACTCTTCTAGCAATTAAAAAAAAGGAAGTTGCTAATTCTTGAATATGAAAGTTCAAGTATGAATATTTTAAAGTTTCTGGAAATTGATTGAAAAGAATAAAGAGTGCGCACTTAAAAAAATATATATATATAGTAAACAGTGAAACAAAAAAAAAGTACATCCAGAAACGATTGAACAGAGCTCATATATAAATAGTTTTCCAATGTAAGTGGTACCCATTTGGTTTATTCATGCTTACATGCATGCATACGTTATTGAGACATGATATAAATTTTTATTTGCATATTTAAAAAAAAATGTGTATGTCCTATTATAAGCATATAGATATATTTTATCCAGGGTTCTATTTGAAAAATTTGTTTATTTTCATTTGTGATTTATGTTGTGTGAGAGGAGACACACGTAGGTCATATACTTTTTTTTCCGGTTTTCGGGGAGATAATATATGAAGGAGATTTAACTTCATATATTAGAATGCAATTTATATGTTAAATCGCCCCCCCCCAACTTTATAGTATATGGTTCCTGTTTAATTTGAAATTTAATTGTCTGGTCACAAAATTATGTATTCTCGGTTCCGTTGCCTAAAATGTAAGCTCTCATTTTATTTTGCTCGTTAAAATCTTCTGACCACATTTTCATCTACTTTAAAAAAATAAATGAAAAGAAACTGCTTTGTGCCTAGCAACAGTTTGAAATCTTTGTTCACAGATTCACTTTACATCTGTATTTTAACGGATCATCATCTGATATCATTTCTCACGGCATATAAAAATTATTTCGTCTTATTATTATTCCCATGGCCTTTTACTTGCCATATATGGTATGCCGGCTTCTGTTTGGGATAATTTTAGCTCACATCTTCCTGTTTTAGATAGTAACCTTTTAGGGTGGGTTCCCTCAAAAATGTACCGGGTTCCATTATGCGGTTTTAATCGGACTGGCGTTAAAAATTCATAATTCCCCCCTGACGTAATCCCATTCACTTAATACTAATGGATAAAAACCACATGTGTCTCCTCGCTGTACTGTATCGCCAGAATAAATATTTTTGGCTAATTTTATTGCTATTGTTTCGCCAATGCTTCATTCGAGCTGAGAAAGTTGTAAGAGTTCTCGAGACAGATTTAGCTCTTGCCCTGTGTAAGAAGAAGATGTAAAATTGCTTATACCTCCTCTCTAGCCACCGGCGATTGTTAGCCGGCCTTGTATTGCGATCTTCAACGAACCTGGATTCTACAAAAATAAACAGCTATGTGCAATCTTCGTATCCTTTCATATGATTAATCACGGCTCTGACTTTTACTGTTTCCTAATTAAAAATACTTTAATCGAACTATAATTCCTGGGAGAACAAAATAACTTTCATAGTAAAGATAGAAGAAAGTAAAAAAGTGGAGAAACTGAAAATTGTAACTCAAAATTATCAGTTTTACAGGGCTTTGCAGTGTTTCGATTTTTTTTCAAATTTCCTCCCACATTTTGAAAGTAGATTTCTTTAACACCTTAAATATAAATCCACCTAAAAGATTATTGATTTAAAACAGTGGTACCAAAAGTAGAAAAAAAATCAAAAAATGTCCGAGCTTTCGCTTTTGTAATGTGGATTTGGTTAAAACAGACGTTTTCTTGTAACATATGGTCATTCTAGATCTTTGTTTGTATAGTTATCAATAACATTCGAATATGCTATGCATAAGTTTCACAGAAGATAGCATAAAACGTAAGACTTAGATAATACAATATTAATTTCGGAAACTGTTTCATAATTTTTATGTGACGCATGATTTTCTATATTTTATTTTAAAGTTTCAATTCGCTCAAAGGAAAATATATGACACGTCTTCATAAAAAAAAAAAAAAAACATTCCAGAAACTAAAAAATATGTTCCTTCCTTTTAGTTTCATTTAAAAGTACTATCACGTTCCGTTGATAAATTATCGCAATAAAGTCATTTCAACTGCTTCTAGTTTTCAATTTAAATCTTAAATCGGTTTTACAACTGAGAAGAATAGTAAAAAAAAACAGTGCTAGGAAAAAAAAATTGGAAAAACTATCTAAATTACTTATTGCATTTTGCCACACGAAATAGTTTAATGTTCATCAGATGGAACTTTTCACACCAGTAGTTTTAAGCTTTATCAATAAAGAATGAATTCTCACGTTCACTAAAATTGTGTACCCCATATTTTCCTTTATAAACCTTAGGATGTTACGAACGCTCTAAGTGCGTCCATCTTATCTTATACACCAACGTTACGGACGCGCTGCAAGCGTCTATCTAAATATCAGAGCCTAATTACCAACGTGGCAAACTTGAACCAGTAAAAGATGGAATGCTAAATGAAAATCGTTATAACAAAATACATTTAAAACAAGTTGGAAATTGTACGTCAAACGTGACAAATGAGGTGCGTTCGTACCATAGCTAGTTATATAAATATTCAGATCTTCTTGATTTTTAATTCTGTGAAATGAATTATATCGTCTGCAGATTAATTTCTGTAATAAAATAAATATCTCGGTCGCTTGACGATTAAACCTCGGAAGCTCCTATAACAACAAAGAACCGATTTTTTTAAAAATAATTCACATTTCTTAATAAATATTTTTATTAATATTTCCTAAATTTTGATACGATTTTCATAAAATTTGAAATGTCTCGACAAATTTCTGCAAAGATAATATATCTAAAATTTCAAACCATTCGGTGGGGTAGTTTTTGCGTTGTTATATGCGGACGGACGGACAGACGGACGGACCAAGCGACGACAATAGGTTCTACGTATTTATATAATTACGAACGCACCTAAAAACAGTGGTATGAAAACTTCTTCCGACTAACTTTTACGTGTACATATTTCATGTATAAATTCAAATTTGTTTTATTTTTTATTAACATATACAACAACAAGTTGGAAATTGTACGTCAAACGTTACAAACGAGGTGCGTTCGTACTATAGCTAGTTATATAAATATTCAGATCTTGATGATTTTTAATTCTGTGAAATGAATTATATCGTCTGCAGATAAATTTCTGTAATAAAATAAGTATCTCGGTTGCTTGACGATTAAACTTCGAAAGCTCCTATAAAAAGAAAGCACCGATTTAAAAAAAAAAATCTAATTTCTTAATAAATGTTTTTATTAATATTTTCTAAAGTTTTGGTTCGATTTTCATAAAATTTGAAATGTCTCGACAAAATTCGGCAAAGATAATATATCTTAAATTTCAAACCATTCGGTTGGGTAGTTTTTGCGTTGTTATATGCGGACGGACGGACAGACGGACGGATCAGACAACGACAGTAGGTGCTACGTATTTATATAATTACGAACGCACCTAAAAATGCTATAGCAGAGCAATGAGGCAGATTTTTAATGTTTTCCGAGCGTTACTTGGAGAAGATGGATTCAGGAATGAAAATGATCATAAAAATACATAGGCACACAAACGCGCTACCAACTGAGCTACCGAAACAATACCTAGCGTAATAGTTCTTTTTTTAGGCTAATTTTCTTTAAAATAATTTATCGGATTATTTTACATTGATTTTATACATCGTCAAAATAAGGTATGATTAAGAAATTATGTGTTGTTACAGCTATCATGCAGATTCCCGATATCGTAATTAAACAAATATATATATATGGATGTTTGATTTCATTCTGTGTGACGTTAAACAACGTATTTTGCGTAGACTTTCATTTCAAAGTCACTGAAATACAAATAGCTTTTCATGAGATTTTCTTCTTGAAACATTTTCTTTAATCACGAGGTGAATAACAAACAATAAATATTATACAATGACAAAAAGTCTGTAAGCTGAACCATATGTATAAAAAATATTTTAATATGAGCATATGTATTATCAGTATTAGTTGGCAGGGCGTTGGTGCGCTGAACCAGTGACCCACTTTCGAACCCTGGCCTGAATATATTTTCACTCTGCTCGTTTTACGATCTTTCAGAAATGTGAATTAATTATAATAATATTCACGTAATTAAAAATTTAGATTTATTATCTCTCGAGCGTATCGCATCGCTTAATGATTACATTAATAAGTTTTTTTTATAATATTTTAAATGCTTGCTTAATGCGTTATCACAGTACATCAATTTGAAGATGTCATAAACAAAATAACAATAATAGTAATACTAAAGAGGGAAAAAAAGAAATAAAGACAAAAAAAAAAAAAAAAAAAAAAAAAAAAAAAAAAAAAACGAACACACCCAAACTTTCAAAAATGTAAATTTTTATATGACAATAAATTCAGTAGTAATTATAAAATACAGGGTGTTTCACAAAGGACCCCTAACTTTAAAAATCAATAACCCGGAAACGGTGATAGATAGAAACGTGAAACTAATGGTATGTTTATTAAAAAAATCGTAAGAATCTTATACGTAAGTCTCAAAATTTAGTTAAAAATAGCACCGATATATGGCACTGAGAGCGTTAAGAATCCTTCTAAGTAGATTTCAGAAGCATATAAAGATTAGCCGTCGAAGATTTCGCCATTGAAATCTGACCGCTATTTTCGTATAGTGAAAATAATTCGCATCGGCCACGTTGCCTGTCTGTTGAATTTTTTTGAAAAGCTTACGAATTGTTTTCCCATCTGGGCCTTTTGCGACTTGAAATCGCGTTTGAAAACTTCTCCTTGTGGCAGTAGGACTCTGATTTAATCGGTAGTACTCCAGCACAATAAACACACGTTCCTCCACGGTATACATCACTTTCCGAATTATTTTCACTGTACGCTAATAGCGGCCAGATTTCAATGACGAAATCTTCGACAACTAGTCTTTCTATGCTTCTGAACTCTCTTTAGAAGAACTCTCTTTACAGCATTGTATAAAAAATGTTCATGTGCAAAAATAATTAGTAAATTTTAAAGTAAAATTATAATATGAAATTTTAAAATTGCCTTAGAAGGAATATACATTTCAGCCAATTTAGTGCACTTAATAGTGATTCTGTGATGTACGTAAAAAAAAATATTATGTCAATCCATAATTTAGTAAATGCATGTAATTTCATTTTTTATTATGGAAAGAAAATCGATAAAGAAACGTAAACCTTTTGCAAAAAAAGATATGCTAGGAATATTTAATAAGGAAAATGTTTTAGTAATTTTAATTTTTTAAGATAATGACTTATATTATTTTTCAAAAGTAATGTTTTTGTTTATTTTGGAAAAAAATGTAATATTTTATTTATATTATTAAAAAAATGCTTTTGTTGTTTGCTCTATTTAAAGAACAGAGAAGAAAATAAATCGTAATGATCTATAATATATTTTATTTGTTCTAAAAATGTTTTTTCTAAAACCAAATGAGAAAAACCTACTTTATTAAAATATTGTAATTTTGTTTTTTATCATTTTTATACTGCGTTTAAAAACGCTCATTATATGTAGAATGGAATTTTCTTTTCTATGTTGCTATTAAAATGTATTTTCAGGAAGTTTATAATGAATATGTACTTTAAAAGCTGAATTATTAATATTGTTATAGACTAGTTATTTTAATAATGACATGCTCAGTAAATAATAAATTTTAAGAACTTGTTTTAATAATAACTTTTGGGCTAAGTAAATTTAACTAGCATTAATTTGACTTTAAGCTTGGTTTTAAATTAATATCTTTGATTGTTTCGATAAATGAAAGCTATCTAATATACTTTTTTCTTTATCTGAGAAGTAAATCAATTATGCATATTTATTTAGCTTAGCCGTAAACAAAATTTATTTATTTTTTATCTTTATTGCTTTCGAGTGAATGTTTCAATAAAATACAATATTTGCATTAAAATAAAAATATTTTTTTTATTATTATTGAATCAAGACAAAAATTATATTACGAAACATTTTATACCGATTTTTTTTTCTCTGTGATTGGTTATTCCGCGATTTTTACAGGTAAGGGAATTGTAACAATATTTATTCACCCCACGATTGTGGCGATTACGGTCTCCAACCATATCATTGCTTTACATTACTATGGATGTTTTCGTACATATATATTTTTGCCAACTCTCCCGTTTTCTACGGAAACTCCCGTTCAAATAAACATATTATTTAAAATAAACATATTTGAATCAGAAGTTTTTTTTAAATTTAATTAATTCAAGTAGTACAGTTTAATATCAGTTAATTTAGAATTTTTTTCGTAGTTGAACACCACTACCTTTTTTAATGCGTTCACATTAATATATGAATATTTAATACTTTTGCTTAATACCGAAATTTTCAAAAGAGTAGCAGAAATGGTATATTATCTTATGGATGCTGTTTAAAAATAGTAGAAAAAAGAAATTATTAAGCAATGAAGAACTGACCTATTTTATTTATTGAAACATAACGTTTAATACTTTTGTAACGTAGCACGCCACATAACGTGTTTTTTTCTAGTGTAAAATAATTCAAGATCATTATTTAAATTATCTATTTTTTACAGTAACTTTTGTACAATTGTTTTATGAGAGTTGTTTTATAAATGTACTCTATAAAATCAGTATATATAGAATCCCCACAACATCACACCCACACTTCCATCCCGAACTTTGGTTTAATTTTCGAAGCTAGCAGTTGTAATTTAAACGTGTGTATTGTTGAAATAAGATGTTATGTTATAGATATATAATATACATGAATTCTTTGTAAAACATATTTTATGAATAATTAAAAAAAATTAACGGCACATAAATAATGAAACTGAATGAATTTTTATATAATACTTTTTAATAAAACATTTAAAATAATGTTTTTAAATTGTAAATATTTAGAAAGATTCAGCGATTTAATACCCTTGTACAATAAGTATAATCGACTCAAAATATTTAAGTATGAAATCTAAAATTTATATAAGCTAATAGCAATTATTGATCTCAGCATACAAAAACATTCAAATTGTGCAATTTACAAAATGGATTCAACATACAAAAGGGGGGAAATGGGGAGGAATATAAAATTTGGTTAGAACAATTTATAAAGCTCTCAGGCTACAGAAAGACATAAAAGTATTAGATTGAAAAATATATAAAGCTACATTCTATAAATGAATATAGTAGTATAGTTTTGAAAAAAAAAACAATTTTATATAAACAACAATAACTTAGTCATTTTGCAAACCGATTCAAGTACCATAGATCAGTTTGTAGAACACGATATTTTAAAATAAGAAAATCGCCTTCATCTTATTGACTGCTGGAAGAAATATAAATTCGTTTAATTATTTTGAGTTAGCAACATTCACCAACATTTAAGACTTTTAAAGGTAGACATTACAAAATGCAATCAGTGTTTAAATTTCGATCATATTATAGTTAATTATTTTACAAATATTTGTGAAATTTTTAAATACATGCTTAGCTCTTTTTTCTCAAAAATATAACATATAATACAATTAAAATTTAGGAAAAATAGCATGTTTCCTACCATTTTTATCTGCAATGAGGCTAAAAAATCCGAAGCCTCGTGTTAGCATTGATGCGTAACGTTTCTTTCTTCTTCTCCACCGTATCCCCACCACGGTTAGAACGTTTCTGATCTTCGTCTTCGGAAAATGTATATAAATTTATACATTATTGTACAGTTATACATTATGAGCTAATGATAGAATTAATTAAAGTATTGTAATTATGAGCGGTAAGAAATTGCGATTTTAAATTTTAGTTATATTAGAACATCATTTTAATTCGACGTTATATTTATTTAAGAGAATTTTAACACATGGGCTGAAAAGTTCCCGGTCTGGCTCACAGATGTCGTTGCAATCGCCGAACCGATGCTATTTTTAGTAAATACTAACCTTTAAAAGGTAGCAGAAAAAATATTATGATGATTCGCCGTGTGGATGAAACGTTAGAGTGGTTTTAGTTGAACGACTTTGTTGATAAACAAAAAAATGGATAAACAAGAATTTCAAGAATTGTTATTTGATGGGAAAAAACACCGTTCAAACAAAAGATTGGCTTGATAAGCGTTATCCGGACACTGCACCAGGTAAATCAACCATTATTGACTGGTTTGCTGAATTTAAACGTGGTCGTACGGACACCCGTGATGCACCTAGCAAAAGAGGTGAATACTCCGGAACACATAAAAAAAGTCCACAAAAACGTTTTGGGGAACCGCAAAGTGAAGTTTCTGGAGATAGCTCAGACTCTGAAGATATCCAAGGAACGTGTAGGTTTTATTTTGAATGAACATTTGTCTATGAAAAAGCTGTTGTCAAAGTGGGTGCCATGCATGTTGACTTTTGACCCAAAACAACAACGAATCGATGATTCTGAGCACTGTTTGGAGCTTTTTCGTTATAAAATTATATTATTTATTATTAAATTATTATTATTAAATTATTATTATTATTTATTTATTAAATTATTATTATTATTTATTTATTAAATTATTATTATTATTATTATTATTAAATTATTATTATTATTATTATTATTATTATTATTATTATTATTATTACTATTATTAAATTATTATTATTTATTATTAAAGTTATGTTATTTATTAAAGTTATAACGTTATATTAAAAAGTTGTGTTTTCTTTATTAGACCGGGAACTTATCAGACCATGTCTTACATAGGAGGCGTAACCTACCTCGTCTCCCCTTGATGAGCCGCCCCAGCCTTATATCCCTTGTAGGCTTAGATGCCATTTTGAAGCCAATATTTTCCTAATCAACTAGACATAATTATGTGTTACTAGACGTAATTATGTTTATCATTTTAAAAAGAGAACTCCTTTCACAACATTTTATTAACAAAACAATACAGACGGCACCTTTCTGATCTATATGAATGTCGCAATGATAACTGCATTCCCCTCATCTGCAATTTTTACTACTCAGTCAGCACAGAAATGAAGGAGCCTTTTTTTACATACTTTCTTTTAACTTACATTTCTGTATCTATGTGGCAGACAAATCTTGTGACTCATTTTTCACCCACTTGCTGTTGACGTAGGGCTTTGAAATTTGGAATATACAATACGTTTGGAATATACTATACGTTCAAACAAAAGATTGGCTTGATAAGCGTTATCCGGACACTGCACCAGGTAAATCAACCATTATTGACTGGTTTGCTGAATTTAAACGTGGTCGTACGGACACCCGTGATGCACCTAGCAAAAGAGGTGAATACTCCGGAACACATAAAAAAAGTCCACAGAATCGTTTTGGGGAACCGCAAAGTGAAGTTTCTGGAGATAGCTCAGACTCTGAAGATATCCAAGGAACGTGTAGGTTTTATTTTGAATGAACATTTGTCTATGAAAAAGCTGTTGTCAAAGTGGGTGCCATGCATGTTGACTTTTGACCCAAAACAACAACGAATCGATGATTCTGAGCACTGTTTGGAGCTTTTTCGTTATAAAATTATATTATTTATTATTAAATTATTATTATTAAATTATTATTATTATTATTTATTTATTAAATTATTATTATTATTTATTTATTAAATTATTATTATTATTATTATTATTAAATTATTATTATTATTATTATTATTATTATTATTATTATTATTATTATTATTATTATTATTATTATTATTATTACTATTATTAAATTATTATTATTTATTATTAAAGTTATGTTATTTATTAAAGTTATAACGTTATATTAAAAAGTTGTGTTTTCTTTATTAGACCGGGAACTTATCAGACCATGTCTTACATAGGAGGCGTAACCTACCTCGTCTCCCCTTGATGAGCCGCCCCAGCCTTATATCCCTTGTAGGCTTAGATGCCATTTTGAAGCCAATATTTTCCTAATCAACTAGACATAATTATGTGTTACTAGACGTAATTATGTTTATCATTTTAAAAAGAGAACTCCTTTCACAACATTTTATTAACAAAACAATACAGACGGCACCTTTCTGATCTATATGAATGTCGCAATGATAACTGCATTCCCCTCATCTGCAATTTTTACTACTCAGTCAGCACAGAAATGAAGGAGCCTTTTTTTACATACTTTCTTTTAACTTACATTTCTGTATCTATGTGGCAGACAAATCTTGTGACTCATTTTTCACCCACTTGCTGTTGACGTAGGGCTTTGAAATTTGGAATATACATGTATTTCCGAGGGTAAAACGTCAATTGGACATTATTGTTTAAAAATTCAATCCCTAAAACGGGTCAACGCTGGCCCAAAACTTGCATTTTCAACATAGAAATAACGTTACGATTGTTTAATTGAAAAAATAGCTCCATTGTTGCAACATTCATCCATTTTCACTACATTGTTGGCCGCATCGTTATGACGTCAGCATTGAGCGACGCACACATATGTGCATTATAATATAAGTTGATTTTTTGTGAATTTTAATGAAAGCATGTTTTTTTTAAATTACTTTTAATTAACCATCATAAACACTTACATTTAATTATTTAATATTAATTTATGATTTCATATGTGTAATAAATGTATTGTAAAAATTTCAGTTTCATTCTGTTTCTTTATGTTTTTTTTTTTTTTTTTTTTTTTTTTTTTTTTTTTTTTTTAATTAACATAAGTTTATGTCAATAAACAAATATTGAGAATTAAATATTAAATATTGCAATCACTTTGTGTCTTTTGATTCATTTCCTTGAAGAATAGTAAACTAATGGGTACAACTATATCAGTTAAAGTAATTATTCTTATTAACCCTCTCACAGACACGCCCGTTTTAAAATGTTTACATAATTCCTGATAATTCCATAATAATGTTTACATACTCCAGGTTTCACTGCAATACAAGCATTATTCAAATTAATATAATGATACGGATATCATGCAGTTTTAATACATTAAGCAATGATTAATACTCTCAAAGATGACATTTATATACATAATTACGTTTTTTTACATAAAATATTGGAATAATTATAATTTTTTAGCATTTAAAATAAAATACAGAGGAAATAAAGTTACAGAGAGTTAAAATCAGAATGTGATACATTCTAATCTTTATTATTATTTTAAAATGTTAGTTTGTAAAATTCATTCCAAATAGTTAAGCAATGTACTATTCATAATACTTTTATATTAAAAATTGATTATATTAATTTCGGCCAACATATATGACAGTACCATTCCGCAATCTACTACTATTATGGTTGTTTTGACTTTCTTTTCTATATTCTACCAAGCATTTAATAAAATAGCATCGCAATAATAGTTGTATTTTTATTTTCGAAAATAATTTTAGTTTCCAAATAGTTAAAAAAATCATGTAAATTAATTTTAATTAAAAAATATATAAAACTTTCTGCCAAAAAAAAAATATATATATAAAATTTCGTTCAACAATCTGTATATATTTTATACTTAACTCTAATAAAAATATTTATATAATCAATGAACTATTTTTGTATATATGCAATGCTTTCTTCTAAAAAGAAATTTTCTTTATAAAAAATAGGTCTAGCAGCTTATCCATGAAATACATAGTTTTTGTTGTTACAAAATATTACTATAAAAACTTGAGAAACTTAATGACGCGTAGCTTAAACATGAAGATTTAAAAAAGAATTGACTCAAATTTAATAGATTTTTTAATCTACCTTAACACCTTTTTTTTACTAAGAAAATAATTTTTCACACACTTGACTAATTGGTGAGGTAAAAATAATGACAGATTTAGTACTTCATACATCATTTAAAGACGTAATAAAATAATTTTTATTCTTTGTCAAAACATTTTTTTTTTCAGTTACAGACAAGATTTTTTGATCAGTGCTAGAAATGCGTTAATGTTAGAAATTCTAAAAAAGAATTCTTTTGAATATATCGAATAAATTTTATTAATAAGAATTTCAAAAGTCCTGAAAACGTTCATTTTTTAGCTAATGAATATGTTTCTTTTTTTGTGAAAATTTAACGTTTTTATTCTAACGCGAAAACTAACTAAACGATTAAATTGTAAAATTTTCTTAAAAATATTTTTTACTTATAACCTTATGTCACTAATTCGTCTTCTGTTTTTAATGTTAAATGAAAACAAAATAATAAATAACATTTCGGATAGGAAATGATTGCATTTTATTCTGTTTGCAAATCATATAAAAATTATTATAATAAAACAATTAAAAGAATTAAAATTCATGATAGAATATTTTTCAGGAACTTTTAATTTATTAAATATTATAAATTTCTAACTTGCAAACAACAAACGATAAAACAACAAAAAGGAAAATATTAAATTTTACGACTAACGTAACAGTAAATTTACTATACGGATTTTTGATAAGTAATAAACGGTAAAGAATATTATTAAATAATTTTAAAATTAATCGGCAATTAATTACATTTTTATTAATTAATTATTAATTATTATATATTTAACGTCCAATATAATTATAAAATATTAGTTTTGCTTGTAAACTAATATATTGCTGTTTAGCATATTTGACATTCGTAATATAAAAAATTGGCTTTGAAAAAATTACATTTATATTTTATCAGAATCCTTTTATTTCTATACGGTAGATTTGAATAATATATGTGTATCTGTATATACATAATTACTTATACACATTTACATCATGAATTGAAATTACTTAGTTTTAACCCCACAATTACCAGAAAGGCAAAGCAAAAATTAGTAAAACATTTGATGAAAAAGTTAAATAACACAAAGTTACATATGCGTAAAGTTGGAACTGAAAGCATTTTTAATCAAATAATAAATAATAATAATCAAATAATGAGTATAATCAAACAATAAATAATAATTTAAAACTTTATCAAATTTATCAAAAAGTTGTTAATTGACTAAATGCGTTGTATAGTGGTGAAGGATTTTGTTTCGAAGAACTACAATATGTTGTTTTCTCTCCTGCAGTCACCATTTTGAATCCTCACTACTTAGCCTTCCACAATGCAGCGCGTTGCCGCAAGGGTTGCCGCAAAAATTGGTGGAAAATCCTTAACTATCTGTATTATATATATATATATATATATATATATAAAAATTGTACTTTACGAATACGTATTAATATTTTTCGTCATGTTCTTAAATAAAAAAATATGAAGTATGATAACCCCGTCAATAATTTATGGACACTTTGTGTATTAAAAGATATTAGCACGTAAAATATTTAAATGTTTTGAAATATTGATATATATCTTTTGAATATTTTCTGAAACATTTCAGGTACTTTTAATATTCTCTGTACGCTGATTTTTAAAAAAAATGTCGGGCTTTCTCCTCTTTCACATGAGTTATTATTATTATTATTATTATTATTATTATTATTATTATTATTATTATTATTATTATTATTATTATTGTTATTATTATTATTATTATTATTGTTATTATTATTATTATTATTGTTATTATTATTATTATTATTATTATTATTATTATTATTATTATTATTATTATTATTATTATTATTATTATTAGACAAAGCCGAGATGGATAAACAAGAAAATAACACAAAGGATGTGGCAGAGTTAAAAATAAATATTCCAAACATATGTTAAAAATAAGCTGTATATTACATTTTATTAATTACTCACGTTTGCTGTAGTAGCCACAAAGTTTAATATTGTTATAATGTTTTTTCTGCTTTTTGAAGAAACATGTTTACTAAAAGACAACAATTTATTTACAGCAGTAGGCGGGGAATTAGCAGTGAAGCGAATGGATTTAATGCAGACGATCCGAACTAAGATTACTTTGAGAAAGACTGAGAAGGGAGAAATCCTTCAGATAAAATTAAATTCAAGTCACTTATGGCTGCATGTGACCTAACCGCTCATTCAGAAAGAACTAAAGAAGTTATCTTTAGCAAATAATAATAATATCCTATGAATGGAATCCCCTAAATTGCGATGTTGCTTTTTATTCGAAATAGAAAGTGCAACTTCTTACGAAATATGAGAAAACTCCTAGCCGATGACTCTATCCAAACTGTTAGTCAGAAACTCTACTTGAGGTTAAAACGTGGCCCAAAATACTCGACGGAACTAAATATCTCGTGAGCGAAAAGCGTTCCAAATCCACTGACTCCAATTACGAACGTATTACATATAGGTACTACACTACCACAGTTACCTAATTAACATATTGTTGCACAAATAATCGTGACAACCAGGTTCCTGGAGATAAAGCATACGTAATTTACGAAACTTAGATACATGACAGAATAAGACTCATACACGCACAAATGTTAAGATTCAGGGCGCCACGATCGCCCGCAAAATCTTAAAACTCTCTCGTCCACTTGAGTGCTATTTTTAAAGAGTAGATAGGCACTGCGCCACCAGCTTCGACATCGTTTTTTTTAAGCAATTTCAGGATTTTTGAATACTACTGTGATATATAACACATGGTAAGTTCCCGGTCTAATAAAGAAAACACAGCTTTTTAACAAAATTTTATAACTTTATAACTTTATAACTTTAAAACTTTAATAAATAACATAAATGTAATAATAAATAATAATAATTTAATAATAATAATAATAATAATAATAATAATAATAATAATAATAATAATAATTTAATAATAATTTAATAATAATAATTTAACAAATAAATAATAATAATAATTTAATAATAATAATTTAATAATAAGATTGTTAAGATTTGAAGATATTGATGTTAAGATTCAGGGCGCCACGATCGCCCGCAAAATCTTAAAACTCTCTCGTCCACTTGAGTACTATTTTTAAAGAGTAGATAGGCACTGCGCAACCAGCTTCGACATCGTTTTTTTTAAGCAATTTCAGGATTTTTGAATACTACTGTGATATATAACACATGGTAAGTTCAAGGTCTAATAAAGAAAACACAACTTTTTAACAAAATTTTATAACTTTATAACTTTATAACTTTAAAACTTTAATAAATAACATAAATGTAATAATAAATAATAATAATTTAATAATAATAATAATAATTTAATAATAATAATTTAACAAATAAATAATAATAATAATTTAATAATAATAATTTAATAATAATAATTTAATAATAACAATTAAAAAAATAAATAATAATAATAATTTTATAATAAATAACATAATTTGTATAACGAAAAAGCTCCAAACCATGCTTAGAATCATCGATTTGTTGTTGTTTTTGGTCAAAAGTCAACACGCGCGGCACCCACTTTGACAACAGCTTTTTCATAGACAAATGTTCATTCAAAATAAAACTTACACGTTCCTTGGATATCTTCAGAGTCTGAGCTATCTCTTGCAACTTCACTTTACGATTCCCCCAAACGATTTTGTGGACTTTTTTTGTGTTTTCCGGAGTAACCACCTCTTTTGCGTGATGCATCACTGGTGTCCGTATGACCAAGTTTAAATTCAGCAAACCAGTCAATAATGGTTGATTTACCTGGTGCAGTGTCCGGATAACGCTTATCAAGCCAACCTTTTGTTTGAACGGTGTTTTTTCCCATCAAATAATAATTCTTGAAATTCTTGTTTATCCATTTTTTTGTTTATCAACAAAGTCGTTCAACTAAAACCACTCTAACGTTTTATCCACACGCCGAATCGTCATCGCCTTTTTTCTGATACCTTTTAAAGGTTAGTATTTACTGAAAAAAGTATCGGTTCGGCGATTGCAACGCCATCTCTGTGCCACACCGGGGGCTTATCAGCCCATGTGTTATGGATTGCCTACATATGAGAGCGGCGACATATTGCATGTAAAATTTGATTGTTTGAGACGATTTTGGTCAGAAACGAATCGCCAAACGAGTCTTCTATAATTCTCGAATAGGCCATTATCGCAAAGCTAATGTATTTATCATCTAGTTGAACGCATAACGGCGAGTATCGCCAAATTCTGGAATGTAGGTTTATAATATATTAGACAAGTACTTCTGTCTGAGTACAGTCTAGACAATGGACATGCACCCTATGCGTATGTCACCACTCTAATTTAGAGGCACACTGTATATATAATATTTGGTCTACGTGATCGTTGGGGGGGGGGGGGGTCCATGAAATGGCAAGTTATTACAGGATGTCGAAAATCTTTATGAATGATACACTGTTAAAAATCTTCAGCTTTTGCTGCAGACATACTCCACCGCTTTTAGAGAAAACGGTTTCTTTACTACATTATGAAGCATTTTCATTGGTGAAATAGAGATATTCTATAAAAGCGGTGGAATGACTATGCGGCAAAAGCTGAAGATTTTTAACAGTGTAGTGTGTTTCCTTCAAAAAGTGCGATATGAATTTGACATAGGTCTGTGAAGTGCTTGATAAATATAGTAATTCAGTGAACAATAATGGTATTTTGCTTGGAGTGGATACCTTGTATTTTTTTTCTAGTTTATTTAAAATATTTTTAATTTATAACTTTTCTTCCCCAAGCTTTTTCTAATTTCCAAAGAATGAATCCCGCCAAAGAAAACGTTTGACTCTCTATACGCACGCAAATGTAGTCGTTTTCCCATATTTATTTCAGCATAAAAGCGCATGTAACTGAGCATAGAGTGTACGTCCTGAGATGACGACATCACATTCATATTGCCGAGTGGTAAGATAACTGTGAATAATCTTATCGTAATTGGTTTAGAGTCCACAGATATCAAGTAAGTAGATCAATTTATTTTTTTGAGTTTTAAATGCAATTTACACAGAGAAGCAGAACTTAATCATGTTGTTTAAAATTCAATAAACAGTGTGAATCATAGTACTACAGTCATAACAAGATAATTTGCCAAGCTTTAGTTAATATTTTAGTTCTTTTTTTAGACTGGAATGTTTGTTTACACTGAACTTAAGATATTGACAGTTGACATTTTTCCTTTATATATATATATATGTATATATATATAATATGTTTAATTTATACAAAATTTTATAGTTACATAACGATACATTACACAATTTTATAATGTGTAATTTTATAATTTATGTGATTCTATTGCTTTAATTTAAATAAGACATACTCTTTTTTTTGCGTTTTTTTGTTTTATTTCCACATATATAACATTTCACAAACAATAAATGTAGTATTAACATTTTTTAAATGGAACAAGATCAATAAAATGCTTCATACTGATTAGGTTAGTACCCATAATATGAAACTATGATTTCTACATAATATACATCTGATTATCTTTATCTACAGTATACATTGAAAATGGAATAAAAACAAAAAACTAATTTTTAAGAAAGTGCCACCTAGTCCCATAAATAATTCATCATAAATATAATTTAACTGTATCATGTTTACCTTTTATGGAATATTTCATTCGACATATTAAGTTTCCAGATTATACGATCGTAAAATAATGAGTTCATTGTAAAACATTCTCTTCCATTTATAACTTTTAGTACAAGGACTTTCCGATTCCACTTAAATTTTGTTTGACAATGGATGGAAAATACACTGCTCAAAACAATTAAAGGATATTTGAAGTTTTATATAAAATAAAGATATAAACGAAATTTTTTTTGCCGAAAATAGAAGAAGAGAATCACAAATGCAAATTTTTCTGGTTTTCAAACTGTGGAGTATGCAAATTTTGAGTTCGACGTCAAAAACGTCGCTTCAGCGGCAGCGAATGAAATTTGACTTTCAACTGGATAAAAGAGAATGAAGACAAGGATGATCGGCATTCAGTGATTGCTTTGTTTCGATGAGTACGATGTCTCAGCGAAGTCATTTGACAGATTCAGAAGCTTGGAGAATTGTTGGTAGGTTAGAAGGGGGCCAAACGCAAGCCGAAGTAGCGCAAGCCATTGGAGTGTCACAAAGTGTCATTTCCAGGATCTGGAACCGTTTTTTGGAGAGTGGATGTGCAGGCCGAAGACCAGGGCAAGGTCGTAGACGGGCAACAACGCCCAACGAAGATCGGTATTTAGCGTTAACAGCTCGGAGACACCGAAACATGAACGCTACTCTTCTCCAACAACACTTTCGCTCGGCTACAGGCACCACGATTTCAACTCAGACTGTCCGAAACCGGCTCCATGCTGTAGGTCTGTATGCTCGCCGACCGATGGTATGTGTTAGATTAACATCAAGGCATCGTCGCGACCGCAGGGAGTGGGCAACCGAGCATGTCAACTGGGGGAGAAATGAATGGAGCAATATTCTGTTTTCTGACGAGTCCCGTTTTTCTGTGCATCCGGATAATAGGCGTATTTTCATCTGGAGGGACCGTGGCAGTAGGAATAATCCTGCGTTCGTGCACGAAAGTGTCAGATTTGGCGGTGGAGGAGTATTGGTGTATGGTGGCATCTCCATTGACGGGCGCACTGACTTCTACATCATTCGAGATGGAGCTCTGACTGGTCGCCGATATAGGGATGAGATCCTCAGACCTATTGTAGTCCCTTACGCTGCAGCAATCGGAGATAACTTCATTTTAATGGACGATAACTGCAGGCCACATCGTGAAAACCTGGTGGAGTATTTCCTTTTCGAGGAAGGAATCGTTCGAATGGAATGGCCAGCGTGTTCTCCAGACATGAATCCAATCGAGCACGTTTGGTACGCTCTAGGAAGACGAGTTTCTGGCCGCCAACAACCCCCACAAACTCTCCAAGAACTGGAAAGAGCTCTTCTGGAAGAGTGGGGCAGAATACCCCAACTGGTCATTAATCGCCTCATTGAGTCCATGCCTCAAAGGTGTTCAACGTTGCTGGCCGCCCGTGGAAACCATACCCCCTACTGAAAATGATTTTCTTTGAAGAAAACATCTTTTCTTATTCTTTTTTTCTCATATGCACAAATTGTGTTTTTTTCCTTTTGTACACAAATGCGCAATAAAATGCATTTTTTTCGGCCAAACATGTGTAATTTATTCTCATATAACCTACTATGTCTGTCGACCATGTATCAATCAGCTAAAAAGTTTCCCAGATACAAAATCCACCTAAAACTGGAATATCCTTTAATTGTTTTGAGCAGTGTATTTTACTTCCACTTGAAATTTGATCGACATTTCCCCTGTTTCTCCGATGATTGTGTTAAAGCGACTGAAAATATTCTTTTTCTGTAATGGAATAAAAGAAATTACTCTATCACAAAATAGTTAAAATCAAATCTGAAATAAACCATACATATCAATTTGAAGAAAAAATTGTATATATGGGACACTGGTGAAGTGAAATATATATATATATATATATTAAATCTTAAAATCTATTTTAATTTTCGGTGAATTATAGTTTAGAGAAGAAAATTAAAGCAAAATTTTAAATATTTTACGAAAGATAGAAATAATTACACTTTATGTTTGAACTTTTATAAAATCGACTTAATTTTCTTCATAATTAAAACTTAATAAATCTTGAAAGAAATAATGAAACTCCCAAAATTGCAACATTTCTATCATTTATACAAAGGAAGATATTTTATTTGTGAAAAACAAATCTTTCTAAAGCCAATATTGATAAATAGCACGTTGAGTAAAGAATTATAAGGTATATAAATAATACAGTTGAGATATTTCTAACAAAACTGCATGATTGTGTTTCGAAATTAAAATTCCTCTACATAGTAATTCTTGTATACTGTGAAATGAAGCTATTTTATTTCTGTGCAAAGTCCGGAAATTCTATTATAGTGAAAACTATTTTTTAAATAAATATCTTAATATTGAAACGAAATGTACACTCGTATTTGACCAAAATAAAATATATTTTGATTTCATGATACGTCGTTTTTACTTATTTACTTAAAAATCATGCCACGACTTAGTTTTTAGATAGGTCCTATTTTCGGAGAAACACTGTATCACATAGTTTACATAGCTAAATATTATTTAACAAAAATTTTATATTTTATACTTATGTATATTTTACAATAATTACGAAAAAATGGTAATAGCTTTTAAAACTGAGAAATTCTGAAAGCGCATCTTATAAAAAAAATGTTGAAGAAGTATGAAAATAGTCTTCAAACGTAAGAGATAAGAACGACCGCTCTTCTACTTTCACTACAAAATATGGCAATGGCGTTAAAGAATATGAAGTGATACTAAAACAGCTTTGAGAAGAAAAATTACAATATCATAAAAAGTTACACCGAAAAAAAAATATTTGATGAATAACATATTGAATCAATTTTTGTGGTTCTGTAAGTGTACTGTGGCAGAAAAGCGGGCATTTTCATTAAGGGACATGCCATAATCAGTTTTTAAAAAGTGTTCAAAATCGTTGGATGTTACATATCTTTGTCGGCAAATAGTATATGGGCAGTCCGTGACCGTGGATGGACAAAAGAGAAAACGCAGTGAAAAAAATAACCATTATTATGTTAGCCGATAACTATCGTTTACAAAAGCAGAAACAAAACAAGATGTCTAATAAATGATTATTTTCAAAAAGAGACAAAGTTGAAAAGAAAAATAGGTTTGGGATATCTATACAATAACTGGCTTTATTTGATTTATATTACAGTTTTCTTGTCCGATATAAAAAAAAAAATATATATATTCTTATACCAATCTTCAAATCTTTATTTTCTACATGTATCACGAATTTTACACAAGCACTCAAAGAATCTGACGATTTGATGGGCAATTTCTGCCTTTTTAATTTATTCCAAAAACTAACACAGTAGAAATTCTTACCCTTCTTTTTAAGCATATCAAGAAATGTCAATCGGAACTATAAATAGTAAATGTCAAAAATCAGAAATATTGTATAGTGCATATTCGTAAATAAATCTTCCACACAAATTAAAGAAAACGGTAAAAACAGGATTTATAGCAAATTAATAAATGAAATTTCTATAAAATTGGAAGAATTGAGACAAAGAATCAGCGAGGAAAACTAAATGAGGCAGTATCTTACTTATTTTTCCTCTACTGTGCCAAAGAAACGCCTGACACAGAATTTTTCTCGGTCGTTTATAAGTGAACGAAAATAAACATTCTGTCATTTTTCCACATATAGCTATATCAGTACTTGATATATTTTTTTGAATTATTAATAGTTAAAGTTCTTTTAAAATAAAATGTATTTGGTTATATATATTCATGTTTACAAACTAACTAATTTTTATCATTTAAATATTTCATATAGCTTTTCTTAAAAGATATACATTTTAAACAGAGATTATATTAAATCCATAAAATATAGGCTTTTGTAACGATTTTACATGGCTTACATCGCCAAAGTATACATTCTCGTTTTTTAAAAATATTTCCGTTGGTTATTCCTCGATAATGATTATACTTAAATTGCAATTTGGTATATTGGTTCAGACACTTTCAGCACCAGCATTTTGGTCCTGGAATTTTGGCCCCGTAACTGCAAATTCGGTCCACGATTATTTCGTTTCACTGACATTTCGGCTCTCACGTATATAGCAATGCATTTCAAAATGTCAAAATTTGATAACTTACATAATGTCACGAATTCTTCATTTAAAGATTTTTATTAGCACACATTACGGCAGAGATTAAATGAAACTGTATGTGTCTTATTGTCCAATATACATAAATAGTTTGAAAAAAAAGTACTATGTGATAGTAATAGTATGATGCGATTTAATTTTAGTAGATTTGTTAAAGAACACAACAAGCAAAGCTAACATTAAGAAAAATACGTTAAGACATTTTTGAATAAATTTAGAGTGCAAATACTCCACAAATCTCTCTCTCTCTCTCTTTAATTATATAGATATATGATTCTTCGGTGTATATGTATATATATCTAGATATATGCAGAGTGTCTAAAAAGTGCGGAAATGGTAGAATAACTCAAGAAATATGCATCAGATTGAAAAACGGAAAATATATGTTCAATGTTTTTGAAAAATCTATTTAGGGATATCAAAGTTGGCCCCCAAATCTGCCCCTGGGGGAAAAGGGGAGCAACTTTGAAATTATAAATGATAATCGACCTTCTTTATTGCAGATTCAGATTCTACTGGAAAAATACGTAACTTTTGTATCTTCGTAACATTATTCGTGTATCTTAGTAACATTATCTTTGGAAAATCGTAGATGGTGCTGTAATCGAGTAAAATGCAGTGAGAATCATTTCCAGTAAAAAGTTTGAAAACGGTCGAATTACGCGATAAATATACATTGGATTGAAAAACAGAAAATTACATGTTAATTATTTTTGAAAAATCTATTTAGGGATATCAACTCCACCCCCCCAACTCTGCTCCCTGGGGGTAAAGGGGAGCAACTTTGAATTCTTAAATGACAATCCCTCTCCTTTTTTTTTATTGCTGATTCGGATTCTACGGAAAAAAATACGTAACTTTTCCATTTAACATCTTCTTCGGAAAATCGTAGATGGCGCTGTAATCGAGTAACATTTAGTGAGAACTGTTTCCATTGAAAAGTCTAGAAACAGTCGAATTACTCGAAAAATATACATCGAATTGAAAAACGGAAAAGTACGTGTTCAATATTTTAGAAAAATGACAACTTTGTTATCCCTAAATGGATTTTTCTAAAATATTGAAAAGGTATTTTCCGCTTTTCCGATGTATATTTTTCGTGTTATTTGACCTTTTTCAGACTTTTTAATGGACACAATTCTCACTGCATTTACTCGACTACAGCGCCATCTACGATTTTCCGAAGAAGGTGTTAAATACAACAGTTATGTATTTTTTTCCGTAGAATCCAAATCTGCAATAAGAAAGAGGGGTTATCATTTAAGATTTCAAAGTTTCCCCTCACCTCCTTGTGGCTGAAATGGAAGGGTTAATTTTGATATCACCAAATAGATTTTTTTCAAAAATACTGAACACTATTAATTTCCATTTTTCAATTCGATGTATATTTCTCGATTTATTCGAAAGTTTCAGACTTTTCGGACACCCTGTATATGTTACTGTGCGGGATTCGCAGTAATTAAACAATACTTTCTAGCTTAGTTTGCACATCATCAGCGAAATCTCTGAACCGAAGTTCAGATACCAAAATAGCAATCCGCAATGCCAAGTGTAAATTTCTTGGACTTGATGATAAATAGGCTGTGTACGAGATTGGATCAAATGTGAACTACGCTGTTTTAATAGATTATTTTAAGAACATTATTCACCAAAATTATTCCAGTTTTAATTTTCTAGATAGCTTTCTTTAATATTCAGGACTAATTCTCCCTTCACATTCTTTGGAGTATTTGCATTCTTCGATAATAAAACGAAGTAAAAGATATGTACGAATCATGCTGAACAAACATTATTTGAATTATTTATCTAAAGAAAATTTTGCTCCTACTAATGCTTCTTTGTGTGATCTAAAGAAATGCTAGCCAGAAGATGATAAGTTCGGACTATAAGAAAGGTGATCGAGTGATTTATAATGAAATATAGAGTGTCCGAGACTAAACGCCCTAATTTTAAACACTCGTACTGAATACAATAAGCAAACTAGTCGTTGGGGGGCCACCGTAATACTTACCCATCATGGATATGCATAATGTAAAATATTAAAATAAAACATGTGTAAACTATTTATAAAATGCATTGCAATTCGAATAAATTCGTGGCTTGATGACGTCATAAACTTTAAAGACTCGATTACTGAATTGCTTAAAAGAAACATCCTTATAACTCCATAAACAATAATCCTATCAACTAGCGGTTTTTGCATGTGATTAAGCGTCTCATTTCCAATTAAAATATATCTTTGAATTGAAATTTGGATGAAATACAGGGTCATGAAAAATCGAAGAGTGTGGTAAATAGGATTACAAATATCTCGGCAACTCATTATCCGATCGACTTCATTCTTTATGTAAAATTTATGTATTTTTATTGTCTTTTATATTCACTCCTTAAAATAAACAATTTCGAAAATTTTTATATACCTTTTATCAGAACGAATATTTCGAGAGTCCGAAAAAAATAGTTCCGGTTAATCGAGGTTACTGAAATTCAATAAGCTTCTTCCCATTATTACATACTAAGTACATACCAAATTTCAAGTCTCTATCTCAATTTTTTCAGGAGACAGAGCGTTTACAGACACACAGACGGACGGCAATTTTTTTTTTTTCTAAAAATATGTTTTTTGTAATCTCCAGTGTCTGAAACGTGTAAATCCGTCAAAAAAAATTTCGATTTTCAAAACGATTACAAGACTTACCCTATACCACGTATGATGGGTAAGTAAAAAGGCAATTTTGTTATGTGATACATGGTAGATTAGATGTGGAAATTTGCATTATGAAATAGCAATGATTTTTATTTCAGGTGCTGAAAATCGGAAAAATTGAAAATTGAAAAAAGACAACGAATTCTGAAAACACATAAATCATGTGGTGGCATGCATAATTGGGGTTCATTCGCAGTATGGAGCACCTCCACCCTGGCATTTGGGAACAATGACTGCCAAATTCCCAAAAAGACGAATTAGGAGAGATGGTCCAATTCTTTGGCCATCCTGCTTAGACATCCTCCGTGCCACACGTGGGGCACATGTACAAATGGTGCGATTGCACAAACAAAACTTAATAACTATGTGTACCCATTGCTGTTTCAATCTTCTTAATGTAAATATTATACGCTGTATTACCAACTGTTAAAATTATGGCATTTCATCTAGGACACCCTGTATTTATTTCGTTAGATCTGTTTTGAGTGGTTTCGTCTCGGAAAATATGAACATTTAGATCCGACTGGAACGTTTTTAGGTCCGATGTGCAACGTTAAGCTATTCCAAAGATCAACATTACTACAATGAACTATCTGCATGTAAAAACTGACGTAAAAAGCACCTAGTACATTCCAAAAAATGATAGTGAGAACTTTGTCAGTTTTTGATCCAGTGGAGCAGTTTCACTTTTTATGTGCCATATTGATTTAGCATACTTTATCTTCTTGTTTCATCTTCTCCACGGCCATTTTTAAATAACTAATGTCAATACTTGAGACCTCAATGTGGTGTGATTTCTAAATGGCACATTTAATGTGTGCCAAATTTCAATAAGTTTGACATTTTCATTTCTTGATTGTTTTTTCCAAATTATACTATGTGCAACCACTTTAGGTACTTTGTATTTTTTCATAATGCAAGCGACTGAATGAATGAATGTATGAAGAATAAAATACTGCAAAAAGAGTACACCTAACCAATTTATAAAAATTGGTCTGACAACAAATATAAATTAATCTTCGATTGATAGTAAAAGTTCTTTATATTTGATTTGACTACGCAAAATTAATTTATATAAAATGGTACCTAACAGAACAAAAGTTTGGTAAATATGAGCGTGTGTTTTAAAGTAATTCAAGTGTCGGTTTTTTTAATTTAAATTTTATAGTTAATCTGTCTAATTTTATGATAGTGAAGAAAATAATATTTTTTTAATAATGTGTATTAAACCAACAAAATATTTTATACAATCTTAAGTCTTGAAAAATTAATATTTAATATTAAATATTAAATAAAAAAATAATAATAATGTTAAATTTAACAAACAAAAGAAGGAAAACAAATTGTTAAACCTATTTTTAAAAAATATTATTTTGTATTAATGTTTAAAAAATTTCTTTTTTTTTCTTTTGTAATAGGACGAAAAATATGGACTTAAATTTTATATAGTTATTTCTGATGTAATGCTTTATGATGTAAATTTTATTTAAAAAAAAAACTATAGTTATAAAACTATAGTTGAAATAGTAGCCTATAAATAACGAAAAAAGAAGTATTTTTTGATTATTACATTTCCTTTATCGAAAAGCCAGATATGGTGCATCGAAGAATTATGCGTCTTTATTGAACATTTCATTCGGGTGGGGCATTTCCAAGACGTATTCAAATGAGCGTCATCTGTTTTCATAAAATGTCAATATTTCATGTGAATTTTATTTTAATGGTTTTCCTCTTAACGGAATGAATATGTTCTTATTTGAATTCTGTATCTAATAGATATATTATGCAAAATTTATTCCCCTTTTCCATTCTTTCTACTTATCTAGAATACATTAATTTTGTTCGTTTTCTTTTTTCCTATCTCTTTTTTTAGAGAGATTGAACAGATTCTCTTTGTTATATAAAGATAAATTCAATATAGATTTTCTACTGCTGATACGAACTGTTTAATGTATTCATACAATTATGGCTGGAGTTTTAAAAACACTCGCTATATATAGTCTCACACATGAACAAATATATATATGTGTGTGTGTGTTTATATATATATATATATAAATATCAGGTGTCCCAAAAATGACTAATGGATTTTAAAATTTATTAACTTGCGACAGATATTGCGACATTAAAATTCTTGCAGGACAGTTATGTATGATGTCCGCAGACTTTTTAACTGTGATTCTTGATTTTAGTTGACTGTTTAGTTGACGGTACTGACAGTTATTGGCGCTCAATCGAGGCCGAAACTGACGTCACTCAGCATTGATGCAAAGGAAGGAGATTAAGACTATGAAGTGGCTCCAAGTCGCCTGTACAATCTTGCTCTTAGTCACCAATTCTGGACTCTTTTGATATGATTTCAATGAAATGCCTTGTTGCCATGGAAACAACAAATTCTTCGATATTGAAATACAGCGTTCCGAACTGGGCTTGAATTTAACAAGCAGTATTCGTATTTGCAGGCGATTTTACATTTATGAAGTTTTATTTTCCCGGATTAAATTATTCTTTATGGTCTGATTTAAAGAATGTTTTATGCATCGTATTTCAAAACTAGGTGAAGAGATCTTACTACAATCTTGCTCTTAGGGCAGACATATAACAAGCAGTATTCGAGTTTGCAGGGGATGTTACATTTATGAGTATTTATGGGAATTTTATCCAACCAATTTGCAAATTTAGTTAAAATTTCACAAACTGATGGCAATGCAGGTATGTAAGAGCAACACAGAAATCGAATCCGTCACATCTTCATTTGTTATTAACGATTTATTTCATTTGATAACGATTTATTTCATTTGTTATTGCTACGCAATCTGCTAGTGAGTACAAAAAAACATTTTGAAACGTTACTGAAAATGGTTTATTCATTGGAACAGAGGATATTTACTGTTTGGAAGTATCATCACCTGGAACACAGATGTGCTCAAACGAGGCGCAGTTTTGAAAGGAAATTTAATGTCCAAAACGGTCCGTCAGACAATACAATAAAGGCTTGTTCGAAAAATTTTAACAAACGGGGACCGTCAATGATGACCGTATTGGAAATGTCGGCAGGCGTCGCGTTGCAGTTACAGAATCGAATGCTGAAGCCGTACAGCAAGTCATCCTAAAGCGGGTCCGTATTTTCGTTCGCCGTGTTGCAGCTCGTGCTGGACTCCGAAGAATGAGCACGCAACATATCATGCCCCACAATCTTTACAAGATCAAGACAAGACAACCCCTGAGTGAGGATGGCATTCTTGCATGCTGGAATTTCGAGAACACTATGCTGCAGCTCTTGGATGAGGGGGAAATCGATATTGGAAATATATGCTTCATTGACGAGGCATATTTTCACCTCGATGGCTTTGTCAACAAGCTGAGCTAGCGCATTTGGGGAACCGAAAATCCTCATGTTGCGGTACCGTCATCCCTGCGTCTCCAAAAACTAATTGTTAGGCCGTGATATCCTCCAAAGGAATAATTGGCCCATTTTTGCGAGAGCAAACTATGAATGCTGCACAATATCTTGAAATTCTGGATGAATTAGTGGCGATTAATAATGGTTTGGAGGACCGATCGAACGCCTCATGTTTCATGCAAGATAGCGCTCGTCCACTCGAACGCCTGCAATATTCGATTTCCTCAGCGGGCATTTCAATGATCGAGTATTGCCTTGTATTACGACATGCATACAGGAAGTGGCATGGCATGGACTCCTTATTCTCCGGATTTGACGTCATGTGACTTTTTTCTTTGGAGGGGGGGGGGACCTGAAAGACCTGGTATACCGTCAAACTCTGCAAACAATTGTAGAGTGAACTGAAACAACACATCTATACTGCATGTGAGACAATTCCAACTGAAATGTTTGCACGGGTGTCTGGACATTTTAGTCTCAAACTGAGTCACCTTGCTGCTGAAAATACTTGTTATTTTGAAAACCTTGTTGTTTAATTTTTTGCAACAGTCCTTGCAACATTTTTATACCTACTGTTTTTTTTCTTACTTTGCAGTGCCACCTTTCGGAGAAAATATGAACTACATTTGAAAATTGGTGAGAAAATGTAATACAACATTTTAGTCGGTCGTCAAATAAGTTTAGACTAATGTGTTCATAAAAAATTGAAATTTATGAAAAGTGGCTGGTCTTGTTATACGAGTTGCTGCTCTATACAGGGTGAGTCTAAACTCTTGAGAAAAACTTTAAGATGTGATATTACACATCAAGACAAACAATATTAAATAGGAAACTAAGGGTCCCAAACGTCTTCCGAAGAAGATAGGCGCCATAAAAGTTTAGGGTCCAAAATTTCAAATGATTATAAAAAACGGAAAAATTGGTCGATTCGTTTGCGGTTTTCGCTAAAACTATTATTTATGTCAGTATTTTTTTTAAATTAAATTTTAAAGATAAAGTTTAAAAAATGCCGATAGAGGGCGCTGTAGACTTTGGAGTAACAAAAACTATTTTTTACCGTTATTTTTTGTATCTCATGAAATGCTTTCAAAAGCTTAGACTTAAACTTAAATTTTGAGCTCAAAATCTGAATAGTTGGGAACGGTTAAATAGCGCAAACTGAACTGTGTTCAGGAGTTGAAATTTGAAACACCTCCCCACTCCTGAACATATTTCAGTTATTCCCGATCTTGGTGTCGTAGACCAGACAGAAACTACTATACCCTACACGTAAAATAAACGATAGAGGAATGACAAAATTAAATAAAAAAATTATTTTAAAAATAAATTTTAAGGATAAAGTTCAAAAATGCCAATAGAGGGCGCTTTAGACTTTGGAGTAAAGAACAACTATTTTTTACCGTCGACTCTAACAAGGACCTGGTTGCGAGGATTGCCGTCGTAGCAGGCGGTATCCGGGAGATGGCCGGGTATTCACTAATGTTCGCAACTCCCTCCGCCGGAGGTGTGAGGCATGCATCGTTGCTGATGGGCACTCTTTTGAGCAGTTTTTGTGATTCCTCACGAACATCATGCATGTACCATTTTCTACGTGTCAACCTTCATTCATATTGCGCACTACATGCATACATCAAATTGTTTCTTTTTATTTTGCGCAGAGAAATTACTCCTGTCTGTTATGAATAGATTTTCTATTTAATTTTGTCATTACTCTATCGTTTATTTTACGTGTAGGGGGTAGTAGTTTCTGCCTGGATTAATTTTAACACAATTATTAAAATTGGTAAAGAAATCATGAGTTGTAATTTTCCAACTGGACGAAAAATGTCCGGGACAGAATTCGAACCTGGGATCTCTTGGCTGAACCTGTCCTGCTCTACGAACTGAGCTATCCCGGTTGAATCTGGAGGGCATGAACTAGATGAATTATGCCTTCCAGATTCAACCGGGATAGCTCAGTTGATAGAGCATGGCAGCTTCAGCCAACAGATCCCAGGTTCGAATCCTGGCCCGGACATTTTTCGTCCAGTTCAAAAATTATAACTCATATTGTTTCTGCCTGGTCGACGACACCAAGATCGGGAATAACTGAACTATGTTCAGGAGTGGGGAGATGTTTCAAATTTCAACTCCTGAACGCAGCTAAGTTTGCGCTACTTAACCACTCCCAACGATTCAGATTTTGAACTCAAAATTTATGTTTAAGTCTAAGCTTTTGAAAGCAGTTAATGAGATAAAAAAATAACGGTAAAAAGTAGTTTTTCGTTACTCCAAAGGCTAAAGCGCCCTCTATCAGCATTTTTTGAATTTTATCTTTAAAATTTATTTTTAAGAAAATACTGACATAAAGAATAGTTTTAGTGAAAACCGCAAACGAATCGACCAATTTTTCCGTTTTTTATAATCATTTGAAATTTTGGACCCTAAACTTTAATGGCGCCTATCTCCTTCAGAAGACGTTTGGGACCCTTAGTTTCCCATTTAATATTGTTTGTCTTATGTGTACTATCACCCCTTAAAGTTTTGCCCAAGAGTTTAGACTCACCCTGTATACATGACTACCAAATAATGAAAAAAAAATCTTTTAGTTCGCGCGTGCGCAGTTAACAATTATTTCATAGAAATGCTCACATCTTATCAAGTATGCAATATTTAATTTTTTATTTGCAGTAGGGGATATTAGGGAGGGATGGGGCAATTTGAACAAAATATATTTTACAAAGTATGTTTCGCTAGTGCAAAAGGGAAATTTTCAGAATAACATCTTGAAACATTTTAATATATTAAAAATATATAAATTTGATGATAATAATTACAAATTTAGGTTAATAAACCAATTAACTTAACAAGAAAAATGTACCATCCCTCCCTCATGTGAGGGAGGGGTGATTTTTAGTATAAACGCACACAAATTATTTTATTATAAAACACTCACAATGATTAATTTATTATAAAACTCACATTATTTAATTTAATATAAACCCCACAGAATCTGCTCTACCGGGTTGCCATACGAAGCAAAATCTTGCCAAAATCGCCGGATTGCCCAGGCATAAAATGACCGTTTTGGCACTTAACGGATACTCCGGTGCGTCTGCGACATCTATACCGAAATTTCTTTTATATTTGAAGGGGACTTTGGACGGTAAATCCGATTGGAGAAGATTACACGCAATTTGTACTCAAAAATTATCACTCATTATTACTAAATTTATGTATTTTCATTATGAAGCAAACGGAGAAAAGAAGATTTACTGTTATATATTTTTTCACCGGCAATTATTTTACTATCACTAAACAAGCAATACTTGCAATGCACCAAAATAACTTGGACATGCCAATAGTGGCCAAGTAACAAAATTTGCTGATTTATCACTTTAGCCTAGATAAGAAAAAAGTACTTGAGATTCAGATTAGATACACTTTTGATCATTACAATGCAATTTCGGCTAACGCACAGCTCTAGCCGCTAAACATAGTGGCAAATTATCAATTATGTTCACTATATGGTTTATTTAGACAACAAACTGAAGAATAACCTAATCTTCAAAATAAAAGAAATTGCAAGACTATTTATTTCTCCGTGTTATTATGCTCATTAGAGAAATGAAAAAAAAAAGCTTCGGTTTAAGTATTTACCAAAATATTTATTACTAAAAATTTTGCATAACTAACTTTATTCATCATTCTCAAGTAGTTTTATTCGTGAAAGATCTATAATTCAGTCAACAGCAATTTGACATTATTTAATGGAACGTAGTTTTGCACATAATTAACTTCGTTTTGTAGCTAACTCTGTTACATTTGTAACCACATCGCTGCAAAAACTTCTAAGCTTTGACTTCCACTTTGGCTGTGGACCCGATTACGGAAGACTAGGAAGATTTTATTTGATGCAAACTAGAGGATTTTTTTTCTATCAGAATCAGATGTCGAGGTTTTTTCCAGGTTAATTGTTACATGATTGCAACTGGTATATAAAATGAAAAGGTAGTAAAAATAACGTAATTTTAATTTTATTCAAACAATTCATCGTTAAAAACCCCCTTTTTTAAGATTCACATTTCATTTAAATATGAAAGTTAAGCACTGTTCTTTATGTGCAAGTAATTTATTGTTTTTTTCACTATATTCACTCTGCTGGAATCCAAAGATAGAAAACTGTAGTAGATCTGCCAGAAGATGACGTATATTACGAAATATAATGTAACGTCGAGTGAGATTTTAGTTAAACTACCAGAACCACGCATGGCGTCAAGCTGAGAGGCCCGGAGTTTATGAACTAACAAACGAAAATGAATAACCCGAACATTATTTAAATTCAATGGTCAATCTATGTCTCTGTTTTAATAGAATGGTGACTAGGGAACATTTTAATTTCTATTGCTCGATACGGCCACATTTATGTACCAAACTCTACTATAAATGATCTAATAAAAGAGTTGCTCCTTAAAAGCCTGAATTTTGTCTAACGCCTAAGATAAAATAATAGCGCAATGGCAGTCGCCTTATATTGAACAGTGGGGAAGGATTTGCCAGGTGATGGTCCAAATTACTTGAAAATACATGGTCGAATTGACCATTTCGTTTTATTCAAGGTTCATTTGGAAAATGGACCAGCGCAGCGGTTATAGCCTGCTGTTTGGTAAATAAAGCGAACACTTAAACTTGTACTTATGTTAGCAACACCTATGTACTTTGTGGAAATAGAGACAAATACAATTTTCAAACAATTTAAAAGCTTATCTTGTAAGGTGTATGAATGTCTATCTCATTTGCAAGATGTTTTTTTTCGTTAATGTTTTATTTAGATAACTCTGCTTTCTTTTGATGAAAATTCGATTAACGTATAAAATAATTTTGTCCAATAAAGAATATATACAAAAATAACAATTTCGTAGAATTACCAGTAAAAAAATTATAAATTCGTCTGAAAAACTTTATTGAAGCATGAGCATGAGCAAAACATATCTTTTAAAATACAAATTAATAAGCCACTCTCGCGCATAAAGAAAAACGTTCTCAAGAGGACTTTTTGACTATTAAACTCTTCTTTTCAGCTCAATTTATTCAATTTTACATAGCTACATACACTGTAAAAAATTTGCAGCAAAGTAGACCATAATATGGTCAATATTATGGTCAGAATAGCATTAAATTGCGGTTATGTAACCTTTTTCTATAAAAACGGTCGAATGACTGGATACTTTGCTGCAAATTTTATTACAGTGTATATTACATTGAACAGGGCTGCCACCGGAGAATATTTTTATACTCTATTCCAACCACTATTTTTTTTTTAAATAAATTCTATAATATATTTCTCTTACATATTTTGTCAAAGTGTAATGTAAAATATTTCTGTTTTGAGAAAGTATTGCGAGATACAATTAAAAAAGACTCACAAGCGGCAGCCCTGCACAAGATTGTAAATTAAACAAACCTAACAATGAAAATGAAATATGTTACGTATTAATTCAAATTTGTCAATCAGCGAGATGCACAATATTTAAGTTTCGACTTCTTACTGTTTAATTAATTATATTCTTTGTAAAACAGTTTTTCTTTCATTATTGGGTAAACGATTTTCAAATTATTACGCATATTAACATTCACAAAGAATTAACAAATATCACTTGCTGAAAATCTTTATTTAAACAAAACTTCACTTAATTAATATCTCAGTGGAATTTATCTTACAAAATGAGTATGATGTAAAAAGAATTAGAATGAGAAATCTGTTAAAATGAACTTTAAAGTCAAATGAAGATAATTTATCACCAGCTCACGCGATAAATGTCATTCTTTTAATGTGACCATTTAAGCACTAGAGTAAATTTATTGGGATTTTGAAATAATTAATGAATGAAGCTCAGAAAAAATATTCTAATTTTGACAAAACTTACTTTTCCTTTATTTTATTGAAAATATTGTCTGATCACTAAAAACTCTGAGGAATTCTTTTAAAATACTTTGGGATTTTTTTAAAAACTGAAATACAATTATTTTACTTGAAGAATATAATGAAATATAACCGATTTATACTATTTGTTTTTATTTTTCTAAGTTATTTTCCTTATTTATTATCTTACTATGAAGTATAGCAATATAAAATAAATTAAAATAGTTTACGTTAACTGAAATTTACTATTTCTTCGATGTAAGTTAAGAAAATAATTAGTCTAATATAAACAATTATCGGTTATATTTGAAATACACTTATGTTCAACTTTACCTGTAAGTAAATATACATAGAAAATACTTAATGCTTTCATTTTTCATGATAAACATATGCTTTAAAAATGTTTAATGAATAAGTCTACATTTTGAAGGAATCAGACAAAACAATTATTTTAATACAAAAACTTAATAAGTACATTTAAATGAAATTAGAAATGCATTTTATTAGTGAAGTCTCTATCGATGTCCAAAGGAATACACGTATTGGATTTAGAATTTCGGCTTTCAAAAAATAAAGAATTTCAAGAATAGAAGAAAGTTAAGAAAAAAAATAACTTTATGAACAAATTCGACATACGAAAATTTGAAAATACTTGTCAGTATTTTTTAAAACGCTTTATGTACATTTCAGATACTTTGTCTAATATTAAAAACTAGCAGTTTCTGGTAATAGAAGACACTTGTTGAAAACATTTTGTAAATGTACTTTATGTAGTCATCAGCATGAAGTGGCAATTAGAATTGTACTACAAATAAACATTTTACCACTTAGAGTTAAAAAACTACATTTCAACCCATTTACAGGCTCTTTTTGCGAAATGCAGATATAATGTTTGAAATAATTTATAATAATAATGTTCGGTATCATTTTTGATTTTTTAAAAACTGTTCGCAATTTTGTAACATTTTAAATTTCTAGCCCTAACACTTACAAAATATCGTAATTTTGAAAATACTTGGCAGTATTTAAAAGAAAATTTTCATATAAATTTCGTTAGTTTGTCTAATATTAAAAAATAGTAGGCTTTGGTCGCATGATAGTAGAAGACAGGTGTTGAAAACATTATTAAAATGTACAGTGTGTGGCTATTAATATGAAGCTACAATTACATCTCTACAACAAACAAAAATAGTGATATTTAAAATAGAAATACTTCATTCCAGACTATTTACAGCCTTTCTCTTGCCAAAAATCCGATAAAATGTTGTCTGTTTGTGAATTGTGCCCACCGTCAATCCTATGTTTGAAAATCATTCCGTAATTTTAAAGTAGATTTTAGCACGTTTTGTGGTAATTTCGCACGTTTAAATTTCTATTTTGTTTTAAATGTTCCTAGTGACTTCTTACGTCAGAAAAATAACGACTAATTCAAATGTAAGGCACTAACAGTTTCAAAGAAATCGTAGTTTTGAAAATACTTGGAGGTGTTTAAAAAAACATTTTACATAAATTTCCGTTAGTTTGCCTAATATAAAAAAAACTAACAGGATTTACTCGTGAAATCATAGAAAACACCTATTGAAAACATTGTTATAATGTATGCCATGATGCCAACTAACATGAAGTAACAATTACATTTCTGCTACTAATAAAATTATTACTTCTTGAAATAGAAAATCTTCATTTTAACCTATCTACATCCTTCCCTTTGGAAAAAATCAAATACAATATTGTCTATTTGTAAATTCAGACAACCGTATTTTCCACAGTGCAACTTTTGAAAGTGTTTCGGAAAGTTTAGAGTAATCCTGATTTTCGACCGTTTTTCACTCATTGGACGCTTTTAAATTTTGCATTTTAAAAAATATATTCTTGGTGACCATTTACGTTTTCAACATAACGACCATTTCAATTTTCATGCGTTAACAGTTAAAAAAAATCGTAATTTTGTAAAATTTCAAATTTCTATACTGACAGTTTTAAAGTAATGGTAGTTTTAGAACATTCTTAATTATTTGCACTTGCTTGGATTCAGGGGTGCCGAGATTTTAAAAAGAAACTATATTTAAGTACAGGTAGTCCCTATAGTAAATTCTAAAATAATTTTTCTCTCTAATTCCAAAGTAATTGTGGTTTTAGAACGTTTACTGCTCTTTTCCAACCTTTTAAATTTCGATTTTTTTAAGAACAATGCTAGTAAACTTCTTCTTGAAAGTAACCGCATACCAATTATCACCCTAATGGTGTTCAAGAAATCGTTATTTTAGAACATTTCTCGTGCTGGCAACTTTTGGGGGCAGGGGAACCGACTTAAAAAATCGCCTCTGTTAGAGCAGAGACTGACACCATCATTTTGACATTATTATTTTTGAAATGGGTTCAATAGTTCCAAAGATTAACTCTTACAAACATACAAAGAAACGTTTCTTCTTTATAATATTAGTTGTTCCAATAAACGAAATAGTTTCTGCAATTCCGCATTTCAATCTCTAGATAATAAATTCGTATCACTTTAGTATGTGTTGTTTCAAATAACATTACGAATTTAACTTTCTTCTGTTGTGTAAAATATTACAGTCAATATTACAGAAATATTTGCCTTATAATGGAAATATTTTCAATAGAATGTTTATATTATTGATACATTTTAAAATCAAAAACATCGGTAATGAAATGATAAAATATGTTATGCCAAAGCTGGTTTCATATCGGAATAATAATAAAAACTGAAATTATGGCTCAAAGTTTCATGCCTGATTTGGCGATATTGGTCAAGATGTAGTTAATAAAAATAATATTGCTTTGTTACTACGGTTGATCTGTTGATTACAGGCGCTACGCTCATTTTTACACAGGGGGGGGGGGTCTATAGCCGTTTATAGTTGAACCAGAAAATCCATGCCTGAGTTGGAATTCGAATTCGACATATGACTTCTAGACACACTAGGATCTATGCTACCAGGGAAAATATGGTAACGCCACTACAATACCCAAGTGACCATTGGCAAAAAATATATTTAACATTTAAGAAAGAAATGTATAAAGAGATAACCAGATTTCTATTTGTAAATTTAAAAAAAAAAAACATATTTTTGTGTATATATTTTTGTGTATTATTTATGTTGAGTATGGGTGTTACTTTTATAATAGTTTCTGGTGACGAGGTTTGTTTGCCGTGTGTCGCGTGTGGGTGAGGGGTTACTGTATATAGTGTATTTCAAAATGTTATTGTGTGTAAATAAAATTGTTTGAATTTTATACTGTAATTATATATTGTAATCATTTTTAAAAATCTATTATACCTCTAAAGGTTATTGTATACGTATTAATGCCTTCAAAATGTACGACTGTAAATAATTGTCATTATAATGTTAATCTCAAAATGCTACATAAATAACTAAAATTAAAGTTTATGTAAGATATCAATTATTGTAATAATTTTAACGTTCGCCCAGCCTTGTGGCAAAATTGGGTAACGTTTATACTTTGTAAAATTGTAGTTTAACTTGTAATTATTGTAGCTAGCGCCGGATAGTAATATTTTTCCCTCCCTAGGCTTAGGGGTTCGTTCTGGCCATTAGCCAAAAGCTGGTCCCTAGGGCGGGCGCTGTCTATCTGTATTATTTATGTAAGAGAAAACTTAGAAGCTATAGAAATAAAACTAAAACAAAATATATAATACTAGTAGAGCCGAGAGAGGTTAACACACTGCAATAAATGAGAATTTTCGAGGAAACATTTCTTTCCAATTAATTTTATTAAAACAACGGCTTTTAACTAAGTGTAAGTGCTCTATGTCTAGAGTTACAAAGGCTAGAAAACAAACCCGGGTTAAACCTGGGAATAAACCGTTTTTTGGTGGGGAATAAACTTGGTTATTTGGGAATAAACCGGGGAATAAACCGGGTCCATTGGAAATAAACCTGGGAATAAACTGGATTTTTGCAACTCTAACTATGTCAAAAGAATTTAAATAAACCTTTCGTATGATACTTTATTCCTCATTGTGCGTTTTCTGTAGAAATAAAAGTAAATAAAATATATAATACCAGTAGAGCCGAGAGAAGTTAACACACTGCAATATCTGAGAATCTTTGAGGAAACATGTCTTTCCAATTAATTTTTAATAAAACAACGGTTTTTAACTAAGTGTAAGTGCACTGTGTCTAGAGTTGCAAAGGCTAGAAAAAAACCCGGTTTAAACCTGGGAATAAACCGGTTTTTTGGGGAATAAACTTGGTTTTTTGGGAATAAACCAGGTCTTTTGGGAATAAACCGGATCTATTGGAACTAAACCTGGGAATAAACCGGATTTTTGAAACTCTAACTATGTCAAAAGAATTAAAAAAACGTTTCGTATGATACTTTATTCATCAGTGTGCGTTTTGTATATGTAAAGAGAAATGAATGTTGACATCAAAAATAATATATACGATAATAATGATAAATAACTTAAGATAATTTCTAGAATATCTTTTTCTTTCTGTTTATATGAATAAGAATTTTTATTTCAGCAAAAAACGCAATTTAAAAATAATTTTCCTTATGTTAGTATCATTCTGTAAACTTAATTTAATTTTACTTTTTCTGTCACAAGTAAAAATTTTGCCAGCCTATAAATGTGGCATGTCAAAATCTATTTAGTTGAATAAGGTAAGGCTGCTTCTGCTACGTTTATCGCTGTAATCGTTTTACAAATGTCTGGACATTTTACATCTTTCTTCATTTCTTTAGATTTTAATGCAATATCAAAATTACTTTTTATGGTAGACTAGTGACTTGTGAATAGAATGTGTTGTATAAAAAAGTATATTCTATAAAAAATCTAATAAAGTTCAGTTTAATAAAAATGTCACATCAAACATTTTCTAATGTATATGTTAATAAGATGAAGCAAATATTTTAAAATAATTAAATTTCTGATTGTTTTGCAAACAATTTTAATCTATTCTCGAGATTATAACTATGCATTAAATTTAGATATTAACTAAAAATAGAATATGAAATTAATTTCAACATACACAAAAATCTTTACTTTGGTCTTTACTCTTTACTAAGGTACTTTAAAAAACAGCTCATTACTCTTTTCTTATAGTATAAATCAGTTATACCGAGTTTCTGTTTATTTGCGAGTCACAAGAATATGTTTTCTTAAGATAATTGGGCCGCAACACAATAATCAAAAAGCAGTATAACCCCAAGTGCAATATAAAAAAATAAGATAACAAAGATAGTATCACAAACTATGTACTAAATTATAATAATCAATATTTGTTAAATAATAAATATAAAATATAATATAATAATGTAGAATTGTCATGTTCTAAAGTTAATAAATCAGTAGATTTTCTTTAAGAAATCAGATTTTTTATTATTGCAGTATTTCTTTTATCTTTTCAATTGAGAAAATATATGTTGTAAATTTTCACAAATTTGAAATAATGTTTAATTAGTGTTAAATATAAATATACAGTGATACAAATACGGTACAAGGACATAATACGATATAAGCACAATAATACAAATACGATTTTTACAAAAAGAATGTTTGTCTAAAAAAATTATATTTAGAATGTTTTAATATTATTTTAAATTAATTATAAATAACAGGAATGATCTTATGTTCGAGTAAAATATATAAATAAGTGGTGAATATGATAAATAATTTCTTACTAATAGCGAAAAAGTATTAATAAGCAAAAAATAATACTCAATTATTATATTAAAAAGAAATATCTATAATTTAAAAGTTTTTAACATATTGTTATTGTATATTATAAAAATTCCTAGTAGTATATCTTAGTACAAATTTGTTGAAGAATTTTAAATAAAGAAACTTCTAAATATTCTCCTTAACCACAAATATTTAAAGATATATTGAATCTAAATATTGTTTATCAAAACGAAGACCACTACAGTCATCAAAGAGAAAAGAATATATCTGTTTTGTGATTACATTCTTCAATGACAGCATAATTAAGATCTAAAATAGAAGAAT
This sequence comes from Maratus michaelseni, assembly GCA_963931845.1. Classification (NCBI taxonomy): domain Eukaryota; kingdom Metazoa; phylum Arthropoda; class Arachnida; order Araneae; family Salticidae; genus Maratus; species Maratus michaelseni. Next base: position 347,281,775 of record OZ007592.1, read on the forward strand.
ATTATTACTATTTTTTATTAACAAAAACATCTGAATTTTTTTTTTATGAATATGGATCGAATATTTTATAAATATGGATTAAAGATTGTGTGCCTCCAGCCGCATGCAGAAAGTTGGTAGGCCGTATTCTGTTCACGGGTCACAGGTTGAAAATGACTGCTGTAAATGTTCATTTATAAAAACTAGAAATTAAAAAAACAAAATAAACATAATGGAATATTTCTCTCTTTCAAAGTGACGGTTTAAATATATCAGAAATTGTCTTTGACTTTTAAATATTTCTATGGGATTTGTAAACAAGTGCCAGATACATATTTTTTTATTATTATTTATGTTTTTTTTAGATATTTAATAAAAAATTTACCTGCTATTTATATGAGTTAAAAATTAGAAATTATATTTGTATGTTTTTAATTGTAGCATTTAAATTAAATGTTATATACATACAAAATAAAAAGCATAACCTTCAAAACGTCACTGCAAGTATTGATATAAATACTACATACTTATAACATGTGACATAGCTGTACATTAAAAAGGTCTTCCATGTCAGACCTATGCATATCACGTAAGTCAGTTACGTCAACGCCAATAAGCGATGAACTATATATTGCAATGAACATTAAGAAAAAAATATAATTAGTACAGTAACAAGTGTTAAAGACAAGGATATCTGTTTCATTCTTATTTATAAATGCCCAAAATGTAAGTAAGTTAGCTGGCTAATATATCGTCCCGATTAGTATCAGTAGATTGTGCTTTATCTATCAAATGGTTTTTTATAGAAAAAGAGCAATTTTAAATATGTCAAGAAAGAATAAAAATAATATTTGTTTAAAAATTGAAATAACAATTATAAATTTATCTGATATTTTTTCTTAAGCGCCAAGCATTATTTTTCTTCAACAATAGAAAAAAAAAAAACATGCAGTAAAATATTAAACTAAAGCTACTTCGCTTTAGAAGAAATAATAATTTTCCCCAGAGTACCTTTCCTTTAATAAATCTTTAATAAACGATTTTCTAGTCAACATAGATCCATAGAAAATGTATTGTCATTTTGTATTTAAATTAGTGCTTCAAAAGTCGGCAATTGCAATTAAGTGACTTTTATGCACCTCGCCACACTGATAATTTCATTGCTAAGCATTTGTTTTCACTTATTCTACTTACTCTATTATTTATTAGTAATTGATTCTTTATATTTTGACAATATATTTTCCAAATATATTTTGCAGATTAATCCAGAGTTAAACAAGTTGGGAATTGCACATCAAACGTGACAAATGAGGTGCGTTCGTACTATAACTAGTTTTATAAATATTCATATCTTGGTGGAATAGCTGCTGCACTCTTATGCAAACATGCATAAATGCAAAATTTATTTTCATATTTCATTCAACAGATATTAATTACATTTTTTTTAAATCAAGTTTCAATACACTTTTACAAACAATTAATTACAATTCTGTTACATTAAAATTATACGCTCCGCAAATATCCAATACAAGACAATGTAAAAAAATCATTGTTATTATTTCACTGAAAAAATAAATTATACCGTCTATTGTTATGATATGATTAATTTCCGTAAAAATATAATTACGTTTTAAGTTGGCAACATTTTATCTTTTGTTGGCATTTACTGAAAATTCCAATGGGAAACTTAAGCCTAGTTTTGAAAATTTCAGAAAATATAGATATCTTTACAGAAATCCATATTTAGACTGTTTTTCCATTTAATAGCTATTTCTCCGAAAAAATCTATCCAAAAAACTGTCAGTGGATTATATGACTGCTGTAATTAAACAATTTTAGTGTATAAATTTGGTTTTTAAATGCAGTAATACGGAAATCTAGAATCATTACCTATCATGGAATAACATTGAATTAATTATGTATGATAGGTTTGAATAAGATAAAGAAAACATATTAATATCTTTTTAAGTTTTGATTCGATTTTCATAAAACTTGAAATGATTCTACAAAATTCTGCAACTGTTATATATATTAAGTGTCAGGTTGTTTTTGCGCTGTTATATGAAGACAGGTGGACAGACCAGACGAAGATTATAGGTGCTACGTATTTATATAATTACGAAAGCACCTAAAAGCAGTCTGCATCCAGTATTAATATCAGTTTTCAGGTGCGTTCGTAATTATATAAGTACGTAGCATCTATTGTCGTCGTCTGGTCCGTCCGTCTGTCTGCCCGTCTGTCTGTCCGTCCGTCCGCATATAACAATGCAAAAACTACCCAACCAAATGGTTTGAAACTTAAGGTATATTATCTTTGCAGAATTCTGTCGAGACATTTCAAATTTTATCAAAATCGAATCAAAACTTTGGACGATATAATTAAAAACATTTATAACGAAATTTGCTTTTTTTAAAAACGAAATCGGTGCTTTCTTGTTATGGGAGCTTCCGAGGTTTAATCGTCAAGCGACCGAGATACTTATTTTATTACAGAAATTAACCTGCAGACGATATAATACATTTCACAGAATTAAAAATCATCAGGATCTGAATATTTATATAACTGACTATAGTACGAACGCACATCATTTGTCACGTTTGACGTACAATTTCCAACTTGTTTATATTTTAGGAGGTGGGTATTTTTTTATTCTGAAATCATGAGCATTGCGATAGTGATTTCAGATATAAAATGTTAGCAATTAACTTTTCGAAACACACAAAGACTTGATAAATATTTTCTTTATATAGATAAAGATAAAAGTGTGTCATTTAACACTAATTTGGCAAGTAAATATGATACAAAAATATTAACATAAGTACAAAATATAAGTAAAATATGTAACATATAGATAGCAATAATTGCCATTTTCATTGTGCTGCACATAAGATATATATAACAGTTAATAGTAAATCATCTATTAATAGTATTGATAAATTTAAAAAAGCAAATTAAATGGTCACCTTCGACTATAAAGAAGAAATTAAAAAACAATAATAACAATAAAAAAACAAGCAAAACGGCGTATAAAAAATATTCTTAACTTTAAGGATAAGTTTATACAAATTCTCTTTATTTAGCAGTTCAAACGGCAGAAAATTTAACTTTCTAAAAAGTCATGCGTCTGTTCTTCATTTGATTCTTGTCACGTTCCGCTAAAATGACATGGAAATAAGGCGTTAAAAAGAAATGCAAATTTTGATTTTTAAACTTTTTTTTTTCCTAAAGTCATGAAAGGTACAAAATCCCTCACATTCTGAAACTTTTTCAGTTGTTCTATTTTTGCTTGCTTTCGTGATAGTGCATTTGATTAACTTTCGCTATTTCATGGTGGTCGAAATATCGCAAACAAGTGAAAACGATTTCTAATTTAATCTTGTAATTCAGTATAACATAACGTTTCATCTAATTAAGTTAAATAGAAGCATAAAGTTAGTAAAAATGAAACTAAAATCTCCTTTAAATATTCATTGCAATTATTCTGTGTACAAAATAATTTTAGATATTTAAATATCGAAAACAGTGTAGCAAAATCTAAAAACAATAAGAAGCCAAATTGTTAGGACATTTGAAATTTTAAATAATACAAACTATGAAATACTTATATATATATATATAAGTCTACTAAAAAAAATCAATATAAAATTTTAATTGAAATTAAAAAATACATTCAAGTAAAAAATGTAAAAAGTAAACAGCGTTGTAAACATTTTCTTTCAGAAAATAAGTAACTGTAAATAGTCAAGCACAGAGAGTTTAAGAAGGAAAAAAAAAAGTTTCCTTTTAGACTGCTTTTTAAGCAATTTTTTACATTTTTATGCATTACAAATTCTTAATATTTTATGTGTGCATAATTTAATTAATACAATGCTTTTTACTTGACTTTAATAATATAACTTTACCGTTGGAATGCAGAAACCGATTTGAATTTCCGACTGAAGGTGCTCTTTCTTGCTTGGAAACAAGATTACGTGAATTTCATTTCTCTGATATTGAAGTCAAAGATTTTGTTAATTTAACTAAAATTTGCATCTCTCAAACTACCTTTGAATTTGATAATAAATTTTTCAAACAATCAGACGGCTTAAGTATGGGTAATCCTTTATCTCCAATTCTTTGTGATATTTATATGCATTATTTTGAGGAAAAATTATTAAATCTGGTTAATTTTAAATCTAGGATGCGTAATGTTGACGATACTTTTGTTTTAGTTGATAATCCTTTAGATATTTCTACCATTCTTCAAACTGTCAATTCTATCGACCCACATATCCAGTTTACTTTTGAGTTAGAAAATTGTAATAAACTGCCTTTCCTTGATGTTTTAGTTATCAAATGTGATTCTTCTTTGAAAACTTGTGTTTATAGAAAACCTTTTTCTGTTTCTAACCCACCTCATGCGCTCTCAAATCATCATGTCAACCAAACAATCGGTGTATTTTATACGTATGTAAATCGTGCTCTCAAAATTTGTTCCGACTCTGTATCCCTTAAGGATGAACTTAATTACTTAAAAACTGTTGCTGTCAAAAGAGGTTTCAATCCTTCTGTTATCAATAATGCTGTGAAGAAATTCAATAGACCATCTAATAAATCTACTCTTTCCAAATCTGTGAAAAGCAAACCTGATAATTTGGTTGTCCTCCCTTTTTATCCTCCTTTATGTTTCAAATTAGCTAAAGTTTAAAAACGCTTCAATTTTAACATTATCTTTAAACCTGTCAATAAATTCAAATTCCCCTCCACCAAATCTCCTGTTCATGATCTTCGTAAATGGGGAATTTATAATGTTCCTTGTAATGGCTGTGATTTATCTTATATTGGTCAAACTAAAAGAAATCTTGAAATCCGCTTAAAAGAACACTCTCGTTATGTAACTAATCAAGAAATTTCTAAATCTTCCATTGCCAAGCACTCTTGGGATTCCAACCATTGTTTTAATTTTTAAAATGCTAAAATTATCTTTAATGCCAATAGTATCTCTGAATTGGACTTTCTTGAAAATTTAGCTATTTATCTTAATCGTGATGTTATTGTTAATGATAAATCTGATTCCACAATGCTCTCTGCTGCTTGAAAAAATCTCTTCAGTACTACCATATAATTTATTTTTGTATTAATTAATATTAGTCTGTTTTTATATATATTAATATATTTTGGTTACTTGTTTATTTATTAATTTTCATCTGTTTCCATTTTAATATATCTGTGTGTTTTTTTTGTATTCTATTGTCTTGATTTTACTCTTCTGTGATTGGCTGTTGTCCTCTCCTTCTGTTTTCCTATTGGCTGTTGATTTCTACTTTCCTATTGGCTGTTGTTTCAGCTTGTTTCCTCTCCCTTATCTCTCATTTTAGTCTTGCTGCTGCTTTCATAGTAGAAGCACGTCTTTTTGCGCCTGACAAAGAAAGACTCAGATCTTTCGAAAGGCCTAGCGCATTTTAAAAATTTTGGTGGTGTTTTAAGAAGATATTTTAGTTATGAAACTACATTCATCTTTCTTCTTTTAAAAAAACATACATTGTTTAAATTTATAAACTTTCGAACCAGCGTATTTTGTTTGCACTCAGCTTCCCTTCCACTTTCTATTTAAAAATAGGAGTAAAATAATTGACATTGTAAATAAGGCGTACTTTTTTTCGCATGGTCGCCTGAATTATTCAAAAACCACTTAACCGTTGTCCTTCAAATTTTAATACAATCGTTCAAAACTGAATTATCTATGAGACTACGTAGGATTTATATGCATATATATATATATACATATAGTATATATTTCATTTTTCGATTTCTTACAAGCATTTTAACCCTATTTTTGATGGGACTAAATATTTTGTTTTTCTAATGCCGCCAATTTCACAAATATATAAATTATGAAAAAAAAAACTGAGCTACGCTATATCCAACACACTAACGATTATTCGGATCAAGATTCCTTTTTATTTTTATGTTTGAGGAATACTCCGTGCTAGAAGTCAGCTGATACTACAATTTCTGCATTCGTACATGGATGCCAAGAATCTATATATATAAAAGCCGTTCTTGGTATGTATGTATGTATGTTCCTTATACAAATCTACAGTTTTTGTGCGATTCGAACGAAACTTGAAGTACATACGTTTTAGAACACGCGTAAAATCACTGTCAGCTTTAAAAATCTCTCAGACCATTCTTTACCACTTTTTTAAACATCTCCCATAGTTTATCATGATAGGAATCTATTTTTTTTCCTCACTTTCTAATGCAATTTCTTTCCCGTTGCCATTCAAAGGAACTGTGTATGGAGGATAATTTTATAAACCAATTTCAGATTAACTCGCTATAATTTTAAATTCGAAACTGACGTCAATTTTGGCAGATGTGATTTTTTTCGCATATTACAAAGATTACTATAAGTGCTTTAAACGACATAGTACATATATTTAAATGTGTTTGGAGAAAAATAAATAACTTAGCTCCTAATTTTACAAAGGCAAATTGTTTCCACTGGTTTGTTAATATTAAAGTAAATTTTATAAGAAACAAAAACATATTTTTTGCATTCAAACTTCTTGAAACAATTTATTCTACACTAGCTGTTACCCGTGACTTCGTTCACGCAACATTAAAAGAAGAATAAATACATTAATTAAGCAAAATATTTCACTCCCGATAATTAAAAACGTTAATAATTAACTAACTATTTATCACATTTCATATTAGACTATACGGTATTTTTGTTATAGGGACCTTGACAAAACTCAGTCTTAAAAAAGTGAAATTTTGTGCCAAATAATCGCGAAAATGAAATTGCAACCAATGCAAAAAGGAGGGCCAAATAAAATCGTGGTAATAGTCGAATTGGGTAAAAACAAATGTCTATTTTACCCGATAAACAATTTTACTTTTAACGCCTTTGTGAACGTTTTAAAAACCATCCTTCAAAAAAACATTAATTGGAAATAGTATATACTTTTTCTTTAAATTCGATTCTGCCTCCTTGATTTAATGTATCGCTGAAACAAATCTTGTTTTCTAAATGACTGTATGATGACAGGCAATTTTTGTTCTCCAGAATAAATTTATTCATGAAGTTTGAATAAGTGAAAATATGTTTTTATTTTTCGTTTAATTTACTGAAATCAAGATTTTGTTTTCACCATCTATTCAAAGTGAAAATAAATTCTGTTTTTCAGTTTTAATGAGAAAATGGTGTAAAAAATATACTGACCTGTTTTATTTCTCCTTTTTTATACACAAATATGGCGTAATTTACTTTTCTTTTTTAGATAAACTTCGTTAAAATTTACAAAAAAAAAATCTTGGCATCTAATTTAATATTTTTAATTCTGAGAGTTTGTGTGACATCCTCGGATCAATGATAACCGGTATTAAGTAAATCGCGTTGCGTTCGATAGTCTAGGAGCAGTTGCGAAATACAAACACACTGTCAGATTTTAATATAATAGATTCGTAATCATTTTCCTTCTCTTAAAATTATGATGTGATTTTTAGCAGAAAACTCTCATCTGTATATAACGGGTGCTCATGCTTAATAATCAGTGCACATTATCACAACAAAACATTTACATTTTTCATTATAAATATGGCGTGAAACTCATCTATTTTCTATACTTACTAATCCTTGTATTACTAATGTAAGGAATTGATTCACACTCATTTTAAAACATATTGGAAAATTCCCGTTTTATTTCAAATATGAAGTCTCTTTTTCCCCAGAGAAATCTCTTTTTAATGACATAATTCTTGTTAATTTTCTTTTTCCAGGCAATTAATTTCAATACTGGCATAGGGGATATTATGTTACTTTAAGAAATAATATTAAATCTTTAGGTTTTATTAACAAAAATGGAACATTCGTCCTTTTTTTAGGTAATCGAGTTATTTCTTTTAGTTTTAAGAATGAAAATAATTTTCTCGCTATCCATGACATCATTTTCGACATGGATAATTTTGCGGAGCATATTATTGACATTTGCTAATCATTTTCTTTTGAAGCTCTTTTTTACTTTTTTAAAATTTAAATAAAAAATACAGTGCAGTTATATTATCCGTGTGCAGACGGTAAAACGTCAGGTATTGTTACCTTACAAAAGAAAAAAAAGAAAAAAAGTGAAGAAAAAAACCAAGATCATTTTATTTCACCAATCAAAGCATATCCGCTTTATTTTCGATGAATGACGTCGTATTCGCCTGTTTCCTACGGTTACGATATTGAAACCTTGAATTATTATCAAAAACTATAAAAATTACATTTTGTTTCTAATAATATTATTTAATCTTCTTTTTAATTCTTTATTTTTTTTTTCAATTTCATTTTTCACGTGAACATTTTTCAATTGAAACTAAATTGTTGAGTAAAAATTATTATTTCGGGTTTAGTTTTGGCAACGATAAAGTATTAGCAACGGTAAAGTAAATTTAACCATTTTAAAGTATTGTACGAAAAAATGTCCATTTATTCTCTGTGAAAATAACGAAATTTTGAATTATTAAGAAAAATATTTAAATAAAATAAACAAAAACCAGCCTATGTTCATTTGAGGGTTATAATCAACCTATATGCAAAGATACAGGGTCACTAAATGCTCCATTTTGACGCTGGCTTCAGCCTAACATTTGCACACAATCAGATTTATAATATTACTAGCTGTTACCCGTGACTTCGTTCACGTAACATTAAAAAAAGAATAAATGCATTAATTTAGCAAAACATTTCATTTGATAATTAACAACATATATAATTAACCAAAGCTTTATCACATTTTATAGGAGACCATACGGTATTTGTTTGCTATAGGGGCCTTGACATAACCCAGTCTTTAAAAAGTGAAATTTCATGCCAAATAATATATACAATCGCATAAATGAAACTGCAACTAATGGAAAAAGGAGGACCCAGTAAAATCGTGAAAATCGAGGAATTCCTTTTCGTAAAACGAAAAACAACACTGGCAGAATTCTTCTATACAACAGTGCATTTTAGGTGGTATTTGGTGTACAATTTGTATATGTGTGCATTGCTATGTGTGCATTGTTTATTTGCATAGACATATGTTATATATTTCTTACTACATTATCTTGTTTATGTATATATTAAATTAAGTGTTTCACGCTAAGTGGTGTAAATAGTGAACAAACTGCTTGTGGATTTTATACATTGATAGATATTTCACAAAGATATAACAATCTGATGCGATTCTAAAATGTAAATAAAGGTTGCTAGAAAGTACTTTAAATTCTGCCCAATTTAACCTCGATATTTTCTCTATCCCGTCAAGAACACTATTAGCAAATAAATGTTGTGAGCTCGGGGTTCAAAAGGACTGATGCCAATATATCAGAACAATCAAAAGGCTTTATTCACTATAAACAGTGCAATACGAACACCAATATCTTCTGAAAATTACAAGATATTCAGTAATCTTCAAATCCAATAAAAGCACAGCAAAATTTCACACAGAAACAATACGCTCAATACGACGTATCAACGACAAAATCGATCCGAGAAACACAGTTCTCAATGCAAAGCCTCTCGTATGAATTCAATCGCAGTTGACAGACAACTAACTGAACTGAACTGGTGGAGGTCCCTTATATAGACTTCAGAGATCTTTCCAGATTATTCCAGAGCTTTCTAATGCTAGAAATTACCAGAAGGTCCTTCAACTCTCGATAGAGTACTCCAATCGTGAAAGGATCCCAATGTAAATGTATAAGGGGGGTAGCACAAAAAGTCGCCCAAATCCGTCGCCAACTTGGCGACATTTGGCGATATATCGTCAAATTTGGCGACAAAAATAAGTCGCCAAAACCATCGCCAACTTGGCGATAAACCCATTCCTTGGCGATTTTCCAATAGAACTCATTATAAAAACCGATGCTGTAAGGTTGTTTTCCTTGCAAACCACCTGAGGCCTTTAACATTGAGTTACATGATGCTCAATAGGAAATACATTAATAATACTGCAATTTTCACAATAATAAAATAAAATAAATTTAAACAAATGGAATATTTACAGATATATACAAAATTCATAACATTGCCCCCCTCTCAAGGACTGCACGTCCCGGGCAGTACAACCCCTTATCGGGAGCAAACCTGTTATCAACAAACACTTAAAAAAAACAATTAAACACTTATTTAAAATAAAATTGAACATAGACATAATTATACACAAAAACATGAACTTAATTACAGGACCATGGTCACACTATTTACATTATTTACATTACACTATTTACAATCAATGAACTAAGTACTATGGCCATAGTATGGTGCCAGCCTGTCGTAATGAACGACTCTAGGCTTCGAACTTGGTGACTTTCGGATCCGAATTACGACATCGTTCAGTCTGTTTAGGACTGTATAAGGACCGTCCCAGTGCGATTGCAGTTTGGGAGAAAGTCCTTTACGTCGAGTCGGATTATAAAACCAAACCTTGTCACCTTCTTTGAATTGATGTCCCGTGGCTTTCGTGTCGTACCTGGTCGTCATCTTCTCCGTCTGTATATTGATATCCGCTCTCGAGCTCCGCTCAGCTCAAGTTGTGGACGCCTTCAAATCGTGCCTGGAGATTCTGCACATATCCCTCTGGCGATGAAGGCGCATCTGGAGGGCGACCAAAAAGCAGATCACAAGGTAAACGAAGATCACGACCGAAAAGCATCTGAGACGGGGATAGCCGGTTGTTTCATGGACGGCGCTGCGATAGGCGAGAAGAAACAAGGGAAGTTTTTGGTCCCAGTCTTGTTGGTTTCTTGAGACTAGCAGTGAGAGATTGTTGAGGATGGTACGATTAAATCTCTCAACCATGCCATCCGATTGTGGATGTAAAGGCGTCGTCCTAGTTTTGTTCATTCCGAGAAGTTGACAGAGACCCTCAATCACAGCAGAGATGAAATTTCTGCCCTGGTCAGAATGCATTTGAAGTGGGACTCCATACCTTGATATCCACTGGTGTACCAAGGCATCCGCAACCGTAGAAGCTTCTTGATCAGGGATGGCATAAACTTCAGGCCATTTCGTGAAGTAGTCCATGACAACAAGGAGGTATTTGTTGCCATCAGCACTTCTTGGCAGAGGGCCCAGGATGTCAAGGGCGATGCGTTCGAAAGGTGCTCCTACATTGTAGAGATGTAGTCTTCCTCGGCTACGTTTCTTTGGTCCTTTTCGAGCAGCACATGCATCGCAAGATTTGCACCATCGTTCGACGTCAGCTCTCGCTTTTCCCCAGAAGAAGCGCTCTCGGACTCTATGTAATGTTTTCATGACTCCAAAATGGCCAACAGTGGGACTGCCATGTAATTCCTTGAGGACCTCTGGGTTTCGGGATCGAGGAAGTACCAACTGCCACCGAGATGTCTTCCCATCTTCCGATTCGAATTTTCGGAACAGGACACCATTCCTGACGTGAAAGGAGTTCCAAAGAGCCCAATATTGCTTCGTCGTAGGACTGTAAGTCGAGATGTCTTTCCAACTGGGCTTCGTGCTAGAAGATTCTAATAACTCCAATATTGGTTTGATGTCAGAGTCTGCCATTTGATCTTCTCGAATCTTCTCATCACTCCAGGGATCTGGTGGCGTTGATAGTGAAGTCTTCGTCTGGCGTATGACATGTACAGGATTATACTTGCTCTCCGCTCTGGAACAATAGCGACAACTTTCGGGACACGGTCTTCTTGATAGGGCATAGGCGTTTCCATGCGATGAACCTTTGCGATGCCTGATGTCAAAGTCGTATTCCTGGAGTCGTTGTATCCATCTGGCTACTTGGCCCTCTGGGTTCTTAAAATTCATCAGCCATGTTAAGGATGCGTGATCAGTACGAAGGAGAAATTTCCTGCCATAGAGATAGTGATGGAAGTGTTCTATGGCTTTCACTATAGCTAATAACTCCTTACGAGTGACGCAATAATTCCGCTCTGGTTTCGATAAACATTTGCTCCAGTATGCTACGACTCGTTCTTGGCCATCTATTTCTTGAGAAAGTACAGCGCCGACACTTTCATAGCTGGCATCCGTGTCCACAATGAATTGTTTGTCGGGGTGTGGATAGGTAAGAACTGGAGAGGATGTGAAAGCTTCTTTCAGTCGCTGGAAGGAATTCTCGCATTCTTGTGTCCATAGAAACTTCTGCTTGCTTTCAGTGAGCCTATGCAAGGGTCTTGCGATGTTGGAGAACCGCTGTACAAACTTTCTGTAATAAGTGCATAGTCCCAGAAAGCTTCGCAACTGATGGATATTTTCCGGACGCTTCCAGTTCTTTACTGCAGACACTTTTTCAGGATCTGTTCGGACACCTTCAGCTGAGATGATGTGTCCTAAATAATTTACTTCGCGTTGGAAGAACTTGCATTTCAGAGGGTTCAGCTTTAAATTCGCCGCTCTTAGCTTCGTTAACACTTTTCGAATATTCTCTAGATGTTCTTCAAACGTGCGGCCACCACTGATGACATCATCTAGGTAGATGAGACAAGCTTCAAAAGTCAGGCCTTTTAACACTGTCTCCATGAGGCGCTCGAACGTTGCTGGGGCATTGCAGAGCCCGAACGGCATAACTTTAAATTGCCAAAGTCCTTGTCCAGTAGTAAATGCGGTCTTCTCTTTGTCATCAGGATGGATCTCTACTTGCCAATATCCACTCTTCAAATCCAGTGTGGAAAACCATTTATGTCCTGAAAGAGTATCTAGTGTGTCGTCTATTCTTGGTAGAGGATAGCTGTCTTTCTTCGTGATATCGTTAAGTTTACGATAATCCACACAAAATCTTGTGGAGCCATCTTTCTTTCGGACCAACACGATGGGAGAGGCCCACGGACTTGATGACGGTTCGATGATATCACTATCCTGCATCTGTTGTAAGAGCTTAGACACCTCTTCTTGTTTAGCGAACGGCAAACGTCTGGGATGCTGTTTAATCGGTGGATGGCCGGCAGTATCAATTCTATGCCGTGTCAGTGAAGTGCGACCAATATCACTCTCGTTTTGAGAAAACACATCCTTAAATTCCTGGAACAGTCTTTCTGCGGCATGTCTCTGTTCAGGAGATAAATTTTCATTTCGTCCAATTTCAGGTGTTAAACTTGTAGGCGGCTCCGACAACATCAAGCTCGGGTCTTTGCATACACAGGTGACTGGAGCACAGGTTGCAAGCACTTCACCCTTCTGGATAATTCTAGACTTTTCACTTACGTTTACAATTCTCACGGGTATCACATCTCTCGACAGATCTACCAGCGCTGATGCTATTAGCACTCCCTTTGGGCTCTTCTCAGGATATCCAGTCAAGCCATACTGGAAAATTCTTTCGTTTCCAGTTAATCCAGGTATCATCATTTCGGTCCGTGGAGGGATGATAACATCTGCCTTGGCTGTGATCCGTTGAATAGACCCGGACTCATTTCCAAGTTTGAAAATAGTGACATCTTCTTGAGCAGAGCGTAACTCATTATTCTTAAAATCCAGTGTAAATCCATGCTCCTTTAAAAAGTCCAGTCCGAGTATGAAAGGATCTGAAATATCGGCTGTAATCATAGACTGTATGATGGTAAGCGGCGTTCCCAAACTTTATTTCCAGTGTCATTCTTCCAAATATGTCGATCTTATCTCCGGTCACCGTTTGAAGGATAACACGTGGCGGGGTCCAGGAGAGTTTTTCTTTCAGCCGCTGAGCTACATCTTTCCGAATGATGGTCACATTGGCTCCTGTATCGATGATCATATTACAGGGCAAATCATTCACACTTCCGACTAGAAAAACTCCGTTCTCGCCACAACTTCTTGCAGAAATTTCACATACTTGAAAATGCGGCTTCTCAAGATCTGGCAACCTCCACCCCGTGAGATGACCATTAATCAGTTTTCTTGCTCCTCCGTTCTTGGGTGAGCTATTACCTTCGGTGCTGGGTCGTCTTGGGCAGTTGATTTGGATATGGCCTTCTCCACCGCATCTCCAGCACTTGATCTTTCTGTAAGGTTTGTTGTCCATCAAGGAGTTTATCTGTCTCATCACGTCCTTCATCTGCTGCTGTAAACGCTCCACAGCTGTATCCGACGTCTCAGGCATGTTGGCTACTCGCACAAAGTGCCGATCTTTCCTTGTAGCTTGCTCGGCTGCCTCGAATTTTAGGGCATAAAATAAAGCCCCTTTTAAGTCATTGAGATCTGCAATCCGGAGTTGTTTCTGGATCTCAGAATCACGCACACCATCGATAAAATGCTGTAGAGCTAAGCTTTCTCTAATTTCAATCGGACAGTCAGGATAAGCAAGATGTGAAAGTCTCTCGACATCCGTAGCAAGATCTTGCAGGTATTCAGTGGATTTCTGCTGTCGAGATTTGAGCTGGAGTCTGCTATATTCCTTCATGCATTTCTCGCCAAAGCGCAATTCTAAGGCACTGACGAGCGTTTCAAAATCCAGCGGTTCATTTGCAGGCAAAGTCTGTAGGACGTCGTCAGCATCAGCTCGTAGAGAAGCAGCTAACTGGCAAGCCTTTGTCTGGGAATCCCATCCATTGGCGTCCGCTACGATCCCAAATTGTGTCTTAAAATCTGGCCATGAGGATTTTCCGTCATAGGTCGAGAGTTTAATAGAGGCCCGAGGAAGCATAGCTTGATACTTGACATCTTCGGGATAGTTTTCGGCAGTTATCTTTTGTTTCTTCACATTTTCCAACTCCTTTTCTACACTCTCAATCCTTTCTTCTATGGTTTTGGCTGTCCTTTGTATTTCTTCTACCTTTTCTTCTACGGTTTTGGCTGTATTTTGAACTTTTTCTTCTATTTCTTGAAATCTTTCTTCAACTTTGTTTTCCACGCCGTCAATTCTGTCATTTAAAGATGTTATTTTATCCTCTATTAGTTCTTTCAACTCACCAAGGTTGGTTGACATATCCTTCTTCATATCATCTTTTAACTCACCAAGGTTCGCAGTCATTTTCTCATCCATCACTGTCATATCTTTCTTCATTTCTTCTTTCAACTCGCCAAGGTTGGTTGACATCTCAGCCTGATTCGCAGTCATTTTCTCATCCATCGCTGACATATCTTTCTTCATTTCAGCCTGGTTTGCAGTCATTTTCTTATCCATCGCTGACATATCTTTCTTCATTTCTTCTTTCAACTCGCCAAGGTTCGCAGCTAATTTCTCCAATAATTCTTTCAGTTGACTCTCCATTGCTCTGGTGATCGGCATTCAATCACACTTCTGACACCAAATGTTGTGAGCTCGGGGTTCGAAAGGACTGATGCCAATATATAAGAACAATAAACAGGCTTTATTTACCACAAACAGTTCGATAAGAACTGAAATATCTTCTCAAAATACAAATATTCAGTAATTTTCAAATCTAATAACAGCACAGCAAAATTTCACACAGAACAATATAGCGTATTGTTCAATACGGTGAATCAAATACAAAATCGCTCAGAGAAACACAGTTCTCAATGCAAAGCCTCTCGTGCGTATTCAATCGCATTTGACAGAGAACTAACTGAACTGAACTGGTGGAGGTCCCTTATATAGGCTTTAAAGATAACTGTAGAATTTTCCAGAGCCTTCGGATGCTAGAAATTACCAGAAAGTGCTTTAACTTTCGGTAGAGAACCCAAGCAAGAAAGGAGTCGAAGCCAAAAGTCGCCAAATCCGTCGCCAACTTGGCGACATTTGGCGACAAAAATAAGTCGCCAAAACCATCGCCAACTTGGCGATAAACCCATTCCTTGGCGATTTTTCCATAGACTTCCATTATAAAGATGAGGGTGTAAGGTTGTTTTTCTTGCAAATCATCTGATGCCTTTAGCATTGAGTTACATGATGCTCAATAGGAAATACATTAATAATAATGCAATTTTCACAATAATAAAATAAAATAAATTTAAACAAATGGAATATTTACAGGTATATACAAAATTCATAACACTATTTTCCATTCATTCCATTTATGGATATTGATTTAATTTACCTATTCGTGTCAAAGAATATTCTTTAAAGTTATTATCAGGATTAGGATAGGATACGATTAGGGTTAGGATTAGGAATAAAAATTGAACGACAATGGCATGACCGACTCAGGTTTAAAGTATGAACCATCATGAAGCAATAAGAAAATTAGAAAATTATCGGCTAATAGTTTTTAATATGTTTTACAGTCATAGTTGGCATCAAAGGTGAGCGGGGAAATGATCATCTAAAATACCATTAAGTGTTTACCACGCAAAAAAAAATCTGGTTACAACAATGTATTTAATTTTGCGCCAAGTTCCACTTGGTAAAAAAAAAAAGCAAATTGACTATGGACTTAATTACAGACCCCTAACCTTGTTATTCTCGGAAATTTTCTACCTATATGTAAAAAAAATCCTACTATATAGAACGGTCTTTCACGTTTATAATGTTATGAATTGGCACGATCGGCTTGTTCAAGTTTACACAATTCGGCTGGCAGAAAAGATTCAATAATTTTTTATTTCTTCTTTGCTTTTGCATTACGCGAATTTGTTGGTAAAATCGATTTTCTTTTCGATAACATTGTTGTTTTTTAAGTTAAAAAAATATTGTAATTTTACTTAAACATTGCTTTAAAATCTATGCAATTTTTCTTATCCTACAAGACTTTACAAAAATCTATTATGAAACAACTTTAAAAAAAGTTATATTTAAAAACGACAACAAAGTTTTTCCTATTTTAAAACTAAAAGAAATGTAAAATTAAATTCCGATTCGAAAAGACGATTTACAAATGTGTTTCGATTATGGGAAAATGATAGAGGAAAAATGCTGTTACTTCGACACAATCATATTAAATCTTTAGCTTTTATGAGAAAAGCAACTTTCTTTTAAAAAATATAGTTATTTTTATTAAGATTTTCTGATTTTCGATACGGATAATTTTGCGATGCATATCATTGACATTTGCCATCCAATATATATATATATTTTTTTTTTGCTTTATAAAATTTAAATTAAAAATATGGTATCTTTATGTTAGCCGTGTGCTGACGATAAATCGCCAAACTATCCCATCATTCGTATTGAATTCATTAAAAATATAAATCTTTCAGTCATTTCATTTAAAACACAGAACTTTAATTTACAACACATACATTTAGAATACATATATTACGTACATTTAAAATAACTCCTTTCATGTCAAAAAGAAATAGAAAAAAAAAGAGAAATAATCACAAATAATTTGATAACCCAAGATCATTTTATTTCAACATTAAAACAAATATGTTTTATTTTTCTATATATGACATCATATTCGCTTGCTTTCCATACTTACTCGTATTTATGCACTTTGTATTATTATCAAATATTTGAAAACGCACGTTTTGTTTCTAATATGACATCATTTCATATTCTGTTTAATTCTTAAATAATTCATTTCCTTTTCATTTTTCACGTGGAAATTTTTCACTTGAAATTAAATTGTTGATTAAAAATTATTACTCAGGGGTTTTATTTTATATTGGCATCGATAAAGTATTAGCAACGGTAAAATAAATTTAACCTTTTAAAAAAAAAGCTGCAAAATCGGGCCCTTTGGGCCAAACTAACCAAACCAACCAACCATTTTAAAATATACGAAAAAATGTCCATTTATTCTCTATGAAAAAAATGAAATTTTGAATTATTAAGAAAAGTATTGAAATAAAATAAACAAAAACCATTCTATGTTCATTTGAGGGTTATAATCAACTTATAGGCAAAGATACAGGATAATTAAATGCTTCATTTTAACGCTGGCTTCAGCCTAACATTTGCACACAATCAGATTTATAATATTACTAGCTGTTACCCGTGACTTCGTTCACGTAACATTAAAAAAAGAATAAATGCATTAATTTACCAAAACATTTCACTTGATAATTGACAACATATATAAATAATCAAAGCTTTATCACATTTTATAGGAGACCATACGGTATTTCTTTGTTATAGGGGCCTTGACATAACCCAGTCTTAAAAAAGTGAAATTTCATGCCAAATAATATATAGAATGGTGCAATGAAACTGCAACCAATGAAAAGAAGGAGGACCAAGTAAAATCGTGAAAATTGAAGAATCCTTTTTCGTAAAACAACACTGGGAGAATTCTTCTATACAATAGTGCATTTTAGGTGGTATTTGGTTTGAAATTTGTATATGTGTGCATTGCTAAATGGGCATTATTATATTGTATATTTGCATGGGCATATGTTATACAGGGTGATTTTTTTTAAAGTTGTGAAATTAAAACCCTATAACAAAACAAACACTGATCCAAATGACCTGAAATTTCACCAGTATGCTCCCAAAGCAATGGGATTTTTTAGGCGTAGTTAAATAAAACATTATAATTGCACCGACAGATGGCGGGGGACAACAATGGACGGTACTTTGAGAAACCATCTTCCGTAGGTCCCCTGTCGTCATTGGACCTTTTCTTAAATTCTTAAGTGTCCTAAATCTCCTAAGAGCAGTTGCTGCGCTGTCATTATTCTGATAATACAGTTTCACTAACAACGCACTGTCCGTCAATGGCACAGTCATTGCCAGGATATCCGTAGAATAATGAACACGAGGTGTACGTACTTCACGTTTTTCTCGCCAATGTGCGTGTGTCGTGTGCAAGTTCGTCTCCCGACTTTACTGCATATATAGCACCATCTATCGATGCGATTTTAAATTTTTTTAACAACACCTAAAAATTCCCATTGCTCTGGGAGTAGACTGGTGAAATTTCGGGTCATTTGGATCAGTGGTTCTTTTGTTATAGGGTTTTAATTTCAGAACTTTAAAAAAAATCACCGTGTATATTTCTTACTACATTATTATTTTATGTCTTGTTTATGTATATATTAAATAAAGTGCTTCACGCTAAGTGGTGTAAATGGTGAACAAACTGCTTGTGGATTTTATACATTGATAGATATTTCATAAAGATATAACAATCTGATGCGATTCTAAAATGTAAATAAAGGTTGCTAGAAAGTACTTTAAATTCTGCCCAATTTAACCTCGATATTTTCTCTATCGCGTCAAGAACACTATAAGCAAATAAATACCGACAACATCAATCTGATGATCTAAATTTACATATTTTTGTTAGTATATATAGGATTATATTAACTTATTTTGTGCGCTTGAAATTTTTTACACTTTCTAATAAATGTACTTTCTTGTTATTTTATTTTGCCATTTCTATTTATTCTATTTCCCATTCATTCCATTTATGAATATTAATTTAATTTACATATTCGTGTCAAAGAATATTTTTAAAGTTATTATTAGGATAGGTTACGATTAGGGTTAGGATTAGGAATAAAAATTGAACGATAATGACATAACCGATTCAGGTTTAAAGTATGAACCAGGCTGTCTATTTACATCATAAAGCAATAAGAAAATGTGAAAATTATCGGCTGAAATTTTATATGTTTTACAGTCATAGTTGGCATCAAAGGTGAGCGAGGAAATGATAATCTAAAATACCATTAAGCAGCGGTGCAAAAATCTAGGCGCCAATGGGCTGATTCCCAGTACTAAATTTTAACAGTATTTTTATCAAATTTTATTAGTATACTTTGCATTAATTTTATCCGTATTCTTATTAGGCGAAGAATACTAAAAATTTACTGCTGGGAATCGGCCCATTGGCGCCTAGATTTTTGCACCCCTGCCATTAAGTTTTTACCACGCAAAAAACAAATTTTGTTACAACAATGTATTTAATTTTGCGCCAAATTTCACTTGATACTAAAAAAAAGCAAATTGGCTATGGACCCGATTACAGACCCCTAACCTTCCTATTCTCGGGATTTTTCTTCCTATATGTAAAAAAAATTCTACTATATAGAAAGCGCTTTCACGTTTATAATGTTATGCATTGGCACGATCGGCTTGTTCAAGTTTACACAGTTCGGCTGGATGAAAAGTTTCATTACTTTTTGATTTCTTCTTTGCTTTTGCATTACGCCAATTTGTTGGTAAAATCGATTTTCGTTTCGATAACATTGTTGTTTTTTAAGTTTAAAAAATATTGTAATTTTACTTAAACATTGCTTTAAAATCTATGCAATTTTTCTCATCCTACAAGACTTTACAAAAATATATTATGGAACAGAACTATAAAAAAATCTATATTTAAAAATGACAAATTAAATTCCGATTCGAAACGACGATTTACAATTGTGTTTCGATTGTGGAAAAATGCTGTTACTTCGACGCAATCATATTAAATCTTTAGCGTTTATGAAAAAAGCAACTTTCTTTTAAAAAATATAGTTATTTTTATTTAGATTTTCTGATTTTCGATACGGATAATTTTGCGATGCATATCATTGACATTTGCCATCCAATATCTTTTCATTTTTTTTCTTTTTTCCTTTTAAAATTTAAATTAAAAATATGGTATCTTTATGTTAGCCGTGTGCAGACGATAAACTGCCAACTATTATTCCCATCACCATCATTCGTATTTAATTCATTAAAAATATAAACTTTTCACTCATTTCATTTAAAACACAGAAATTTAATTTACAACACATACATTTAAAATACATATATTAGGTACATTTAAAATAATTCCTTTCATGTGAAAAAGAAAAAGAAAAAAAAAGAGAGAAATTAATCACAAAAAATTTTATAACCCAAGATCATTTTATTTCAACATCAAAGCAAATCTGTTTTATTTTTCTATATATGACATCATATTCGCTTGCTTTCCATACTTACCTGTATTTATGCACTTTGTATTATTATCAAATATTTAAAAGCGCACGTTTTATTTCTAATATGACGTCATTTCATATTCTGTTCAATTTTTAAATAATTCATTTCCTTTTCATTTTTCACGTGGAAATTTTTCACTTGAAAATAAATTGTTGAGTAGTAAAAAATATTACTCCGGGATTTGATTTAGTATTGGCAACGATAAAGTATTAGCAACGGTAAAATAAATGTAACAATTTTAAAATATTATACGAAAAAGTGTCCATTTATTCTCTATGAAAATAACGAAATTTTGAATTATTAAGAAAAATATTTGAATAAAATAAACAAAAACCAGCCTATGTTCATTTGATGGTTATAATCAACTTATATTCAAAGATACAAGATCATTAAATGCTCCATTTTGACGCTGGCTTCAGCCTAACATTTGCATGCAATCGGATTTATAATATTATTAGGATTAGGACTAGCTGTTACCCGTGACTTCGTTCACGTAACATTAAAAGAAAAATAAATGTACTAATCAAGCAAAATATTTCACTCCCGACAATTAAAAACGTAAATAATTAACTAACTCTTTATCACATTTCATAGAAGAAAATACGATATTTCTTTGTTATAGGGGCCTTGACATAAATCAGTTTAAAAAGGGTAAAATTTTGTGCCAAATAACCGACAAAAGGAAACTGCAACGAATGGAAAAAGGACGGCCAAATAAAATCGTGTAAATCGACTAATCGTGTAATCGAATTAATTGGGTAAAAAGAAATGTCAATTTTACCGGATAAACCATTTTACTTTTAACGACTTTGAGAAACGTTTTAACAGCCATCATTTAAAAATAATTCATTGGAAGTAGTATATGCTTTTTCTCTAAAATCAATTCTTGTGAATAGGGAGGAATAATGCTACTCCTAAATGAAAGAAACTTCAATTGCAAAGCTTTTTGCAACCCAGAATTACATGCAAACGTAACACTTAAATTGCAAAGCTTTTTGCAAACCTAAATGATATGTAAACATTACTTTTGCATGTAATTTTCATTGCAAATTAACATTTATTACGGTTCAAATTAAAATTAATTTCGGTGCAAATTACATGTAAATGTTACGTTTGCATGTAATTTGAGGTTGCAAAAAGCTTTGCAATTGCAAGTGTTGCAATAGCATATAACAGAAAATTTGTGTCCTTGGTTTAATCTATAGCTGAAACAAATCTTGAGTTCTTGACAATATGCTGACAGGCGATTTTTCTCTGCAGAATAAATTGATTAATAAAGTTTGAATACGTGGAAATATGTTTTTATTTTTCGGAAATTTTACTGTAATCAAGATTTTTTTTCCTCAACTATTCAAATTGAAAATAAAATAATTTTTTACAGTTTTAATGAGAAAATGGCATAAAAATATTTTAATCCGTTTTATTTCTCCTTTTTTATCCAGAAAAATGGAGTAATTTAAGTACCATTTTTGAAGAAATTTCGTTAAAATTTACAAAAAAATATTAATATCTCGGAATCTAATGCAAAATTTTAAATTCTCAGAGTTTATATGACATCCTCGAATGAATGATAACCGGTGTTAAGTAAATCGCGTTGCATTAAGAGGAGTAGTTGCGAAATACACACAGTCAGATTTTAACTGGATAGACTTGTGTTCAATTTTCTTTTCCTAATAATCCTTACTGATGCTTGTATTATTAATCACAGAGTTCAGAGAATAAATAGAGATGAAATATTCATGTTTGGCATGATACTGAAAATTCAACCCTACAGTCGGCCCAAACAACTGGCGGCTTGCTTTGAAAACCTCTCCCCGTCCAATGAATCCAGTCATTGTTCCACGTGCAGCCTCATTCCATCCAATGAAGTCAGCCCTTGGGCCTAATGATTTGAGCGATAACTTGCTTCATATTGCAAGCTGATTTTAAGGTTCATTACCTCTCTATTCTTTGACTGTACTCAGTGATTGTTAATGTATGAAATTGATACACGCTCCATTTGAAACATATTTAAAAAATCCTGTTTTATTATGACGTCACTTTGATCCCAGAGAAATCTCTTTTCAATGATATAATTCTTGTTAATTTTCTTTTCCTGGCAATAATGACGGGAATTTTAGCAGAAAACTCACATCTGTTTATAACTGATATTCAAGCTTATTATTAATCAGTATCAAAAAAAATTTCAGTTATTCATCTTAAATATGACGTCTATTATGTATATACTTTTATTATACACTGATAGTCATGCTCTTTGTAATATTACGAATATTTGAAAATACATGTTTTATTTATGACGTCATATTTGTTCAAGCCAAGAAGGATCCTTTTCATAGTTCCATGGTTCAAGCGAAATCTTTTTCTTAATAATATAATTGTTGTTAATTCTTCTTTCTAATTACAACGCAGTTTTTGACAGAAAAAGATCTTTTTTAATGTAACCGATATTCATACTTCATGTATAATAACAAATACTCCATATTGTTGCTTCAAATATCACAGAAATTCATCTTCTTTTGAATTATTTTCATTTTTCACGTGAAAATCGCTCAATTGAAACTTATTACTTAAGGAAAAATTATTTTTCCGCTTTTTATTTATTGGCAACGATCAAAGCCCTAGCAACAATAAAGTAAAATGGTTAAATTTTATCTAAAAATGTCCATTGATTCTCTATGAAAATAATCAAATTTTGAATTATTAAGAAAAGTATTTGAATACAAGAAACAAAAATCACTCTATGTTCATTTCCGGGTTATAATCCACCTTTATGCAAAGATACAGGGCCATTTATTTCTTCATTTTGACGTTGGCTTCAGCCTAACATTTGCACACAATCAGATTTATAATATTATTAGTATAATCAAAAAAATCGTCTGTCAACTATCGACATTTAGCAAGCATTACATGGTACCTTTTTTCATTTTGAGTCTCAACCAAGGAGGCATATTTAAAGTGCGTGGATGCAGGTGGACAGTAGATGCCCTATTAATAAAAATTGGATTTAAAGAAAACAATACAGTATTTAACATTATTTTTTCTTTAAAAATGGGATTAAAAGTAAAATTGTTTATCAAGAAAAAAATTTAAATGCGTTTTTTTAAATGTAACACATTTATTTTAATATTAAGAATTAATATATTTTTTATAAGTTGGACAACGTGGCGACATTTTCATTTCTCCAGCTTCGAAATTATTATCCAATTCTTAAAAGAACAGTATATTTTTGAAAAATAATGTTTTGCATCAAAAATCACATGATTTCAAAACGCAATTTTAGCAAATTCTGTTTAAATTACATTGTAAGTATAATTTCGGAGTAAATGTAGTATTTAATAATATTGTTTAAAATGTTTCTATGAGTAACAGTAGTACAGAGCCTAGAATACATAGTGTGGAAATCTGCTACAAAATAGTACTAAAAAATTGAATCCAATAAATGTACAACGTTGCTGAAAATATAACGATGGGATCGCAGCACCATCTGCTAGCTCTTCTCAACGTAAACATTGTATTAGAATGTTTCGGCTGGTGGTAAGTATTTTAAATACTTAAATTATATCCTTTTTTCCTCTGACTTATTGTGATTTTTATAAGATTTTTTAAAATTATGAAAGTATGGCTAGAAAACGTGATACGCATTGTTTTGTCTCTGGTTGCAATACTCGATACAAGAACAGTAGGAGAACCGTTGCACATTTATAGGCTACAACTTTTTAGCACTTTTTAAAGCATTACTTGGATAGCCGGTTTCCACACTATGTATTCTAGGCGCTGTAACAGTAGTATTGGATTTCTTTAATCGCTTTCATGTTTTAAATACAAATGTGCATGTGACGTCTCGCACTCAAGTAAAGTCGTTTTTCTTAATTAACTGAAGGCGAAAAGTAATAATTCTTGCGGAGTTAGTAATTCATAATGTATTATTTATTACACATAATATAAACTTTTTGAAAATTAAGAGAAATTTGGCGAAACTTCAAGCAATTTAGCTCAACGTTTTGCCTACGTTAAGTTGATAAATATGCACATTATCTATAAATATAAATGCATATAAATGCATATTTGTACATGATTCATGAAGTGAAAGAATTTATTTTAACTAGACACGTATCGGTTCAGAGAAAAATCTACCCCGGTGAAAGTGTCGTCATATTTAAAATCATGTGCCGGTTTTCATTCACAAAATATTAGTATTTTATAGCAATTACACAAAGTAGCGTAATTTCCTCAGAATGTATTGTTCGCTAAAGTACAAGTTTAACATACTTTTACCGTACAATTTTCCAGAATATTAAATTACTTTAAAATTACTTTAAAATCCATAAAACATCAGTAAATTCAGATGCGCTTTTCAAACGAATAACAATGAGAGTACTTTATTTTATTAGACCGCATAAAAATTGAATGTGCTATGTTTAGAAATAAATGTCTTTATTTTATAAAAATCAAATAAGTTAATGTTTCGTAATTTGATTGGACACAGATTTAAAAATATACATGCTTTAAAATTACTTTAAAATCCATAAAAAATCAGTAAATTGGGATAAAGTTTTCAAACTACATTTGAAAGTGCATTTTTTCTAATTGATAATTTAAGAAGCGAAATTATGCGATATTTAGTAGTTACAAATATGCAGTACAAGCACAATTTAATGGTTAGGTCGTTGCTACCGTCAATATGATGTCGACATTACTCACGGATATGTTTTTGTTTTATAATATAGATAGATGCCATATGAAAGAGAATTTTTGCAAAATGTTACGACAGTTGTTAATTTTTTTTTCATTGTCAGGAAAATCGTATATTTTTATATTGTATGCACAAAGAAAACGCGCATTCTCATTTATAAAGCTGAGAAATTTTACTATGGTTGTGTTAAAGTAACGCTTTTTTTTCTAATTGTCTTTTTTATCGATTTATGGTTGAGTATACACAAATCATATTGTCGTCATTGTTATTGTCGTATTATTGTATTTTAATTTATGTTAACCAGGGCAAAGCCGGGTGGTTCTGCTAGTGAACTATAAATTTTGTTTAAATCAAAAATTACAAAACACTTTTCAAACGTAACTTAATATATTGCAAAAATCCTTAACAAATTTTGTTGCTATTGAAATCAACGTAAATTCCTAAAATGCGATTTTTTTTTTCGACATTCAAGTGGGTGTGTTTCTCCCTTGAGAAAAATTCTATCTTAATATTTTCTAGAAAAAAAAAGATTGATAATATATATATATATATATATATATATATATATGTAATGAAACTAAATGGGAATCAAAATTAAAAAGGATTAGTCCGCTAATTGTTTATTTTAAAGGAATATTTATAGATTTAAATATATATATATATAATTTTAAATATACATTTAGTCATATATAAATAGTTGACAAAATATCCATTATTAAAAATATTTAATATCGTAACATTGTCTGTTTCTTTTATGCAAGATAAAGCCAAGACTACTGATGCAAATATAAAATATACGGTTAGCTTAAGCTATAATAAATATATATTAGATCAAAGTTTTTAAAAATAAATTTTCATATACTCACCGGTACGTAATGAGACAAAATAAAGTAATTTATATGTAGCAGCATCACTAACAAATACTGACAGAGTTTCGGAAAATTAGATGCTCAAATGCCCATTTTTTGAAGACATTTCTATTTTTTATGGCATGTTGCGCAGTTTGTAAAGAATCAATACAAGAGCAGTTTGAGTAAACTGTCCATGATCAATGTAATGAAATTGTGAGCTTGTTCTTACTTGTTTTTAAACTGAGAAAAATGTCTTATCTGCGAAAATTGTCTTGTAATCACCAGTCTTAAGTCTCCGTGTTTCACAATTAACAGTCTGTTTCTGTCTCCTGTAAATACATTCCTAACCAAACTAAATCGATTTTAACAACAAGTATGATGGAAATCCAATGAAGAATGTATTTACTTCAGCGGATAAAGATGAATAACATATTTGGATTTATTTAGGAAAACAAACACTTGTTATTAATTCTTTTTATTAATTTCAGCTTTTCATTTGTTGAATATTCTTTTCTGAAGTAATAATTACCCTACACGTTTATTTGGAAAGAATTCTAGGACTCAATCTGAAATACCCATATTGAGGATGTTCATAAATGAGTTTATGAAAACTTTTCATAATGCTTCATAATGCTTAATGTAGTTATCGCTTGTTGCTACACCCATAAAAGATGGAAACTAGAAAAAATATATTAGGCCTCCATTTTCTTTGTTCCAACTGAAACGTATATGTTTTCTAAGAAATTTTTATTTTTTTAAAATAACATTCTAATACATCAAATACAGATTTTGCTACTGCGTCTGTTTCTAATTGTATTACGAATACAAGCTTTAGGCCTTTTATAACCTTCTATAAAGCGAATATATACAGTAAATATAGCCTCGTTGTTTCATGAAATTTATTCATCAAATTTGGAAAAAAATTCAGTTGTCTTCAGAAACTCATTTTAAAAAATTTACACATCTTGGGCTTTTTCATCGATTCATCTCTGTAATTTATTATTGTTCAGTGGGATTTGCTTAATAATATCAGATTCTAATTTCTGCAATATAGGACGCAGAACCGCATTTACAGTTCTAGTAGTAATTCTTCAACCTTAGTGTTCCGTTTTTTCGATTTATCAATAAATAAAGAACTATTGCAAGAGGCACGTGATCCATCATTATCTTACCTCTCTGCTGCTGAAAGTCTTGAATATCGATATTTAAATTTTTGAAATAAGGATACAATGTTACCATTTTTCCTCAAGATTGATTCTCTTTTAATAGCGAAGATTTCATAGCATCATTTCAGAAAACTTTCAAGCAACTCAGGCACATTTGAAGCATTTGTTTGTAGTTAAATTAATAAAACTATAATTTAAATTGCCGATATTTTACTGTATATTTTTTTCTTTTAATTCGACATGATTCTATCCAGAAAAAAAAAAGATTATACATTTCAATATATTTAAATATTGTGTAATGCAGTTTAGGTAACGTAAAGACTTTCTATTAATAAAGAGCTAAAAAGGCAGTAAATGGAATGGAAAATTAAACGTCATTTAACAAAATGAGTAAAACAATTTTACATGAAAACTCTGGAATCAAACCAGATATTTGTGGAAATGGAGCGCGGTTGTTATTTAATTAACATGGATTCAACCACAAGATAATAATGTTTATATTCATAAGCTAGCTATCAATTAGTATAATTAAATAGTAATGTCTTAAAAACAGAATATAATACATGCATGATACATGTAAAGCTAGCACAAAAAATATACTCGTACATACTAAAAAGGACTACGTTGGAATAAAACAACAAAGCAGAAAAATGTTTAGAAAAGTTACTTAAAGTACCCAATGTTTATTTCCCATAGTTTACTTCCCATATTTATTTCCCAATGTGAATTATGGTGAAACATGTCTTCTCTAATTTTCGATGGAGAATTCAAATTCCTCATCAAATATCAACCACATAAATGTCTAAAACACCCCAAACCGATTTTTAAGAGCTACTAGTATAGTTAATAGACATCAGAAAGGGTACGGAGTGTTTTAGGGATCTAGAGGTGTTTGAATCAGATGGTGAAACGTGTGTCTTTTTATTACTTTCTGGACACAGAGGGTTTACAGAGGGTGTTTACACATTTTTTAGACGATTTTAATGGTACTGAAAGAATTACTTTACATAAAAATTTTTTTATATATATATTGAATTTGGTAACCCCTATTCTGAAATACATTTTCCACTGTAATTTCTATGACAATAAAGCTTTTCGAAGTTTCGGAAGAGGTGTTTTGGCACATTCCAGTTGAAGAGTTTTCAAAAGTCCATGAAGGGTTATGATAATGTTTGGTAAACACTCTTTTAGAAAGTCCAAATGCGTAACAATTCATCAGGCGATTTAGAAGGTATATCAGTGAAGGGCCTTGATATCTGTTTGTCTTTCCATTTTTTTCAGAAAATTAACAGTGGATTGGGATTTGTTGGCTGATTGCTTTATCTTGATGCAGCGAACAACAATCATAAATACTTTACTAAAAATTTCTTTTGATACATTGAACCATGTTTTAGTATATTTTTAATGACCATAAAATCATTTTTATTTGTTATATTAACGTACTTTCAACATACTTTTCGTTTACGTTTTCGTTTCATTATTTATAACTTAATACGATAATTTTTAATAACCAAATACGAATAAGTCTGTTCAGAAAGTGTGGAAATGTAACCTTCTATCCATCGATTCATTAAAGGTGCCATTTTGCATTTAAACAAAAATGTCAGCCGCAAGACGAAAATTTATACTTTCAGAAACATATAAGGCGTGAAAAATAATTTTTCTGTGTAGACGATTTTTTTTTTTTTTTACACCAAAAAAAAAAAAAAAAATCTACTCGTCTAAAAAATGTGCAATCAGCCTCTGTAATGTAATCATGATAAAAATCCGAATACATAAATACTTTACACTTTCATGTTTTCTGAATCTGATCTTGCTAACTTTACTGTAATACCATTTATATGTATGTATGTATGCGTGTATGCGTGTAAGTTAGAATTTGTTACGTTTTCCGATTCCTAGAGCCCATGTTTGCTTTTTTATTATGATTATGCTGGCATGTATGATAATGATCTGGAAGCCGATGGGATCGTCCAACGTATTAGACGCCCCAAACCGCCCAGTTCCGAAACATATCGAAATCGGTTCTTAAATGTTTTTGGTGGGATCTTCCGTTATATCGTGCCTGCTGCTACCGTTTTGTGCGAGTGTTTAAACGGAGGGGCCTGTGTTGGCAATGTATGCGCGGCAGCGTATTACTGCTTATTTTACTGTTTATTACTGTTAATTTTACGATATAATACTGGCAGATGGGATGCCAGTATTACACTGTAAAATCAACACTTTTTTTGCAGTGTACGTGTGTCAAATTCTTCTTATTTTAAGTATATGACATAAAGGTTTTCTTACTGCAAGCACATAAAAGCTTATAATAACAACAAATAAAAACAAATAAACTTATTTATGCATTTTCTGAATGTTAATTTTTGTTTTCGAATCTTGTTTAGCAAATTTGAGAAGAACAAAATATATTTTCTTTTCACTTTGAATTTTTTTTTTACAAATCGGTAATTGTGTTCTTTGCCTGTATTCTCAGAAAAATACAGTGGCGTGGAAATATTTGTTAACGCGGTATTAAAAGTTCTTTATAAGAAAATGAAAGCCGTATTTTTTTAATCATTTCCTACTAAATTCAGATTAGGCTAGAAATAATCTTGTATGTAGACTATGATGATAAAATATTTGATGATATGTTTATATATATTGTGACGCGCAGTAATGGTAGTCAGGAATGATAAAGTTTTATATTTTAGGACAAAAATAAGAGAATATAGATTGAAGAAAATAGTTAATGACATTATTGAAGTTATAGACAAAATATTATTCGAAATTCTTCAGACAAACTTTAACGAATCGTAAAGCATACTACAAAAAGCAATATTTGTGAAAGAAATTATAGTCTTAATTTATTAGTCAAAAATATGGGTTCTCTCACCCGGATTCGAACTGAAATTTTTGTTTACAACGTAGGAAATAGGGAATTTTTTTTTTACGGAATTTACATCAGATTTGCTTCGTTTTGTTTGAAGTGCATCAATTAATAGGCATAGTAGAAGGGGCCACAGTCCACATCCAAATAAAATAAATTTAAATACTCCATATTTCATAATTTATTTCGTTTTAAATAGGATCTAACTAATTGAAATTATGTACATTGCCGTCACTTTTTTACCCAGCCATTTATTTATATCTTTGTTCTTAGAATAGTTATTTTTTCGTTTTCTTCTGCTGAATACACGTATTAAAACTTTAACACTAGTAATTTTTCGCTCGTATCACTGTTGTTTTTCAAAATAAAAAATTTAAATTGCTTGACTTTTCCTAAATATACAGTATGATGCCTTAACAGGAATTTAGTTGAAATCCAAAGAATAATTTTTTATCTACAGATGTGTATATCTAGATTTACCGAACTGAAAATGTTAGTAAAAAATCATGGAGCTATATATATTTAACATTTATTCAGTTTTGTTATCTTATTAAGCTGTAAGAATATTATTACGAAATTCAAATTGATAATTAAATGCATATTATTTGAAATATTTTCTTATTTTACATTTCATACAAGCTGTCAAAATCTCAAAGTATCTATTCTGAAATTAGAAATTTTCTTTGATAGTATCTCATGATTATATTTCATATTATGTATAGTCTAGAAACTAATTTTTATTAATCATTGTATTAAACATCAAACATTATTGTGTGTCTGTATCTGACACACCAAACAAGAAAACATCACTAAGTCATAGGTCAGCTATGACTCAATCCCGTAGTTCTAGGTATACAACAAACATGGTATTTCTAGTGTTAAGCACGTTTAGAAAATTTAATAATCTGAAGCTGCATTTTACTCACATCAATAGGCAACATATGCTGTCTTCTTATTTGTCGTCTTGTTCGTTGAGTAAAGACCGACGATTGTTTGTTATGTGCACATAGTAAAATGAAATTGTTCATTAATAATGATTCAGTCCTTTCTCAGCGAAAAATGCTGGCTGCGCGACTTTCTTTTGTAAAAAATGTAGGATGTGGCATTTGAATACGAAACAAGAATTTTATTGGTAATAACGCAATTTCCAACGCTCTTACCATCCGTTTGATAAAATATTGAAGATATCATCTTAGGAATGTTGAAAATGTCTAAAACTAGCCGTAAACAAACAACTCTAAAATATACGCATCATGTTTCGGAATATAGTTTTCATTACTTACGTTACCACTAAAATACAGTGCTAAATATATGGTGCATACTACATATACTCATGCACATAATTGCAGCAAACTGGAAGGGAGAACAAATAATTTGTTTTCAATAGCAAAAAGAAAATATTAAAAATAAATATCCTCAGACCACATGCGATCGATTAAAATAACAAGCAATACAATTTAGGTGTTTAAAAAAAGCTCATGTTCATGATAAAATGTACGCCATTTTTTCTATATTTTTTTCAGTAACTGATCGAGTAGAATATATAAGCGTGGGATAAATATTATCCGAAATCTTACAGTAAATCTTTAGAAAAATTTTCATTAGGGCAATAATCAATAAATATCGGCAAGTTTAATCAGCTTTTATACCCCTAATGTGCTTTTAAAAATTCGTCTATAGATTTAACGTTAAAAAATAAATTAATCAAGAAAAAATATCAAAGATTTTTTAAAAATTATTTCAGATACACTGGAATTTTAAATTTTGTTCAAAAATAAATAATTCATTTATTCAAATATCTAAGCAATCCTTAATGGGTCGCATAGAAACAAGAAAAACGAGCCAAGCTCCGATTCCAGGTTACCGCATCGATTTTTAGGAACTGCGGAAATGTTCTGGATATCAAGAATATTACTATAAAAGTATAAAGTTGACTCTTCGTATCAAGCTTAAAGTATAAAGTTGGTTCTGAGTATAAAGCTTAAAGTAAAAAGTTGGTTCTGAAATATACTTCTTCATTAAATAATTCCATCTTTTAAAAAATAAAAGTTTAGCGTTGATTAATTATAAAGGATGAAGATGCGATACATATTAAATTACTAGACATAGATTTTTTCCCTTTTATATTCATATCCTTTCTTAAATTGTACGTCCAACTATTAGCATTTATTATTTATTTTGAAATGATTCATTGAGAAATTTTCTCCTTCTTTCGACATAAAAAAGCATAGTATTATTTTGAAAAGCATTAAACATTTAATAATACATAGTATTCTAATGGCTGTATATTTCTTAAAGAACGGCATTCCGGAATAGGAGCTAAATACTATTTTAATATGTTATAGGATAAACTCATGCAAAAAAATCATCAACAAAGAAATATTATGAATAAAACTGAATATGTCTAATAAGTATAAATGAAAGGTTTAAAACATGTTTTTCTGCCATACTAAAGTGAAATAAAGGAAACAAACGAAAGTTATCAGCCATTAAGAATAAGATTTCTTAAATGTTGGGATTTTCATTTTCTTTAAATAATTATAGGTAGCTTCTCTTAAGAAGACAAGATAGGTTTAACATAACGACAAATAATTTTTTTTTTATTATTAATATTTTATAACTTTTGAAATTTTAAAAATGTGGTTTCAAATTCTGTACACATGTCAATCCGATACGAAAATTCTTAAAATTACGCTGGTACGAGCCGAAATATTTGATCGCGCAAACCAGCGATACTTGCTGAGGCAAAGTGGTAAGTTCAATTATCTCAAAACTCTGTTTTTAGCGTTTTTTCCGCGATAATTATTGAACAAGTTAATGGACTGACATGTTTCTTTCTTTCTTTCTGTTTTTTAATAAAGGAAAATAAATTCTATACAAACTATACTCTAAAAACAAGCAATTTGTTTAGAGTTATAATAAAAAATATTTTACATTATTTATGGATTTTGAATTTTTTTAATAATACTTTTGAATTTTTTTAGAAATATTTGTTTGGTTAGTCGGGAAACAACGTAAGAGTTAGTATAAAGAAAAAATGACGTCTTAAAAATGTGTAACCTGGGCTTTCAAATCGTGCTGGGAAAACTTGTTTTGTAAGAATAATTTTGACATATAATATCAGAGTTTAATAAAACATTTTTTTTTACTTTTTTTGATTCACTGCAAGTTTGTTTGAGCTCATGTAAAACTTGTTATGTGGCATGCTTGGTGCGTTGTAGTTGCTCCGACAGTTTTTGGATACTAGTTGTTGGATTCTCCTCTTTTTTCTCTTCAACTATTCAAAATTCACAACTGATGGCATGTCAATCCTTGGTTTGATTTTAAGGCTAAGATCCCCTACCTTAAAATGTTTGGATTTGCAATGAACTGTCCTGACACTACTCTTGTCATGGACATTCTAACTGCACGAGTTTTGCGGTTAACTTTATTTGTTTTAAGGTATAGTTTAAAATAATGCTTTAAAATGCATAAAATCTGAACATTTGTATCACACTTTATGTGACCTAAAAAGGAAAAGATTATAAAATATAGAGGACATACATCCTCTTAAATAACATTTTCTGTTCAACAATAGGGGTGAGTAAGTGCCAGTTACATGTTTTTGTACAAATGCATTAAAAAAAACGAAAATTCTTTCGATACATCCTCATATTAAATCTTTTGTTATTATTATTATTTTTTTACAATTTATCAACTATTTTTATTTCTATAAAAAAAGATCGAAAAGAAGTAAGCCTAATTTAATAACAAGGCCGCAATCCAAGATCGAATTTCAGTCAATTTTCACCATTTAAACCTTTTCGGTCCCCTTTTACATTTCGCAATAACTCAAAGAAATAGAATAACTCATGGGAGCTATTCCATCACCCCGTTTCAATTAATATATATATATATGTCATGATTTCACTTGTACACCATAATTTTTTTAGAATCATAATCCAGGCAAGGGCTTCCTCCGAGGAATTTTGCAGTCGGGCGTCGGATTTACTTCATAGTGTGCGTACAGTACTCAAATAAGAGACATTTCGTTCCAGTTTTCTTTTATTCGAAAGTAACAGAAAATGGCAATGCTTTACTCCTTCCGAAGCTAAATCCATTCATGATGATTTAATACCGTGACGAAAACTTGGTGACTTAATTTAAATAATAAGACTTTTTTGCTCTTAAAAAGGCAGTTTTTTTTCTATAGGCAGCCAAGGAGAGTGTTCCATGATCGTGAAGTACGCGCTGGAGTGACATGTACAACCGGATCAAGCAGCAATCCGACCTTTTCGCGGGAAACTCGCCGTATATCTATTCCTGAACGCCCCAGAATACATTTTCATTAAGAAGTCTTTCGACCAATCAGCGCTAGCGGACTAACTTCTCAAGCGCTCTAATTTCGAGGCTAAATGACCGTAATCTGAAAAAGCGCGGGATTACAATATTTCCAGAACATTCACGCAAAATCTAATTCCTTCGAATAAATAAGAAGAGAAGAAAGAAAAAAAAAATACGTAGGTTTTATCGAGCTTGGGCAAGATGCCAATACAATTTTTACATTGAGACTGGAGTATCTTTCATAATTTTTGAGAAAGAATATTGTTTTTCAGAAAACATAGGGAAATAAATAATAAGAAAATAAAAAGATATAAGTTGTTATTTCAAGAGAATTAAAATATTTTTAGCTGGGAGATTGGTGTTTTTTTTTAAGAATTAAATTCTAGGATGCATTTATTTAATGAAACAAAAGTGCGTAATTTTAATAGAACAGCGCGATGCGCCATTTTTTTAAGAGAATGAATTTAGAATAAAGTACGGTGGAATTTTGACAATCGAAATACTGGAACGAGAAAATAATTTAGAATAATGGAATTTACACAGAATTATAGTTTTAATGAGGCCAACGGCGAAATTTTTTTTATTTGTTTCATATCCCCCCCACCCCCCCCCCCCCCCAAAAAAAAAGCTTATCTGAACAGCAGTTCCCTAACAGTAGTTCAGATAAGTGACAAAAAAAATATATTGAGAATTTTCCTAAATTATAAAAATTCTAAAATTTTAAATTTTTAAATCACCAAGAATCACGAACAAAGCAATTGCCTTAAAATTTTGGAAGAATAAAAATTAGAAATTTTTTTCGAGTAAAGCATAACCTAAAATACATAAATTTTTACAACAACACTTACTTTTTGCAAGTGTAAATAAATGAGAATACATCAAGATAAACTAAGAAATAACTAACATAATAAATAATATTAATAACATAATATATAAAGAATTCAATATAATAAATAATAAAGCTGGAAATTAATTGCATTGAAAAACTGAATTACAATGATACTGAAGAATACTAATACTATACATACTACTTGAAAAACTGAACTCTGAAACTTCAGTAGTCTTAAACAGTCACTGTTTGAACAACAACAGTAGTCAACAACAGTCTCAAACAGTTCTCACTAAATTTTCAGTCTTTTTTCGTCTCTATTGTGTTTTGGGATTGATCCCACTCTAATCTATGGTGCCACTCTTTTCGTGGTCACACTAGAGATCAGAACTAATTTATTCCATGCGATAGCTATCTTTTGTCACAATCAGTAATTTTTTTGTATTTACCTTATTTATGTTCATATTGCACTTCAAGGTATATCACAACCTTGGTACCAAAATTCAAATTCATCATATATTGATATACCAAATTCATTGTAAGCAGTTTAATCAATTTGTCAACAATTTATAAATAGAATTCTATTTTGTCTTACTAATAACATCTTTCGACATTTTTCTAATATATTCTCTTAATAAATAATAACATTAATAAATTTCTTCAAATAATACATAATATCAACAAACTTCAATAACTACTCTAGTAATATATCACAGTAAATATTACATTCCATATAAAATTATTGGTTGAGGAAAAAAAATACATAGCAAAATCTGTTTGTTTCCTTACTTGAAAAGATAAGGAAATAATTTTTTTGCTAGCATAATTGTGCATAAAAAAAATTAACAATATATTATTTTTCCAATACTAAAAAATTTAGATGTCCAAATCTTTAGATAGGATTCACTCAACAACAATTGTGAAAAATAATATCCCTTTCTGATACTCTTCTTTTAACTACTAAAATCTATGACATAATCGGGTATAGCTAATTACCAAAATTTAAGTGTAGAATCATATACTTCTGTTTACACTTTTTAAGTAATAAGCAAAAATAATAATAATAACAAAAACAATAATAATAATAATAATAGTTGTTAGATAGATAGATGACAGAGAATTGGAATATAAACTATTATATTTACACTATTGCAATACTTATTTTTCAATTAATCCCTTCAAAACATTTCACTACAATATCACAATATCAACTTTTAGACTAATACATAATATCAGCATTCAAGAATAATTCAAAACCTTTACTGTATTAAACAAAATAAATATAGCTACTGCGAATACATTAAATGATGTAAATAATATTTACTAAAACTGCAATTATATAGAATATTTAATTTTAATTTAATAGACTCAACAAAAATAAGTACCGAAACTAGTTGATCAGGCTAGAAGACACCTAGTAATGTTGAGAAGTTATTGTTTATATTTAAAGTTAATTGAATTACACAAGTAGTATCCCTGTGTATACCCAAGAATATACCTGGTAAAAAGAATTTATTTTCATAATCATGGAGCTTTTATCATAAAGGACACATTGTTTTTCTGGTGCTCAGAAGCAATAAGCATGTCTGACGATAAAAATGTACTTTTAAGTTTTCAAGTATGATATTAATTTAACTGAATTATGTTTTAAATTTAGAATAAACAATCCGTAAAACTGTTCGTCGTTTTCACGAATGAATGTTTTACCAAAAGAAGTTAATTAATCTATTTTAAAATTGGTTATGTTCAGGTTTTAAACCGGATGAACTTTTTAACATCTTCTCAAATTGTTTTGAAAATTGTTTTTAATTTCTCAAGAAAGTAATTTAAATAAAATACTTATAATGAAACTTCGTATATTAAGAGCATACTTTTCGTTAAGTTGCTCTTTCTTTTTTTTTTCAATTTTAAGGTATTTGAAATTTGCGTTTCTCATAAAAGTTCCCTACTTGAGTATTATTAACAGACTTTTTCTGTTGTTTAAACATTAATCGCAAATAATTAAAATTCTTGAAACCTTTCTTCATCGCATTCCCCACGAAATAAAAATATCAATGATTGTAAACCGCTTTAAATATTCATGTGTTTTTAAATGTTAAAATAAAGATTAACATTTCCTGTGGCTTGGGATTCTTTTCAAACAAATAGTTTCTTTGTTTCTATTTTCATTTCTTGGTTGTATTATAAAAATTATTTTGTGTAACTTATACTATAGAAAGTGGGAAATATTTCTACAACGTTTCGCTAATGATCTTAATAAAATTACATAAATTACTGTTTTTATGTTACACCTTTTCTTTTGCAAATAAACAAGTTTTAAACATCATATGTATTATTTCTGCTGTCACCATCCCTTTTTCTATGAATTTACGAAATGCAGAACAACGAATGAGGTATCATTCGAAAGGTTTTTAACCCTTTAACGTTCATTGGTTTCCCTAGGAAACCACAAAACTTTAATTACAAAATTCAACAATGACAGCAGAATTTTAATAGAAATGTTTTCCATTTATTATGTATGTGAAATATCGCTTTTTTCTTATATACAAATAAATTTGATCATAATTTCTGGTGTCAATCATTTGTTTCAACATTTCAGCAATTGAAGTGCTTCATCCGTTAAAGGGTTAAAGCAGATTCTGACTTAGTTTGCTCACATGTCGTTTAAATGTGTTTTTTAAATAAAAATTGCTGTTAATTAAAAATTAAATCGCCATTATTTTCATAAATGAAGTGAAAAGTTTTTCTCAAATTAGAATTGCCACAAAAATAAAATACCGTGTTATATTATGCTCAACAATATTTATAAAAAATAAATAGTTCAAAAAGGATAAAATATGATTTTTGTGCACGAATTTATTTTACATTGATGATTAAAAACAAAACTGAAAATGACATGTTTAGAAGAAAAAGACACAATTCATCGATGGAGTCAATGATATTTCACGTGTAGAATAAAAAGTATGCCTTGTTATATTAGATTAAGTGGCATTTTAAATACATTCGATTTATTTTCCTTTGTTTCATGTTTTCAAAAGCGGAGGGCGTCATCTTAGTTAAATAAGATTGTTAATCGTGCGTCTGAGATCAGTTTTTACTGTAACTTTTATGGAATAAATCAGACGATTTTCTGACTTGACTAATGTTGTTTGCAGATATTTCAGCCTTAATATTTTCTTAGAAATTTAAACTGCATGTAAATAATATTAGATATTGCTAAAAATTATTACACTGCAGTGCGAAATCCTCGCACGAGTCCACTGGTTACATTATAAAAAATATATCTGAGTTCGCATTATCCGATTTATTTCTTATTGTTTTCAAGATATCAAAACTTTTGCACTTGTAACTAGTCGTTGGGGGTCACCGTAACTTACTCAGCCATCATGGATTTACATAATGTAAAATATTAAAATAAAAAAGGCGTAAACTACTTATAAAATGCATTGCAATTCGAATAAAATCGTGGCTTGATGACGTCATAAATTTTAAAGGCTCGATGACTGAATTGCTTAAAAGAAACATCCTTATAACTCCAAAAACAATAATCCTATTAACTAGCGGTTTATTGCATCTGATTAACCGTCTCATTTCCAATGAAAATATATTTCTGAATTGAAATTTGGATGAAATACAGGGTCATGAAAAATCGAAGAGTGTGGTAAATAGGATTACAAATATCTCGGCAATTAATTACCCGATCGACTTCATGCTTAATGCAAAAATTATGTTTTTTTATTGTCTTTTATATAAACTCCTTACAATAAACAATTTCGAAAATTTTTCACTACGTTTTATCAGAACGAATATTTCGAGAGTCCGAAAAAAATATTTCCGGATAATCGAGGTTACTGAAATTGAATAAGCTTCTTCCCATTATTACATACTAAGCACATACCAAAATTCAAGTCTCTATCTCAATTTTTACGGGAGATAGAGCGTTTACAGACACACAGACGGACGGCAATTTTTTTCCCTAAAAATATGTTTTTCGGAATCTCCAGTGTCTGAAACGTGTAAATCCGTCAATTTTTTTTCGATTTTCAAAACGATTACAAGACTTACCCTATACGTCTGCATGCAACTAGTGTTGTATTTAAGTTGACGATAATATATAAAAATTTGTTTTCACATCTTCTAAGAGTTTTTTTTTTTTTACATGTAAACCATATTTTATACTAAATCGAAGACGTTTTACAATTTTGAAATTGACTTTTAGTTATCGTTTTCAAGATATGATTTGTAACTCCGCAGTTTGTCCGTAAATGCCGTTGTACGAGGTTTCATCAAATAACACACAACCAATTTACGTCAGGTTACCATGTTCATGACTATAACGTTCGCCGTTATAGATGATTGATACATTTATAGAGATAGATCGATCATTTATTTTATGAAAATAGACTGGTGCACCGTTATAATCAACAATTTCCATTCTCGTTTTAGATGACTTTTTGAATTTACAGCATACTTAAGCTTTATTAATATTAGTAAAAAATGAATTTTAAGTATATATCTACTATATATATAAAATACAAACGGAAATTTCGGTCCGACTGCTTATAACGCGAGTTCTGCTGAATGGATTTTGATGGAATTTTCACTGTTCGATAGATAATTTTTCAGGAAAGGTTTTAGTATATAACACAACGTTCTACATAGATTATTTAAAGAATTATGATAGAAAGTTCTGTTATTTTGAGCGAAAAGGTTACCATTGATCATTTTTTTGGGACCATTATCGTTGGTGAAAAGAATTGTAAAGGCTATATCAATTAGAAAATAATACAAACACCTCAAAAATAAAAGAGAAAACTAACTAATTTTATTTAAAATAAAATAAGCAAAACAATTTTGATGAAAAGTAATGTTATATAACGAAAATATTTAATTTATACGTGAAAGGGGAATATTCGCAATGCTTAAAAAAATATTCAATGCGAAATATTGCAAATGAAACCATATTTGGCGATTTATCATTTGCCTAAGGTTAAGAAAAATGCACCTGAAAATTTGATTATATAAAATCTGAGTAACGATTTTATTTTTGAGTTGTTCTTTATTTTTTAATTTAATTTATATTTTTACCTAACTTCTGCATCATGTGACATACAGAAGAAACTAGCAGATGTAATTATAAGAATGTCTGTAATTGTGAGTAACATGTTATTTGTTTATTTACGATTTTGATTTTATTTTTGTCGCCAAACAATTTGATTTTAAGCCAAAAAAAGCATATGCATCATGACATCGGTCACAATAATGGCACAAAATGGTTCAAAATAATGGTATTTTATTAATGTGTACGACAATTTTTTGAAATAATTCTTGATATTCAAATGTAAATGATATAAGAAACAGTTAATATTATAAAAATGGGGTCAAATATTTAAATTTTAGTGTAATTGTCTGCCATACACTAATCATTATCACACATTTAAAAAAATTCACCATTCATTTCCTTTAAGTTTTCTTTGCATATATTTTCTTCATTTTGAAGGTTTTTAAAAGATATTGGACTAATATTCTGTAATCGGTTCACCCGCCAATTGGCATATTTTCTATATTGTTGCAAATTTCTTTTATATTTGAAGGGTGTTATTGATGGTGAATCCGATTGCAGCAAATTTGTTGCCATTAATAAATTTATGATTTTTCATTATGAAGCAATCTGGAAAAATAATATTTACTGTTATATATTTTCCATCTTCAGTTATTTTACTATCAGTAAAAAAGCAATACTTGCAATGCACGAAAAATACTTTGAAATGCCAATGGTGGCCAAGGAACAATATTTGCTGATTTATCATTTTAACCTATATAAGACCTGGAATTCTGATTAGAGAACATTTTGATTATAAAAGAGTAATTTTGGCTAACGCACAGCTCTATCAGCTAAACTTAGTGACAATTAACCGATTATGTACGTTATGGTGTTTATTTAGACAGCAGACTGAAGAATAATGTAATCTAAAAATAAAAGAAATAATAAGCCTATTTATTTTTCCGAGTTATTTCGCTCATTAGAGAAAGTCACAAAGATCTTTTGTTCAAGAATTCACAAAAAAGATTATTATTAAACATTTGGCATAACTAAATTTATTTATCATTCTCAAGGAGTTTTTTTGGTGAAAGTTCTATACGATTCTCTGTTCTATTCTTTGAAATTCAATCAAAACTAATTTGAGTAAAATGATAAATATATTCTAAATCTTACGTGTGATTCAGTGGACATTAATCTAGTAAACTAATCTAAGCTAATCAATCATTTTACGGCACAAAAGGACATTTAATGACATTTAAATACATAAAAGAATATTAGCGCCAAGTATTCGACGCATTACATATAGAATCTACATGTCAACAACAATTATTTCTCTTCAGTTCACATGAAAATATGAGTTCAAACTACGCATGCGCTGGCTAAATAGCTATTTCACAAATTAGCCGGAACATCCCGCCCGGCGTTGGACGACTGTCCAACATCATCATAAAATGGCAAAGGCACTACTCTAGTAATGTTTCTACGTAATATACCTGTGGATGTCTTCAGATCGATGACGCGAACAAGTCCATCGTCACCTTTATAGGTTTTCAAAATTCGAGCTAATTTCCAATCTGTGAATTTGTCATTTCCATCTTTTAACAAGACCAGCTGACCAACTTCAAGATTTTGTGAAGGTTTTTTCCATTTACTGCGGACTTGCAGTTCATTCAAGTATTCTCGGCTCCAGCGCTGCCAAAACTGCATTTTTAATCTTTGAATCAGTGTCCACCTAGAAGAAAATGGTAAAGAATCTAAAACATCATTATTTTCATGAATACTTAAGAGAGGACCTCCAATAAGGAAGTGACCAGGTGTTAGTGGTTGTAAATCATTAACATCTGCAGACAAGGGCGTTAACGGACGTGAATTCATAACTGCTTCAATTTGTGTCAGGAGTGTTGTCAGTTCTTCAAACATCAAGATAGAAGATTTAGTTATCTTCAAGAGGATTCGCTTCATTGTTTTGATATTAGATTCCCATAGTCCGCCGAAATGTGGTGATGCAGAAATATAAAATTCCATTGTATTCCTTCTTCTGCACTAAAACGCTGAATTTCATTCGAAGCACAAATTTGATAAAAGGATTGCAAAAGAGCACAAGTACCCTTAAAAGTTGTGGCATTGTCACTCCACATTTTGGAAGGTTTAGATCGTCGAGCAACAAATCCTCTTAAGCAGGCTAAAAATGCTTCTGTGGTCAAGTCTGAAACAACTTCCAAATGAACGGCTTTGGTCGAAAAGCAGATGAATATAGCAATGTATGCTTTAGTGTTATTTTTGACCTTTTTAAGTTAGGCTTTGTTATAATAGGACCGGCTAAATCCACGCCAGTCTTCTCAAATGGTCTGGAGGGTATAATTCTATCACGGGGCAAGTCACCCATCATTTGTTGAATAGTTTGATGCTTTGTTCGAAGACAAGTCATACATCTATTTACATTTCGTCTTACTTGGCTCTGACCAGATGGTATCCAATAAAACTGTCTTAATAAAGAAAGAGTGGTCTGTGTACCCGAATGTAGAAACTTTTTATGATAATATTCAATCAATAGGTCGGTGAAATAGTGAGACTTTGGTAACAGTATTTGGTGTTTCTGAGATTCTGATACATTAGAAAACTTCAGTCTTCCACCGATCCTTAACAGTTCATCTGTATCTAAAAACACATTTAAATTCAAGATCTTACTGTTGTTTGGTAGAGGGCGTTTTCCTTTTAAACATCGAATTTCCGTTTGAAATGTGGAATTTTGTACAAATTTTATTAGTTTTTTCGTTGCATTTTGTAACTCAGAATTATCTAAATAATCATGTTTCTTAATTTTTGGTTCTGGTTTACAGTTATTAAGAAATCTCAAGCACCATGCAGTAATTCTTATTATTTTCATAAAAGAAGAATATCGATTAATTAAATCAGTGTTTCCTTCATTTTTATCAACAATAGTTGATTTCACAGCAGTGTTTTTCTTTAGTTCTAACTGATCCTTAACTTCAGAAATATCTAATTTATCAAATGGTTCTTCGA
Organism: Maratus michaelseni; assembly: GCA_963931845.1. Lineage (NCBI taxonomy): Eukaryota > Metazoa > Arthropoda > Arachnida > Araneae > Salticidae > Maratus > Maratus michaelseni. The sequence goes on from OZ007592.1 coordinate 347,325,274, forward strand.
ATTTTGGCCAAAGAGATCTGTCCTGTTTTAACCATTGGGGACCTTGCCACCAAAGATGATTATCTTTCAATTCTGAAACTTTCAAACCTCTAGTAACTAGATCGGCGGGATTATCTTGTCCAGGGCAATGAAACCAACTAAGAGGATCACTAAGATCTTTTATTTCTTTTATTCGGTTTCTGACGAACATTTTAAATCTTTCTGACTCTCCTCTAATCCAATAGAAAGTAATAGTAGAGTCAGTCCAAAAGTAGCAAGTTGCAGGAAAATATAAGTTTTTAGAAATTTTATGACAAAGTCTATCAGACAAAAGTGCGCCTAATAATTCTAGGCGAGGTATAGAAACAGTTTTTAATGGGGCCACTCTACTTTTTGCTGCAATAAAGCTGGTAACAACGTTCTTGTTTTTTAATACTGCTCTAAGGTACACTACTGTACCATATGCTTTCTTTGAAGCGTCTGAAAAACTGTGTAACTCAAAATAATCAACTTCTTCTATGGCAATATCTGCCAAATAATATCTGGGAACATTAATACTATTCAGTTCTTTGATTTCCTCGAACCATTCATTCCACAAAATATCCAATTGTTTGGGTAGATTTTCATCCCAGTCAAGTCCTAAACACCAAACTTCTTGGATTAAACATTTAATTCTAATAGTATAAGGACTAATAAAACCAATTGGGTCGAAAATACGACCAACAGTCTGCAATAGATAACGTTTAGTACTAAGTTTTCTCGACAGGAATTTTTCTAAGTTTTGAGTTTTAAATGAAAACTTATCACTGTTTGGATCCCAAGCAACCCCTAAAACCTTGGAAGGTATCAAATGCTGATTACTAAGATTTAAGTTACATGTTACTTCATCAACGTGTAAACCATGTGCTTCCCATTTTTCTCGTAATTCTAATGAGTTTGTTTTCCATTTCCTAAAAGTCATACTGGCATTTTGAAATATTTTAAAGGCTTCTTTACTTAGTTTAAATGCATAATCAACATCCCTTTCACTGGTAATCAGGTCGTCAACGTACAACGATGCATTTAAAATAGCAAAAGATTCAGGAAATGTTGTTACATACCTTTGTAAGTGATGTTTGATAGTAGCTGCCAGAAGGAAGGGGCTTGACTTCACACCGAAGAGAACTCTTGTTAATCTGAAGATCTTAAATTCCTTACCTGGATCTTCAACCCATGGTTCATCATCCCAAAAAAATCTTGTAAAGTCCCTGTCTTGTTCATCTATCTCAATCTGCAAAAATGCTTGTTGTATGTCTGCAGTAATTGCTACAGGAAAATTTCTAAATTTGATTAAAAGGCTGAACAGTTCAGGGATCAGATTTAATCCTGTATATAAACAATCGTTTAGTGAAAGTTCACCTTTAGCATGGGCGCTTGCGTCGAATACGATTCTGACTTTGCTAGTCGACTTATCCTCGCGGATTACTGCTCTGTGGGGTAAGTAAAATGTGTTTGCTTCCGATGTGTTGTTCTCAACAGGTTCAATAATATTCTCTTCTAAATAACTATCTAAAATAGCTTTATACTCCGAGAATAACAAAGGATCGTTTGTAAAATTTGTTCTCAACTTCAAAAATCGTCTGTATGCCACTTCACGATTATTATTAAGAGACAGTTTCAAATTAGACTTCCATGGGAATTTAACTTTGTACCGATTATCTTTAAAAACTATGCTTGATTGAAATTCAGACATAATATCTTCATCTACATTACTAACATCTTTAGTTTCGGATTCAATTCCTAAGATTTCTAATTGCCAAAAATTTCTGATTTGATCCGTTATATCTTTTTCTTCAACTATAAATTTCATGCTAAACAATTCGTTGGCTGACCCCATGTAACTCTGTAAACACCAGCCAAAAAGGGTTTCAGTAGCTACGAGTTTATCCTTTAATCTTTTAATTCTACCAGTTACAACATTATAATAATTATCTGATCCAATTAATACTGCAATTTTATTATTATTACATTCGTAACTGTCAGCCAGTTGTAACCCTTTTAATTTACTATAAGTTTTACGAATGTATTTATCAGGCGTGGGTAAGCAAGCAGCTGAAATTTGATCTGTCTCGAGGGCTTCAACTTCAATATTTGAAAAGGGATCATCTCTATTTTCTAATTTTACTTTTACTACATTATACGTTTTATCAGTTGCCTTTTCGGCTCCAAAAGCATAAACAGATAAAGTTTCTGTTCTAATAACAGGTAAATTTAATTTTTGTGAAACATCACGAATTATGAATGTTCTCATACTACCATTATCCAATAAAATACGAATTGGTTCAGTTCTATTATCTTTCGGATCCTTTGCCATCACGGAACAAGTTTGCAAAAAAATGTTGCATTGTGTGTTTTTATTTTGTACATTATTAGTAGAACTGTTATCACAATGTGAAACAGATACGACACTCTTATCCGAATTTACCTTTAAATCATTTTCAAGTTGGAAACAAATGGCCCTACTATGTTTTTTGTTACAAATATCACACATTTTAGTTTTTTCACATTCTTTAATTCTATGTTTGGCCTGTAAACATAAAAAGCATCTTCCCTGCGTTTTTAATATTTCTTTTTTCTGATCTATAGTTAAAGATACACACATTTCACTATTATGATCAATACTGTTACAGAATAAACAAGAATTCTTATTTACAGAAGTCATTAATTCAGCAGCTGAAACATTATTCTGTTTAAATCCTTTCGTACTATATTGCAATCTCGGTTTATATTTTGATTGTTTGTCAATAAATTTTGATCTATGTTCAATTTTATTATCACTGGGAAATGATTTTTTAACATCTAAATCATGGATAGTTAATACCCTTTCTCTACTTTCAACTTCGTTTTTAAGAAAACTCATGAGATTTTCTATATTTCACATTACTCCATCATTTAACTTCCGATTGAATTCTAACGTTAAATCTGGGGGTATTAATTTAAGTAATATTGGACAAAGTAATCCACTGTATGTATCTGATTTTACACCTAGTGACTCTAAATTACGAATTTGTACTAGACATTCATCATACAGATTTCTTAAACCCCGAGTGTCAGAAGAATTTTTCAGATATTCCATATTTAATAAATTATTCAAATGAGCATGTACGAGCATATCATGTCTACCAAATCTTTCTTTCAAAAGGGATACGGCCGCTGCATAATTTTTTTCCGTTAGACTGAATCCACTTATTGTGTTTGCAGCCGTTCCCGAAACTAAACTTTTCAAATAACTAAATTTCTCAATATCTGACAGACCTGTGTTTTTATCTATGGCTGTTTCGAATGTGTTCCAAAATTCCATAAATTTATCAGGTTCACCAAAAAACTTATTTATATGTAATTTTGGAAGCTTTACCTTTTTCAGTTCGGTAGTAGCATGATCTGCTTGCACTGGATAAACATTGTTAACATAAGCATTGTTATCATTAGAACATAAATTTTTTATCTTAAAGTTCAGCTTTGATCTATATGATATTACTTTTTGGTCATACAAGTCACAATTTAAAATTTCGGTTTCGATATGTTTAGCATTAATCGTAGTTACAATGGTGTTATCAAGTTCCTTAATAGTTTTATATTTTTCGTTCAATTTGTCAAGAAGCTCTTCTAATTCTTGTATAGAATACTCTGTATTAGTTAAATATTGATCGATACTTTCAAAAATTTTATTGAGAAGATTACGATGCGTATCACGCATTTTCGTTTGTTTATTTTCAGACATTTTCAAAACAAAATATAATCATAAAAAGAAACTCACCGATTTCCAGTCAAACAAAATAATTACTTTCTGTTGCGCAATCACTCTCCAAACGAAGTTATCATAATCCTTTTCCCGGCCGATGCACCAAAAATATACGATTCTCTGTTCTATTCTTTTAAATTCAATCAAAACTAATTTGAGTAAAATGATAAATATATTCTAAATCTTACGTGTGATTCAGTGGACATTAATCTAGTAAACTAATCTAAGCTAATCAATCATTTTACGGCACAAAAGGACATTTAATGACATTTACATACATAAAAGAATATTAGCGCCAAGTATTCGACGCATTACATCTAGAATCTACATGTCAACAACAATTATTTCTCTTCAGTTCACATGAAAATATGAGTTCAAACTACGCATGCGCTGGCTAAATAGCTATTTCACAAATTAGCCGGAACAAGTTCTATAATTCAGTTGATAGCAAACAGATATTATTTAATGGATCGTAGTTTGGCGCGTAAGTAACATCGTTTCGTGGCTAACTCTAATACATTTGTAACTATATCGTTGCAAAAACTTCTAATGTTTGACTTCAAATTTAGCTATGGACCCCATTATGGAAAATTAGGAATATGTTATTTGATTCAAATTAGAGGATTATTTATTTTTATTTTTTACCAGAATCAGTTATCGAGGTTTCTTTCCAGGTTAATGGTTACCTGATTGTAACTGGTGAAAGGCAGTGAAATGGAAAGGCAGTGGAAATAACGTTATTATAATTTTATTCAAACAATTCAGCTTTAAAAACCCACTTTTATGATTAACATTTCTTCTACATATGAAAGTTAAACACTGTTGCTTGTGTGCAAATAATTTATAACATTTTTCACCGTACTTACTGTGCGGGAATCCAAAGATAGAAAACTGTAGTAGACTTGCTAAAAGATGACGTATATTCTGTTTTATAATGTAACGTGGAGTAAGATTGTATTTAAGCTACCAGAACTACACATAACACCAAGCTGAAAGACCCAGGGTTCAAGTACTAACAAACAAAAATGAATAACCCGAACATTATTTAAGTTCAATGGTCAATCTCTGCAATGACTGTAATGCTCTCTTTTTTAGTAGTGTGGCGACTCAGAGAACATTTTAATTTCTGTTGTTCACAAGGGCCACATTTATCTACCAAACTCTAATATAAATCATCAAATTAAAGAGTTGCTTTTTATTAGCCCGAATTTTGTATATCACATAAAATAAGGTAATAACGCAATGACATTCGAATTGTATTTAGCACTGCGGAAGGACTTTCCAGGTAAAGATCCATATTATAGGTAATACATGGTCGAATTCATCATCTCGTTTGATTCAAGGTTCGTTTGGAAAATAGACCAGCGCAGCGGGTATAGCCTGCTAGTAAAATCATATAAAGCTTTATCTCACTATAAAAAAAACATAAAAACTTTTGTCTGACTACAAATTTTATATCTTGCTGATATTTGTAAAATTGAGTTTCATTTTATGAAACTTCAACGAATTTTTCACAATTAATATTTAAAATGCTTCAGTAATAATTAGCTCCTCAAAAGTACGTTTAATAAAATATACGTTTTTAGTGAGCTGACAGTTTAAATTATCAACAAATAATATTCAATGCAATTTTCCTTATTAAAAAAAATGTTTAAATGACTTAGTTTGTTGGAAATGTTAAAACATAAAATGAATCATAAAATGCCCATTTAAATGTTATTCAAGTCTGTACCATCATATATGAGTGACTCGAAATTTCTTTTTCATTTGAAAAACAAGAACGAAAAATCATGCGTCAAGCATAGATTATGTAGCAATTTCCAACGCTTCCAAAATAATTTTAACAATTCATACCGTTTAATAAGCTAAAAGATAACTTCTAAGTAAACAATTTGGAAAACGCATAACATATTTAAAAACATAATTTCAGGAATTTCCAACATATACAATATTCTGAAAAATATCCGAATACTTTTATTCAGCCCTGTATGTGATCTATAGAATTGTATATATACTACATAGGATGCTAAATTTTAGTTCAGTTAGGAAACGCGTAGCACAGTTTAAAATTCTCCGTCTGGAGTTTGTCAATAAACAGAAATGTGTTCGCGAACTTTTGTGCTGCCCTGTATAGGATCTACAGATTTTATACACATCACGTAATAGACAAAAAGCAAGTTAACATTAAAATCGCGTTCAGTAACTTAAAACGCACTTCCAGGAATTATTGTTAACAGACAGTAGATAATTCTTTTGCGTATCCCTGTAAATGAACGATGACTGCTATACACACAATATTCCGTAGTAAGTCTCTTGTAATGCACCTTAGTGATCTATATAAATTTCAATGCGTTTAAAATAGTGAAACATTATTTAAATAAACCGCAGACGATTTTTCTCCATAGACGTAATGTAACGGAATTATTTTTACTGTCCCTGTAAAGTAACTATAAGTGCTATACCCTGTTCCATATTAAGCTTCTTCTAATGCACCTTATTGATATATATAAATTTCAATGCGTTTAAAATAGTGAAACATTATTTAAATAAACCGTAAATGATTTTTCCCCATAGACCGCAATGTAACGGAATTCTTTTGAGTGTCCCTGTAAAAAAACTATAAGTGCTACACACTTCCGTTGAAATAGGGAACATGCTATAGATAACGACAATAACATATAAAAATTTCAGAGCAATCCGAGCATATTTACGGGAGTTAGAGCACGGACAGACGGCAGACGGCCAGATAAACCGAAGTCATAAGCCCTTTTCAACTAGGTTGGAAAGTGCTAACAAATATTGGAAATGTAGCTTGCGACAAGTTGTTATTCTAAATGTTAAAAAATGTGGTTTGTATCATAGACATTTGTTAAAAAATAGCAGCGGGATATCGTGATTTATCAAAAAATTAATGCATTCTGCCTGTCATTACAATCATATGAAATGTAAACCCAAGATATGTGATGTTACAAAACGGAAGATATTATGATAAAAGTTAATTTATCAATACACTAGCAAGCTACGCCCGCTACGCTGGTCAATTTCTTTTAACGAACCTTTAATCAAACAAAATATTGACATTCCATAAATAACTTTTATATTTTAACAGAATAATAAAGCTACTATAATTTGTGAATCGTGCTATAGCCAATATACACGTCAGGACACGTCGCCCTTATCATTATCTTTTTACGCATGAAGGTTTCGCTATGGTACTCCATTGGAAAATTTGGTAATTTTTGAAATTCAATATTTGAAAAACGGCATAATCATTAGATTTGAAATTTATATCAAGAAAAATACATTTTTTTTTTCTTTCAAACGCAGTTTGTCTAACAATTTTCTGACAAATACTTTTTGAGCTATCATTTTTTTCAGTAACTTCAAATGCTTCATTTTCCGAGATTAATCTGGTGCAACAATTAGCGAAAAACCCAGTCGTCAGCAACGCATAGTTTTTTATTAAAGAGGCTGTTGGAGCAGGGATTGTCACCACCAATTTGCCACCATCACTTTTGAAATCGGTTCCGTGGTTCCAGAGATTCCATACACCCAGAAAAAGAAATTGATTAAAACTACAAAACTTGTTTTGTTGAGTACATTTTGGTAGTTTTAGAAAAATTCAAGTAAAATTGAACCATTTTACTTGAATTAACAAAACATTTTTTGCTGACGATACAAACAAAATTTTTGAAACTGCAAAAAAAAATTTTTTTTGTTGATTCAAACAAAATTTCCATTGACCTATATTTAAACAAAAAGCTTTGTTGGGTCAACCAAATTTTTGCTGATTCAAAAAAACTTTTTTCTGGGTGTAGAAATTGTAATTTAGAATGACTTCAGAACGCTTTTCGCTCATTTCACCCATTTAAATTTCGATTTTATTTAAATTTATTCTTAGAGAGCATTTACATCTTATAAGTAACTACAATGCAAAATTTCAAATTTCTTGCCCCTTCACTATAAAAAAGTCGCAATTTTCGAACATTTTTCGATCCTGCACCCCATTGATGTTAGTGGCACCGACATAAAATATAGCCTATGTTGGAGTAGGGATTGTCCCCATCAATTTGCCACCATTACTTTTGAAATCGGTTCTGTAGTTCCAGAGATTTCATAGAAATTGTAATTTAGACAGTTTTTAGAACGCTTTTCGCTCATTTCACCCTTTTAAATTTAAATTTCTTTTTTATTTTGTTCTTAGAGAGCATTTACATCTTATAAGTAACTACAATGACAAATTTCAAATTTCTAGCTCCTTCAGTATAAAAAATAAAAATAAAACTGCCCAGTTAAACTGAGGGCATTGAGTTCACAGGCTATTCACACTAATTGTATATTTTACTCTTATTTCAAAGAATTTGAAATAAGCCCATCGAAAAATAAAGAAATAAACAATATATTAAGGAGGGGGGGTCATCCCCCCGTTATCCCCCCCCCATAGTTAACTAATGAACTCCTTAAACTAATCAGGTAAATCTCTAATTACAATGAATATATATACAAAATTTGAAAAAAATTGGATAATTCTGCATGAAAAACAAATTTATATAAATTAAGGCGGGATTAGCCCCCTCCGTTCCCCCCCTTTATACTTAACCAATCAATCCCGAAAACTAATCAGGGAAGCGTCTTAACCCAATGAACCTATAAACAAATTTCGAAGCAAATGGGATAATTCTGCATGAAAAACCCATTTATATAAATTAAGGGGGGGGGATTAACCCCCCCCCGTCCCCCCCTTTTTATTTAACCAATCAATCCCGAAAACGAATCAGGGAAGTGCCTTAACACAGTGAACCTATAAACAAAATTTGAAGGAAAACGGAATAATTCTGCATGAAAAACCCATTTATATAAAGTAAGGGGGGATTAGCCCTCCGTTCCCCCCTTTATACTTAACAAATCAATCCCGAAAACTAATCAGGGATGCGCCTTAACACAGTGAACCTATAAATAAAATTTGAAGAAAATGGGATAATTCTGCATGAAAAACCCATTTATATAAATTAAGGGGGTATTAGCCCCCCGTTCCCCCCTTTATAATTAATCAATCAATCAAGAAAACTAATAAGGGAAGCGTCTTAACCCAATGAACCTATAAACAAATTTTGAAGCAAATAGAATAATTCTGCATGAAAAACCCATTTATATAAATTAAGGGGGGATTATCCCCCCGTTCCCCCCCCCCTTTATACTTATCCAATCAATCCCGAAAAACTAATCAGGGAAGCGCCTTAACACAGTGAACCTATAAAACAAAATTTGAAGGAAAACGGAATAATTCTGCATGAAAAACCCATTTATATAAAATAGGGGGTATTAGCCCTCCGTTCCCCCCTTTATACTTAATCAATCAATCCCGAAAACTAATCAGGGAAGCGCCTTAACACAGTGAACCTATAAACAAAATTTGAAGGAAAACGGAATAATTCTGCATGAAAAACCCATTTATATAAAATAAGGGGGGATATGCCCCCCGTTACCTCCTTTATACTTAACCAATCAATCCCGAAAAGTAATCAGGGAAACGCCTTAACCCAAAGAACCTATAAACAAAATTTGAAGAAAATGGGATAATTCTGCAAGAAAAACCCATTTATATAAATTAAGGTGGGGATTATCCCCCGTTCCCCCCCTTTATACTTAACCAATCAATCCCGAAAACTAATCAGGGAAGAGCCTTAACACAGTGAACCTATAAACAAAATTTGAAGGAAAAGGGAATAATTCTGCATGAAAAACCCATTTATATGAAATAAGGGGGGGATTATCCCCCCGTTCCCCCCTTTATACTTAACCAATCAATCCCGAAAACTAATTAGGGAAGCGTCTTAACACAGTGAATCTTTAACCAAAATTTGAAGGAAATGGGATAATTCTGCATGAAAAACCCATTTATATAAATTAAGGGGGGATTAGCCCCCCCCCCGTTCCCCCCTTTATACGTAACCAATCAATCCCGAAAAACTAATCAGGGAAGCGCCTTAACACAGTGAACCTATAAACAAAATTTGAAGGAAAACGGAATAATTCTGCTTGAAAAACCCATTTATATAAATTAAGGAGGGATTAGCCCCCCGTCCCCCCCTTTATATTTAACCAATCAATCCCGAAAAGTAATCAGGGAAGCGCCTTAACCCAATGAACCTATAAACAAAATTTGAAGGAAAACGGAATAATTCTGCATGAAAAACCCATTTATATAAATTATGGGGGGGATTAGCCCCCCGATCCCCCCCCCCTTTATACTTAACTAATCAATCCCGAAAACTAATCAGGGAAGCGCCTTAACTTAGTGAACCTATAAACAAAATTTGAAGGAAAACGGAATAATTCTGCATGAAAAACCCCTTTATATAAATAAAGGGGGGGGGATTAGCCCCTTGTTCTCCCCCTTTATACTTAACCAATCAATCCCGAAAACTAATCAGGGAAGCGCCTTAACACAGTGAACCTATAAACAAAATTTGAAGGAAAACGGATATTTCTATGAAGAGTTATCGCATTACGTACGTACATACATACATACAGAACCGGCTGGCAAGCTCTCAGGGCTTGATAGCCAGTTTGATAGCTAAAAAAATCGCAATTTTAGAAAGTTTTTTGCTCCTGCACCCCCTGGGGTTAGTGGCACCGACATAAAATATAGCCTATGTTGGAGCAGGGGTTGTCACCATCAATTTGCCACCATCACTTTTGAAATCTGTTCGGTAGTTCCAGAGATTACCCCCTACAAACAAACAAACAAACAAACAAACATCAATCTTTACTCCTTTATAATATTAGTATAGATTGAATTTAAACGAACAGAAAATTATGATACTAATGACTATATTATGTAAAGCTGGACATGTTTGTAGTCCATTAACCCGGTTTAAAATATGGTGTTTTCTATTTAATTAATAATATTTTTTCAATGGTTTAATTTTTACATAAGTAAAGTAACATAAATTTTCATGCAAATTATGGGAAAGTTTCAATACTTAAACTATTAGTTTTTACTTCCTTTACTTTTATAATTGTTTTCAGGAGGCATTAAATATGGGTTTTCTTTCACATTTCATCAAATGTACGTTATAAATTACTTTTGGCCATTTAGTTAATAGATATTTTGAAAAATTACCTTACCTTGTAATTGCATTTCTATCTACAAAATAAATATTGTAAAAATGATTAGGAATGTTTAAGCTTATTATTTTTCTGCTTAGTGAAATATTTTTACAAGATAACGTCACTTCTAATGGTTTATTACTGTCGATTGTAAGAGAAAGTAACAAGTTGTATACTTTTCGGGAAAATCCAATTTGTTTTCGATATCACTCAGTCTTCAAAATAAAAGTTTTTCTAAAAATAATTTATTTTTCTTATCATTTTCTGTACCTAATCCAGAATTAGCCGGCCTGTGCTTACGTCCGAAATGCAATGCATAATTATCAGACTGAATTATAATCAGTCATGACCGCTTTACGACAGGTAGGTACCAATTAATTATAATCCCCAAATACCACAAAATTGCACTAGAATTTTGGGGGATTTCTTTTTTACTTTTAAAATGTGCGTAAGGAAAAGATTTTATATATTTTTAAGTAAAATTATTCATAATTTCTGGTATAAGCCAATCATTTCAACATTATAGTAATAGAAGCTTCTGCCCCTGAGAAGGATAACCACCCTACGAGTTATCTCTATGTATACGAAGTACATGTCAATGCATTAATGTTAATTTATATGCCAAACGAAACTTTAATGAGAATGTTGAGATCGGTTTGCTCCAATTTTTATTTTTCTTCCTGATTTTTCTGTAAAATATCCCAACCGAAATTGAAATATCATATTAAGAATTTCATAGATAAATAGATTTTACATTTAATATGGACAGTTCACTAATTACATTTTAATAATATTGTGAAATTTTATGTTTTACCTGTATCTATTTCATCTATATTACTTTTCTCCCAATCTTCTGATAAATCATCATAGCATTCCACCACATTTTCATATTTATCTGATTCTGGATCATATTCAATTTCACTAGCTTTTGAAAGTTGCACCACATCATTTTCTAAATCAGCAGCATCAGTAATGGCTTCTGAAGATGTGTTGTGTAGCTCACATTTTTTAAAGCAATTCACAATTGTCTGTCTTTTCACATTTTCCCAGTCATGTCTAATCCATCGAATGACATCTAATACTGCAATAGATTGAATGATTTCAGATGAATTTTAATCACAATCTATAAGAGAAAGGAGTCTTCGCAAAACGAAAGGTCTGTAAAGTGAAAATTGTCAAAAAAATGGGTTACAGCAGTTGAGAATAATCAAGAATTATTTTTTCATAAATATTTTCTGAAAATCTAAACTCTATAAACGTAAAAGCCACAGTTTTCGAAAAAAATGATATTATACAATTTTAGATGGTTAAATACACATAACATTACACATGGTGGTTTATGCCACCCCTCCCCCCCCACAAACACACACACAACTCCACAATCCCTTAAGAGTCTCTTTTAAAAAATAGGAATTCATTTCGCTTTATTCGCTAAGTTTTAAGCAAATGTTTCCGTGGGAAGATTTAAATTACGTAACAAAAATCCAGCTCCCTGACAAATCTAAATTAATTGATAAACTAAAATTATATTTAAAATACAATTAAATTTTTTTTACTTGTTTCATGTCCATGACATTAGTGGTATATAATAGCCGAGATGATTATTGGTGAATGATGCTTCGGTATATCTTCGCAAGCAATAGATAGTTTTCTTAGTTTCATTTCTGATTTAAAAAATCAAATAAAATAAATGAGCCTTTCTTACTCATATATGCTATGTTATATAGTTACATGCTAAACAAAGATAAATGTAAAACATTTCTGGCGAAAAATTACGTCAATTTAAAAATAAGGATATTTTTATCTCCAAATACTTTTATGATCACCTCAAAGTGACAAAAGTTTCCATACTTGTAGATTTTATATATAAAAAAAGACTAAGCACCAACTTTGCCATCCAGACACCACGTTTGTCTCAATTTAGCTGTATTTATAAACTTTCATTTGACTATATATTTTTTAATGCTTTCACCCGTTTTCATTCCTCATATACATGATGTTATAAAAATAGTTTTTACATTTTTTTCTAATAAATCTGTAAATTTCTACAAAGATTTAGACTAGATAAAAGAAAAACAAATAATCATAAAATATAATATACTTTACATTCTAAATAAGATACAAAAAGTACATTTAAATTTCCATGTTTTCTGAGAGTGATGCCCAGACAATCCAATTCATGATATCAGGATTAAAGATGACTGATATACTGCCAGGTGTACAGAATTTAGTTAAAAATCTTTTTTCATTAAAAACTGTAATAGATTTTTTACATTTAGTATATTTTCATTAATTTCCATACAACTACACTAAAAAGTATGTTTTGCTCTACGTATTAGACCCTTACCAGCAGTCAATTGAGAAACATTTTAATATTTATAGCAACCTTAGTGATTCTGATTATTTTACCGTTTAAGCACGTAGTTCAATTGCATATTTGTAAAATTTATGTTTTACTTATTTAGGTATTCATTTGTGAGTTTTAATTTCGTTTGGCAGTTTAGTTACGGAATATTTCATGGAAACAAACAAATCCTAAATTATTTAAATTGTTTTAAGTGCAAACAACCTAATCGTCTGTAATTGGGTCGCACGCATATTACATATTCACGCTTGAAAATTATATATATATATATATATATATATATATATATATATATATATATATATATATATATATACATATGATACACACACACACACACATATATATATATATATATATATATATATATATATCAAGCATATTTTTAAATATTCATGCTGTAAGATTAGTGCCTAGCTACTCTCTTATAAAGTTAGTCTACGGCAAATGGCTTTTTAAGTTTTTTGTATGAACGTGCTCTTCTGTTTGTAACATTTGTGCGTGAACGAGCTTCCTATTCTGTCGTCTCTTTAATTTTCACAAAGTGTATCTTTCGGAAATCTGATTTTACTCTGATTATTTTGAGTAGAGATATGTTGATTCGGATTCTATGGTCATATAGCTGTATAAAAAAGTGGTAGAGTTAAAAGTCAGTGGTTTCAGTCGCCTCTTGTGCTTTGTGGAGGATCAGACTGGAGTTTCATTGCTTCTGACATTTGAAGGTAAATTCTGCCACCTGCTGTATAGTCAGTATACATTTTGTGTTGCTCTTTTGGACTTGGAACTTCTACAGAGAACTTCGACAGCGTGGTAGGTGTTGCAAGTATTTCCTTTTTAATGAATCGCATAGGAATGTGTGGGATTCCCTTGTCCGTTCTATTGCAGTATTGTAAGGCGACATTCTTAGTGTTTTCAGCGACATTTCATATTGCTAACTACAGCCTTCCTAGTGACATTTTTATCGTAATCTAAAAATTTCGTTACGTAGGTTATTTTGAGCAATCAAAGTCACCAGTCTGCAAGAATTTAGTTCTGATTTAGATAATATTCTCTTTTTCATAGTCTAAGTGTTTCGATCTTCACTTCCATCATCCTTAGTTTAAAAGGGCCGCAGCAGTATATCTTTAATATTGTTTAAAGTAAAACTTTGTTATTATTAATTTCTGTGTCGTGGGTACTTTCTTAACTGGCGACCCGAAGTGTATGCCACAATGCTTTAAAATTATTTTAAAATTCATACAAAATCAGTAAGTTGATATACATTTGTCAACAAAATTGCAAATGAAAATAATTTTTTTTTCTTGTTTGACGGTGTAAAAATGTAAATTGTGCGATGTTTAGAAGCTAAAAATATTGCATTTCAAGAGAAAGTTATTGGTCAGGTCGGTACTGCCATCAATATAATGTCCACATTACGCAGATACAGTGCTTTATGGTAAAGATTGACAAACAGGTTATTTTTTGGAAATTGGATTGCACTCAGAATACAAAATATTCTTTTTTTTTTAAATTCATAAAAATCAGCAAATTGAGATAAAGTTTAAAAAAAAGTACATTTTTCAAAGTGCACTTTTTTCTATTCGTCGGGTAAAACATGATATTGTACTGTGTTTAGAAGTTCAAAAAATTGCAGTGAATACGAAATTTATTGATCGGTTCGTTCTCACCTTCGATATGACTCAGCGTTATTCATGGAGATGTTTTTTTTATATAATATAGAAATCATATTACGGCAAATTTTATAATATTGTATATGTTGTTTTTGTATGAAAACTCGATAAAGGCCCCTTTGTTCATCCAATTGTTAAATGAAAATTTTCTTTTTTCTTTCTTTATTCATTCCCATTGTTTTTAGTGGTAATTTAATTATTTATTACATATATATATAAGTAAATAATATAAACATGAACAAAACAAGTTTCCTAAGAAATGCAACATAAATTATTACACTCTCATACTAAAGCTGAGTCGTGTTAGATCATGTAAAGCTTTCCTAAATAAACTAATCGGATGTATCAATCCCAAAACTTTCTTCTATCACACACAGGTTTCGCATACACTAAAAAGAATCAGCACCAATTTATATCACGGTCTAAATGAATCTAAAGTTTTATTAAATTCCGTGCATTAGTTCTTGAGATATGACTATTGCTAAATTCGTGTAAATCCTGCAAAATGCAGCATAGCAGCGCCACTTTTTGGAAGATTTAGATCAAAATCTAATCAATAACAACTTATGTCAACGTCTAACTGAATCTGAAGTTTGATGAAAATCCGTGCATTAGTTCTTGAGATATAGTTATCGTGTTAATAATGAAAAAAGTAGCATATCAGCGCCACCTGTTGGGCTATTTACACCAAAACGTAAGCAGCATCTAGTTATGTCCTGGTCTAACAGGATCTGAAGTTTGATGAAATTGCGTGCATTAGTTCTTGAGATATAGCTATCATGAAAATCACGAAAAAATTGGTATAGCAGCGCCACCTGTTGGGATATATATACACCAAAACATAATCAGCGTCTATTTCTGTCAAGGTCTAACGGAATCTGAAGTTTGATGAAAATGAGTGCATTAGTTCTTGAGATATAGCTATTTCGGAAATTCCGAAAAATGCAGCCTAGCAGGGCCATCTGTTGGGCGATTTTCACCAAAAACTAATCAATACCAATATATATCAGGGACTAACGGAATAGAAAATTTTATTAAATTTCGTGCATTAGTTCTTGAGATAGAGCGCCCACAAAATTTGTGTCACATAAAGACAGACAGACAGACAGACAGACAGACTCACAAAATCACAGACAGACATTTTCTAAAAACAGTCAAATTGTGTTCAGGACCTTCTAAAACGTATAAATCCGTCGAAAACCGGAAGTCAAAAATTTTCATGAATCCAATACTTTCTTCTTGTAAAGATAGAAGAAAGTAAAAATAGTAAAAACAAAAGGTTAACACGTTCCAAAGGCGGAAGCGACAAATTAATGTAATCGAAACTGTTATGTTTACAGAAAGACAGGGAAAGAATTCACAAAGACAAATATTAATATTGTTGAGTTTATTATGAAGACATCTTAATTATTTCCTTTACTAAAGAGTTAATATGCGCATGTATTTATTTATAACTAAATCTACTTTTTAACTTCTAATATTGTAGACAAAAAAAAAATCTAGGGTATCGATTGATCTTCTTACCGCTAACATGAAGTTTTAAAACTTATTTTTGATAATCCACCCCAATAAAATACAACAAATGACAATTCTTGATTTTGCAGAATTTTTTTATCCAAATCATCAAACAATATTCACAGTTCATTTTAAGAAACGTCAGATATGAAATAAAATTTAACATATGTTAAGGAACTGCTTTATTACAATGACGAAAATTTTGAAATGAGAATCAGGGCATTTATCTTCTTTCTTGCTAAACGGAATCACTTAAGGCTATTCTCAAATACTAACAGGCTACTTTCCAACACATTTTGGAAATATTTTTTGTTCGCAAACGCATGCAATCTATGTAATCGCAACAAAAACTATCTAATGGAATTTTTGTTTTGGTAAAACCAAAGGAATTCTCAGAAAATGGTCAAAGTTCACGTTTTGAACTGAATTTTACGGACGTGACAGCCCAGGAAAGATAAAAAACTTCCATGATAAAACAAGAATAGCTTTTATCTCAAAATGTAATTAATTTATCAAAAAAAAAGAAAAAGAAAAAAACTTTTCTATTACAAACCATTTTAATAAGCACACTTTCAAGCGTCGTCGTTTTGTGATTAAAAATGAGCACGTACATGTGTCAGAAGGTTTTGCATTGTTGAGCAAGGATTTTTCTTTCTTTTGAGAATCGCCTTATGCAGAAACAGATAAAATAATCTAAAAGGTGGATTAAAACTTTGTGCCGTTATATTAAAAATAAATGTGCAACGTTAAATTAGCACAAATTAAAATAATTCATACTGGCAAACAGCTGTTTCAAAGCCCTTAAGCACCATCTTCAGTGCCAATTCAAAAGGTAAAAACGAATTAAAAACTCCTAAGCCATGACAGCTTGCCTGCCATCTCCCGCCCACGCCCAGATGAAATGGTGCTGAACTTTTCAAAACAACAGCGGAGACGAGGAAACTTTTATTTTTAAGATAAAATAACACTTGATTGATTATTAATGAAAATGCATTCCTGAGCATGTTTTGATTAAAGGTGACGCATTCCAGAAACAATAATTGCAAAGAAATGTAGTTCTGCATCAACGAAATTGTTGCATTGTATTTCGTTTTCTAATAAAATGTGTTTCCATTTCACATTGAATGAGATTTTTGAAATGTCCTTCAAATTTCAAATGCTGATCAATTTGAAATGAATAGGAAGCTTTTACAATGTAAATTTAATTTTATGAAGATGGACAAGAAAATTTGCCTCTGAAAAGTGATGACGCAAAAAGAATATGACAAAGATAGATTCCAACATCTGTATCATCCGAAGGAAAAGCAGAAGCAAAGCTTCTGAATTTGAGATGAATAAATTTAAGCTATGATAAATATGTAGTACCTCAAAGTTGGTTTTAGAGGAGATAACGCATGAAAAATAAGGAAATGCATAGATAATTAGGAATGTAGGAAAAAGAGATTAAAGACAAATAATGATTGTGAAAATATATTTTTAAAATCTTTTTTTTTCTTTTAAACTGAGGCTTGCATCAAAACGTTTTGATGAATGGGCCCATTCCTGTGAATATTTTTGGTAACAATTGTCTATCTTCTGTATCTGAAGGGAAAAAAATATTTTGTATTCCTAGATTTCTTGCTCATTCTAAAAATTTTCTTCTACCTATAAATAAAAAATCGGCTTCACATTTCATGATACAATGCTTTTCATTTCTTACAGAAATATATATTATCGTCTCGCTGACATTTTATATCAATAATGCGTCATAAAACAACTGAGATATAAACGGTGAAATATATTTTTGGGTATCATAAAAAAGAAATCTACTGTAAAACGTTATATATCAAGCTATTGAAGTTAAAATCTGAGAGAATGTTGTCATTATATATGTTTGATCTTAGTTTTAAATTTCATCAAAATGACCTATCAAAAGATTCGATAATTTGATGTTGTTTAAACCCGAACTATATATATATGATGTAGGTAGGATAATTCTAAAATCATATCACTATTTCATCTTTATGCTTACAATATTTGAGAAATTATTGAATTTTAATGTTGGAGAGTACTTTTTGATACACTGACCTTTTAAATAGTTTTACTTTTCAATAACTGCGATCGATTTAAATAATATTTTAATTTAAAAAATTATGTCCTGATTGTTTACACTGGATATTTTTAATCTTATTTTGTAAATCCATTTAACATTTTTTTTATGATATTGACTCGAATTTCAAGAATGAGAATCCTCTGCCAATTCACAATTTCCGTTTTCCTGAAAAGTTTTAGAAACTGTCTCATTTCCAAATTTTCATCACTTACAGCTTGTTTTGTTCATATAGATAAAAACGCTAACGACAAAATCTAAACGTCTTCATGATAGCATTAATAGTTCTTTTAAAATGACAACAATTAAAATATATAGTGATTTTTCCCTCATTTTTTTCATATTTTATTCTATTTAAGTAAAACTGTGCAATATCCTTTTTTCTGTTTGTGAATTTGTTGATTTCATGAAAGATGTTTTAATATATTTGGTTAGTACGTGAACTTTTATGTTTCATTTGCTAAAAAATTACGGCGATTCATAAATTGTTTCATGTCGGCATTGATTTAATATTTTTTTTCTAAAATGATGGTTATTAAAGTAGATTATAATATTTTTTGTTTTGTTATACACTTTCCTCGTTTTCTATGCAAATGTGTATTTCTTTTCCACTATTTCTGTAAATTTTGGTATTTCACAAATATTTAAAATATATATATACAAGATTGTATAACAGTGTGTCGTTCTATGTCACAAATGGCATTTTATTATGAAACTCTAATTGTCTGAAAAATTCAATTATGTGAGTATAATGAAAGATTATGCCATGAGATAATATTTTCTAACATTTTATGTATTAGGCTACTGTATTCCGATTCAATAAAATTACAAAATAACAAAAAATCCAACCATTGAATATAACAAACCAACCATTGAATAAAACGAAAAATATTTTTGAACACCCCGGTGAGTTAAAGGCGCTTTAGAAACCTTACCCCCGAGTAATTTAGAAAAAAGGATTTCTTTTTAAACCTTCTTATTTTGAAATGTTCTCTTATTCAAATCATAATAATCTTTTGTCAAAAATACTCAAATTTAAACTTTATAGTTTATGTTTCACACCTGTGAACAGTCCAGAGTATACATCAGAATTAAACTCTAGAATAATAAGCTCTATAATTTTAAAACTTATTTTTATGAGACAGAGTTGCTTACTGCTTTCAATCGATGTAAAAGCATTATGTCACTTTTGAGCATGGAAGTAAGCGAATGTTGTACTAGCGTTGAGTCTTGTATTAAGGGGAAGAACTTTTTCTAAAGCATACCACATATTTCTAATTTATTTCTGTCCGCAATTAAACTGAAATCAAAACTGTACGTTATTTACTTTAACATTCATTCAACAGATTTATGTATTTTTAGATGGATAAAGATCATGTAACACCTTATAAATCACGATTAGTTTCATTACTTGAAAATTATTTGTTATGCATGTGGTATATATTTAAAATTATTGTACATACGTATACAATATGTATGTAAGAATGTAATTTGTGCCTACGAAAACATTCAGAAAATGTATTAAGTTCAGCATGAAGGTAATTTAGAGGTCTAAAACCCGTTAATAATTATAACTACTATGACATGTAAAGAACATATGCCAAAAATGCACTTTTAGTATTTTTATAACTGTTTAATTATTTTGTTTCTTGTTGGTATAAACTTTTAGCTTTGTTTTGGATGTCTTCTGATTTATACTATAAATTAAAAAAAATATGTATGTATATTATTTAATATGACAAAAACAACAAAAATGCTGAGGTATTTGCAGTAATATATAACAACATAATTCTATCTAAGGATAAAAATCCTAAATAATAGTTGACGTTATCGTCCATATCGTTTTCATAAATTGTGGATGTATTAAACTAGATAAGAGTATAAAGTACTTATTTAAGCTCTCTCAACTGCACATAAATAATATTTAACTTTTATCTATGACAAAAATCTTTTTAAATCGTCTGTTTACAAAAAACAAACGATCAAAAGTGTGTTTTAAGCTGTTTAATAGGTTTTTGTAATAATTTACTGTGTTAGGATAAATAAAACAAAGTACGGATATGAAAAAAAATATATTTGTTATAATTAAAATTTATCACAAGGAAAATATTCAAATTGGATTGTAAGCTATTTTTTCGTAGTATATTAAAACTTATTTTAATGAAGTAAACATTTTAAAAAGGATACAATAGAAAAACACTAAACTTATTTTGATGAGTAATTTGGAAGCATACTATTGTTCTTAAATGATTAATATATGCAAGCTGATCACTGCCGCGTCGTGAACATTCTGATTAAGGCAGTTCGGGCGATTTTTAAAGAAAGTAAAACATACTTTGGGTGATTTAGTATTATTTAGAATCAGAACAGGAAAGGAAAGCATTCTAAACTATAAAGAAAGACAAATGTTTCTTAATGTACAAATATATTATATACCCACAAACAAAAATATACAATAACATCTTCCGAGTAACCTATGTTACTTAAATGCGTTCTATAGCTTTAGAAACCTCCGAAACTCTATATTTCCCAGATTTAAACAAGCATTTACAAAAATAAAGTTTCTCTTGTTGCCACTGATTACAGAAACTATTCCGAATAACTTTTAGTGTTCATTAATACGTTTTCTCAAACCGGAGTATCAGATTTTAAGATTCTTTCAGTTCCAAAATAAGCATTTTAAGCTGAATAACAGAATTTATACATGCAAGAGTAACAAAATAATATTAATTTTAGTTCAAGTATTAATGCTGTTAAGTTATCATGTTTGTTTGTAAAGCATGTTTGTTGAACATGAAAATGTTTAATTGAGAACTGATAACAACCAAAGAACCAATCTTTCGGTTTGGAAAAACTCATTTACACACAAAAACTCGGCAACGTTTCTAAAAAACAGTGGCAGCAAGATATGCTTTGATTTTCTAAATTCTTCTTTAAATTTCGAACATATAATGTTTTCTGAGGTTTCTAAAGATTAAGGACGCTTTTTGAAATCAGGGATAACTCTGAGGAGGTTACTGTGTATTTTCGTTCATGATTATATTATATTTTCCTAGATTAAGAAACATTTGTCTTTTCTGACAGTGTACCCGCAGCCAACAAAAAAAATAGGCCTCGATACTTACAACCCTCTTGGCTATCACGCGATGAAATTAGGCTGTTTTCCACCAATTGTCAAACTGCCATGTCAGCAAAAAAATTAGCCGAGGTTGGTAGAGTGCCGATAGCTGTCTCTTTCGTTGGTTACGATTCTGCAACTGAACACCAATGCGCAAAGTAAGAATAATCATTTTATTTAATCAAGACTAGTTCGTTACAGTAAATTATTAATTGTCCAGTTTTATTACAGTAATTATTATTATTTGTTTTACAGATTATTTATTCGTTAAGATAAATACATTACGCTAATCTCATAATATTAGCGTACTAAAATCATAATATTAGCTACTATATTCGCTAATATCATAATATTAGTTACTTTTTATAAAACCATTTTTTTAGATATCGACGTTCAATGTCAATTTTAAACTTAAAGTAAAAATCTTCTTAAAATGCATGTTTAAAATATTTCGTGTAAAAAAGGTTCAAAATCGCAATAATTTTAGATAGACCAAAATTAAAGAGAATGAAAATAGAAAGCAGTTTCGCCATTTCATTTTCTCTAAGTAAACTTGAACACTTTGTTTTGTTTTTATAACTAGACAAATGCCCTTGTTTGAAAATTATTTTTATTTTTTTAATGTTTCGTGTTTTACCTTTTAGAAAGGATTCTGCTAGAAAGCTAATCTCTTTTGGTTTCGAAAATAGATGCATTTTAAATCATGCAGTAAAAGTTTAGTTAAAACTGCAAAACACATTTGATTAGGGTGTAAAAAGATCTATTAAATTAGAAAAACGTTAAAAACAGAAATCACATAAACTTCAATTTATTTAACAACAGTTGCTCTCTGGTAGTAATGCATTAAAACAAGTTTACTAAGTACTTTCTTACTCAAATTTCAGTGGATTGTCGTCTAAAATAAGTTTTTGTAAAATTGAAAAGAATTTCTTCTGAGATGCATGCTATTTATTTTTCTGAAAAATTATAATACTTCATAAGTTGATTATTATGAGTTAGTATACAAACTCATTTATGATAAAAAGCAGATCTACCTTTAATCAATTAGTTCTTTTAGTGTAACAGAAATGCTAATAACAAAGAATTAATGAACTATGAAATTAAAAGGGAAATAAATTTAAATGATATTTTGTTCATTACTTTCATAGAAAAATTAACAAAAAGGAACTTGCCTTAACCCTCTGAGCGTTTTGAAAAAGGGTAAAATTTTAATGTTGTTTGCACTGCATTTTATTTTAAATGCTAAAAAAATATGATTCTTTCAGCATTATAAATAAAACTTAATTACAAATATGATTGTAACCCTTGTAAGTATTAATCATTCTTCAATGTTTTGAAAATTCATTAAATCGATAGAATTATATTATCTTAAACATTGCATATATTGCAGTGAAACCCGGAGCTTAGTGAACGGAATACTACGTTCTACACGCTTAGAGGCTTAATATTTATTATTTTTTTAATGCTGAATCCTTCAGTCTTTAAACTTCAGTCTTTGTAAAACCATTGCAACTGACTGAAATAGACTGTTTATGTGAAATTTTTGTATAGCCACGAAAACGTAATGAAATAGATTCTGAATATTGAAGAGGTGACAACCAAAATGGAAAGAAGAGCCATTTCGCTACGTTTAATTCCATTTGTATAGATATAAAGGGTTGTATATATTATTTCGGCAGTTTAAACTATTTATCCTAGTGATTTACTCCATAGTTTTCATTGGTTCCAGTAAAGAAATAACTTCCATAAAATTCCAAAATCGCCAAGTCCAAAAAAGATAGAAAATTACACTCTTTATGAAAAATTTGCTTAAAAGAAGAACCTGATCCAATTTGTTCATTTTAAAGTACGGTCATTGAAAAAAATGGCCATTCTCTGGTTATTCTAATCGTATTAAAATAGCTATGCCAGTCGACAGACATAATTTCTATACTATATCATACTATGTATAAATTTTACTTTGAGTGTAGTCTACATAGTTAAAATTACATTAACTTACATTATTTTAAAAATAGTAAACACTTTATTATATTTCCTCAGATCCAATTAGCTCGGAAAAGGATGTAGTTTGTGCATTTTTAATAAATCTTTCTGCAGTTAGAAGGGACTCTGAGGGTGAGGATGCTAATGTTAATCCACATCAAAAGTTCATTTTATATTTTACCTAAAAAACGTCCTATTGAAGTGTGTATCTTAGACAAAACCAAAACTCGGAATCATTTTACGGAATTCTCTGTGCTATATATATATATATATATATATATGAAACGAAGCGGGACTCCGTCGGTGGTTGGGCGCCGGGCCGGGCCGGTGGCTGCGCGGACTGATGGCGGCTCCGTATTTACGTCAAAGCGCTCATTCTGATTCCCTTGCATGCTCTTGTAGTCCTGGGCCGTGAGCGGGATTCGGTTAAATTCCGAGTGAATGTATTTCTGTTTAAAGGAAGACACCGTCTATTACGGAACCTGGTTTATTTCTTTTTCTTACATGCATCCTTTTAAACCAGGCCCATATTGGCGTGAGAGCTGCTTTTTAAGTCTGTCTGGACATCGAAGGTTCGTCCATCGCGAGGCAATTCCGAGAGAGCAGATTGGCGTGGATTTGTTTAGATGAGGGAAATCGTAAAAAGTTCGCTCCTGATAGCCGTGTAATGGTATAAATATGAGGTTTTTGCATTATTTCTGCTAGAGGTCGTCTAAGTCAAAAGAGGCGTATTTTTAATTTTAATTGGCCGCGAGCTGAGGGATTGATTGTGCGGAATAAAGGCGTTGGCTCCATCGGCCGATCGGATGCAGCAAGACTTTAAAATTGCGTTAGCGTCAGCACAAATATTCTTATGAAGAGTCAGAAAACGATCTTTGAAAGTTATAAGATGCGATGCAGGAAAACTAATTTAACAGGGGCGACGGCATTTTCAATCAATTGAAACACAATTATTAAAGCATTTAAAAGTTTTGATTTAAATTTCTATTTTTTAAAACAGTAATTTAAAATTTTAAAAGGGGCAAAAAGGGATTTTGCATTTTAAAAAGGGGTTTAGCTTTTATCCTTTCATATCCCCCCCCCCACTAAAACAAGAGCCACAGGGCTCGCCTGCAAGACCTGTGGGTCTTATCTCGTGAATTTAACCCATGTTTTTTTTGTTTTTTTTTAGATTCTTATTTTCTCCAGCTCTCAAGTAATTTCTCCAGCTCTTCAGTATTTACTTCAGCTCTCAAGTCAATTGGACCTATTTTTACATTTATATATCAAATTTACATAAAAATATTGGTTACACTAAAATATTGGAATTCTTTCAATGGTGCTGCAGCAAAACAATAATGTGTCTCGAGACGACATATCTTGATTATAACAGTTGTCATAACATAACTGTGTTTGTAGTGTTTCCCTTTCTTTCCAGTTTTTGTTTTAAAGTTTTTGATATAGTTTGTTGGGAAACATCCTTTTGTGTATAATTGCAAATTGCAACCATAAACTATATAGTATATTAAAATATTCACAGGTAAACATACTGAAAACTATACAACATATGCAAATGTAAAAAATATTCAATAATAGACAATGTTCAAATGTAAAAAAAAATATTCACAAATACAAAATATTAAAATGTAAAATATATTCACAAATACAAATTATTCAAAAATATAAAATATTCAATAATACAAAATATGCACTAATACTATCAACAAAATATATTGAATCTCAAATGCAATTTGAAAAGCTTGCATTTCTAGAAATATTGAATTTTCACACTGAGATAAAATAACAGTAAAATATCCTAAAATACTAATAACAAAAACAAATTATATTTCTTCGTATACCTTTCCGTTTTGTTAGGGACTTAGCTACTTCTATGATGCAGCCTTAGGTTTATATCCATGAAAAAACAACACTAAGTTGTTTAAAAAAGAAAGAAACTACAGCTAATAAAAACTAAATATACACTTGCTATAATTTTCACCATGCGCAGGGTCAGTGCGATATGGGTTTTAATACTCTGAGGGGAATATCACCCAAAAATGTGCCACTCGCACGACAGAAAAAGAAAAGTGGGTAATCGATATTCACCTGCAGAGGGGAAGCGAAGCAGTTTTGCCAGATTCTCCGTTCAACCTGGAAAGAGAATCTGGGAAAACAGTCCGGCTAAAGATGGGTGGCCACGGAGCGGAGGACCCCTTCATGTGTCATCAATTCGTCATTATAATATTTTTTAAAAATAATAAAAATTCTAACAGTACTTTTAAACTGTCACCATCATTCTACACTGCTGGGGAGATAGGTTACACGCTCAGCTGGGTCCTCATCCAAATGCTACGAGTAAGGGGGACGATAGGAAAGCAAAAATTAAAAAAAATTGACAGCTGAAAGAGATAGATGGGGTTTATTCATGGCTGAGTTTAAGATTTTGAGGAGGGTGGTAGTATCTTAACTTGGAGGAATGGACAATTTCGGAATTTCTCTTAAAATGTGGGCTGGGTTTATCAATTTCAAAGGATACATCAGAAAGTTGTTTTAAAATGGTGTATGGGCCAGAATATGGTGCAGTCAATTTACGGGTATTCGGATAGTGAAATTCTTCATACATCACAATGTCACCAACTTTAAACTTTACAGGAAGGAAACGAGCATCATAACGGACTTTATTCTTTTTATGGTAAGCAATTGTTCTCTCTTTAGCCAATTTTCTAGCTTCTTCCACAGGGGGATAGTAACTATTATTTGGTAAAGGGGGATCATATGGTAAATTTCCTAAAAATAAATAGCTAGGGGTGAATTGGGTTACAGAATGAGGGGTGTTATTATATTCATATAAGACTTCATCTAAAAGCTTAGTCCAGGGTATTTTCTTGGATGTGGAATTGACTTTACATTTTAATCTAGTGACAATAGTCTGATTTAGTCGTTCAATTTTCCCATTCGTTTCCGGGTGATGGCTGCTCGTCAATCTGTGTTTTATATTGTAATTACGAAGAAATCTCCTAAACCTGGAAGCTGTAAATGCTCCATTTCTGTCGGTTAACAATCTATCTGGTACTTGTATCTGAAATAATTGTTTCAAAATGTTTGTATAAGTTTCGGTAGTTACACTTTTTGAAGGAAAACCCCAAACATAGCGAGTTGCATGGTCAACGACTAAATGCAAATATTTTTTTGTAGAATTGTAATAATTAAATCCGCCAACAGAGTCTACTGCCAAACATTCAAAAGGTATCTCTGTTGGGGGCATTAATTGCAATAAGCCAAATCTTTTTTGTCTACATTTTTTGTTTATCTGACAAGTGTGGCAGTGTTTTACAAAATTTTCAATGTCCTGATTAAAGTTAGGCCAATAATATTGCGGAGAGATTAAATTTATCATTTTATAAATTCCAGGGTGGCCAAATTGTGTGTGGGTTTTTTCTAATAGGGGTAAACGTAAAGACATGGGGACCACAATCTTATACAAACCTTTCTTTTTAATAACAACAACATCATTTATCTCAGTGTACTTTTTACCATCAATTGTTACATTTTCTTTCTTCTGATTGTCTCTTACTTCATTCAAGTCAAGGAGATGTATAATATGGGGTAAATTTTCTGAAACAGGTTGTCTAGATAGCATATCAGCTTCAACATTAGTGGAGCCTTTCTGGTATTTAATTTCATAGTCAAACATACTAAGTTTTAGGGACCAGCGGAAAAGACGTCCTCTTAAATTTTTAACACTTTTGAGCCAGGTAAGTGCCGCATGATCTGTATGTATGACAAATTTTTGACCGTGTAAATAATGATAAAATTTATCTAAAGCATCCACAATCGCCAAACATTCTAACTCCGTAATTGCATAATTTTTTTCATAATCGCGAAGATTTCTAGAGTGATATGCTATAGGATGTAATGTTCCTTTTTCATCAACTTGTTTCACTACACATCCCACTCCATGACTTGATGCGTCTACAAACAAATGACAAGGTGTTTTGGGATCAAACAACTTTAAGATTGGTTTTTCAATTAAAGCATTTTTTAATTTTTCAAAAGAATTTTGACAATTTTGGTCCCACACATAAGGGACATTTTTCTTCAACAAATTGTTGAGAGGGTATCGAATGTTAGCATACTTTGGAATAAATTTGTGATAAACATTTATAGATCCCAAAAAACGTTGTAATTCTTTTACATTCGTTGGTGGTGTTAATTTCTTAATCGTCTCTATATTAGGGTTGTCAGGTGTGATACAACCGTTCGAAACTTCATATCCTAGAAAGTTAATTTTGGATTTCACAAAATTACACTTTGACAATTTGAGTTTAAGGTTTTCTTGAACACAGATATTAAATAATGTCTCTAAATGACATAAATGTTCCTCTTCATTTTGGGAGAATACAATAACATCATCAATGTAACTACAGGCAAAGTCAATTTTGTATTTATTTAGAATTCTACGGAGGGTACGGTTAAACCAAGCAGGTGAGTTTTTCCATCCAAACGGTAAACGATTCCACTCATATAATCCAAAGGTGGTGGCAAATGCCAGCTTCTCAGTGTCTCGAGGGTGGATAGGAATGTGCCAATATCCACTAGCTAAATCAAGAGTGGAAAAAATTTTAGCATGCGCCAATTTATCTAACAGGGTGTCGATTCGAGGTAAGGGTTCTGCATCTGTTTTTGTAATGGCATTTAATTTTCGGAAGTCAATACATAACCGGGTTTTCTTCCCTTCTTCACGTTTATACACCAAAGTTACGGGTGATGAATAAGGGGAATAGCTTTCTTTAATGATACCGGCTCGCAATAAATTTTGAATTTGTTCTTTAATTTCCTCTTCTTCCTTAGGGGAAGTGCGATATGCTCTTAAAGAAACGGGGAGATCTGATGTTAACTGTATTCTCTGGGGTTCCATGTTTACACAGCCTATATCATATTTATCTTTGGCGAAAATACAGACATATTTGGCTAGAAGAGCAGGTAATTGTTCTCTGACAGACTGAACATTTTGCACATGGTCAGTGGTCTCGAACAACTCCGGCTCAAAATTTTCTTCGAATATCTCTGCATTTTCAATTGCTGGCTGGTTAGTATATACTTCTGATAAATGTAAAGTATGGTGAGACGCATTTGTTGGAATATGGTCCATGAGAGGTACTTTCTTATTATCTTGAGTTATTTGCATTTTAACACAGTCAATATTTAATCTAAACAGTTTGCAATGGGGTAGCCCAATCAAAGCATAAGGTAACTGATTGTTAATTATAAAAAGTTCAATTCTCTTAGAGATACGTCCTAATTACAAACTAACAAGGCATTTTTCTTTCAAAGCAAGAACACCTTGTGTTTGGGTGACTGGTATACTCTGCTGAACTTTACATATTTTTAGGTTAAGTTTATGGGCTAAATGACAAGGAATAACACTAATCGAACTCCCAGTATCGATCAAACAAGGTAGTGAGTCTTCATTTTTTACATAAGTAACTTTATGACAATCTCTATTTGATTTTTTATAGCTAGCTTTTTCTTTTTGTATATGTCCGGACATAAGAAATCGTCATTGATTACTAGATGTATTTCGGGATGACTCATTAGCGCTATGATCTTGGTTGGGGTTCGGCAAAGTCATATTGTGACTAGGGGTTGGTACTGCTAACACTTGTTGTCGAAAAGGGCAGTTTCCCACCCAATGATACGCATTTGGTATTCCGATATTAAGACAAACTTTGCATGGATAGGGCGGCAAAGTGGTCTGGTGGTGTACATTAGGTCGTGGTGGAACATTTGAAGTCGGTCTAAACGTATTTTGGGGATTTCTGGCTTGATTTGATGGAAAAGGTCGAATGGTGTGTGTTTGATAGGGAACTCTGTAGTTCCACTGCCTGTTAAAATTCTGTCCATTCTCATATGGAGGTCGGCTTGGTCGCCATTGTCGATACTGATTGGGGTTTTGGGGGCTTGCTTCAAATTTGCTCTCATTTCCCTTTCTGTCCAGTTGCAGTTTGCCAATTCTGTAAACTAATTCACGCCATGAATGTGTAGTTGAGGGGTTGCCTGCAATAACTAACTTCTGCATTTCTAATGGCAAGCCCTCCGTTAAACCTTCCAGGATAAGTTTCTGCTCTAATCCTAAGGTTCGGCCTACTTTAGTCTTTTTTTGATAATATTCGTTCAAGTCCTCTCCAACTTTATATCTAATACGTGAAAAATCAGTGAGAGAAAGGGTATCGGGAATTTCGTAGTGTTCATTAAACAAAGTGACAAATTCGGACCAATGAAGTACATTTAGACAATTATTAATGTACAACGTAAGTGCACTGTCCTTTAAATACTTCTGTATGTGCCTAATTTTCCAGCACTCGTCTTTTCCCTGTCCTATACAGACACTCTCGAAATAGGCTAACCATGGTATCCAAGACATTCCATCTTGCGGAGAAAACGCAATGATATCGGGGTCTACTGACGTTTTTGGGTTGGCGGATACTGATGTGTGAGCAGACCCAGCTTGAGCTGACAGGGTCTGTCCACCTAACATTGTTACACCAGATGTGTCTGGTGCACCTCCAGATTCCTGACTAGACTTCTGATTATTTTTCTCTTCAGGATTATTAACGGGATTATCATCTTTGCTCGAAATTTGATTTTTTTCTTTTTCGGGGTCACCTGATTTGTCTGTTAAATCCTCTACTTCTTTGGGAGGTGTTGGGTTACTCATGATAGATATAAATACTAAATATCACTGAATTACACAGAAATATAATACACAATTAAAGCACATAAGAATAAAAATGAAAAAATCTTTCAAACTATTTAAAATTTGTAACACTATATCTGTAAATATCTGTTAAAATCATCTTTTTAAAATTAAAATCCACCTTAATAATTTTTTATTTTTTTTTCAATAACTTGAATTCAATAAAAAAATTTTTAAATAACCTCACTAACTATAAAGTACGTTGCATATAAATCATCTTTAAAAAGTTTAACACTTAATAATAAAAATATTATAATAATAATAAAATTTTCACTTCTGCTAAAATATTTTCAAACTGTCTAGAAAAATGATTTTAATATCAGGTTTAGTTAATGTTATTTTTCATTAAAATCGTAATTATCAGTTCAACACAACTAAAGAATTTTCATAAAAATCACCATTCTTACTCTTTCATCTCTTTAAAATTACGTTAAACACAATACATAAACAATTATATATTTGAACTTAAATAGCTGACTTAAAAATAATTAAAATTTTCACACAAGTAATAGCATAATAAAATAATCCTCTTTAATTTATTTTTGCCATGCATAAAAATTAAATAAAAAGTTTGAGAACCACTGCCTCTCACTAAAAAGATCTTTAAAAAAATTTTTTTTTTTTTTCTGTACGTTAATATCAAAAGTACATACCTTTATACGGCTTTGCTTTAAATAAATCCATAAAAAATTTACCTCTTACTTTTTTTTTTTTTTTTTTTTTTCACCGCGACGCGAAACAATAATAAATTAATTTCACTGAAATATTTATCTCTATATCTTCTTGCACTGCCCACAAAAATACTTTTTCCCGTAGTCACGTGGTTTTTGTTTTTGCTGAGCGCAGTTCTGATTTATTTTTCTAAATAGTCCAGAAACCAGAAACCGAAACATCTGAGTCACGAGTTCATTTCTTTACCGGCGCGCTCTTGAAAATTGAAAACAGCTGTCTGGTTGACCTATTTCTCTCTGCAGATAAAACACTTGATTCTTGCCGGCAGAATGAAATACAGCACAAGATTGAGAATGAAGAGAAAAGTTAATGATTCACTTTCCTTTTGACGAAGGGAGATTAAGTACTTTTGAGTTCTTGGGATAAATTCCGTAAGTCTTTCACCGTATGCTGTAAGAATTTTTCACGGAGGTATTCGCTGTGATTGACGGGCGTAGATTACGTAACTGTTTAGTTTTTGGGATTTTCCCGTTGAGATGAACTGTCCTACTCGACTTCTGAAACGAAGCGGGACTCCGTCGGTGGTTGGGCGCCGGGCCGGGCCGGTGGCTGCGCGGACTGATGGCGGCTCCGTATTTACGTCAAAGCGCTCATTCTGATTCCCTTGCATGCTCTTGTAGTCCTGGGCCGTGAGCGGGATTCGGTTAAATTCCGAGTGAATGTATTTCTGTTTAAAGGAAGACACCGTCTATTACGGAACCTGGTTTATTTCTTTTTCTTACATGCATCCTTTTAAACCAGGCCCATATTGGCGTGAGAGCTGCTTTTTAAGTCTGTCTGGACATCGAAGGTTCGTCCATCGCGAGGCAATTCCGAGAGAGCAGATTGGCGTGGATTTGTTTAGATGAGGGAAATCGTAAAAAGTTCGCTCCTGATAGCCGTGTAATGGTATAAATATGAGGTTTTTGCATTATTTCTGCTAGAGGTCGTCTAAGTCAAAAGAGGCGTATTTTTAATTTTAATTGGCCGCGAGCTGAGTGATTGATTGTGCGGAATAAAGGCGTTGGCTCCATCGGCCGATCGGATGCAGCAAGACTTTAAAATTGCGTTAGCGTCAGCACAAATATTCTTATGAAGAGTCAGAAAACGATCTTTGAAAGTTATAAGATGCGATGCAGGAAAACTAATTTAACAGGGGCGACGGCATTTTCAATCAATTGAAACACAATTATTAAAGCATTTAAAAGTTTTGATTTAAATTTCTATTTTTTAAAACAGTAATTTAAAATTTTAAAAGGGGCAAAAAGGGATTTTGCATTTTAAAAAGGGGTTTAGCTTTTATCCTTTCATATATATATATTTTGTATTTAAAATTTCTGTAATTTTTCTCTTGTCATAAATTGAATATCTTCGTTACTTTACCAAGCAATATATAAATTTTACTTTTCTAAGTTTATGCATAAACACCTAACACAGTTTCTTATATGTAGCTATAAAGATTTCTTTTGAA
Source organism: Maratus michaelseni (assembly GCA_963931845.1). NCBI lineage: Eukaryota > Metazoa > Arthropoda > Arachnida > Araneae > Salticidae > Maratus > Maratus michaelseni. The sequence goes on from OZ007592.1 coordinate 347,357,805, forward strand.
AATGCATTAACTATAAATGTTTTCGGATTCTTAAAAAAATGTTTTTATCAATAAAACAACAATGATATCTCAGAATAAAATGCTATCATGTTAAATTTGAAAAAATGCACTATGCTTTATATTATTGCTGCTATTATAAATTAATATACTACAATGGTATAGTAGAAAGTTGTGTTATGTCCACAGCACACCAGTTAATAGTTGCAAAAACAAAAAAAAAATGTAATGCGGGAATGTTTCGGAGCATAACTTAAAAAAAAATATTTTATACGGTTGATTTACTATGCAACTCATGCCATAGTTGTCGCATTTCGATTAAAAATGTCACTTGTAGTCGAATTCACTTTCGTTATGCCGCTTATAGCGCCATATATTAATACACTTTGAAACTTTTACATTCTTGTGCCATACCGTTTCCCCATTTTCCAGTATATTCAGTTCAAATTTGAAGTCATTCTGACACAGTGGTTCCTTTGGTTCCTACAGTGGTTCCTTTTTTTGACAACATTTTGAAAGGGGGACTTTAATTATATTCACCCTGTATATATATTTCAAATAATAAAATGTATTTAATCTAAAAATTTTGACATAATGAAGACTAAACATTGTTGTTTTTGAATTGGATCACATATGCAACGAGACTTTTCAAATACAAACAATTTATAGGGGAAAGTCTGCAAATTAAAGGAATATGCAAAGCAGTTATTACCAGTTTTGGTTATTTTTATATGATAACGTCCGACGGAAAAAAAAATGAGATAATAATATATATGGGTCATTCCATGTAAAATGAGCAAAAATTAAAAAAAAAGTCGTGGCCACATAGTAACCGATTTTAATAAAATTTGGTACACAGATTCAATTCATATTTAAATAGAGCTATTCAAAATATTTTGACAAAAAATAAAATATTTTGGAAGTTCTGGACATTTCAAAAACTTGTGACATAGAATGGCTTGTATGGAATCGTTCAAAGTTGCAAGTTTAAAGTTCCGTAACTTGAAAATTATTTAACATAAATCAATTTTTTTCATAATATTGTAACCCATGGACAGTTATTATCATATTTATTTAGTAATAATAATTTCGTAACACCATGGTTAACCTTAAATTGGTTGTAAAAATTGAAAAATTGAAAATTTTGAGAAAATTAAAAGTGTTAAAAAAAATCGAAGAAATTTAAAAACATATGTGAAATTGATGTACGATGTAATTTTACATATGAAAACCAAATTTCTCAAATTTGGAAGTTGCCATTTATTTTCTTCATCTTCAAAATAGCTTAGAAACTTTAAAAAAAATTACAAAATCACAATTTTTCCTCTTATGTATACTTAAAAAATCAAATGAAGGAAAAACGGGACATTAACAATATTGCAAAAGCATAAAGTTCAAAAAGGCCATGATATGCTGAAAAAAATTCAAGATTGCCTTTTGATTCTTAACATAAGAGAAATAAGTTCAAAAAGTTAATATTTCTTATGTGCTTTGGGCTATTTTACTTCAAGTATCTGCGCCTTTACATGCGTTTCTGCTATCTTGCAAAAAAAATATGTAGTGCTGCCATCTATCCGGATCCTTGATTACTATTAATTGTTCGCCCCGTTTAAATCAATAATTTATTCTACTCTAATTTAAAATATTGTTGAGGGAAAAAAACTGAAGGCAAGAATGGAAGTTTCTATATTTAAAATATACACTTTTATCTATAACGTCAAATAATGAAAATTTTTTAGGTTGTTTCCTTCGTATTCAAACAAGTAATAGAAATGTTGAATTTTTTCCCTCAAAATTTTTCATTATTTATTTTTTTCTCATTAAGGAATAAAAAGGCAAGAATCAAAGTTTCTATATTTAAAATATATACTTTTATCTATGTCGTCAAACAATTTTAAAATTGTAAGACCCTTCCTCCTTGTTTAAACAAATAATTGAAATATTGTATTTTCCTCTCAAAATTTTTCATTATTTTTTTTTCTCATTATGGAATAAAAGGACAGTTACTAAATCACTCCAATCTGTTACTTATTATTCATTCTTAATTATAAATAATTTTTGATATAGTCTTTCCACTCCTATGGCTAATAATGAAAATTGAAATTTCAAGCATGTAGCACAACCTCGATCTTATATAAACTTTTAATGTAAGTTTTAATACTTAAATAAACAATCCTGAAATCTGTTATTTTACATTTACTCATAAATAAATATGATCTACTTATATGCTGATTTTCATTAAAATCTATGACATGTAAACCACAGCTGATATGCTCATTTTGCGTGGAATGACACATATGCGTTTCCTTTGAAACAACATATCGTCTTATTCGTCTCTTAAAAAATTAGTTTAAAAGTGGTTCAATTAAGGGAGAAATTCACTGCAGAATTTATTTTTATTTTCCTTTTAAGGTAATAAGTTAGCATACAAATGCATCACATCTTCGTCTTTATGTTTTTGTTCGTCAATTGTTTTGTGTTTTACTAAACTCCACTCTGATAAGAACGATTTGTTTTCATATTTTTCTCACTTTGTAAAATGTACTAAAAAATGTTTTTTTACAAGGAAAATATATTTACACTCAATTTCAAGGAAAAAAAAATATATCAAGTATTCCTAACACGAATATTTATAATTCTTTCTAATTTCAAAGTAGATTTTCGAAATTAAAAGCAAAATTTGTGATATTTATCAGTCCTTTTTTAGATTACATATTAGAGCTAAACATTAAATACTTTAGCTATACATTAACTGCTAAAGAACTTAGGTAATGAACATCACGCATATTACTAAGTATATTTAAGCAAAAATAGAGAATTAAATAAATCCACGAAACTTTTTCAAATACCTTCTACCTTTTGCATTTGAGTTGTTTTCAGAATTAAAACTGATTTCATTTATAATGTTTTACAAAATCATATATTTTACTATTTCTGTCAAATATATGATGTTATTTGATTTGAAAAGATTTCCTCAACTTTGACATTTAATTTGAAATATGAAAAAACGCATAACAATAAAGTAATGCACTACACATTTCAAATCTAAGTTTCCTAAGCCTAAAGTAAAACAAATAAAAATGCAAATTGAGAAAATGCGCACAAAAGTTGAATACATTGAGTTTTTTATTCTTACTCTGAAAAACGTAAAATAATAAATGATCTTGTTCTATATAACATTAGATCAGCATAAAAATATTTTTATTTTAATTTCGAGTCCTATTTCGGATGTTTAGAGATAAAATGTATAATCACATATAGGATGTAACAAAGATATTTTATTAAACGAATTTTGTCAGAATTGATAATTATTAATTCATATTATTCAATGGCATAAAAGTACACGCGACATATACATGCAATTACCTTTTAAATATATATCATATTTTCCACTCATATTTAAGATATTAAGCATATAGAGGGTGACTGTAATCATCCAACGGCATTCTTGTTATTTCCTTTTGCAACCGTCTAGTAGCAGTAATTGATTTGTGCTTTTTAGGTGCGTTCGTTATTGAGAGACGGTAGTTTCTCGAGTGACGCAGCAAAACCGAAAACTGAAAGTCCAAAACCAAAGATTTCCGTCACTCTTATATATACAGCTAGTTTGAGTTCAAAGGAAAATCGAAACGCCGACATTTAATATCTCAGAAAATATGAGGCATATCGTTCTGATTTTTTCACAGCTGTAATCGCAATGGAATACCTAGATTAATTTTAACACAATTATTCAAATTAGTAAAGAAATTACGCTGTAAATTATTGAAATACAAAGGATGTGAATTATCACTTTACTAAACAGCGAACAAATGTCCAGACAGGGACATTCCCTGGGGGATCAGGGACAGGGGGATCCCGGATCCCTTCGTATAGTGCATCAAGCGCTTTATCAATTAAGCCATCCGGACGACATCCGGTTTAGTATTCTCTCACTCTTAAATGGATAGGCTACAACCTTGAAGCACAAGATGTATTTCCATCTTGTTCTGTGAGGTTGCAGCCTAGCAAGGTTGTAGCCTCTCATCTGACGTTTTACTAGTTTTATTGGATTTATGTGCATCTGTTTGTAAAAACTTCAATCTTTTAAATACTGGAAAATTTTAATCTATTAAACATACAATATCTAGTATTCAGTAAGATATCTAAAATAGGCATATATGTTTGTAAAATATAGAGCTATAGTGATCTCGAAGCCACTGCGTTCTCCAATTTATTAAACGTCCCATGTAACAAGGGAACAATGTAGTTAACAGAGTGGAATACCTAGCTGTGTACCAAATGAACTTCCAGGATAAATGTGAGCTACTTACGAGGAAAATAGGAAGCCGTGAGAGATATTACAAGTTAAAACAAAAATAAAATAAAAATATTTAACATATAATAAAGAAATAAGAGTCTAACAATAAAGAATTTAAAGAAAAAAAATCCATGAAGGTCGAACCCATCTCATAAAAATGTAAACTCTTTACAGAGACCATACATTTAGTTTAAAAGTTACAAAATAATAAAATTTAGGAAAACATGAATGCCACTAGGGAGACTAAAGTAAGTTTTTTTTTCTTAAATACAAATACAAAGACAAGATAGTAAAGTTTAATTGAAGAGAGAGGAAAACTCAATCTTCATCATCAATTAATAAAGCATAAAAAGGGCGTTTATGTTATTGGAATCGAAGACCTCATAGTCTGACAATTCTGCGATATTATCATTAGGGATGTTGTAAACAGTTTTATAAATTGTTTTGGAAAGTTGGCATATGCGTTTTTTAAAAAGGGTGGTGCAGAGTGTAGTGTTTATGAGGTAACGGTGGACATTCCTGATTATTCGAAGATTTTTATTTCTCGCCCGGGCCTGCTGGTTGATGTCTTAAACTTTTAATTTTTTTTTCAGTAATTTTTTTTCAGTATTTTCATTCATGATCGGTTTTCTACCATACCGGTTACTGTTAAATGTAAAGGGTCCTCGATTTCCGCGTTGCGTGGTCATAGTATGCTTAACATAATGGACTTAAATATTTTTGTTAATAAAATCTAAACTTTATCTTTGAATATTATGATAAATATTAACAAAAAATAAACCTTATAATTTTAAAATTTCCAGATGTAATAAAACAATTTTATACCAAATTAATTTTTTTTAATGTCAGTTACCATGTTTTACACCAGAACCTTTCAATTTTAGAAATTTACATTTATTGAACATTTCTGTTTCTTTTTTATTTTATCTCTCTCTTAGCATTTAAAGCGTAACCATCCCGATGTCATTAATGCAAGTTACAAGCACTTAATGGGACTATTGAGACAGATTCAAATTATGAATTAATGCAAAATATGCCAATAGCATTAATGGGTCACATATAACTGAAAGCATTTGATATTCTCAACATGAAAGGTATTAATAACTAAACAATTTTGAGAGTTTAGACATTTAGAAATTTCGGAAAATAAGTTAAGAATGGGGCTAGAAACCTAATTCCTCACATCTAGGAAATATTTCTTGAAAATTTAAAAAACAGTCTTTAGGTTCAGTTTGTTTTCATTAAATATTTGCGCTATCACTTTGACACGTTCATTAAAAAACAAATGAAATTTAATTGCATCCATTTTCATCCATTCATTTATTTTCATCCATAGGCATTGCAATCCTACTGTTAATTTTCATCCTATTAATTCGCTTTTATTTTCTTTCACATCATTTTATTAAAAAGAAGCTATTCATCTGTAACGAACCACATTCGTACATGGATTTTTATTTTTATAAGTTCGCAAATTACTTGTTGAGTCTAGTTTGTAAACTTAATATATATCATTTACAGATTTTATTTTTTAAAATTTTATTTTCACTGAAAATTTCCTTATTTCTTTTCTCTAATTCAAATATATCTCTCAAAATATAAAGTGGAACAATGCTATGTCAGTCAATGAAAATGAAAAGTACTCGATGCGAATATCATACAAGATTAAAATTAGGAAGAAATGCAAAATTGCTCTTTAGCTCAAAGTATGTAACGACTCGCGCTACCAAACTTATTAATCATAAATATTCCGCTGAGGTTTGAAAAATTTAAGTAGTTAAGAAATAATGTTATTAATCGTAAGACATTTCATTCTTCACATTTCTAACCAGGAAACTACGCCATTAGTGTAATAATGAAAAAATCTAAATAAGCAGCAATCGAAAGGGCATTATGAAACGTGTCTTTTGACGCATAAGTCATTTGCCCTCATCTTCGCGTTATCGAGATATAAAGTCTTAAAATTTGCTTATTTATTGATTTAATAGGATGAAAGGAGAAGTCATTAACGTTTTCTACGTTTTCAACGTAACAACATCATCAAACTTCAATAACTTATCCATTTACAGTTTAGTACGCTGAAATACTCCGAAGTGATTCGCTATGCTTGTTACAAGTCTGGGTTAGTGCAAACTAGGCCACTTGCATTTGAAACGCCCTTGCAATTTTATTTTTAGGCGTTTGATCACTGTAATCATTGCACTTGACGTAAATTCATGAAATTCTCTTGGTGCCACGATTTTCTACGCTTCAATATTTTTTTGGTTCAGTGCCATACTTGTCAGTAGCACCTTTTTTATGGGTTTCTTTCATTTTTATATTACTATATCCAAATATGTTTTGTATTTCTTATTAATCTGATTATTACAATTTCTGAATCAAAACCACGCTTTTCCCCCTTAAATAAATAAATAAATTAGCAAATTTTATGACTTTATATCTCGATAACGAGGAGACGACGGCAAGTGATTTATGTGTCAAAAATGACGTTTCATAATTCTCTTTCGATTGCTGCTTACTTAGATTTTTTTTCATTATTACACTATGCCGTGGTTTCCTGCAAAGATAATTGTCAAATAAGTAAAAGTGTCTTTTGAATGGTTAGTTATTTATTCTCTTTAAATATTTTTTTCCAAATGTCATTATTTTAATCGGTTTGTTTTTTGTGAAATAAATAAAGGCAATTGGAGGAAATATAATGGATCAATTATGGTATATTTTATATTAACCCCTTAATCGTCGCGCCATTTAAGTGTAGGCTACTTTTTAAAAATTCAGATTGCTTGATTACCATCAATTTTTTTAACTAGAAATGTTCGTCTTATTTAATAGGCAGATAAAATAATGCAAGAATAAAGCCAATAATACTATTTTAAAAAAATTGGTGGGAATCAAACAATCTGAATAAAACAGGCGTAACCTACGCTGCCCGTGAATGTCTCGGGCACGACGATTAAGGGGTTAAAAAAAGATTAATGATATAGCTAGGATAATTAATATAAAGGTTATTTAGGACAAAAAATAAATGAGTGCAACCTATTTAAAGGGAAAAATCATTTATTAACATACGTTACAGCACGTTCAACTTCTTCAATTTTATTTGATATAGTGTAAACTTGTGTTTAGGTTTTATAAAAATTTCAGATACTTAAGAATATCTTATAATTTTGACTACGCGCTTCAGTACAAACACCATTTTATAAATTCATACATGTATTTAAAATTGAATTTCATAACATTCATTTTAAAAAGTAGAAAATGCAAAACGTTATTCATTAGATATGTGTTAAATTATTTCTTTTTTTGGCAGTATCCATCATTTAACAAGAATTAAATGAACTCTATTGTTTAGTATCAGATATTTATTTTTGTATCATTTGCTTATAGAATGCTCTTAACTTATAAAATATATCCATTGGGACAATGTCAAAGGACTTTAATTCAAGTTAATGGTATTGGAACACACTACAGGACATTAGCCGAGATTAAACTACGAAACGAAGTAAAATGGTTGGAGTTTGATGAGTTTTAAACAGTAATCCTAATGGTATACTTCAAGTTACCTAATGATAATTGCATCTATAGAGCTGTATTTAATCAAGTTTATAAAATAATTACGCCATATAGTATGTCAGAGAGACATTTTAATGATTTCAAACAAGATAATGGTTGATAGAATTTAGAGGATTACTGTTCATAAATATTTAATGATTTCGATAATGATGTTTTAGAAAGAAAATGTCAAATTTAGATTTAAGGTTCTTAAACTGCACTATTAAATAAGAAATAAGACTATATGTAACAAAGATTATACAATATTTTTTAACATTGTGAAATGTCCCCGTGTTTATTTAAAAATGTTTCCACTTTTACAAGAATTTTCATTTTACACGATTTAGATTTAATAGGGAATTTGCTTCACCCGCCCCCCCCCCTCACTTCTATAAGCTAAATTGAGGCAATCTATAAGCGTAAATTAATTTATGTTATAAACGAAAGAAGATTTTTCTTTCCTCGTTATTCAGTTACCCGTTATACATCGACAAACTCTTGAGGAGAATTTATCGAATCCTAGTGCAATTATATGTGCAAGTAAATACCGATGACTGAAAAGCCTGGAAGTTTAAAAAAACGAATTAAGAAATAATATTAGGCACGTTTTCTTTTTCACTAATAAATGACATTTTGGAGTTTTGATAATCAGGTGGTGTAAAGATGACCATGCTGTGGATGATAATGCAATTCTAGAAGCAAATAAATGTTGTCGTACCGTCTTGAAGATTTGAAAAAGAATTTAGCAATAATCGAAAAGTCTTCTTGGATAATATTTTGTAAGAATGAGGAAGGTACCAGTGCGCCATAACTGGTATTCGGTTCATTGATGATATGAGCAATGGTAAAGCACATGTGAAATGTTCTGCAATAGCAAACATTTTATAAAAGTCAAGACACAAGTTCTTTCACTTCGCATTTAAGATGTAGCCGGCCCTCAACATCGATAGCTGTTGCCCAGATTGTTAAAAAAAATGCATTTATTGATGGCGATTTCTTGAAACGGTGAATACAGTGCTCAAGAAGTATGTTAACAGTCTGGTATTTCAAATAGCAGCCTGTGGAAACAAATACATGTTATCCTAGAACAATAACAGTCCAAGTTGAAACATATACAAGAATAGAAACGTAACAAATTTATCACGACCAAGATTTTGCTAATAGACCATTCAATAAATATAAATGGCAAATCGTTTGAACTTTTACTGTGTTTTTGTATGTATTGGACGCATTTCACACTTTGTAAAAGTGTTAACAAACACAACTGTCCTGTGCACGAATGTCACATTTATTTGTTGACTAACCCTTTCTATTCGTAAAAGTTACACTTCGGCGTGGTTTCACCTCTGATTTCTTTACACATCAACTTTTTCACCAAGAAATCTTTGGAACTTACGCTTCCCATCACTAGTTAGTAACATTTCTACGGATGAAAATTATTCTAGAATTGCAAGTGCGAGATAAACTGAATATAGTAAACTTTATACAACTTCAAGAACTGCGATTATAGCTATGTTTCACATTTGTGAAAAATCGTAACCTTATTTGATACTCTCCGCATGCATACCCAATAGAACACTCGACCCGTCACCATGCGTATTTGAACTTTAGCAATAATTGCAATCGAAAACTTATCTTCACAACCCATCATCATTGTCACTTTTAAAGGGTGCCATTCGGTTACATATGCGGTGGTTAGAATGACAGAGGAGTAAGTCAAAAATTTGAAAAATCTAGATAACCATATTTTCTCTGAACGTATGTTAATTTCTATTCAGTGTGACAGTCAAATAAGTCATAGTTCCCTTAGGGAGTCGCTAGAGGTCAAAACAAGTTGGACCACTCAATGCATCGGCAATACGACAATTTTCACAAAACCCTTCATTTCTCAAATTACTAAATATTGACTTACTCCACTGTCATTCTAACCACCTCATATGTCTATCATACCAACAGGTAATGGGATAATTGTTGTAATTATCTCGTCTAAAATGTGGCCGTTGAATTACGAACAGCACAATAAGTATTTATAAACAGATCGCCAATCGACTATCGTTTTCTATAAAATGCATATCTTGACAAACTGAGCCCTCTGGTTGTAGAAAATGAAATTTATACTCTCAACAAATTTTATGTTTTTGTATTTTTTGCTCTTTTTATGGCTTCATTTCTATTCTTCTTGTGCAAACGGCAACTTTCTGCCTTTATTAATTTATGAATTGTTGGATTGTAATATTTACTAATATTTCGTGCACTCAGTGTATAAGGCGAAATATATCATAAAACGCATTGTTTAGTGTGTTTTAAATAAGTGATACTTTAATACTCGGAGCTATTATAATCCTAAAAAGTACAAGATAATGATTGTATTTTAGTTATTTAAATACCCATATTTAAAAGTGTCTTAAATTTCATGTTTCATCACACTTACAACCACAATTTCACATTTTTCCTGAATTTTAAATAATATGTCTAATTACTTTTTCCTCATATTATTATTATTATATTTAAAAGACGAAAAATTTTAAATATAATCTCCTTTAGAGACAATCTTAAAAATATTTTTTATACATATTTGATGTTCGAAAAATAATGTAAAGTTTAGAGGTAAGAAATAAAACACAATTTGCTTTTCTGTAAACAACTCAATATTTAAAAAAAGGTCCGCTGCAATGTAAACACATTGCAATAGAGTACTAACACAACAATACCTGTTAAAGACATTTTTTTTTTATACAATAAAATTTAAAAAGGCATTTTCTGGCTTTTCTAGATTTCACAATGTTTTCTCTGTTAGGTAATTGGACAGGTGCATAAATATACAAAAATCAGTGGGTGGTAAGTTGGGCGAGTGGATTTACAGAAAGAATATTTCATGTGCAGTATATTACTACAGTTATCAGATTGGAGTTACTTTTGCTGCTAATTATTCTTGTACCAAATTATCAAGCTTCTTAGCTTTTCCAAGTGCCACATTAGGTCGGAAATGATTGATAATGATACAAGAAGTTCCCTAACTGTGAGTCAAGGATTTGCTTCCACCTTTTTTTTTTTTTTTTTTTATTCCTTGTTGTTATCAAGAGTGGAATGTCCTCCTCACGTTTTTGCATCTTCGAGACTTGTCTGGCCGGAGCGAAATTTTCCAAACCATGAATTTAAGGTACGTTCTTCGGACAGTTCATCAACTGCATTTTGATAGGCTCAGACAGCATTTTAACCCAAATTGTACTCGTGCAGAAAAACTCACGTAATTACAATTTGACATCATGATGTTTGAAGAATTCTCAAACTATTGGAAATTACTGTAACTTTACCAAATGTATATAATTAAACATATGGAGTGAGCATACTACACATGTGATTAGTACTGTATTTCGATTGATCTGCACTCATTGGAGAAAAATGGAGCAAATCACTATCATAAACCAATATTTTTCGAAAAACAAAATGATATTCTTTATTTCATATTTAGTTCGGTTATTGCTTGTGATATAAATACATAAAAAGGCACGTCTCTAATTAAAATGCAAAATCAAATGATTAGGAATACCTAAAAATATTATTTTTTATCGACACACAAAAATAAATTCATTGTATAATAAAACGCACCACAGTTTCATTAAAAAAAGAGAATTTGCGGAAAAAACCTATTGTAAAAGTGTAAATTTTAAGAAACAAGATTTTTATGAACTCTTTAAAGTATCAGCGCAGATCTTAATTTCTTTTACTACCAGATATGCAGCAATTTGATTTTTGTTAAAACCATTATTCTAGTGAAATTTCCTGTTAAAAGTAATCAAGTGTTAAACAAGTTCTTTAAAAGTAGTTTAATCAGTATCTAAAACTTAGGAAGACGGTAGATTTTGAAATGATCAAAAATCGGCCAAAAATATAACTATTCGTTTTTTTTTCTTAAAATATCCTGTTAGAAACTTAAAACATATCATTATACTGCTATATAATTTGTACAAAGTACGTTTTCATACTTTTAAAGGTAAATAATGAAAATGACACATTATAATGTATTCCAAATGCGATTTTCTGCAAAAGAATTTTTCGTAGTCTATAATGTAAAGCCAGGGGAGTTGGCGCGGTCGGAGAGATTGCGTACATAGAGGTTCGCAGGGAAGCAGTACAGTGACTAGTGTGGAGCAACTCCAGGTAGTTGTACAACAGCAGTAGTGGAGTGTCTATTTGAAAGTGCACGTTGATTATTTTGACCGTCTAAGGTAAAGCATTGCTATTTGGTTTTGTTTTCCCAAAGTAAGTGCTTGAATTTTTATAGCTATTCGTCAGAATATCTATACAATGTCAGTAGTACAAAATATTTTAAACTTAAGCGATTTCTCAGAAGCTACTAATCTAGACTAACAGTGTGAACATCAACGGTTTGTTTTAGTAGCGGCCATATTAAAATAAAAGGCCGAGCAATATCTCCTACCGAAATTGGAGAGTTTGTGCATCTGCTACTTAGGAGAGATGGCGCATTGTTCCCATTAGAGATTACGCAGCTTATTGGTAAATTTGCATAAAAAGAAAGTAAAAACATGGACTAATTTTAAGTTAAACGTGTTATCAAGTAATTTAATGTTATTTTGTAATCTTATCTGGACTTTCTTTTTCTGATTCTTTATTTTTTTCCTTTAATTATTTTTTTTTATCGTTTTTAAAGTTATTTCCTTTTTCTGTTTTTTTAATCATTATGTTGAAATATTCACTCCTACTACAATAATATTTGTTAAAAAAACCTTACAACAATGTCATTTAAATGCAATTATTATTGTTAACAATTTAATTGTAGTTATTATTAGTAACAATCTCTCCTACCCATGTGTGCAATCACACCAACCTTGTAAGGACATATTGCGCAAAACAACTTTCTTGGTTTTATTACAATTGTTCTATTAAATTAAAAAATAACAACAAATAGCAATGGAAATATATAAAAGACAAATGAAGTAAAAATTATTCATGGATAGTTTAGCAAAAAATTAATATTTAGATTTTTTATTGTTATTCTTTTGAATTGTGCGCAGACTCTCCTAGCTTTACCTTATACATCATTAAATCGCTACATGACTTTGTTCAACATTATGAATATTGGTAAGGTTGATACATAGTTTAATTTTTATAGTTCACAACATTCCGTTTTAGAATGTTCGTTTATTAAGAAGTTTAGTAATAAAATCTATGAACCTGTGAATGTTTAATGAAAATTCAGTTTCATACCACTTAACTATGTAAATAATTGTTTGTGGGATTGAAACTGAATGCGCACATTTTTAGTACGTTCATTTAAAAAAAGATAAAAATAAAATGAAAATATATGGAAATGGGAAAAGCATTGAAAAAAAATAAATTAAATATTAAAATAAAGAAAAAAAATTAAAGGAAAAACATTAAGAGCATTTCAAAAATCATAAAAATATGATCTATGGCTTGCATATACTTTAAAATTTAAATTAAATTAATTTTTTGAAGAGTTTTCTTTTACGACTGTCTTGCTTGAATAATAATAATAATAATAAATGCAGTTTGAAGTCCACCGATCTATTAAATTTCCTTTCAGAGAACGTGAATTACATCAATTTTGTGCTATTTAAACAAAAGTTTAGCGGAAAATACAAAAATCTTGAATGACTAAAATATTTAATTTTAAAAGAAATTACATTATTATAGTGAAAATAAATTATTTATGATACTTTGAGGAACACAGGGCATTTAATAAGCAAATCGCTTTTCGCACAGTATCCTCAGCAATCTTGTAGAACAGCGATGATTAATTGATTTATCATCTGGGGACCGACCAGTCAACTCAATATAAGGATGCGCAATTATTGAATGTATTGGACCAAAGAATTGCGCCGAGTGGTAAAAAAAATTAGTAGCGTTGGATACATATATTTCCTCAAAAGGGTGGACACTATTCCATACATCTAACCACCCGCGGAATGCATTTAATGTGAATAGAATCAGAGAGAGCATTTGAAATATTATGTCGTAAAGTTTCGACTATTACCACTAGAGCCAGCCTAGTGATCACCAATTGTACACCCTCAGTTATGAGAAAAATGGATACTATGCAGGGAACGTTTTATCTTCTTTATGTATTCGTAAAATCGCATTTTTGCGATTGTTCGTACAAGATTAAGTTTATGTACCATCTCTTGAAAAATCTTTGAATGACATTAGAAAATTTCCATTACTAAGTGCTGCAAGACATTCTTCATTGGCAGTGCACTATAAATAAACTACTTTTTTGATAATATTCATACAGTTTGTAGGGCTACAAAAAACATCTATAAAGATTAACGATAGTATAAATTAGCGTAACTTTATTTATTCATATACAATGCATATTTTAGATTAATTAGAATACCATTGTGTGGAAATACGTCATGCCCCTCGAAACTCCCTGAAGGTTACTAAAATATTACAAACGTAAATGAAATGTTGTGTATAAAAATTATTTTCTTACACATAAAGTCCGAAAATTCCTCTGTGGGAATCGTGATCTCTGATTATAAATGTTATATTTACTTTATCAAATAAATTTAAGTCATAAAAATTGCATTCTAGTTTTTATCAAATGTAATCGTACTTGTGTTTAAACTGTATTTGCATTTTTCATCAAGACGTACTTGCTCCCAGGATTTTTTTTAATAAGCTTATGAAATGTGAAATTTAAAAAAAGTTCATGATAAAAGATAAAAAATTCGATATTATCAATTACAAAAGAAAACAACTAGATTTTATTGTAAAAAAAAATGCAGAGGGATAGCGGGGCAGTGTTCGGACTCTATCATAATCGTTAACTCGTACTATAAGTCATTTAAAATTTTATTAATTTAGCATCCCCTAAAATAACCCCTCTTATAGCAGACCTATTCGCCCCACCATACTATAATATAGCTTCCCCACGCTAGCTATTCCTCCCACCTACTATAGTATGATCTCGGCAGCAGGCGGTGTTATCACCGCACCGCAGCCACCGCCTACTGCTGATGCAGAAGTCCCATTCCTTATCTTCTGACTTCCCGTTTGGTATCTTAAGGTAGAATAAACCGTAATATTCAAATATGATGCCAACTTTAAGTGTTAGCATTGAAATTTTTAAAGTTTGGTACAATTTCTATTTGTAGACCATCCTCTAAGCAAAATTTAAGTATTTCTTAAACTTTTGTTTAGATTTATATCTGAGCTAAAGGTATTTCGAGGAAATTAAAGAAATTAAAGTTGAAGATTACGTTTTTTGCTTTATAAGACGATTGCTCATCCGGCGTCAATTTTTTAATTCGGCTTTATTTCATATCTGCTAATTTGCATCTACACTTTTGTAACTTTAACATTTTTGTAACAATTTTATGGATTTCTATTGCTTATTCAAAGAAAAATCCATCTAAGGTTACAGAATTTCGTTAAAAACGCTTAAAAAGTTCTTCTAAAGTTACAGAATTTTGTTACAAATGGCAAAAATAGTAAAATGCAAACATCAAGAGCGAAAACTCTCGACCGAACATTCTCGACCGAAAACAACAAACATTTTCCCAATGGATAAAAAACAACAAAAAAACTAGTATTTTATAAATAATCTTTTTATGCATAAAAGTGTCTTTTCGTATATATATCTAAAAATAATGCCAGAGTGTGAACGGTCAGCCAGATTCTGGGGTAACAAAATAGCTCTCAGGTAACTTCAACGTAATTCAGAGATTTTGAAATGATGCGCAGAAAAAAAAATGTTTCAAATATTAGTCTGAAATTTAGTTATTCAGTGATTTATGCGATTTTGAAAAACATTTATTTGCAGGTATTCCCTAATCATTAGAAAGCTAGTATACTAAAATCGTTAGCTGTAAAAATTGATAAACAGTTACAATAATATTTGAGTCTAATTCGAAAAAATAATTTCTGATTTTTGGAGATTTTTAAAATGCTAGTACAATTTCATGCGCATAAATAAATAACAATTGGGAATTACCTAATGAAATGCTTGGTGATATACATATGTTTCTATAGTCTGAAATCTAAGTATATGCATATATGAAAGTACATATTATAAAATAATTTAAGAAATATACTTCGACTTAGAATATTTAAAAAAAATTATAAAATACTCTGAAATAACAAGTGACTCGTTTGAAAAAGGTAAAATACTTCATTGAAATACATTATTGAAAAGCATTTTCCAAAAAAGAAAATACTGACAATGTTCTACACTCAGAAAAAGAAACTGATTAAAACTACAAAACATATTTTTGAGTACATTTTGTTGTTGTAGCAAAATTGGAGTTAAATTGGAGCATTTTACATCAATTAACAAAACATTTTTGCTGACGATACAAATTTTTTTTTTTTGGAATTGCAAAAAAAAAATTTTTTTGTTGATTCAAACAAAATTTTTATTGACCCATATTTAAACAAAAATTTTGTTTAAATATAGGTCAATGGAAATTTTGTTTGAATCAACAAAAAAATTTTTTTGTTTAAAACCACTTTTTTTTGCAATTCCAAAAAAAAATTTTGTATCGTCAGCAAAAATGTTTTGTTAATTGAAGTAAAATGGTTCAATTTTACTCCAATTTTGCTAAAACAACCAAAATGTACTCAACAAAAATGTTTTGTAGTTTTAATCAATTCCTTTTTCTGAGTGTAGAAGGAGTAAATGTTTCGGAAAATGCATCTCAAAGATTTCTTCTTTTATAAAAAGAAAGTAAACATTTTTGTTTGATTCTAATGCACGTATCAGCAATATTTATGTTTTCGGAAACAATATCATACTGTTCATTCTTTAAAACAAAAAGTAAGCACATTTGACATAATTGTGTTTTCTAAATCAATTTCGAGCGCTCGCTATACTTTTTCTTCTCATTAAAAAGTATATTGAACAGATTGTACATACACTGAAATTCGAAATATACAAGTATATTTCGAATTTCAGTGTATGATTCAGTGTATGTCTTACATTCACAGATTGCATCACAGTATGCTTTACAGTGTATGCTTTACATTCAGTTCGGTTTATGCATTACATTTATTTATATATTATTTTTATCTATTTATTTCTATTCTTTTATTTATATCTATTTTAAATGAGGAATACTTAGATTTATATAATATATTATTACAGAATTCATTTGTTCATTTATTGTGTATATAAATAGCTTAATCATGATGGTTAAAAGTACATTTAAAATCGATAATATAGAAAAATCTCTGTTTGTGGAATATTTACGTGTGAGTTTAATTTAATTATGTTAATTCATAAACAAAATTCTCACTATTCATATTATTCATATTATAAAAAAATTCTCACTAACAAAATTCTGGGATTTTTCAAGAATTCCAAGTAAATGCTTTGAGCATACATCTCCATGTACTAATATAGTGAACATTAATGTACAAAGTTCACAGTCTACATACATAATACATAATCGTCGTAGTATATACTACAAAAAAAATCACCATAATGCATTCAACACGATAATCAACAAGAACGAAAAATCATACGTCAAACATAGATTATGTAACACTTTCCAACGCTTCCAAAATAATTTTACAAATCATTACCGTTTAATAAGCTGAAAGATAACATCTAAGTAAACAATTTGGAAAACGCATAACATATTTAAAAACATAATTTCAGAAATTTCCAACATATACAATATTCGGAAAAATATCCGAATACTTTTATTCAGCCCTGTCTAGGATCTATAGATTTGTATATATATACTACATAGGATGCTAAATTTTAGTTCAGTTAGGAAACGCGTAGTACAGTTTAAAATTCTCCTTCTGGAGTTTCTGTCAATAAACGGAAATATGTTCGCGAACTTTTGTGCTTCCCTGTATAGGATCTACAGAATTTATACACACCACGTAATAGACAAAAAGTGAGTTAAATTTAAAATCGCGTTCAGTAACTTAAAACACACTTCCAGGAATTATTGTTAACAGACAGTAGATAATTATTTTGTGTGTCCCTGTAAATGAACGATGACAGCTATACACACACTATTCTGTAGTAAGCCTCTTGTAATGCACCTTAGTGATATATATAAATTTCAATGCGTTTAAAATAATGAAACATTATTTAAATAAATCGCAGACGATTTTTCTCCATAGACGTAATGTAACGGAATTCTTTTGACTCTCCCTGTAAAGTAACTATAAGTGCTATGCACACCCTATTCCATATTAAGCTTCTTGTAATGCACCTTAGTGATATATATCAATTACAATGTGCTTGAAATTGTGTCAAATCATTAAAATAAACCGCAAATGATTTTTTCCCATTGGCCGTAATGTAACGGAATTATTTGAGTGTCCCTGTAAAAAAACTATAAGAGCTACACACTTCCGTTGAAATAGGGAACATGCTATAGATAACGACAGTAACATATAAAAATTGCAGAGCAATCCGAGCATATTTACGGGCGTTAGAGCACGGCCAGACGGCCAGACGGCCATACGGCAGACGGCAGACGGCCATACGGCCAGACAAACCGAAGTCATAAACACTTTTCAACTAGGTTGGAAAGTGTTAAAAACTGACACTGATATTAACTGACAGTCAGAAATTCTTAAGCACTTTTCTCTCGCTAAAATGTCAATGTTTAAAGGATAACAAAAAGTTAGAATAAATAACATCTTGGCCCGAACCCGGCCCGGTATAAAAGCTAAAAATTCGGCCCGAGCCCAGCCCAACTGAATTTCTACAAAACATGCCGATATTTTGACCAACATTATTCTACATTTAAAATTATTCAAAAAACACTCTTACTCATGCAAATATTTTGTTTTCAGATTGTGTTCGAAATGCTTGGAATACAGAATATCAACAATATTAATGACTACTTAGACCATTGCGTACATAAACATGTGTTAAAAAAATGGGCTCAGGCAAGTGCATTCAAATGAAGTTTCAGTAAGAAAAATCAACATACTTTAGAATGAACGAAAATGATTATAAAAGAAAATCACAATTTTATAGCTCTACAAAGATAAAAAAGGTAGATTTTAAAAAATATGTTTCACTAATTTATTAAACCAAATTAAATTTCTAAAGATTTTGCTAAACAAATGTACAACATAAGTATAATGTTTTCAAAAATAAATAAATAAAATGCGAGCCCAATATGAGTGCCTAAGGGGGAGAGAGAATTTAGAGGTATGCAGGGGACCGGGCCTGGTCTGAATCCCGAGACTTATTTCATTGGACTTGAGCCGAGACAGGCCTAGACTTCATTGTTTCCAGGCCGTTTAAGATATCAGTCAGTGGCTATACCGTAAAAATAGAAGTGAAAAATTTGTGGTATTCCAAATTTCTTTAACGAAAATTGGGATAACAGTATTTTGCTATTGTTACATTTAATTTGGTTTAATAAATTACAGGGACAAGTTTTTATTTATTTATTAATTTAATTATTTAATTTATCTTTGTACATTTTAAGAATATGATACTTTGAAATCTTCTTTAGGAAAAAGAGAAAAAATTGTAAACTACGATATGCGCCGTCGGAAAGTTTGGGGAGCAGGATAATTAAATTTTCTCTACCTCTGATCATTTGAAAAAAAAATGTAAAATTTATTCTTCGTAAGTGACTACGAATGTTTTGACGAGGGGCTCTGCTCCTTGAACGCCAGTGGAAGATAAATTTTAACTGTGTTTTTCTTTTTGCGTTGTTGTGTTTCAAATTTCTCTTAAAATTGTCTTCTCAAATTTCTCAAGTAATCAAGTCCTCTCTGAGCCCCTAAAGGTGCCAAGCCTTCTTACTTTTTCGGTTTACATTTTTACGTTGATATGTTTATAAAAATTGTCTTGAACAAGGAGTTCTGACAAAATATACTTATTTTAGATTTTTTGTTGTTGTTTCAATTCTTTAATTTTAAAAAGCGACCTCACCTCTGGGCTGTGAAGTACAGGCACATTCGTAATAAAGTAGTGGCCCTACCTAAATTTCTTTCTGCTTGACGTCTTAACAATATTGATATTTTAGTGAATCTCTATTTGTATGTAAAGACTGGGTCATCATTAATATCGTTAATCTACATTCCTTGGCTTGGAGACTTAAAAAATCTGAAAAATGGTATGCAATAAAATTTTCTAACACAGAATCCCATCGAAGATAAAAAAAAATTCTTTATAGACAGGTACCATTCTTAGTAGGTACATCGTTTGTTGTAAATATATCATATTTATTTCTGACGGACTATTATATTCACTTTGCATGTATCAAAACATTTTTCCGTTTAAGACAAGATTTCATCATAGGCATTTTCCTTTTCAGCGGTTTTACTATACTTTGTTATTATTATTTTGCCTAGAAATGTATGTACTACTCGTTAAAAAGAATTTTAATTGTAGCATAAGGGTGATTTTAAAATATATGCATTTTTTGTAAAATATGTTCAACCGAACCTCATTTTACTGATTTTTGCAAGGGCCAGGACCGCCCATAATTTTCATACAGGATGGGTCGGGACAAGGCCTGAAAATTTTGGTCCGTGCAGACGTCTAGGAGGAATGAATTCCAGACACGGATCGACCCGGCTTTGCAGAACAGGTTCAGACCCGGGACCGGCCGGAAAGAGTGAAGATCATGCTCGGCCCGACCGAGTCTCGTGAATGAGAACTGTCCCGAGCTCATGGAGACATGCTATTGAGATGTTTACTGTAACGTATTCCCTGTTGAAGATGAAGGATGTAGCTTTTAAAGCTCTTTTACAGTGATACAAAAAAGTTTTTCGTTACATTATTGTATTTGGGGAAATATTGTTTGCGGTGAATTTTAGCTAGTGCTGTTATGATACATCAAACATCATGAAATTTATATGTGCCACTGAGGTCGTCTACATTATTCTTTCTATTGAATATGAAGTAACTAGCATGTATAACCTTAATTTATAGGACTGGCTGTGAACAACAATTGCTGGAAGTGCGTTTCCAGCTGTGGGGCGCATTTTTAAAATTAACTGAATTTAAAGGAAATTAACTGTCCATTAGGTCGTGTGTATTTATGTTACATATCATATGCAAAGCTGCGTGAAAAAAAATGAAGCATTTCATTTCATGGAACGTGGATTCCAAACGTATATTCTTAACTGTGTTAGGCATTATCAGCTAAATTATACTTTATTATACAAAGGTGCTTATCCTTCTCACTACCATAAACTGATATATCCGTTCACTATGCTGTAGATTTCACTGCAACATTAACATTAGCATTGTTTAAATTAATTTAATTTTACAAATATAATGTAGTTTTAAAACATTAAGTAATCATTAATAGACTCAAGGATTATATTCATATACGTAATTACGTTTTATATATCATGTTTGAAATATCATGTTTAATTAGCATTTTTCAAAAATACAGATAAAACAACATTACAAATGTGCCCTTTTTCTCAGATGTCGGAGGGTTAAAGACTATAAATAAATACAAATGGCAGAGCAGAATAAATTAGATATATTATCGCCTATGGATGGTAATTGTTGGATGTGCATTTGTGTTAAAATTAATCAAGTCCAATTTTCCTGTACTATTCATATATGGCTGCACAAAAGAATTTTGATACATTGTCATCTATAAATAGTAATTCACTAGAAAACCTCTTTAGTTGCTTTATGCGTTTTCTAGTGATTTAAGTTTTAGTTTCACTATGTGGTGTGCTAAAAAAGCTGTATAGATCAGATACAGCGTTGCACAGAAGAATTCGCATACATTAAATGTCATGAACAGCAACTCTTGGAAATGGATTTTTAACTGCTTTCTGCTAAATTGTATATTTAGATATATAATTTCATTGTATGACAGAATGAACTTTCTTAACAGTATTTTAATAGATTTGGAAATTATTTCGTATTCTATAACTGATTCACGTGTTTTCGTTTCTTGTTTGTCTTCACTTGAAACGTTGTAAAGAGGTAGAGTTCGAAATTTTCGAAATTTAAGGATCATATTAATTATTAAATTCTGTAGCTAAAATTATTCCATGTACCCTAAAATGCATCACAGCAAAATTTCTGAGTCATTCCAATTTGAACGCTAGCTAGAGTTTTTATTTATACTTCCATCATTTGTTGCCACTCAGAATAAAGTATTTAAAATATTTATCTCAACCGCCTCCCTCACCATCACCACCGCCATTTAAAAATAAAATTCGAAAGCCGAAGACAAATTTTTATTAAATTTGTTTGAACTATTTTCTAATTGTACATTGCCTCAGACATAAGAGGTATAACGGTCGTGCATTCAATATTTAAAAATCTATATATTTAAAACGCTAAGCGATTTCTTTCGACAATCCGTGAGAACAAACTACTGCATCAAATTACATCATTCTTTTTTTAAATGAAAGATATTTGGACACAGATTTGTTATCGTGCATTCGTTTGTTCGAAAATTTAATTAATTAACCGTAATTTTCAATTAAACTTTTACTTCTGCTAATGACGTCATAATCGGATAACGCCTACTGTTCCGAAGCACAGGGTTTATTTTCTAAACTCTGTGGTTGAATAAAAGAGAAATAATAAATATTAAAAGCACGCGGTTTTAAGGCCGAATTTGTTAATTTGCAAGTTAAATTTTGGTAAAAATACTTATCCGCATGTTTTATAAGCGAATAAAAATTCATATTTATTGAAACTTCACGGAAATATTGTTCATTGGGTTTATTTTATGATTATGCATTATAACTTTGTTGATGCCATTTTTCATTACAATTAAATACAAAATATATTTATATTTGTGTGCATGGTGTTTAAGCATTAATGTAAGGTATATGACGTACGTGTGAAAAGTTTGCGCCGGTGAAAATGACGTTATGCTTAGCTTGAAGTGCATTTTAACATTGATAAAACTAAAGAGAAAAATGTATATGATTGTGTTAACATGACATAATTTTACTGATTTTTGCATTCATAATTATAAAGATTAGAATTAGAGTCGTCATTGATTTCTTCATCTTGATTGCATACCTTGATTACATGTTACCAATTGCTTTTTTTAAATTATAGGATAGAAGATTTCCCTTTTTAATTAAAAAAATCACAAAAGTAAAGGATTTCAGGAAATTTAAAGTTATTAAAAATAGTGTTATGGTAGAAAAAAATCTTGAAATAATGATTGTATTTTTAGCAAGAATAAACAATGTAAGACTAATATTTCATAGGAATTATTTTGGTAGATTTATTATAAGTTCATTTAACAATTCCTTATTAGCGCAAAGTCCTATTTATTTCACTGTGAATTTCTCTTTTGATGTCAAAAAATGTTTTTCCACTTTTGGACGCCAGCCAAAATACAGTGGCAATTTTTAGAAATGTACAACAGTTGTGACAACAAAGGCGCTATCGCTTTAGCTTTCATTGCGCTTACATCACTTCGAAATACTACTAATTTCTATTTTTTACTACATTTTACAATTTCAATTCTTACATCATCAATTAGAAAAAAAATTAGCTTTCGTTTGAAATTTATTTGAAAACTGCCGATTAATTTAACGACTTTTTAAATAATGTTCAAGAATGAAAATTTTTAATGACTACCAGTTTACTTCAATCATGTAAAATAGCCCCTGTGAAAGCTGCCACAATTGAAAATAGATTTCCCTAACCATCATAAAATGTGAATAATAATTTTAAAAAAAAGTGATAAATCATAAGATCAGATTATGCATAAGATAGAACAATTTGGCGCTAAACAAAAATCTGTCAGGAAAAAAAAAATATTTTTAGTTTATGTTGAACATAAAATTGATATGTTGAATTCGTTGATGAATATGTTATTCCATCAGATATCAGGATATGCTAGGAATTGCATTTTTTAATTTTTTTACATTTGCCAACTGTATAAGAGGAAAAATAATATCCCCGACTGTGATGGAAAAGGGATAATCATCTTGATTATATTACTTTTAAATGGTAAAGGTGTAAAATTAACAACTATAATATAAATTAAAATAACTTTAATTAGGTGTTTTACATGTTTCGACTCTTTCTGAGTCATTGTCAAAAACAAAATGATAATATTCTAAAGCTGCACGGGCTTTGAAGTTATTATTTTCATGTACTTTTTTTAAAATTACGCACTTTATCTATTATTTTTACTTGATTGTTTATTTTCATATCTTTGACCGTGGAGTAATTCTAGCCACAGTTTCGGTAAATTGAAAGATGCCGCATCGGCAAAAAAACATTAAAAAAAGTACATGAAAATAATAACTTTAAAGCCCGTGCAGCTTTAGACTATTCTCATTTTGCTTTTGAAAATGACTCAGAAAGAGTCGAAACATGTAAAACAACTAATTAAAGTTATTTTAATTTATATTATAGTTGTTAATTTTACACCTTTAGCATTTAAAAGTAATATACTATTATAAGGTGTTATAATTTATTATATTGTCATCCTGATTATGTCAAGGAACCGAAGAAATCATACAAATAAATTACACTTGAAAACATTAAAAATCTCCCTCATCTGCAGATAGATTTATTACTGTAAAAAACTTCTTAATCTTTGCATAAAAATTGATTAGCTTAAAACAATGGATGCATTTTGGAAGATATGGATTTGAAACGAACAATGATTAAAGAGGACATTTTAAAACTTTTAATTTAATCATTTTAAAACTTTTTTAACGTCGAATTTCGACGGTGCTTTTGGGCAGGTGCTATGCACATGCGCATAGGAGCTCATTCGGTTGCATTATCACAGGGGGGGGGGAGAGATGTGTGCTTTATTTACTATGTTCTGTTATTTACTGAATATGATATGAACGTAGGAATATACTATTTGTATATACTTCATAGGTCCATGAATTTTTTTTCTTGCCGTGGGGAATATGGTGGTAATGTCAAACTGATTTGCATTACACAGTTATTTACGGATTGTTTGTTTGGAGTTTGCATCGGAAATAGTACTGTATTTGACTGGGGAAAAAATTAAATAAAATATTTGAAAGACTGTTTTATACGCATCTCTTCATAAATAATAAAGAAGCTTATTTTACTGATATTGTAATAGTATTTTTTTGCGTCAATTTTTGACGGGTTCTATCTAGTATTCCTTTAAAAACATAAAATGTGTAACTTAGGATTATCCCTATTTTTGCGTATATGGTAAAACGTTTAATTTTTTTTAAATATTAATATTTTAAGAATTTAATTTAATTGTGTGTGTGTACGCGATGATGGGATGGAGGAGGAGGGGTATATTTTTCTACAAAAGGGCTTCGAGATTGTTGTCTTTCCCCCCCCCCAGTCTTACTTACGAAGTTACATCTATGCTTATAGGGTACTTCTGCTTTACTAAACATTATGTACACGACTATTATAACTGAAATTCACCTTTTCGGAAATCACTAGTGATAGTACAGCTCTAAACGGAATTAAATTTCACTAGTATCTACGGTTAAACTAAAAATTCAAGTTAAATTGTCAAAATTGAGTAAATCAGTGTTTGGTGAGACAATGACATTAGTTAAGAGCTAAATAGTTAATCGAAATATATAAAATATCATGATATATGTAAAACTACAGTAGAAGTAACTATTTACTTAACATTTTTATTTTTTAAGAATAAACTGCATATATTTCTGGAAATCTGATCTCTAATTTTATGAATTACACATTAAGGATCGTCAAAACAAAAAGAAAAAAAACAGAGTAAATTGAAAAGTATATTTTAGCATTTTGATCATGCTGATATATTCAAGAAACGGAGAATGAGAAAAATGAAATTAAAGATGGAAACTCTAGATCATTTAAAGAGAAACACTGCAGTAAAATACTATTTTCACATATTTGTATTCATGTGATCTTTACGTAGCTTCACCAGAATATAGTAGGATGTTTAATTGCAATTTAAGCAACAAATTTAAAAATTGATATTTTCGTCATTTATCGAAAAATGAAAGGTTCTGAGTCTTTTTAAAAGCACTGTTTCTAAAAAAGAAGATATATAAATACATGGGCTAAGTATCAGCTAATCTGGCACTTGTTGAATTCCAATATCGTTAATTTAAGTTTCTTAATTGAACAAATTTTTAAGTATTACAACATCACAGCATTTTTATTATTCAGTCTATTAAATTGTAAACCATTTATTACATCAAATTTAAATTTTATGTAACATAACAATTAAATAAAAAATATATATAAGGAATGTTTTCAGAAACCTATTAACTTTTTAATTACTTTTAACTTTAAAATATATTTCTCATTGTTACTTAATGCTTGGTAATATACAATAATTTTGAAAAAAAAAAGATCTGTTTGCTCCATCTAGTTCTTTTTAAATGTCTCAGAATTACGATTTTTAAGTTCATTTTTCTTCATTTTTTGTTTATCTCGCATGTATTCCACATTCATATGGATTACATGGAACCATACCAATAATACTCTGGAATCCTCCAATACCATTCATTGTGTTCAAAGTCATTCCAAGAAAGTCATAGACGTCGTGAGAGAACCAAAATAAGAATTATTTTTCTAGAAACGGAGGCAGATGTGACAATAAAAAAGGGAATTTTTTCTTTATTTCATAAAAAGAGCCAAAATATTGATACCGGAAAAATAACACCGAATAATGTTAAATAATAAAATTTAATCTTTAGCTAAATAACGAAGATGGGGGTGTGTGTTTATCTTCGTTAATCGAGAAATCTAATTGTCTATCTTAGACGATTAGTAAGGAAGTTTTAGCAAAACGAAAAACTACATAGGCAGCGGACACAGTTGAAGATATCTTAAACATCGAATCTTTATATCTCACACTCTACGAATCATTTACGATTTTTTATTGTTAATCTGAAACTTGATCTATGGCTGCCAATGAATACGGATTTCAAATACCACTTTTTTCGAACAGTGATACTCGCCTTATTTAAAACAGAAAGTGTGTTATTCAATAAAGCACTGATTAGCATTCAAAAACAGTGGTGTTAAATCTGTATATACTAAATCACTCTATTTAACTATTTGCATAACGTGGAATGTTGTAACTGGATAATTTATTACAGCAATAATACTGTTTAAAACGTATAGGTATTTACTATACTTTTTTGATAATCCCTACAGATTTCCAATTATTATATAAGTAAATACAACTCAGTTATTATACTTTTAAGTTCTGTATATGTTGTTGCATAAGGAATATTAAATAAATAAATATTTTAAAAGAATTAAGGATTGTATTGTTCACACATGGAGATTAATTTTACGCCTTTTTATTTTTAATCAGCAAGTCTTGAAAATCGAAAAAGTAAAATTAAATAAAACAAACAAAAAATGATTTGTTTCAAAGTGTTCATTAATTAAACGTAATTTTGTTTATATATGAAAAACACTTACAATCGAATTGCATAAAATCAAAGGTCTAATAATTAACTATCAGTATACCCGTTATTTGCACGAGGGGAAAAAACAAAATAAAATACTCGTGAAACCAAAACGTGCAAGACTTCCATGGATAGAAAGGGCATTTGTAAAAGTATATTGGCACTTCCATACATACAAATGAACTTATTACAATAACCTTTTAAAGGAGATGCACCTATCTTTTTTTTTACGTTTAGACTCAGATTAAAGTTCCACATCACAAAGGTAAATTATTTTAATTACCAGAAATAAGTTGAGCTTTAAGCAAGATCGAAAAAATATTAATATTTCATAATAATGTGTCAACCATAGATTATGAAAGAGTTTCATACACATCCGAAAAACTGTAACGAAATTTCACCGTTAAATAAGTTGAGAGTCGATATGTAAGTAAATATTTCAGGAAACATATACCGCATTTGAAAATCAAGTTTCAGTTGTTACCTTCCATAGTCAAAAGAGTAGTCGAATTATTTTGTGCAGCCCTGCATATAATCGATATATTTGGATATATACTGCATGGCATGGTAAAATTTAATTCAGTTGGAAAATTCACATTTAGCAATATTCGACAGTCGATGATAATTCCCTCGAATTTTATTGTACAGCCCTGTATATTATATAAAGACTTTTCTACACGCAACATATTAAGCTAAAGTATAATTCAGGTAAAAAACGCATACATACACTTAAAGCGCACTTCCAGCAGTTACCAACCATAAACGAGGATGAATCTTGTTCTTTAGGTACCCCTGTATATGAATTTATTTACATTCCACAAATTTCTATTAGTCTACACTCTCAGAAAAAACTGTAAATTTATGAGCGTTTTCCCTTCAATTTTCACGGGCAACAGCTTTATTTGATGAAAAACGGTCTGATTCACTAAATAAGCGGCCTTATTCCTTAGATACTTAGAAAATTAAGAGCAATCCACATATTCTTACAGTTCTAGCCCATATGTTAGCAAAAATGCGGTACGACCTCATACAATGTCCTCCGCTAGGATGTAACCCTCCATTTTACTCGTGTTTGGAACATTTTAACCCGCCGAATTCGTTTGTGCAATCCTGTTTAGAATCTATATATTTGTATATATACTACAGAGTATTCTACAATTTACTTCAGTTAGGAAACACATAGCGCTGTTCCAAATTCCTCTGCAACAAATTCCGCCAGTTAACGGAAATGTTCCCGAGATCATTTGTACAGTCCTCTATAGGATCTTCAGAATTTATACGTACCCAGTAATGTGCAAAAAATTAGTTAAACTCAAATACGCGTACCGCAACTGAAAACGCACTTCACTTCCAGCAATTTTTATTGATAGGCAGTAGTATAGCCAATTTATTTTCTGTGTTCCTGTAAAGGAACGATGAATGGTATGCGCATCTTATTCTACAGTAAGCATCTGGTATTGCAAAAGAGTGATATATCAATTTCAATATGTTCGAGATAGTCTAACATCATTAATATACATCGCAAACGATTTTTCCCCATACACCGCAAAGTACCGTATCCCTTTAAGTGCCCCTGTAAATGCACGATGAATGCTATGCGCACCATATCTATACTAAACACCCTGTAGTGTGCCTCAGTAATATATATATCACTTTTAAATATGCTTAAGATAGTCTAGCATGATTAAAATACACCGCAATCGGTTTTCCGCCATAGAACGTAATGTAACTGATTTTATGCATGACGATTACATGACAATCCGAGTATATTCCGAGTTAGACGGCAGAAGTGATGCATTAGTATTAAACGTGTATACATAAACAAAATATTGTTTAAAATTACATTTTTTAATAAAATGCAAAGTGAAAATCAGTTGAAATACTTAGAAAATATACATAAGGGAAAGAAAGCATTTACTAAATTTTGAAGCAATGGTTTCAGGAATAAAGAGAATGATAAAGAAACAATATGGTTTCTAATTTACCTATTTCCAACAAATGATAAGCAACATAACTTAAGTACCAACAGTTGAAATTGATTTCCACAAATTTAAAATTTCCATGTTTTAGATGGGTCAAACTGGGTTATTATGTTACCTGTGATGCATAGTGCTTCTAAATTTATACAATAGTCAACAGAAGAGTCTACATAAATGATAATGATATGTGTTAAAACAAACAATTTTTGCATAGTGAACTAAGATCTCAATCTATTTATTTAGTCAAAAATACAGGGTGCAAACTGCAAATAGAACTTGAATTTTTAATTTCAAATTAGACAGAAATGAAGACATTTTAGCGAGATTGTCTTCAGATTAACTCTGCTTTGTAAGAAATTTAGATTATATTATGAGAAGTGATAGACGTGCACTGTGTTTTGGGGAGTGACACCGTATACTGCCAGCTACATTCTCAATTATGAAGAGTCTACTTAAGAGTAATCTGCACATGAATGTTAGTATATACCAGCATTTCTCATGATGTCATTCTGTTTCACTGACACTAAAGTAAGTTTGTTGAGACCGTCGTTCTAAAACCTTCATTATACTTAAGGTGATGGACAAAAATACCGGGTGTCCGAAAAAGGATGGACTGATTTGAAAGAATCATAACTCTAAAACAAATTGAGTAAATACAATTATTTTCTTTTAAAAAGTAGTCGTCAAATATCCAAGATTTGTTAGATGTAGCTGTTTTAATGTCGTAACATTCAGACTATGCGCAGAGTCGATGATATGTAAATGCAAATCGCACCACACATTCGCAATTTCTTCGATGATTCCGGAGTGGAAAGCGTATAAGTCTAAAACTATTGGAGTTATGGGGAAAATGTCAATTAGAAAGTTCTTCAGCATCTTCAATTTAGTAGGAAAGGATCCACTATGTACACAAATAACCTAAGCAAAAAGTTAAAATTGCGAATTTGTGGTGCGATTTGCATTTTCCGATCATAGATTCTGCGCATCGTGTGAATGTCACGATTTTAAAACAGCTACATCAAACAAATGTTGAATATTTGACGAGTACTTTAAAAAAAATAATTGTATTTACTCAATTATTTTTAGAGTTATGATTCTTTCAAATCTGTCCAACCTTTTTCAGACACCATGTACATTTTCAGGTTGAAGTGATATATCCTGTATTATTTCTAAATACGTGGGTTACGAACATAGCTTAATTCATATACGGAAATGTTTGTCTTTACGTGATTTTACACCTCTGATAGTTATATTCTATTACTTCCGAATGGCCAGAATTAAAACGTCCCCACTCCAACCTCTCTATACATTGAACTACTTACTGATTAAGCCTCAAATTTTGTACAAATACAATTCAAGGGATGAGGAAATGGATTACGTGAAAAAACAATTACTTTAAGAAATGACCGATATATGGCGCTGTACAACTAGACATATGCCGAAAAAGCACAACCACACGTTGTAAACACATTTTATTTGAAATTTTTGGATAAAAATGCTAAATATCATTTGTAGGATCTCTAAATATTGTTCATCAGGAACAAGGGCTTTACACATCTGCAGACCAGCATCAGCGGAAGAGGAAAAACGTTGGGGAAAAAATGTTAAGTACTATTTGTAGGCTCTAAAATATTGTTCATCAGGAAAACTGCTTCACACAACTAAGTACCAGCATCAGCAAAAAAGGACACTCAGAACTGTCAATTAATCGCCGACATATCAAACGGTAGTTGATGAATCTTCAGGATAACGATTCAATAATTAAAGATGATCTAATTTCACAGAAAATTTCGAAATAAAAAACGAAATTGAAGGGGAATGAAATATTCACCTTGTATTTAAAGTCAGTAAAATATGCATTAAAACATGCTTAAAAGGTGACAAAAGATGTTAATGTTTAGGGATGTAAATGTTAGGGATGTAAATGTTTGTATTTTAACGTTTTTAACATCTTTTGTCACCTTTTAAGCATGTTTTAATGTATATTTTATTGATCTAATTTCAGAAATGATGATGCGATAATGAGTCTTAGCAGCCGATAATAATAATAATATTCGTTACTATATAATAAAAAGAGTCTTAGCAGCCGATGGTGAAATTAATAATCGTTACTAGATATATAAAAAAAATCAGAAACTGCATTGTAGAATTTTTGATGCTAAATGATTCAATTCCATGAAACAGTCCGCAGTCCGCACATATTTCGACGCCACTCCCGCCGACCCGCAGCTTAAATGAAAACGTCTGTTACAGTTAATTCTCCCTCGATGACTGATTCCGAACCGAACTCTAAAATATCGGTTGAATTTTGAAACCATATCTTTCAGCCAATAAAATAAGAGCACTAAGGAAGACCACTCCCAAACAAAGTTTGGACGTCACCAACAAGTGTCGCACCTGGTAGAGTTTTGATATTTTTTAACAAAATTTACGGGCGAATGGCAATCGTGGGCGAAAATACCTGGATGGAATGCCTGCGTCTTGCTGGAGGGCAATGAACCGTGGAGAATCCTCTATCATTCCAAATCAGAAACGTACGACCAATACATATCACGTGATCCCGAAATGTTGAGGAAGAAGGACTGGCCAAAATGGCTAGAATACCAAAACATTAATTGCGCGATGTTTGAAAGCACAAATGGATAAATATTATTTTCTGACATCACTTCGGAAATTAAACGGATCTACAAACCGAAAACGGAATCTGAATGTAAATAAATAAATATATACAATGAATATAAATTTGAAACCAAATAATTAATATTTAATAAATTCGAATTTTTCTTTTTTTTACAAATAATTGAAATTTACTCACGAATTTCTAGTGTTCTTGCTTGTTTCAAAAAGTCCATGGTTTTTACATTACAATAAAGCTATTGGAACTGAGAAAACCATTTATTTTCAAGTCGAGACCGGTACCATATTTTAATTTCTGTGAAAGTTGAAAGTTTCTAGTCTCGCAACCATGTTGAAAGCGGTTCATGTCATCATTTACAGGGCTACTCAAAAATGACTCTTACATTACGGACTATGGGGAAATATTGTTTCCGGTGTATTTTAATAATGTTACTGTATGTCAAACATATTGAATTTCATAAATATTGCTGAAGTGCATGACAATATTTTTACTATAGATCATGTAGTACATAGCATCGATCGTTCATTTACAGGGACACACAAAATAATTCGTTTGCATTACTGACTATGAACAATAATAGCTGGAAGTACGTTTTCCGTTGTTGCAGGGTTTTTTACATTTAACTAATATTTTGCATTGTGATTGGTGTGTATAAATTCTATAGACCATACAAATGACAGCACAAAAGATCTTGAATACATTGCCGCTCATTGACGGAAATTGTTGAATGAGAATTTTCAACTGCGTTATGCGTTTCTTAACTGAACTAAATTTTAACATACTATGTAGTATATATACAAATTTATTTATCATATAGAGGGCTTCACACAAACATTCGGATAATTTGCTAATTATTACTGATATTGAGTTTTCAAATATGTTAAACGTTTTCCATCTTGTTTACTTAGATATCATCTTTCACCTTATTAATATATGATGTTTTGTTCAATATTCTGAAAGAATTGGAAAGTGTTTCATAATCTATGCTTAACGCATGATTTTTCATACTTATTTATGGGTTGCCTTAAATAAAATACATGTGTTCATTGTTCGATCTCTAACCGTTTGTATCACCGTGTTGCATATTGGCAACATAGCTTAAAATCAATTTTACTCATACAATGGACTTAAATTCACGATTTTATTTATTACTAGCAAGCTACGCCCGCTACACTGGTCAATTTCTTTTAACGAACCTTTAATCAAATAAAATATTGACATTTCATAAATAACTTTTATATTTTAACAGAATAATAAGGCTACTATAAATTTGTGACTCGTGCTATAGCCAATATACACGTCAGGACACGTCGCCCTTATCATTATCTTTTTACGCATGAAGGTTTCGCTATGGTACTCCATTGGAAAATTTGGTAATTTTTGAAATTCAATATTTGAAAAACGGCATAATCATAAGATTTGAAATTTATATCAAGAAAAATACAATTTTTTACCTTTCAAACGCAGTTTGTCTAACAATTTTCTGACAAATACTTTTGGAGCAATCATTTTTTTCAGTAACTTCAAATGTTTCATTTTCCGAGATTAATCTGTTGCAACAATTAGCGAAAAACCCAGTCGTCAGCAACGCATAGTTTTTTATTAAAGAGACTGTTGGAGCAGGGATTGTCACCACCAAAAAGCCACCATCACTTTTGAAATCGGTTCCGTGGTTCCAGAGATTCCATAGAAATTGTAATTTAGAATGACTTCAGAACGCTTTTCGCTCATTTCACCCATTTAAATTTCGATTCTTTTTAAATTTATTCTTAGAGAGCATTTACATCTTATAAGTAACTACAATGCTAAATTTCAAATTTCTTGCCCCTTCAGTATAAAAAAGTCGCAATTTCCGAATATTTTTCGATCCTGCACCTCATTGATGTTAGTGGCACCGACATAAAATATGGCCTATGTTGGAGTAGGGATTGTCCCCATCAATTTGCCACCATTACTTTTGAAATCGGTTCTGCAGTTCCAGAGATTTCATAGAAAT
Source organism: Maratus michaelseni (assembly GCA_963931845.1). Taxonomy (NCBI): domain Eukaryota; kingdom Metazoa; phylum Arthropoda; class Arachnida; order Araneae; family Salticidae; genus Maratus; species Maratus michaelseni. The sequence continues at coordinate 347,391,608 of OZ007592.1, forward strand.
TGTAATTTAGACTGTTTTTAGAACGCTTTTCGCTCATTTCACCCTTTTTAATTTAAATTTCTTTTTTATTTTGTTCTTAGAGAGCATTTACATCGTATAAGTAACTACAATGACAAATTTCAAATTTCTAGCTCCTTCAGTATAAAAAATAAAAATAAAACTGCCCAGTTAAACTGAGGGCATTGAGTTCACAGGCTATTCACACTAATTGTATATTATACTCTTATTTCAAAGAATTTGAAATAAGCCCATCGAAAAATAAAGAAATAAACAATATATTAAGGGGGGGGATCATCCCCCCGTTACCCCCCTCATAGATAACTAATGAACCCCTTAAACTAATCAGGTAAATCTCTAATTACAATGAATATATATACAAAATTTGAAGAAAATCGGATAATTCTGCATGAAAAACGCATTTATATAAATTAAGGGGGATATGCCCCCCGTTCCCTCCTTTATACTTAACCAATCAATCACGAAAACTAATCAGGGAAACGCCTTAACACAGTGAACCTATAAACAAAATTTGAAGGAAACGGGATAATTCTGCATGAAAAACCCATTTATATAAATTAAGGGGGGGATTATCCCCCCGTCCCCCTCCCTTTATACTTAACCAATCAATCCCGAAAACTAATCAGGGAAGCGTCTTAACATTGTGAACCTATAAACAAAATTTGAAGGAAAACGGAATAATTCTGCATGAAAAACCCATTTATATAAAACAAGGGGGGGATTAGCCCCCGTTCCCCCCTTTATACTTAACCAATCAATCCCGAAAACTAATTAGGGAAGCGTGTAAACACAGTGAACCTATAAACAAAATTTGAAGGAAAACGGAATAATTCTGCTTGAAAAACCCATTTATATAAATTTAGGAGGGATTAGCCCCCCGTTCCCCCCTTTATACTTAACCAATCAATCCCGAAAAGTAATCAGGGAAGAGTCTTAACCCAATGAACCTATAAACAAAATTTGAAGGAAAACGGAATAATTCTGCATGAAAAATCCATTTATATAAATTAAGGGGGGGGGGATTTGCCCCCGATCCCCCCTCCCTTTATACTTAACCCATATCGTACGAAGCATTGAAAGAAATATTATTTTTAAATAAAATCTTAAATATATGCTTCATTAAGCCTATGCATATACACAAAATCAAAAAACTTACCAATTTTTTATTAGCTTGATTGGTACAGGCTGTCCTAAAAATAGGACAATGGTATAATCCACTGCTATTCATTATTAGATGAATGGAATGGGACAAAACATCTTAAGCATAGTCCGACGTTACATTTTTTACATATTGTGGTTGGTTTTCCTGTACAAGGTTTTAGCTGGCATCTTCTTTGTCGTTTTTCTAGGTGTTTTATCAACACATGCTCATTCTGAATCCTTAAAAAATCTGCATTACTCTGTTGACGACCCAATTTTCTGGAAGATGGTTTTCTTGGAATAGAAATCCCCAAATAGGCAACTGTTATGTGCCTTCGAAAATCAAGCAGGCTCAGACTATTTTCTCCAAATAACTGATTGAGCTTCCATGAAGCAACAAGCGCTGTTTCAAATGCATCAACAAATAATGGCCAATACCATTTTTTCCCTTGAATTGAAGTAAAATAAGATGCTGCATGATTATCAAACCAGTCAACTCCATTTTTGTATTTATTGTAGGATGTAATGCACGCAGGTATCTTTACCTGTTTTTCACCACCTTTTACTCTTCTTTCTACTGTTGAGATGCTTTTTGTTTCTTCGAAATTAGTGATTACAGAAACAACCCGATTGTCATTCCACCGAACTGCGGCTATTTTGTTCCTTGTATCGAATCTGCTGTCAGAAAATCCACGTTCCAATTTCGACTTTGCTTTTGAAGACATAAGTGGACACTTAGAGATTCTATTTTCTCTAACAGTACCTGTAACGAAGAAGTTCTTGGTTTCCAGAATGGATAGCAGTTCATGGGAAGTAAAGAAATTATCCATGTAAATTTTATGTATCTCAGGATTTGCAATTATTGACAGCAAGTTCTGGACAACTGTGTGAGATAATGGCTCATTCACTTTTTTCTGACATGGTTGATTCTTTTTAACCTTTGGATTTTTTTTCTTTTGCCCTTCTAGAGTTTTCATAGCTTGGCATTTGGATGTTGATGGTATATTGTCGATAGATGCAGGTTCTGTTTTATTCTGCTTTGCACCTTGGTACGGTATAATATAATACGGGAATCCGTTGAAAGAAGTTAGCATCCATAATTTATATCCAAATTTGACTGGTTTTCCTTTTATATACATCTTACAGCCATGTTTTCCAAAGTATCTAACCATTCTTTCATCAATACTTAAAAATTCCGAAAATACTCCAAATTGTTGAAGGCCTTCATTTAACAGGTTATAAAGTGGCCTCACTTTAAAATAGCGATCATTCCGATCAAGTCGCAAGTTATCGTTAAAATGAAGATATTTCTTTATTTCGTAATATCTGTTCCTTGACATCGATTTACTTACAAGTAAAGTTCCAGTGTCGGGTGCATTTTCCCAGTACATTTTCTCTTGAGGTAAAATATGATAACCGCTATAGAAAAGAATTGCTAAAAATTGTTTCATTTCATCCATGCTTATTTCAAAACCATGATTATTATTTTGTCTGGAATATTTAATTGATTCTTCAACCGTCAGCTCAATCATTTTCAAACAGATCATTTCAAAAAGTTCAATAGGAGATTTACCAGCCACATTATCTTTAAGTCTTTGAAGTCTCTCATGAGGAAATGCTTTTGGAGCACGTTCGAACTTAGGTTCGCATTTTTCCCATTTCGGATTTACAGAAATGTTTTCATTTCTATTTGGAACTAAAATTTCAATCGTTCCTGCAACCTCTGTAGAATCTACTTCATCACACATGATTTCTTCTACTTTCCTTACAGATGAATCATCAATGTCCTCTGTGTCACTCATTAAATCAGGATCTGTAGGTACAATAACTAATTCATTGTCATTGTCTTCAAAATCACTATCATCTAAACTCCACAAAAAGTCCAAGGCTTCCTGCGTAGTTAAAAATTTACGAGATATTTTTAAGCATTAGGATCTAAGTAGTTTCCGAAACGAAGCAAAGAGAAACGACGTACACAATAATTTCACAATGCAATTTTTTTTACTTTCTTACACGGGGAATCCCCTCACACAAACCAGTCTGACACGTGACCACGCAGGGCACGTGTACCTATCACCTGCAGACACACGTGATCTGCAGGTGTTAGAGAAACTATTTAAAGATTATCCGTACAAAGGTTTGGAATATCACAGAGAAGAATGGCTTATTCCCATTACTTAATGTAGTGATTATGTATCAGTGGATTATACCATCGTCCTATTTTTAGGACAGTATGAAATATAAGGAAAATAGACCATTTAGATATATATTTTTAATATATCTTTTTTATCTGTAGAAAAGTATAGAATATTGCCTCAATAAATTTATATAACCGTTATTTTTAATAGTAAAATCTTTTAAGAAATAATGTATTGAATATGTAAGAAATAAATCTTCAAAAAATCACCATTTTGAAAAATTTAAAAAAAAATATTTAACATTAATTTAAACTAACAATAAGAGCAGAGATATACTTAACAGACTTTTAAAAATATATCGCCTTTAATTTGAATTAAAATACTCAAAAGAATTTATATAAAAGCCATTCATACATGGTGTCCTATTTTTAGGACGATGGTGAAATATGGGTTAACTAATCAATCCCGAAAACTAATCAGGGAAGCGCCTTAACTCAGTGAACCTATAAACAAAATTTGAAGGAAAACGGAACAATTCTGCATGAAAAACCTATTTATATAAATTAAGAGGGGGAATTAGCCCCTTGTTCTCCCCCTTTATACTTAACCAATCAATCCCGAAAACTAATCAGGGAAGCGCCTTAACACAGTGAACCTATAAAGAAAATTTGAAGGAAAACGGATATTTCTATGAAGAGTTATCGCATTACGTACGTACATACATACATACAGAACCGGCTGGCAAGCTATCATGGCTTGATAGCCAGTTTGATAGCTAAAAAATGGCAATTTTAGAACGTTTTTTGCTCCTGCACCCCCTGGGGTTAGTGGCACCGACATAAAATATAGCCTATGTTGGAGCAGGGGTTGTCACCATCAATTTGCCACCATCACTTTTGAAATCGGTTCGGTAGTTCCAGAGATTACCCCCTACAAACAAACAAACAAACAATCTTTACTCCTTTATAATATTAGTATAGATTGCTATCTTCGAACACAACAGTTAACTAAATTGTTCATAGAATTTTCAACATACAGTGATACTGAATTAATTTTTCATACCAAAGTCTTATTTTTCATTTGAGCTGTTTCACAGCCTTATTATTAAAACAAACTTTGTAAATATTGTAAAATTTAAAAAATTGGAAGTGTAAAAAAAAAATGGATTTTTTACATAGGTATGCTTTAAAGTTTTGTATTAGAAAGCTGGCAATTGTAATATTTTGTTTATTGCGAATATGAAAAAAGTACTTTTTATTAAAATATTTTAACTATTTAAGTTTTAATTTTTTAAAATTATTTTTACATGCTTAAAATTGTGTACTCTAACATCCGAGTAAATATTTTTCAAATCGAAGTTATTGAGTCACAAAGACTTAATATAATGGACAAAGAATGCAACATTTCCCTGCACCAAAAGAATATTTCTCACTGATCCCCATAAATGAAACAGCAAATCCAGATAAAAATGTTGAATGTATGTAATATTTTGTTTATTTCAAATATGAAAAAAGTACTTTTTATTAATTTTTTTAAAACTTTTTATGTTTTAATTTTTTTAAATTATTTTTACATGTTTAAAATTGTGTACTCTAACATCCGAGTAAATATTTTTCAAATCGAAGTTGTTGAGTCACAAAGACTTAATATAATGGACAAAGAATGCAACGTTTCCCTGCAGCAAAAGAATATTTCTCACTGATCCCCATAAATGAAAAAGCAATTCCAGATAAAAATGTTGAATGTATGCAATATTTTATTTATTGAAAATATAAAAAAAGTATTTTTTATTAAAAAAATTTAATTTTTATGTTTTAATTTTTTAAAATTATTTTTACATGCTTAAAATTGTGTACACTAACATCCGAGTAAATATTTTTCAAATCGAAGTTGTTGAGTCACAAAGAAATAATATAATGGACAAAGAATGCAACATTTCCCAGCACCAAAAGAATATTTCGCATTGATCCCAATAAATGAAAAAGCAGTTCCAGATAAAAAAAGTTGAATGTATCTCAGAACAAGTGAGATAGAAAATGCATCAAGCATATTTGTTTGACATAACGATGAGAGATAAAAAAATATATACATATTCAAATATAAATGTACATTTCCACGAGAATAAAAGTTTTTCATAAAATAACTGAACTGTTTTTCAAGCACTCAAATGTAGTGTAAGCAAGTTTGATTTATCTGTTAGCTTATGCATTCAAGTTATTTATTTTATTTCTGATATTACATTAAAATGATAACAGAATCAATGTTATATCGATATCAAGTCAGTAGATTTTAAGAATATTTGCATGTATCTTAAAAATTGTTTGTGCTTAAAAAACCATTAAGGCTAAATAGTACAATCTTTTGTACGTTTGCGATGTACAGTCTTTTGGCTGTGTGCATAGTAAAAATTAATCACTATATATATATATATACATGTGTGCGTTACTGCCAAAATCCGAAATCGGTCAGAACTCGTTTTCACGGGATAATAGTAGTTTTAACTAAGCCCCTTAAAGTCAAAACTGATTTAAACTAGTGGTGGCTAAACGGAAGAGGCAAGAGAGATTTATCCTCCCTTATGAAATGAAAAATGTTTTTTAAAAAATACTAATTTAATATAAACAAAAACTAGACTAATTCTAATATATAATATTCTAATCCAAACTATTTAATTCAAAAACTATTTCTTACTTAATTGACATTTAAAATACCAGTATGGAACACTTTATCATTTTATCCCTTTAGAAATGTCCATATGACACTTTAAAAATGTCCAATAATAGAATTGTGTATAATTCACTAGTGTGCTATTCGTTAGCCCGCTTCTAGTGGAAAACGTACTACAGTAAAATCTATGTGACAGAACCTGTTTAGAATGGAAAACTTTTATGGTTCTGCTCAAAGAAATATCGTAAAAATCTACTTGGTAAGACGGACACCATTAAAGATATTTTTCCTGTTCCTAACGAGTCTGTTAAAAAAACTGTATAAAACACGAAATTATTAAACGTTTTAATATTTGAAGATTTTTTTCTCAACTAATAAAATCTAATTTAATATTAAAATGTTTAAAACGTCGGTACACTGGACGGTTTAAGAGTGATATATGTTCACCAATTCAAAAAAGTGTCTTTCAGGATGAGTACAACGAGTTCTGTTGCCAGCAGTGACTTCGGTTCCAACTGGTTGTAATGACTTCAATATTGTGTAAAAAAAATGGTTTTCAGATCATATTATAAAACAGTTTTTTTTTTTTTTTTTTTTTTTTTTTTTTTTTTTTTTTTTTTTTAAAGATTTTCCTGAAAACATCCCTTAATTCAATAGAAATGGATTCTTTTATATAGAATAATTTTTGTTAATTTCAGCAGTGCTTAACATTGGGTATGCAGGAATTTGCTATATCGCTGATTGCAGATTCAATTAAATATAAATTAAATTAAACATAAAAAATGTTTCAAAATCTAATGAAAAAGCTCAAATTTAATGCATAAACAATAGCAAGTTATTGGACATTAAATGACGATTTCCCGAGTGTACATTTAATGTTTAGCTAACTACGAAATATTTATATCATTCATTTTTATAACAGTACTATCTAGTCGATAACCGAATTATAATAAATTCTATATCATCTCTTGTGTTTGAGAGCTTTGCTTTCAAAAAATGAAAAAAATATATATATTTGAAGGTTATGTGTTTCCTACTGTGATTTTTCATAAAAATATTTTCCCGTTAAAAAAATAAATAAATCGTGATTTAAATTGCAGCTGTAGCGCTTTATCGTCTCTTAAAGTTTCAAGGACATCAAAATCCTATATCCTGAATGAAATCGTGCCACGAAGAAGAAAACACAGAATTTTATTTTGAATAATCTGAACAAAAATACATAAACAATTATCATAAGTAAAATATTCCGCCGTTCAATCATAATAACTTTAAGTTAAATTAATGTGACGTGACGATAATGGTGCATTATTCGATTTATTACTGGCTAAAATATCTTAAGTACTTCATCTCAAAATGAAATAGAGTAAAAAAATAGTAAAGAGAATATAATATTTTATGATTTCACAGGGAATAATTTAACTTATCACTCTTGGAATCACCCATTTATAACTTCATCTCAAAATCATGCTAAATAGAAATTTCAATACGAGAAGGGAAAAATAGTTTTCAAACTTTAAATAGATTTTTTTAATGTCAGAGTTTTTGTAATATTTATCATTGTTTAATGTATTCCTGAAGCTATAATCATTATTTATTATATTCCAAAGCAGCCCGTATAAACCTTTAGTAAATTATAGACGATTATAATCATAATGTAATTATATATGATGGATGTAAGTATGGAAGGTGCTTGTAAGAGTGGGATTATGTAAGTATGCAAATGCAGAATCCAGTATGATGATATTTTCTAAATTGGAAAATATTTAGTAATCCTTCTGAAGAACAAAACAAACGTGTCACAAGAGCAATTTATTATTATTTTTGATTAAAATTATTGGAATAATGGAGTCCACTGATTTTTACGTACACAAAGCAGAAAACGAAACATTTAAGTTATAAAGATGTAAAACAATGCAAATAAAACGTTAAAATCTATTAATTAAAAGTTAATTTGTCAAAATAAAAGCGTTTATTAGTTTAAATTATGAATTAAAAAAATAGAATTAAAAGGTTTAGATAGATTGAATTATAATTTTTGAAGCATTTTAAAACGAAATATAATATGTTCTTTTAAATAACTAAATTAGTTTATTAAGTTTACTAGTTTTTTAAACTAATATTCTATCTTTTATTACAAGATATAATTCTATATTGCTAACGAAAAATATTTCTGGCTGATAAAATAGATAAAAAGATCATTGCAATTTCGTATAATAGGTTACATACCAACTACATATAGCTTATTCTAAATTTCACAAAATTATCTAAGAAATACGTCCAACTTTTTCTATTAAACATCGGATAACTGCAGTAATAAGTATTTATAAGCCGTTTAATTTTTACCCCGAATAAAAATAATAGGAAACAACTGCCTCTGTGTTTATAAATGATAACGATTATTCTGACATAAAAATAGAGAAAATACGTAATCTTGCAATATAGTTAGTTAAAGAGTCTCTGGAGCTTGAAATTGAGCTCAGTAAAAACATATTTCATATCATTCATCATGTAATGTCACTTTATATATGCTTTCTATAATGAATATTTCTAAGTTAATTTTTCTACAGAATTTTTTCCAGAGAAAACATTTGTATTACATATTGCTTCATAAGAATTGCACTTTACTAAAATGAAAAATAAATTTTAAATAATTCATTTTTTAATGCGTAATAATAATCTCATTTTAATATATAACCAATTTTAGATGCGGGAGCAAATAAATAGAAAAACTGTTTATTCTAATAATATTAAAGGAGTCAAAATCTGATAAATTATAAAAATGCAAAAAATTCTATCTGGAAAAAAAAACTAGCTGTTACCCGTAACTTCGCTCACGCAACATCAAAAGAAGAATAAATACATTAATTAAGCAAAATATTCCACTCCCGATAATTAAAAACGTTAATAATTAGCTAACTATTTATCACATTTCATAGGGTATTTTTTGTTATAGGGACCTTGACATAACTCAGTCCTAAAACAGTGAAATTTTGTGCCAAATATTCGCGAAAATGAAATTGCAACCAATGCAAAAAAAGGACCAAATAAAATCGTGAAATAGACGAATTGGGTAAAAACAAATGTCAATTTTACCTGATAAACAATATTACTTTTAACGCCTTTGTGAAACGTTTTAATAACCATCCTTTCAAAAATAATTAATTGGAAATAGTATTAGTCCAGGGGAAATGTACCAAAAAAAGGCGTTACCTTACAAAAGGTCGGATAGAAGATTTTTTTTTCTGACTTGTATATACTGAGGAGGCCAGCATGTAAAAATCGAATTATCCAACAAAATTTCTCAAGGGAGAATTTTCTGTGGTCAAAAAACAACAAAATTTTGAGACATTTTTTGTTGTTTTTTAAATATCTCGAGACCCGTTGTCGTAACGTATTATCTGTTTGTTACAATCTTAAAGAAGGCAAAATTCTCTACAACTTTCATATTCAAAACTATTTTATACACCCAATACGAAACGCAGTACGACATTTCAAAATTAAGACAATTTTTTCAATTTCCTTAAAAACCGTGAAAAACGTAGTTTTGTCCCGATGTTTCTAATATTCCCCACAGATTTAATCATGGATGTCAACTTCTATATATCGATAGCTGTAAATTATCTGTTATTTGCACACCCTCTTTCTTAAGTGCTGTACGGCCTTTCAAAAATGAGGCTCTTTTTCTAACTTACGTACCCGCTGGTTACAGAGAGAGTGGGTATGGGGAGGAGCGGACGGGCGACAAACAACTGCCTGTGAAAAAGAAAAAATACCTATAGAGCAGGGGTTGGTACAAAATATGGTACGCGCACCAGTGCATACCACTACTGGTACGCGAAGCTCAGGCTACTGGTACGCAGAAGTCCGATACTGGTGCATGGAATAAAATACAGAATACATCATATTACAGTAACTGTATATGAATCTGTGTTTCCAATATGTCATTAAGTATTGTGGTTTTTTTCCTATACCAAAACACTGTATTTTGATATTATATGCATTGTTAAAATTTAATGGTGATAATACTTTTTACTTGAATGTTATTATGAAGCAGTCAAACTTAGTACCAATTCAGTAATGTAATCATTCATTTTTAAATACAATAAAACCTGCTATGACGGAAACAAAAGACCGAAGATATATTTCGTTTTAGTCAGGTTCTTTTTTTAGAGGTTTTTCTATATTAGCTTTAAGTTTGTTACCTAGGGGTACGCGGAAGTATGAACTTGTTATTTAGTGATACGTCGGTCTAAAAGTTTGGGAACCCCTGCTGTAGAGGAACACGATCCTGATATATCGTCTATTCAGGTTAACTGAATGCTAATAATCCTACAACAGTCCCATCAAAGAGACAAAAATATTGTTAAATATCCCGTAGAAATTATTATTATTAAAATACATTTTTTCATTTAGCTTATGCAGTCATATAGCATACCTTACTTTATTGTGTAGGGAAAGTGGACTTGAATGAGGTAGGGGATGAATGTAACAGCAAAAATGTTTATATGATCTACAGTCATAAATAACTTAGTATTTAATTTGATAAATGGTAGCACTGAGATCATTCAACAGATATAGTTTCAAAACAGTACATATTACAGAAGATTAGAATATTCCACAAAGTGTATTTTTCAACAACCAAAGTAAGTTTCTCTGTTTGAGCTTTAAGGCATTTAATAGGTAAAATCTTAAAATTCTATATACTTTTGCACGCTAAAATGTTATAATCTCTTGTTATATTAATATAATAAAAGTGGAAAAATATTAACAATGTTTACTAAAACTAATATTTTGAACAATTTTATGAAAATTGTGATCTGAAAAATTTTATTGATAGAATTTTTTTATTTTACAATAGATATAAATACATAATATTAGTTAATGAAATAATATGCTGTCATTTTTATTGTAGGTATTTTATAAGGTAAAAGTATTTGTTACATAGGATATATTTATTTTTTGAGTTCTTTCTTTTATATGGAACTACAATTCAATGTTTGCTATACTTAAAACAGTAAAACATTAAAACATTTGTCATCAATAATTGGTAAATAAAATATACCATTGTACTATAGAATAAAATGTTTATGGAATAAAATGAACAATATGTATGCATTATAAAAATAATTATTAAAACTAAACAAGATTTTTTTCATTGAAACTGGCGTGCCAATAAGTTACTAAATGCTGAAATATTCTTTTAAACAATACTTTAAAAATAACAATTGTATATACTTAAAGTTACTATCTAAATATGGAAATTGTCTCAGTCATCCATGCTCTCCCCTACTTGCTAAATTATACAGATTTATTGAATATAAAATATGTCTGTTGTGATTAAAATGAAGAGGGTGTGCAAATAATACATACTTTTCTGCTTTCAATATGTAGAAGTTGACGTACATCATTATATCCGTGGGGAACTTTGAATCATCAGGACAAAACTACGTTTTCCACGGTTTTTAAGGAAATCGAAAAAAATGCCTTATTTTTGAAATGTCGTACTGCGCTTGCTATTGAGTGTATTAAAAAGTTGTAAATATGAAAGTTGTAGAGAATTTTGTCTTCTTTAACATTTTAATTATCAAATAATACGCTACGACAACGAGTCTAGAGATATTTAAAAAACAACAAAAAAAAGTCGCAAAAATTTGTTGTTTTTTGGCCACAGAAAATTCTCCTTTAAGAAATTTTGTTGGATAATTCGGTTTTTTCATGCTGGCTTCATAATATATAAGTCGGAAAAATAAAATCTTCTACCCGACCTTTTGCAAGGTAACATGTACATTTCCACTGGACTATATATGCTTTTTCTTTATATTCAATTCTGCCTCCTTAGATTAATGTATAGCTGAAACAAATCTTGTTTTCTAAATGCCAATATGTTGACAGACAATTTTTGTTATCCAGAATAAATTGATTCATGAAGTTTGAATATGTGAAAATATGTTTTTATTTTTCGGATAATTTACTGAAATCAAGATTTTGTTTTGACCAATTATTCAAAGTGAAAGAAAAATGTGTTTCACTTTCAATGAGAAAATGGTGTAAAAAATATACTGATCTGTTTTATTTCTCCTTTTTTATCCACAAATATGGAGTAATTTACTTTCCGTTTTTAGAGAAACTTCGTTAAAATTTACAAAAAATAAAACATAAATAAATAAATCTCGGCATCTAATTTAATTCTTTTAATTCTGAGAATTTGTGTGACCTCCTCGGATCAATGATAACCGGTATTAAGTAAATCGCGTTGCGTTCGATGGTCTAGGAGTAGTAGTGAAGTACAAACACGCGGTCAGATTTTAATATAATAGATTCGTGTTCATTTTCCTTTTCTTAAAATTATGTGATTTTTCGCAGAAAACTCTCATCTGTATATAACGGATACTCATGCTTAATAATCAGTATAGATAAAAAACATTTAAATTTTTCGTTATAAGTATGGCGTGAAACTCATCTACTTTCTATACTTACTGATCCTTGTATTATTAATGTAAGGAATTGATTCACACTCCTTTTAAAACATACTGGAAAATTCCCGTTTTATTTCAAATATGACGTCACTTTTCTCCCCAGAGAAATCCCTTTTTAATGACATAATTCTTGTTAAATTTCTTTTACATGCAATCATGAAGTAAATTTTAGCAGAAAACTCACATCTGTATGTAACTGATATTCAAGCTTATTATTAATCAGTATCGATAAAAAATATTTAAGTTTTTCATTTTAAATAGGACGTTCATTATCTATCTATTTTCATTATATACTGATATTCATGAGCCTTGTATTATTACGAATATTTGAAAATACATGTTTTATTTATTACGTCATATTTGTCCAAGCCAAGGACGATCCTTTTCATAGTTCTATGCTTCAAGCGAAATCTTTTCTTAATAAAATAATTATTGTTTATTTTTCCTTCTAATTATAACACATTCTTTGACAGAAAATGTCTTCTCAATGTAACTGATAGTCATACTTCATGTATAGTAACAAATACTCCATATTTTCGTTTCAAATATGATGGGACTCATAATTTTTGAAAACACTGACAAATTACATGTTCTTTTAAATTCTTTTGAATTTTCATTTTTTACGTTGAAATCGTTCATATAAAAATTAATTGTTGAGGAAAAATTATTATTCCTGGTTTTGTATTTATTGGCAACGATAATGCTTAGCAACGTAAAAGGGTTAGTTAAATTTGACAGGGAAAATATTCATTGATTCTCTATGAAAATAATGAAATTTTGAATTATTAAGAAAAATATTTGAAAAAAAAAATCAAGCCTAAGTTCATTTCTGGGTTATAATCCATCTATATGCAACGATACAGGGTCATTAAATCCTCCGTTTTGACGTTTACTTCAGCCAAACATTCACTCACACAATCAAATTTTATAATATTATTAGGATGAACATTCAAGAAAGTTATCTTTTTTTTAAAATGACAACAAACGTTTACTCTTTTAAAACTAAAAGACATGCGGAAATAAAATCCAGTTGCCAAACCACGATTTACAATGTGACTTGATTGTAACAATATACTTCAAGCTCTGGAGCCTTAATTTCAATGCTGGCATAGGGGAAATTATGTTACTTTCACGAAATAATATTAAACTAGATGAAACTCGTCAAAACTTACTATAAAAACTCACTCAATAATTACTATAACAATATCAGTAAAATAAGCTTCTTTATTACATAAGAAGGGGGTGCGTATGAAACAGTCTTTCAAATAGTTTCAAAAAGTTTTTTCACATACATACAGTACTATTTCCGATGCAAACTCCAAACAAACAATCCGTAAACAACTGTGTAATGTAAATCCGTTTGACATTACCGCCATATTCCCCACGGCAAGAAAGAAAATTTCATGTACCTATGAAGAAATTAACTTCAAAATCCACAGTTTTCTAAACAACATATTTATCAAACTACAGCCATTTCAAGAAAGCCCGATATATTTATTTCGATCTCCCCTTTTGCCTAACTTCTGATATCGCAATGGTTAACATAAGAGACTCATAACGGTTAGGTCCCAGGTTAAAATCCAACGTCGGCGACATATTCTTGAAATTAATAATATAATAAGTACTTTGGTGAGAGTTCCTAGATGGCAGCACCGAACAAAACTTTTTTTTTTTAAATCTTCGCTTTCCGTCTTCAATTGACGTATATTTTACCTCCTGTAACGGAGGAAAAAGAAACGGAGATTCCTCAAATAATGGAAATATACCGGCAGCACTGCTGCCCTAAAATTTCCGTGATTTGAAGAAAGTATTTCTGAGAGTGCAGTAAATAACTAACATGAGGCAGATTTCGAAAATTAGACTGATGGAATTTTTTTTTTAAACATACTGTTTTTCCAACTTTAAATCAAAGTATTAAAGTATTAAAATGAAGTATACTATATCCTAATAAGATGAACCTGCGCGCAGTTAAATCAGAACTTGATAAATATACGATCATCAATGTTACATAAAGTCTGAATTAATGTTGCAAAGTACTCCATTGTTTCCAGATTTATTCTCCAAGAAACCGGCCTTTTTTCCCCAAATCCTCATTTATTCTGACGAAACAGGTTTATTTTCAGGTTTTATTTTCCAGTGTTTGCTACAATAGTCTGGATATCACCAATCACTGAAAGTGAGGTTCTAAGAAATTTTCTCAGGAAGATTTGTTGTCTTATTACAAGTTAGCATTGTAACTTCCCACTATTTCCCATTAAAATACAAACCATTAATCATTTATGCTTATTAGTCATTAAGAAAAACTGTAAAAAGTGAAAGTTTTTCTTTAGTTGAACATAGAATAAAATAATTTTTTTTAACCTGTTCAAATCCTTTAAAAGTATGCACGCGTGTTTTTTATTTAATTGTGAATGAAAATTTTATGCTTTTACAAATTTTTGTGGGTGGACGTACAACACTGTTTTAATTTTCATATATATAAATTACTTTAATTTATCTTAACCATATTTGTTATTAACTGTATCAATAATATTAATACAAATAAAAGTGTGTAGGTTTTATATAAAAATACAGTAATAATCTATATCAACAATTGGAATAAATTTAAATTTTTGAAATGAAAAAAATAAGGTTATATTTCTTAATAATTGCTTCTACATTCTATTCTTAAAATAACCTAAACATAGATGTAATTGTTTATAGATGCCAGACATAAAAGAAAGGAGCCTCCAACCATCGTGCAGTCAAAGGCGCATTTGAATATTTTAAACATTTTTGTTGGCGCATCTCAAACGTAGATTTATTTTGAAGTGTTACTTTGGTAGACATTACTACACATGTACTATTTTAATGTGGTTGGATATTGATGCAATTAGATTATGCGTATATCTTAATTAGTTTGTATAAACTCTTTCAAGGACGGTGATTCATTTTTGGACCACCTAATTTAATTCCTTAATTCCACATTGGCACCAGAATTTTGGAATGAAAAATTTCCTTTTTTTAAGTACTTGAAAAAAACTTTTACTTATTTTCAAATAAATTTGTTTGTAAAATCTGGTGCCAGTCAATCATTTCAGCATTTTACGAATAGAAGTACTTTGCCCCTGGAAGGGTTAAGTTGAATCAACTAATTCTCGTTGAATTAGGGCCCATAGAACTCGAAAAAATACCCCTCCCTGGTAATTAATGTTCAGAAATAGTGGTAACCATCCGAAGTTTATCTAGTACCTCGGCGACCTGAGAAAAGGTTTCGTTTGAAGCGGACCAAAAAAAACGTTCTTATATTGGAGTTAGGGGGTTGAGGGAAAGGACGGAGTTAACGCGATATTTAAAATACAACCGGACATTCAACTCCCCTCCCCACAAAATGAAACCAACGACGTTAAAAAATTAGGAATTATCAATATCATTAACTTTTGAAATAAAAACAAAATCAGAAACAGAAATCAAATACATAAATGACTTCACGTAAATGAAAAAACTCTAGAAATCGCATAAAACAAATCGCGAAAAATTCACAAGTCTCTGTTCGAATTGCAATCAGATGACGACTTTTTCATCTACCAATCGCAATTTCCCAGTTTACACCCAGCTGTAACTACAATCCTATCAGCTACCAATCACAATTGCCAGCCAAATGTGTTTGACTTCTGGTGATCGAAGGGCAAAAAACACTGCAAAACATGAAAGAAATCATAAAAATGGAAACTAAAAAAAGATCTAATCAAAAAATTCAAATCATTTAATAACCTGTCTTTCTCTTTTAAAATCATGATTTTTCATCTGTAAAGAATATCAAGCTCTCCAAGCTAAAAAGAGGGGAAAAAGTGACGATTCTGAACGTAACTGAGGTCAAAATGGAAGCCACCTCCAAACCAATCAATCATTCTGGAAAAAATTTCATTGTGTCAGAGGGAAAAAAATCGCCAAAATTTAAAATATTGTTATATGAATTCCGAATATACTTTATTGAAAAGAAGATACAATTTTCTATATTAGGCTAAAAGATTGGAACCGGATTCCTATTACTAATGCCAAAAAAGTGCAGCAAAACGTGAAAAAACATTTAAAAATGCTAAAAATCGCATAAAAATGTAAATAAAAAAAAATCTATTCAAAAATTCCAAAATCGGGCTTCGCGGTGCAAAACTACTTTCTTAGAGGTACCTTCCACTAAATTTTGTAGCTCTGCGTACAGCGGTCTCTTCATAACATAGCGCGTAAACAAACAAACACACAAACTTCTTTCTTTATTATAGTTAGGCATGAATAGTATACGAATATTTTTATCAATTATTTCAAATTTTAAGTGAAAACCATGATTTATACCCACCGCCCTAGAACGGGCATTTACACTAGTGTAAAATATAGTGCAAAAAATAAAGCTATTTTCTATTAGTATGTAAATTAATCATTTGCTTTAACAAAAAAAAAAGAAAAAAAAATCACAGTAAAGTTTAGAGTAACGAAGAGGCCGAAGAGGAGAAGCACGAGCGGAATCGGAGATCCCTTTCATTTCGTTATCAACCAGAATCATTATACAAAATTATTATATCATTGAGTACATATAAAAGTGCTTCTAATAATTTTTAACAATTATATTACGTAACATAGTTGAAAAGTGTTTAGGAATTCGATATGTCAGTCTGCGGTCTGTCCATGCTGTAACTCATGTAAATATACTCGGATTGAAATACAAACGATAAATGTTATTGAGGTTTTCTATGGATTGTTTGGAATTGAAAATGAAGTGTGTAGCACTTCTGGTTCATTTACAGGGACACTGAAAATAAATATGTTGCATTGCGGTCTATGGGAAAAATCGTTTGAGATGTACTTTGACAATGTTACAATATTTCAAACATATACAAATTGATATATATCACTGGTGTGCGCTACAAGAAGCTTAATATAGGATACGGTGTACGTAGCATTCATTGGTCATTTACAGGGACACAAAAAATAATTCGGTAAAATTACAGTCTATCAATAATAATTGCTGGAAGTGAAGTGCACTTTCAGTTGCGGTACGCGTTTTTAAATTTAACTCATTTTTAGCATATTACTCGGTGTATAAAAATTCTATATAGACCATATAGAATTTCTATCCAGAAGATCGCTAGTACATTTCTGTTTATTGGCGAAATTTGCGGTAGGGGAGTTTTCAACTGTGCTATGCGTTCCTAACTGTAGTAAATTTTATAATACTATGTAGTATATATACAAATCTATAGATAATATACAGTGCTGCACAAAAGAATTCGTTAACTTTTCGGACTATTGGCGGTAATTGCTGGCATTGTGTTTTCAAATGTGTTAGATGTTAATTACAGTTTTCAACGAAATTGCATTTGAATGTACATTTTTGGTTCAATGTAATAATGGTAACAATGCAATGTTTAAAAAAATAAAGCGATAAAACAATACTTAATACTCAGATCGTTGTCGCCGTCGAAATTATATCAACTTTACTCACGGACATTATTTTTGCTATATAATATAGAGTTAAAATTAAAATTATAAAGAGTACTTTACTTAAGCACAAAACATTCATTATTAAGTTAAAAATATAGCAATTGATAATTCTTATATTACAAATTTAGGTATATATTAGATTAATCAACAAATTCGATAACTTCAGATTTACAATATCTATATCTCTTGAGACTGAATGCTGAAGTAAAAGCTAACGATTTTTAAAATAAAAGAACATGTATCTCGCATTAAGCATATCTGCATTAATTATGCATTGTTATTTTTAGAATCTCCTCGCAGGCAAGCATAAATATAAGGAGAATTTAATGATCAATTCTGCTTACTCAGAAGCTTTGTCTCTTTGGGCAACATTTCATTATTCTGTCTAAATATAATTTAATGTATTATTACTCATTTCAAATATAGTTTTTTGGATTTATTTATATTTAAATCTTTCCCTTTTATATATGTTTTGAAAATATGCGATAATTTTGACTGAAGGTTCAAAAGGAAAAAAAAAATAATATCAAAAGGAATATTTTATTTGACGGAATATAATCGATTTTTAGGATTTTTTAAAATAAATTTAATTGTTATTTATATTGATGTATTTTAGAATATTTTTTAAATAAATAACAAATACTCAGTATTTGTCCCTTAATATAATCACCTCTTGACCGCGATTTTTTTATCCGATTAATAACAAAATACTATTTGGAAAAACACTTAATGGTAACATTTTGTATTTAATAAGCAATTTATAAATTATAATTGATGAAATGATGGCTTATGAAAAAGGTAGAAAATATTTTTTGGAATAAATGCAGTAATTTTTGTTTACTTGCAAAGTCCCTCAAAAGATCAACAATTGTATTATTTTTCTAACCGCAACTCTAGATCACAAGAGTTGCAGTGGATGACAAAAACGCTACATTGAGTTGGGTATAAATATTTCTTAAATTCCTGAAAAGGGAAAAAGTGCAATTATTGAGCAAAATATGTATATCTTTAGGCATTCCTATGCATAATGAAAAGTTTACCCTTACAAATTCCTAGAATTTTATTGCTACCATTGTAACCTACACTGTAAAAAATGACCAATGTTTCTTATTTTATGAAAATATGCTATAACCACGAACGAAAATATAATATAATCTTCTGAGTTATCCGAAATTTCAAATAGGATGTTTCATTGTCTTTTGAATCCCCAGAAACGAATACATTTTCAAAACTAAAAGAATAATTTATAAAAACAAATTATTTTTAGCTGCCCGAATTTTTCAGAAAAGTTTCCGAAGGGTTTTTATAGTGTATTAATTAGTGTCCTCAGGCTGGAATACCTGTTTTTCGAATGTTATCCATTCTCAAGTACACGTTTTCAGCCGCATAAGTTAATTTATACATGAAAGAGTAAAGAAATAATCTTAATTTTAATGTTATTGTTAACGCTGTTAATTTTGCATGTTTATTTCTTAAACATTTTTTTAGCATGAAAATGTTTACTTCAGAATTGATACCATTCAAAAAACAGGTATTCCAGGCTGAGGACACTAATTAATACACTATAAAATCCCTTCGGAAACTACTAATCAAGTAAAATATTTCACTCCCGATAATTAAAAACGTAAATAATTAACTAACTCTTTATCACATTTCATAGAAGAAAATACGCTTTTTCTTTGTTATAGGGGCCTTGACATAAATCAGTTTAAAAAAGGTAAAAGTTTGTGCCAAATAACCGCGAAAAAGAAACTGCAACCAATGGGAAAAGGACGGCCAAATAAAATCGTGTAAATCGACGAATTGGGTAAAAAGAAATGTCAATTTTACCTGATAAATCATTTTACTTTTAACGACTTTGAGAAACGTTTTAACAGCCATCATTTAAAAATAATTCATTGGAAAAAGTATATGCTTTTTCTTTAAATTCAATTCTTGTGAATAGGGATGAATAGTTCTACACCTAAATGCAAGGAGCTTCAATTGCAAAGCTTTTTGCAGCCCAAAATTACATGCAAACGTAACACTTAAATTGCAAAGCTTTTTGCAACCCAAAATTATATGTAAACATTACTTTTGCATGTAATTTTCATTGCAAATTAACATTTATTACGGTTCAAATTAAAATTAATTTCGGTGCAAATTACATGTAAATGTTACATTTGCATGTAATTTTGGGTTGCAAAAAGCTTTGCAATTGCAAGTGTTACGTTTGCATGTAACAGCAAATTTGTGTCCTCGGTTTAATCTATAGCTGAAACAAATCTTGATTACTTGACAATATGCTGAGAGGAGATTTTTGCTCGGCAGAATAAATTGATTCATAAAGTTTGAATATGTGGAAATTTGTTTTTATTTTTCAGAAATTTTACTGTAATCAAGATTTTTTTTTCACCAAATTGAAAATAATTTTTTTTTTTTTTGAGAAAATGGCATAAAAATATATTAATCCGTTTTATTTCTACTTTTTTATCCACAAAAATGGAGTAATTTAAGTACCATTTTTAGAGAAATTTCGTTAAAATTTACAAAAAAAATATTAATATCTCGGAATCTAATAAAAAACTTTTAAATTCTCAGAGTTTATATGACATCCTTGAATCAATGATAACCGGTGTTAAGTAAATCGCGTTGCATTAAGAGGAGTAGTTGCGAAATACACACAGTCAGATTTTAACTTAATAGACTTGTGTTCAATTTTCTTTTCCTAATAATCTTACTGATGGTTGTATTATTAATCACAGAGTTCAGAGAATAAATAGAGATGAAATGTTCATGTTTGGCATGTTGCTGAATATGCAACCCTACAGTCGGCCCAAACAACTGGCGGCTTGCTTTGAAAACCTCTCCCCGTCCAATGAATCCAGTCATTGTTCCACGTGCAGCCTCTCTCCATCCAATGAAGTCAGCCCTTGGGCCTAATGATTTGAGCGATAGCCGGCTTCATATTGCAAGCCGATTTTACGGCTCATTACCTCTCTATTCTTTCACTGTACTCAGTGATTATTAATGTATGGAATTGATACACGCTCCATTTGAAACATATTTAAAAAATCCCGTTTTATTATGACGTCACTTTGATCCCAGAGAAATCTCTTTTCAATGATATAATTCTTGTTAATTTTCTTTTCCTGGCAATCATAACGTGGATTTTGGCAGAAAACTCACATCTGTTTGTAACTCATATTCAAGCTTATTATTAATCAGTATCAAAAAATATTTCAGTTATTCATCTTAAATATGACGTCCATTATGTATATACTTTTATTATACAGGGTGTTTTTTTTTAAACTGACGCTATTCAGAGCCGCCGGTAGCTCGTTCTAATAACTGGATTGACACAAAATTTTGTGAATGGACTAAGAAAACCATGGGAAAAAAGATTTCAACAAAAAAAAATTAGTTCCAATCACCACCGATAGGGGAAAATGTGTCGCTGTGGTAATTTATGCAACTGAGAATTAACATAAAATACGGGCAATAAATGAAAATGCAAATTTTTACTTACGCAAGCGATAGTAGCGCAAATAGTTTAAGTTATAAATGCATGCGAAAAACACCGAGAACCAATTTCAGCTCAGGTTGAAAATGAATCTTAAGTTACCACAGCGCGCGTTACTTGTGAAGTTCCATTATTGTAACCAGTGCAATGCACCAGCCGCTCTTCGTTTACTTAGAACATGCCATAAACTGCGCAAAGGACCTTTATCCGTTAATGTATTGAAAGCAATGATTCTGAAATTCGAAGAAACAGGCTCGCTAGCAGTTCGGTCAGGTAGAGGACGTAAACCGGTGGCAGAAAAAGTGATAATGGATGTTTCAACTGCGATCAACGAAAGGGAAAGTGTAAATGATGAATAAAACATGGTATTTTATCCAAATTATTAATTTTGTCTGTTTATGATGGTTTTTTTTTAATGTACAGCGCCGCATTTCCCCCTATCGGCGGTGATTGGAACTAATTTTTTTTGTTGGAATCTTTTTTCCCATGGTTTTCTTAGTCCATTCACAAAATTTTGTGTCATTCCAGTTATTAGAACGAGCTACAAGCGGCTCTGAACAACGTCAGTTTAAAAAAAAAAAACCTGTACACAGATAGTTATGCTCTTTGTAATATTACGAATATTTGAAAATATACATGTTTTATTTATGACGTCATATTTGTTCAAGCCAAAGAGGATCCTTTTCATAGTTCCATGGTTCAAGCGAAATATTTTTTTAATAATATAATTATTGTTAATTCTTCTTTCTAATTATAACGCAGTTTTTGACAGAAAAAGATCTTTTTAATGTAACCGATATTCATACTTCATGTATAATAACAAATACTCCATATTGTTATTTCAAATATCACAGAAATTCATCTTCTTTTGATTATTTTCATTTTTCACGTGAAAATCGCTCAATTGAAACTTAATTGTTGAGGAAAAATTATTTTTTCGCATTTTTATTTATTGGCAACGATCAAAGCCCTTGCAACAATAAAGTAAAATGGTTAAATTTTATCTAAAAATGTCCATTGATTCTCTATGAAAATAATCAAATTTTGAATTATTAAGAAAAGTATTTGAATAAAATAAACAAAAACCAGTCTATGTTCATTTCCGGGTTATAATCCACCTATATGCAAAGATACAGGGCTATTAATTTCTCCATTTTGACGCTGGCTTCAGCCTAACATTTGCACACAATCGGATTTATAATATTACTAGCTGTTACCCGTGACTTCGTTCACGCAACATTAAAAAAGAATAAATGCATTAATTTAGCAAAACATTTCACTTGATAATTAACAACATATATAATTAACCAAAGCTTTATCACATTTTATAGGAAATATACGGTATTTCTTTGCTATAGGGGCCTTGACATAACCCAGTCTTAAAAAAGTGAAATTTCATGCCAAATAATATATACAATCGCGAAAATGAAACTGCAACTAATAAAAAAAGGAGACCCAGTAGAATCGTGAAAATCGAGGAATTCCTTATCGTAAAACGAAAAACAACACTGGCAGAATTCTTCTATACAACAGTGCATTTTAGGTGGCATTTGGTGTACAATTTGTATATGTGTGCATTGCTAAATGGGCATTATTATATTGTCTATTTGCATAGACATATGTTATATATTTCTTACTACATTATCTTGTTTATGTATATATTAAATTAAGTGTTTCACGCTAAGTGGTGTAAATAGTAAACAAACTGCTTGTGGATTTTATACATTGATAGATATTTCACAAAGATATAACAATCTGATGCGATTCTAAAATGTAAATAAAGGTTGCTAGAAAGTACTTTAAATTCTGCCCAATTTAACCTCGATATTTTCACTGTCGCGTCAAGAACACTATTAGCAAATAAATACCGACGACACAAATCTGATTATCTAAATTTACATATTTTTGTTAGTATATATAGGATTATTTTAATTTATTTCATGCGCTTGAAATTTTTTACGCTTTCTCTAGGGTTAGGTGTCGAATAAATGTACTTTCTTGTTATTTTATTTTGCCATTTCAATTTATTCTATTTTCCATTCATTCCATTTATGGATATTGATTTAATTTACATATTCGTGTTAAAGAATATTCTTTAAAGTTAATATCAGGATTAGGATAGGATACGATTAGGGTTAGGATTAAGAATAAAAATTGAACGACAATGGCATGATCGATTCAGGTTTAAAGTATGAACCATCATGAAGCAATAAGAAAATTAGAAAATTATCGGCTAATAGTTTTTAATATGCTTTACAGTCATAGTTGGCATCAAAGGTGAGCGGGGAAATTATCATCTAAAATACCATTAGGTGTTTACCACGCAAAAAACAAATCTGGTTACAACAATGTATTTAATTTTGCGCCAAATTTCACTTGATAAAAAAAAAAAAAAAAAAAAAAAAAAAAAAAAAAAAAAAAAAAAAAAATGACTATGGACTTAATTACAGACCCCTAACCTTGTTATTCTCGGAAATTTTCTACCTATATGTAAAAAAAAATTCTACTATATAGAACGCGCTTTCACGTTTATAATGTTATGAATTGGCACGATCGGCTTGTTCAAGTTTACACAATTCGGCTGGAAGAAAAGATTCATTACTTTTTGATTTCTTCTTTGCTTTTGCATTACGCGAATTTGTTGGTAAAATCGATTTTCTTTTCGATAACATTGTTGTTTTTTAAGTTTAAAAAATATTGTAATTTTACTTAAACATTGCTTTAAAATCTATGCAATTTTTCTTATCCTACAAGACTTTACAAAAATCTATTATGAAACAACTTTAAAAAAAGCTATATTTAAAAACGACAACAAAGTTTTTCCTATTTTAAAATTAAAAGAAATCTAAAATTAAATTCCGGTTCGAAACGACGATTTACAAATGTGTTTCGATTGTGGGAAAATGATCGAGGAAAAATGCTGTTACTTCGACACAATCATATTAAATCTTTAGCTTTTATGAGAAAAGCAACTTTCTTTTAAAAATTATAGTTACTTTTATTAAGATTTTCTGATTTTCGATACGAATAATTTTGCGATGCATATCATTGACATTTGCCATCCAATATATATATTTTTTTAACTTTTTAAAATTTAAATTAAAAATATGGTATCTTTATGTTAGCTGTGTGCAGAAAATAAATCGCCAACCTATCCCATCATTCGTATTGAATTCATTAAAAATATAAATCTTTCACTCATTTCATTTAAAACACAGAACTTTAATTTACAACACATACATTTAAAATACATATATTACGTACATTTAAAATAATTCTTTTCATGTCAAAAAGAAAAAAAAGAGAAATTAATCACAAATAATTTGATAACCCAAGATCATTTTATTTCAACATCAAAACAAATCTGTTTTATTTTTCTATATATGACATCATATTCGCTTGTTTTCCATACTTACTCATATTTATGCACTTTGTATTATTATCAAAGATTTGAAAACGGACGTTTTGTTTTTAATATGACATCATTTCGTATTCTGTTTAATTCTTAAATAATTCATTTCCTTTTCATTTTTCACGTGGAAATTTTTCACTTGAAAATAAATTGTTGATTAAAAATTATTACTCAGGGGTTTTATTTTATATTGGCAACAATAAAGTATTAGCAACGGTAAAATAAATTTTACCATTTTAAAAAAAGCTGCAAAACCGGGCCCTTTGGGCCAAACCAACCAAACCAACCAACCATTTTAAAATATACGGAAAAATGTCCATTTATTCTCTATGAAAATAATGAAATTTTGAATTATTAAGAAAAATATTGAAATAAAATAAACAAAAACCATTCTATGTTCATTTGAGGGTTATAATCAACTTATATGCAAAGATACAGGATAATTAAATGCTTCATTTTGACGCTGGCTTCAGCCTAACATTTGCACACAATCAGATTTATAATATTATTAGGATTAGGATTAGGATTTTCGTTCGTGGTTATAGCATATTTTCATAAAATAAGAAAAACTGGTAATTTTTTACAGTGTAGTTGCTTACCGAACAGCGCCATACAAAACTTCAATAACATATATCAATTGCATGACAATACGAGTATATTTACGCGAGTTAGAGCACGGACAGTGAAACAGACGGCAGACAAACAGACAAACCGCATTCATATATACTTTTCAACTATGCTGTAAAGTGTTAAAAATAGAGTGTGAAAGTGAATAAATCAAAATTACTTGATGTTTCTGTTTATTACGATTAAAAAATATGGGAAGTTACATACATGTGTGAGGTATTGCACTGTAATAATTTAAGTAACAATTATATTTTAAAAAGTAACAACAAGTAAATGTTATTGTATCTGTAATATTAAATAATTGATATCGGTGTATAGTTAGTTATTTTAATGGAATGCAAGCTGAATCGGCGTCATCTGACAAGCATTTTCTATTTAAATTTTCCATAGCATTAATTTCCAAAAATAATGACTAGCAGGTATAGGCAGAAGGGAAATTGTCAACTGGCAAATTGAATACCAAGGTCACTATAATTTTATCATTGCATTTTGCTTATATTGCCCAATGATTCTTTCTTCGATATACTCGTAATCTAGTGTTAATTTGATAAATTATTCACTGCATATTGAAATAGATTTGAATTCAATAAGTTGCATCCAGAAAAAGTTTTTTAAAAAATTGAAAAGCTTAACATGTTTAAATTTACGGATTTTGTTTAATTTCATTCTATTTTGTTTTAGAACGTCAATCAACGCCATGCCAAAAATATTTTCTTGCGTGCCATATACGGCACTTGTGCTATTGATTGCTCTCCCTGTTAAATACTATTCTATTCTGTCGTAAAAACGATTCTTATTTAATTGATACTAAAAGTATAATTTAAAAGATATATTTACATACATTAAGAAACAATAATAATTACACCATAAGCCATAAATAGTTTGCATTGTTGCGTCGTTGATAGTTTATTTAAAAAAATGTGAATTGTACAGCACCTTTGTAAAGGGACTTTTGAAAAAAAAATGGATATTCTTAAAAACAACGTGATAATGTAAAGACAACACAAATACATATTTTTATAGTGCACAAGACCTACAGTTAAAGTAATGCAACAGATTATGCTAAATTTTATTTCGTGTTTATTCCTTTTTATTCTCCTGGTGTGGTCTTCTTTGCATCACCTAATAGCTTAGAATTTATTTATTTCGCCTTATAACCGCACATTAAAATATTAGCGTGTGGTAAATTTATTAGTAAATAGAAAAAAAAATAATGTAAATTTATAAAAAAATAATAATTTATTGTACTAGTCCATAAACATTACAACTATTGTGATCAGAATTATCATAATCTGTTGCATTACATTACTTATAGATATTGCAGATTAGCTGATTATTCTCATCTACGAAAGCTGAGTTAACTGGTTATGTCTCAAAGTTTCACAGAGTGACTTTGCATCGATTTTTTTAGGTTGTGCTAAGTTGCTACGGTTTTGCATCCAATTTCTGTCGATAAAATAAGGATGGATAATCAATTATTTATTATTTTATAGGCAGAAATTATAATCTACCATAAATAAAAAATAATTTATTTCTAATGTATGCATTTTCTAATATAAAAATTCCATGTTTGTTTGAAAAAAAAAATCTTGCAAAAATTAAGCAACACAGTTATGTTTAACAACAATATTTGAAATGAAAGGAACATCGGACACTCAAATACATGAGTTGAGAGGAATTACTACAAATAATATACAGAATCACAGTTCTTTGAAAACATTTATTAGAATTGATGTTAAATAACATTCAATTTCCTTTCATGGTTGATGAGAAATAACTCTTGTATGTGTAACATACAACCCAGATTAATATAGGCTATAATAATAATAATTAGACATATTTTGTTATTATTGTAATTGGTATATTATATAGTTTCTGATATAAATGTATACATGATTTTCTGGAGTTCGAAAGCTCCGAAATTTTATATAAATCGAAATATCATATCTCGGTTAGTTTTCGATGTAGAAGAATGTTTTTTAGTGCTTTATTTTTAGAATTGAAAGGAACATTGTCTAAATATATTATAGACGAAATTATTTCTAAATCTATTAGAATTTATTAAATAATACAACACGATGGAAACTTGTAAAAATTTACATTTCTTATTTTATTATGTATACGGTCCCTTGCACAAAACAAAATGCTGTATCTGAACGTTATAATTGATTTGTATACAGAGTGTCTGAAAAGTTTGGAAACGGTCTAATAACTCGAGAAATATACATCGGATTGTAAAACAGAAATTATTTGTTAAATATTTTTAAAAAAATTATTTAGGGGTGTCAAAGTTGCCCCCCCCCAACTCTGCCTCCTGTGGGGAAAGGGGGGCGACTTTGAAATCTTAAATGATAACCCATTTTTTTATTGCAGATTCGGATTCTACGGGAAAAAATAAGTAATTTTGTATTTAATAGTTTCTTCCGAAAATCGTAGATGGCGCTGTGTTCGAGTAAAATGCAGTGAGAATCGCTTCCATTGAAAAGTATGGAAACGGTCGAATAACTCGATAAATATACATTGGATTAAAAAAATGAAAAAAATGCATGTTCAATATTTCTGAAAAATTTATTTAGAAGTATCAAAGTTGAACCCCCAATAGTGCCCCTTGTTAGAAGGGGGGCAACTTTTAAATCTTAAATGATACCCCCCCACCTTTTTTTATTGCAAATTTAGATTCTATGTGAAAAAATACATAATTAGTATTTAACATTTTATTCGAAAAATCGTACATGGAGCTGCAATCGAGCAAAATGCAGTGAGAAGCGTTTCCATTGAAAAGTCTGGAAACGGTCGAATAACTCGAGAAATATACACCGGTTTTAAAAACGGAAAAAAAATTGTTCAGTATTTTAGAAAAATGGCAACTTTGATATCCCTAAATAGATTTTTCTAAAATACTAGTAAACCAGAGGGCCCGTGCGAGGATTTAATAACTAAAATCTAATATTTTTTAGGTACTTCTCTATTATCCCGTCGACCAATTTCATAACAAAAAACTATCGCCAAATTGTAAGATTAAACGCCAAAAATGCAGTCCCATTTACTTAATGTCAGAAGAATTATACGTGTTTGTTACGTCAAAAAGTGGTTTTTAATTCGACATTTGCGTGTATTTTTCATTGGTTTTATGTTTTACTGATTTATTAGTTATTTCATTTTTAACAACTGTGTCCTTAAATTCTTATATTTTATTTATTTATTTGTTTTGATATTCTAATGGTAACGTTCTCCTGTTTATTTGGCGATAGTTTTTTGTTATGAAAAGTGGTCGACGGGATAATAGAGAAGTACCATTTTTTATCAATATGTAATATTTATTAGATGCAGGTTTAAACTTCTAAATAAAAAGCAAGGATAAAAATATCTGCAAACAACATTTAGTTGTTAGTCAAGCCAAATATCATCTAATTTATCCCATCAAAGTTAGAGTAAAAACTGATCCGAAATTGCAAAAGGCACGCGCGAGAAAAATTAATAATCGTATCTTAACTGCATTAGAGAATGACGTTTCGGGAAAAACATGAGACATAGAAATATAAACCTAAACATTTCAATTTCAATTTCGCTTTTTAATCATAAATATAAAATAAACCCGTGTTGTGTTTTTTATAATAATTGCTGAGCATCATATAATGTTGTATTTTATTTTTGTGGCAACAATATTTTGAGGAAAGCCATTCATTTCTTTTGTGAAAACAATGCCGATTTAATTTTTAATTTTCAGCAAATTTTAATCGAAAACATTTTTTAACGAAATGGTAAGCGTGCTATGTCAGAAGCCTATTCAAAATCATTTCATATGCTATCTCATTCGTCGTTCTGCGTTTCGTATTTTCTGAGAAAAAGGGATGTTGACAGGAGAAATAATATATATGATAACTTCGTCAAAAATGACCGATTGTTGATCTGTGTTTCATTTTCAAAAGACTTAATACAAACAAACAGCATGAATATTTTATTATTGAAAAGTTTGTATTGTAGAAAAGTACATTTTAAAAATGACAAATTATTTCTACAACTAAAAACGATGAGGATATATATATATATATATATATCAGTATATACATCAGTATATATGTATATATATATATATATACATATATATCAGTATATACATCAGTATATATGTATATATATATATATATATACATAAGTTTTAAATTTCTGAAATAGTTCAACGATTGGACAAACCATTCAAATTAAATATTAACAAATAATCCATGTGCGAAAGGTTTTGTAAAAAAGTGTTTTCAATCACTTTCTAAACAGCTTGACTCACCACATAACTTGTTTGATTACATAAGCAAAATTAAATGCAAATTACGCTGTACTATGTATTCCTTATATTTTAATTACGTTTGATAAGAAAGAACGATTTTAATTTATGATGGAAGCAAAAGATCAAAATCCGCCGGTATATGGCGCCAATATACTGAGTGGATCACCTCAAATCCTCCCTGCGAAAGAAATCAACGCTATTTCTGAAATAAAAGTACTTACAGAAAAAAATGTTTACAGAAAAGTTGATATACGTGTTTTATATAAAATAGTTTTTGAAGGTTTTAAACAAAATTAAAATATTTAAAAGCTTTAATATGCTTTTACAAAAATTTTAACAGCAGAATCGGATGTAGCAAAGATTTTTATTAAGCCTAACATGGCGTTTAATTATGGTCAATTCGCAGACCAGAGTGGTCGCTCCCGGAATCGTTACAGACACTTTCTTGCCTTCGGATTTTTGTATAATTAGATTGAACACGTATTTTTCCGTTTTTCAATCCGATGTACATTTCTCAAGTTATTCGACCGTTTCCAGAATTTTCAATGGAAATGATTCTAACTGCATTTTACTCGATTACAGAACCATCTACACAGAAAAAACGATTTGGTTAAAAGAACAAAATTATAGTTGTACCAACCAAATTTTTTTTTCAGTATAGCCCCGACAAAATGTTTGGTTGGTGGGACCAAAGTATGATTTAGTTGTCGTAACAAAATAAATTTTGTTGAAAGAACCAAATGAATTTGGTTCTTTCAACCAAATGATTTTGGTTAATACTTATCATAACCAAAAAAGTTTGGTTAAATGGACTAAATCCATTTGGTTACTGCAACCAAACTTTTTTGGTTGATACTTATCGTAACCAAATAAATTTTGTTGCAGTAACTAAATTCATTTTGTTCTTGGAACCAAATTAATTTGGTTAATAGTTGATGCAACAAAATGAATTTGGTTGCAAGAACCAAATCCATTTGGTTGTATCAACAGAATTTATTTGGTTACAATAAGTATCAACCAAATAAATTTGGTTCATAGAACCAAACTGATTTAGTCACTGCAACCAACCTTTTTTGGTTATGATAAGTATTAACCATATAGATTTGGTTGATAGAACCAAATAGATTTATTTATTGCAATCAAATTAATTTGGTTAATGGTATTATAACCAATTGTTTTTGGTTACATAAACCAAATTGATTTGGTTCTTGTAACCATAATAGATTTGAAACAGCCAAAGGGATTTGATTGTATCAGTAACCAAATTAATGTTTATTGCAACCAAATCTAGTTGGTTAATAGTTATTGCAACTAAATAAATCTGTGTCTTGCAATTGCAACCAGCTCTATTAACTAACAATAAAAAAATAATTTACCTAATCTTATTGACTATTTTGTGAATTTAAATATCAGAAAAACTGGATTTTCACAGAATTGGTTGGCTTACTATTTTTCATTGGATTGACCAAATGACTTAGTTTTAACTTTTGCATTATTTTCTGCATTTAAAGCAGCAATAACATTTTAAAGAAATTAAATGTTAGCCAATCTTTCTTTTTTCTTCGTTATATCCAAAATTTGGTAGATCCACAAACCTTTATTTGATGGCTAAAAATAGATTACTTTTTAGAGTATATTGTAATATAAAAACTAGGACAGAGAAGTACAAATTTTTCTTTTTATTTAAATGAATTTCCTCTACTTTAACTTTAACTCTAAAAATATGAAACAATCTTAAAAATAACAAAATTTGTCTGGAACACTATGCTATTAGTAAAAAGGAAAGAAAAAAAACTCATCATTTATTCTTTTGAATATTTACAAATGCAAACATAAAATTTAATTACATGTTTCAAAATTATTTTTAAAAGAAATGTTATCAAAATTCGTGTGACTTAAAGGTTTGTTTTAAAATGCAATTAAAATTATTTTTAGTTTGTAGTCTTACACTTTTAATTTCCCAATACACTGAAGGGGCGATTGTGGGTTTATGAAAAAATACCTGAAATTTTAGCGAGGAAACATTTCTGTATGGAGAGAGGGGGGAGGGAATATATAATTTAATACTGAGAGGTCATATTAAGAGAAATATGAATTTTAATTCTATTTAGCAATCATATGAAATAGATATTTATTTTAGTGTTATTTCGTGTATTTAACTATCAGAAAAACTATTTTCAGTGCTTAAAAAAAAAAAAAATCTGAATTCAAGTATATAACCTGAACACAATCACTCCTGACACTGTTGAATTTCACACTTTAAGTGTGAGCCATTGAAATGAATATTTCAATAAATTGATCTATCTTTTACGCTAAACTGTCCAAAATTTTATATAAAACTGATATTGAAAAAGATAATTTATTATGATCTTTTTTTTTTTTTTGGTTAATGATAAGAGGAAACTGAAAATTTAAATAAGTTACATTGACATAAGTTTCAATTTTCAGATAAAATTGTTTTCTGTAAAAAAAAAATTTAACAGATAAAAAAATGTAATGAACAATTGTTCAACAATATGTACCAGTATAATTTCAAATACAACTCAGTTGTTCAAAATACAGTAGAGCATACATAATTTTTCAGATTCAATTCAGTAGCTAAAATTAATGACAAGCAAGATGAGCATTTGAACCCCATGCTTTGAATGTTGTTTATTCATTTAAAGTATTCAAATTATGGCATTTAATCATCATTTATTTATTTTATTTCAAATTGCAATTACTGCATTGAATTTATTTTGAAATCATTTTTTTTTTTTTTTTTTTTGAAAAAATTAACAGATTATTGAGGTTTAACATAAGTTTTGCATTCATCCCTTACTAATTTGTCCAATTTTAGCAATGTCTACATTAGCAGTGTTGGAAATCTGAAAAAGAATCCAAAAGATACAGACATTTGATGAAATTATAACTTTAAAATCCCCATCTGTGAAGCATCTCTCTTCATCTTTCAACTGTACGAAAAATTCATGGTTACTCACTACCATAAATTGGAAGTGGTTGCTGACTCAATGTGTTAATGAGAGATTCTGTATAGAGTTTGGATAGTGCGCCCCCCTCCCCCCCCCCACTTTAAAAAAAGAAAGAAAATGAATATTAAAGCAAAAACATGCACCAGTTCAAGAATTTGTTTTCGGCTAATATTCCATATTGAAATTATATTTTAAAATACACTTGATTTCCCATATCATATATTAAAATACTGTTTCTGCTAGGCTTACTTTAACAGAGGTGCTGCCACAGACAATTGTTATTTTTTTAAAATTTTAACTCAGTATTTCTAAACAATAAACTACAACGAAGAATCCTTTTTCAAATATAGTAATAGGGGGAGAAAAAAAGTCGCCAATGGCAGTGCTGCATTAACTGAAAAAAAAAATTCTCACAGACATAATGAAATAGTAACACAATTTAGTTGGTTTGCGGTATATGCCGCTCCATTTATTGAAAGTGCAAATTATAAAATTATAAGAAATATATATATCGGATTAATATTTATCAAGTACACAGTTTCAGATGGGTACCGCACACCATCTGCCCTATTTAAGAAATAGCTTCCTTCTTGCACAAATGAGGATCATAAAAAAAAAAAAAAAAAAAAAATGCAGGGTTCTCAAGCTTGATAGACTTTAGGCTGTATCAGGTTCCAGAGTTGGGTAAAATGGAACTGCTCCAAGCATCTGGTTAATTTCTTGACCTGTTTTAACAAAGAAAGGGTAAAATTTTTAAGATAGAAAATTATCAGCTATAACATAATTTTACATAAATATTGAGAAATATAATG
Organism: Maratus michaelseni; assembly: GCA_963931845.1. NCBI lineage: Eukaryota > Metazoa > Arthropoda > Arachnida > Araneae > Salticidae > Maratus > Maratus michaelseni. The sequence goes on from OZ007592.1 coordinate 347,425,132, forward strand.
AACAAAATAATTAAATTTCACACAGCGAAAACAGTCAAAATTATATATATACCAAAAGGTGACAGTGGATGATATTTTTTTTTTTTTTTTTTTTTTTTTTTTTTTTTACATTTATAAATGAACTGCTATGAAGCATTGCATAGTAAAAGCTGAAAAGCAACACTCCACTCCCCAAGCCACAAAAGAAAAAGTTCTACAGAAACTTCTTTCTCTGGTTACAAGAAAGGATTAAAAAGGAGAGGACAAAAATAATTTCAATAATTGTTAAGGATGAAATACATTTTACAGTGCTTATGAAGAGCTAACTTTTTCCCTGACAGCACAATTTCAAATCATTAATTTTTTAATCCAAAACCTTTTCTTGAATTTTCTTCAGAAATTATAAATTTCCCTGACTTTTTCTCAAGAATGGTAAATTTTACTGACTTTTCCAGTTCATAAAAATTTTCCTGACTTTACCAGGTTATCCAGGTGGTTAAACACCCTGCAAGAACTTTGTTAAGAAAGAAAAAGAAAACAAAACATTTAAATTGCCTTGTGAAAAAGATTTATATGTTCAACATGTAACCAATAAAGTGAAAAAACAAATGTAGAATTTACACAATGCTATAGATAATATAGTCGACTACATGGTAATTAATCTGAACTTGAATAATAGCGATATCAGTAATGGGCGATTTTGGAAAATCGAGTATTGATAAACATCAATATCTTATAAATCAGCATCAATCACAATAAGAGTCAATTAACAAATTTTAATATCGAATGTTCTAGAATGGATATTACACAGATAAGCTGAAAAACAGTAATTCCAAAACTTAGCATTCAATTGGCAGGAAATTTAATTGTGAATTGTGATAATGGGGATAGATTGATGCTTCTGGAGCAAATTTCATAGCATTTATTCCTTCGATTTTACTATTTTAGAGGCAGAGCTGCTGTCAAATTTCATAGGGGCCTTTTTCTTTCCAGGTCAAATTGTTATATTTTCAGTTTACAGTCTAGTTGTTTTGGTTACTAGTTTATTAAGTTGTGTTTTTCAAGTTTGTCCCCTGCACCCCAAACTATAAATTTCTGAATTATTGTCCAATGTGAACAGAAAATTTTTGACGTTCTTCCCAAGTTATTTGGTTAATTATTAAACATTGATTATTATTTCTGTAATTCTTGGTGACCGCTATTTAGGAACAATAATAAAAAAAATCAGCTTTTTTACAGTTCAAGCATTCCACCTTTAACCCCTTCGCGACGAGTGTCCTTTACAGAATTTTTAATCTTTTACCACCGGTATTTCAAAACAGAAATTTTCACCCAATCGAAATGCAGAAATGCTAGGATTACATAAGGCAAAGCTTACAAAATAATAATAATAATAACTGGTGGGAATAATCGAGGATTCTAAGCATCTTATGCCATGCGTCACGTATACGTGTCGCTCGTCCCCAAGGCGTTAAGCTGTATCTCTCAAGTTTGTCTCCTCTCCTCCTCACCAAATCATAACTTTATATACAAAATACACAAAAGATAAAATTGGTATTTAGTTGTGGGTTGGGTTCAGCTGAATTATTTCGGGGTTGAAATATGTTGGGTTGCAGCTAGAAAGTTATTTTGTCAAGTTTGGGTCGGTAGCAGGTTGACCTTAAATAGAACTTTCAGGTTTGAGTCGGTTAAATTTGACCTATACAAGACTATCTAGGGGGGGGGGGGGGGAAGAGAGAAGCAAACTTGAGATATACAACTTAACTAACAAGAACCCAGAGTAATGCGGCTTTAATATAGGTGCAGATTCCCAAAATTTGGAAGGAGTCACTGGCTCCTAAACCCAAAAAATCCAGTGGCCACAATTGTAAAACAAACGCATAAAAACAATAGTGTTTATATGGGGTAAAAAACTAAAAAAACTCAGGAATTCAAAGTGTTTTTAAAAGTAATTTATTCAAAGTAATTCATTTAATATAAACACATGTAGAAAAAATTTTGAATATTAATTAAATCATGTACAGTCAGAAGATAAAGTTGGGCAAGAAACGGTTTAAAAAAAATATGTATAAGCTAAGCAATCATGCTAGCGGGGAATATCAGAAAAACAATATTTCTTATTTTGATTTTGCCAGACAAAGGTACATATAAAAGAAAATTTGATTTTGTGAGATTATTTTGCACTATAAAAATCAAAACACACTTCAAACATTTGTTTATATATATATATTAAATCACAGTCTATGTAAAATTATCAGATTCAAACTGTTACGAATAACATTGCTATTCGAATATATTTAATAGTTTGCTGTGTTAAACAGATCATTCTGAAATGTTATTAAAAGATAATAATAATGTTTATTATGTGTTTTGGTCTTAATCTTTAAAAAAAAAATCAACATTTCACGATGGAGACTGGGAATACCAGAAATTGATTGCTTTTAAATCACATGGCGACTTAAACACCGAAAGTTAGTGGCCACAGCAAAAAATTTAGTCGCCACGTGGCGACTGGCGACCGTGAATCTGCACCTATAGGCTTTAAACTATAGATGGAAATGTTTGAACTGTAAAAAATCTTAAAATTTTGATAATCGTTCATAAATAGTATTCACCAAGAGTTGCAGAATTAATATTAATGTTTTTAGTAAGTAACCAAATGACTTGGGAAGAATCCCAAAAAAGGCCCCATTAAAATTAGACCATAATTAAGAAAGTTATGATTTGGGGAAGAGGTGACGAACTTGAAGAATACAACTTTTTAAACTAGTAGCCCAAATAACTAAAATATAACAATTTTAGAGGCTACTTCACTCATGCAAAAACATCCGCTCACTGATGTTAATCATACACTACAGGACAGTTATTTTATAATATCTCGTTTGCACTTCAATATTTTTAAAGGTTTTTTTTTGCATTGGATAGCTGAGGTCGATTGTGCTATGCTGGCCTTTTTCTACTTTTTTTTACTTTGTTTGCAGATTTTATTTTAATGACAATAAAATTTAAAAAATAGTTGTTAAATGATATGTTAAATTATTAACATAGACATTTCACTTTTGAAACTGGTTCTGAAAGTAAAAGTAATGCTGATAAAAAATACCTGCACACAAAATAGAAAAAGTTAAAAAAAAAAGTCTGCATAGTGATCAATCTCAGCTATCCAATGCAAAAATCATTTAAAAATATTGAAATGCAAACAAGATATTAAAAAAGAACTGTCCCATAGGATTAACATTGGCGAGCAGGTGTTTTCACATGAGTGAAGCAGCCTCTTAAGGGGCTGTTCATAAATGATGTCACACATTTTTTCAATATTTTTGACCCACCTCCCCCCTTAGTCAAACTTCACCATACCCCCTCCCCCCCCCCCTTGTCACATGTCACGCTATATTACATAGACATATACTTGCAGTTCAGAAACAAAGCACTATGTTATAGATCATATTTCAAATTTTATTTTTAAACTTTAACTAGACATTTGTGAGCATAACAATAAAAATGTTTCGTGTACTTATTTTGTATGAAATAAGTACAAGGTTTACAACAGAAAACATAATTAATATACAATACAATTAGTAATAAAATATTAATATATTTTTTTTAAAAGAAAGGAATATAAGTGAAAACAAACCACATGAAAGTTGTTTTAGCCCTGAATAAAAAAAATACCCTACAATTCTGGTAATTTCAAAATAACTTCACAATTTAATCTGCTGATTTTAAATGATTTTATTTTAACTAAAATGTGTGATGTCACACTTCTTCTTACCCCCTCCCACCACCTTGTCACAAACTGTCACAATTTCATGACCCTTCTCCCCCCCCCCCCCCCAAGTGTGACATCGTTTGTGGACAGCCCCTAACCTAAAAAGAAAAAGGCCTTTATACGAAGTTTGACAGCAGCAATGCTGCTAAAATAGTAAAATTGAAAGACTAAATATATTGCTAAGACAGCACAAAAATATTGGTCTATCCCTGTTAGCTTCTAACAGAGAGGAGAGATCAATCTGCAATGATTTTAAGGAAATTAAATGACAATACTACCTTGTATCAAGGTATCGACTGTAGTGACAATTTGAACAAAAATTTAAATGAGCAATATATAATACCTGTATCAAAGTACTGAATCGACGACATTGCTGATTTGAAAGGGATAAAAAGATGAACAATACATTTTGAGACACAGACCATTTGTCTTTGTTTACTACTACCATCACCATCATTTAAGTTCTGGTTCTCTCTGCTAGGGGCACTGTAATTTTCTGCTGCATAGAACACAGACCATCTGTCTTGGTTTGTTTACTACTACCATCACCATCATTTAAGTTCTGGTTTTCTCTGTTAGGGGCACTGTAATTTTCTGCAGCATAGAGCACATTTCTTCTTTATTCAATATTTCGGGTTCTATGGACTATCCTCTACCTTGGACCATTCATCTTGGTTTCTCCCCCCCCCCCCCCCACTCCCACTATTTTAGTTCTGGTTCTCAATTCCAAGCGGAGCTGCAATTTCCTGTATTGGCTTTTATATGGTCTTCCAGCTTCCATTTTTGGCAGCTTTCTGTAAATGAATCTTCCCTTAAGTTTTTGGTTATCTTCTACAGCTCTTCATGAAACCTTAAACAAGATCTATGTTTCATGAGCTGATGTGAAATAGTTTTTTTAATGAAAGAGTGACATAAACACTATTCGTATACATAGTGGATAAAGAGGTACTAAATGCAATTAATATCATTTTTATGAAATAATTCGTGTTTTAAGATGTAAAATAAATTGTTTGCAAATGTATAACACTTTTTCTAAAAACAATAAAAAATTTATTTTTGCAGAAACTGCAAGAAAATCTGTAAATAAATATAAAAGCATGATTTTTTTTTTCCCTATAAAGCAGTGACGGATCTAAGGGGGGGTTAGCCGGTGCAGCTGCCCCGGGTGCAAGACTTGGAAGGGCGCAAAAATGAGGAATCATAAAAGATTAAAAATAAAGGAAAATTAAAAATTCACATGAAAAAATATTCAATTTTATTTTGTTCAACGGCGGTTTACTTTCGTTGCATAAGGATCAGAAATAAAAAATAAATTAATTTGTATTACATTATATAAAATATCACATTGCCACCAGTATTTTTAAGAAATTTGTATTTATTTAAAATTTAAAGATTTTGCTTAATCTCTTTCATGGCACCGTTCTACAGGGTGGCCATAATTAAACTGCAAGTGTTCAAGGGGTGCTGGAGAGAAAACTACTGGGAATATTCCAGTGAAATTTGGTATCTACATGTTTCAGAACATGCACAAGTCAAATATGCAAAAAAAATCGCCATTTTCACCCGATAGATGGCGCTATACCGTGATTCAATGCTTATCGACGGTATATATGCAAATTTTAAGCCCATCGAACTGTATAAAAACATCAATACATTAAGTAAAGGCCAGTCATGACTCTGAATAAGAAAGAACGTGCATTGTTAGAGAAGATATTCTATCAGAATGGTGGCAATTATTCAGCTACTCTGAAAGAATACCGGCATATGAAACGATTAAGAAGAGGTCCAATGAGTGTCAATAAATTGAAAAATATGATTTTAAAATTTGAAGAATCAGGAAAATTGGGTGTTATTCCAGGCACAAGAGGGCAACGGCCCGTAAACCCGGAAAAAGTGCAACAAATTGATGACGCCATTGCGACTACGAGTAGCAGTTCAGGAGCCAGTATGCTGCAACAAGTGAGCGCAAGAAGTGTGGCTCGGACATTATCTCTACCCTGGTCAACTGTGCATAAAGTGTTGCGCCACATTCTTCGGCGTTATCCGTATAAAATTAAAATTCTTCAAGAATTGAAACCTCATGATGACACCCTAAGATTTGATTTTGCAAACCTTGTCCTGTCGAAAATCAGTGAAGATGACACTTGGATACAGAGAATATTGTGGACAGACGAGGAGCATTTTACACTATCAGGTAGTGTAAATGCGCATAACTGCAGGATATGGGGAACGAACAAACAATACGCTAAACGTGAAGAACCCCTCCATTCCGATTATGTAACTGTATGGTGTGGAATGACTTGTGATTTTCTTGTGGGCCCATATTTCTTTGAGACCCCAACTCCAAGTGGTCCCAAACGCACTAGTGTTGCAAGGACTAGCTACGGTGCGATGTTGAGACAACAATTGATTCTATCATTGCAAGAGAGACATTGTTTAGAAACCACGGTATTTATTCAGGACGGAGCACCCCCTCACATCGCTAAAGATGTTAAAAAATTGCTGCATGATACCTTTGATGCGGACCAAGTCATAAGCAGAGGTTTCGACAACGCTTGGCCCCCACGTTCACCTGACCTTAACCCTTGCGATTTTTATCTGTGGGGACATCTGAAAGATATGGTTTATGGAGAACGACATGCTTCTGTTGCTGAATTGAAATCTAGCATAACGAGACACGTGAGGTGTGTTACACCACAGATTTTAAATGTGACGGTGGACCATACTGTTTTACGTTTTCAGCATGTGATTGCATCTGGTGGTTCACACATTGAGAACATCATGTAATAATTTCATTGAATAAATAATGGCTTGTTTGCCAAAGCGTCTTTATGGATTGTTTAATTTGTGATCTTATTTACGCTAATTTTTATTACATGTCACTGTAAAAATTTAATTACTGAAGAGAATTGTATGGAATTTTGATAGACTGTAAATGTTATTTTATATTGTTTATATGCCTCTTAGAATGTCATTATGCTCTGTCTATCGATTTTGGAGGTTGTATATGCCACCGGTGAACGTTTAAATACGGTAGAGCGCCATCTATCGGGTGAAAATGGTGATTTGTTTTTGCATATTTGACTTGCGCATGTTCTGAAACGTGTAGATACCAAATTTCACTGGAATATACCCGGTAGTTTTCTCTCCAGCACCCCTTGAACACTTGCAGTTTAATTATGGCCACCCTGTATGTTGCTTCACAGCGTATGCAGTATTTTATTTCGGTTATGTCTAAGACTTTCGGGAGATTATTACAGAAAGAAGGCTAAAAAAAGAAAAGAGTAGGCTTCACAGCTACCATCTAGTATGTCCTCATGGCTTAAGCCAAGCGATATTCATGAAGGTAAGCAACCAAGTTACTTGTTTTTTTACCACCATATAACAATTTATATGTATTATTTATGTTCTAAAAATCTCCTTTCCTATGCAATAACTGAGTTGATATGTAAGAAAATAATTATAAATCGCTTTTTTATTAAATTCTTCTAAATTTAGATATTCTTGTAATTAACAGACATTTTTGTCTAAAAAATGAAAACGAAACTTACTCTGTTGAGAATTCAACGCGTTCTGGTCCTTTGAAGACATTTTATTTATGTAGTTAAAAAGGTTTTCTATCCATGGGAATCAGTTTTATGTTTTTATTTATGTATATCAGTTGTTAATAAGCCTTTTAAATTTTAATTTCCGAAATATCGCACCTATACTTTTTAAAAATTAATTAAATCTTTCATTAGAAATGTTTATCTAATAAAACATGTTAACTAAAGTTGTGTTTCACAGTCACGCCACTTGTACTACTTTTGAAGCAAAAAAGTACATTAATTAAATTTAAACGGCATAAGTTAACATAGCAATAAATTTAAAAGTTACTTTTAATCATGATTGTTTCATAATCGTCATGATTGTTTACATTTCTTGCAATGCTTATATTTTCGCTTCAAATCTCCTGTTTCTTTTTACGTACAATAACGAATAAAGTTTATAACAGTTCTAATATAATTTTGAAAAAGTTATAGTTATTTGAAAAAATGTTTCCCGCTTAAAAAAAATGCTTGCTTCTTTATTTCTAATGTAGGTCAATTGTAGGTTTTATTGACTTCTTCAATGTCAGCCAGAAAACTGGAGAAGCCCTTACAGAACTCATTTTACACAAATTAGAAAACGATGATCTAGCTTTTAATAACTGTAGGGGCCAATCCTACGACAATGGCTCCAATATGTCCGGAAAATATAAAGGAGTCGAAACCCAAATATTGCAAGCAAATGATTTAGCATTTTTTGTTCCTTGTTCTGCTCATACCCTCAACCTTGTTGGTGTAAATGCTGCCAAAATTTTACCAGAAGCCGAGACTTTTTTTGGTATCTTAAATTGTCTTTACAAATATTTTAATGTCTCAACTAATAGATGGGACATTCTAAGAAAACATGTGCCTCTTTCACTAAAATTACAAAGTACTACTCAGTGGTCATCAAAACGTGAATCTGTAATAACAATTTGTAAACATATTGGAAAGATCATAAATGTTCTAAAGGAATTACAAACTGACCCATTAGCAACTCCTGAAACAAAAACAGAAGCTTCTTCACTACTCTTTAATATTACCAAATTTGAATTCAGAGTGATGACATGCTTCTGGCATAAAGTGCTGACTCAACTCGATATAGTGAACAAACTTTCTCAAAGGGAAGACATGACGATTGATAAGTCTGTAAAACACTTAGATGGTCTCATTAACCCCTTCGGGACCGGCGGCTTTTACACAAATTTTATTCGGTTGGCACCACTTTAAAAAAAAAATCTACCTTTACTTAAACTATCACAAAAATGCTCTAATTAGAGAAAGCAAATATTACTTTTATTTTTTACTGGGGCCTAAAACAAATTCTGTATGCTCTTTTTGAGGGTGCATATATAGACCCATGGTCCCGAACGGGTTAATATGGTAGATTCAGAAAGGGCAAGTATTGCAACTAATGCAACACAGGATGTGGATGGTATTGCTATTGATATTGGTGTTGAGGCAAAATTTAGGGAAACGAGGAAGACAGAAAAAGAAGAGGTTTTTTGATGAGCTTTGTGAAGATTAAAGTAATGATGATGAGAAATTCAAACTAAAGATCGTTGAAGTAGTGGACAGAATCCTAACTGAATTAAGAAACAGATTTGAAGCTATTCAAATTCTCTATGGCATGTTTAGTTTTCTTCATGGAAAGCATTTCCTAAAAGAATCATAAGAAGAATTACAAGCGCAAACTGTGCAGTTGGCAAATATGTATAAAAACGATATAGATAAAGAGGAACTTCTTCTGGAAGTCGAAAGCTTCAAATATCATGCACTGGAGTTCAACCAAAAGATGAAGTCAAGTTCGGCTATTGAACTGCTAAGAATTATAAATTTATATGGACCTCAGGATGCTTATCCAAATCTAACTACTTGTCTAAAAATATTACTAACACTACCTATATCCGTCGCTTCTAATGAAAGAAGTTTCAGTAAATTAAAATTGATTAAAAGATATCCAAGAAATTTAACAAAAGAACAACGGTTATCCAGTTTATGTATAATAAATTTAGAAAATGAGATAGCTTGCAAATTACTTTATGCCAACATAATAAAAAATTTTGCATCAAAGAAAACTCGCAAAGTAAATCTTTAATAGAGGGTATTGTAGATGTTAAAACCGGTATATTTTCTGTAATTTTTGTATTGTGTAATATTGTACTTTTTATATAGGAAAAATACATAGTAAAAATACAGATTTTGTGTATTGAGTATTAATATTACTTCCTTAAGCAATTGTTTACGCAGAATTTATTCTGATATTCTAGAGAGCAAAGGGGGGGGGGGGGGCGCAAATTTACAATCTTGCTCCGGCTAAAATTTAGTCTAGATCCGTCTCTGCTATAAAGAAGCAGAACGGATGCATTTTACAATATAAATCAGATTTGTTCTTTAAACGTTTTGAGTCTATAAAATGTAATGAGAGACAAAACTCTGTGAGATTTACCCCATGCATGTGCTAAAGTTACAAAATTGCGTATACAGGTTAAAAAACTTTGTAAATCATAATAGTAAATATAAGAACAGATTTTTTTTTCTGTCCTTGGATTTAAAATTCTTAAAAATTTTTGAACACTAAAATTATTATAAAAACTACCTTGACTCAAACATTCTCACTCATTGCATTACTACTAACAGACTTAAAACACTAAACAGTAAATGTCAGGAGTGGGGAATTTTCAGAAAATTTTACCAATCATTTATTTTACCAGCCAGCAAGCCTACAGTTAAAATTTGTTATGACAGAATTTACACAAAAATAGTTCATTACTATTATTACAATACATTTTTGTAATATTTTCCCCTATAAAATTAAGAAATATATACAATAGAGAAAAGTTTAGTAAATGATAGAACATAGTACCATATTTACATCACAGTAATTTGGAGAGTTGCAAAATACAGCTAATAAATCTGGGCTGGATGGCAGGATTTGCGCCCAAAATTTTGAAATTGACCCACTTTATCAAAAATAAAGTAAAAGAGACTCAAGATTTCTATAGAAAAAAGATAGAGCTAACCCAAACCCAAGATGATGTTCAGGGCAACATTGTGGGAAACTAGAAAAAAAAAATCCCTACAATGTTGCCAATGTGGATTTGCCAGGCAAATTTTGCCTTGATATAAATGATGGTGAGGTGAACGGTGAGGCATTTTGATCTTTCTAAAGAGCTAATGTTCAGGGCAACATTGTGGGAAACTAGAAAAAAAAAATCTCTACTATGTTGCCAATGTGGATTTGCCAGGCAAATTTTGCCTTGATATACGAGGCGTGTTTTTTAAGTAAGTACCGTTTTGGAATTAAAAAAAGACGTGCAAAGATATCGCAATAATTTTATTTTTACATGAAAGCCTGTACCTTAATCTACTTTTCTACATAATTTCCGTGAATATTGAGGCACTTGTCATAACGTGGCACCAGTTTTTGAATACCCTCCTCATAAAATTCTGCCGCCTGACTTCTTAACCACTGTATCACAAATGTTTTGACTTCGTTATCGTCTTGAAGACGCTGACCGCCCAGGTGTTTCTTCAAGTGCAGGAACAAATGGTAGTCGCTGGGTGCCAGATCAGGGCTGTATGGTGGATGATCAAAATTTTCCCATTGAAAAGATTTGATGAGATCTTTGTTCCAATTAGCCACATGTGGACGGGCATTGTCATGCAGCAAAACGATACCCTTACTCAACTTGCCACGTCTTTTGTTCTGGATTGCACGACGCAGATTGTTCAATGTCTCACAATAAGACGCTGCATTGATTGTCTCATTACGAGGCAGAAACTCAACTAGCAATACTCCTTTTTTGTCCCAAAAAACTGTTAAGCTGAAACTTCACTTTTTTGGGTGATGATGAATGTCGCCATTCCATGGATTGTTGTTTCGATTCTGGTGTGACGTAAGCCACCCATGTTTTGTCACCAGTAACAATTTGGTCTAAAAAATCTTCACCTTCATTGTGGTACCGCTCAAGGAAAGTCAATGCACTGCCTAAACGTTGGATTTTGTGCAAATCCGTCAACATTTTTGGAATCCAACATGAACACAATTTCCGGTAATTCAAGTTCTCGGTCACAATGCGATACAAAACACTACGAGAATATTGAGGAAAGCAGTCGGACAATGATGAAATTGTAAAGCGTCTGTTTTCTCTAAGCTTTTCGTCCACTTTCTGCTCCAAATCTTCATTAACGACCGAAGGACGCCCACTCCGTTCTTCATCATGCACATTTGTGCGGCCATCTTTAAATGTTCTCACCCATTTCCTTACCATTCCATCACTCATAATGTTTTGTCCGTAAACTTCACAGATCTCACAATGAATATCGACCGGTTTTACGCCTTTAGCACTAAGAAATCGTATAACACCCCGTACTTCACAATCGGCGGGACTCACGATTGTCAGAGGCATCTTAAACACTCAGTAAACAACTTATACAATGAAGAATCAGACTGTAATGGCGTCAGTGCGTAGACAAGAGATGTAGGTAACCAGTGCGCATGTGCGGAACGCCGACCGTAGCCCTGCGGCGGCGGAATCACAAAACGGTACTTACTTAAAAAACACGCCTCGTAAATGATGAGGCATTTAGATCTTTCTAAAGAGCTATCCCCCCCCTCCCCACCAATAAATAAATAAATAAATAAAAAATAATAAAAGAAATATTCCATACATTATTTTAATCACTGAACTGACACAGAAAAAAAAAAAAAAATTATATTTTTTCCACTTTATGTTAAAAAATAAGCTTTGAGGGTCATCTTGATATTGAAATTAAACCAAACTCTGAAATTTGCAATACAAACACCTTATTTTGGCATGATATTTGGCTTTTACATTTCATTTAACCTTAGAATACCAAATGGCAGGCAATCGATCAAATAGTTTATAGTTTATGAATTACCCAGGTTTAAAGTTTGGAATCATAATACTAAATTCATTTGTAATGCAGGTAATTTTTTAAGCAATGCAGGTAATTTTTTAAGCATAACTAAACAACTACTTGGTGTAATATTGGATTTCACACATTTTTAAGCTTCTAGAAATATATATATATACATTTATTTATAGGTAGCAATTTTTTCTCTTTCGGCCAGCTGTGCTTTAAACAAAAATCGTTTGACCTCCAGCGATTCATTTCCAATTTCAATAAGAGAGTGAGTGTGTATCAATTTGAGATCTGCACAAACAACAATTTTCAGGCCCAGGACTGTCCTGGTACAACAGCTAAAACTGTGTACAAAACTGTTTTTGGCCTGCACAAAACTGTTATTGGCTCGGCCCTTCCATTATAAAAGTTAATAAACAGAATGCTGGCCTGTCCCCGCCACAGTCTGTTTGCTTTTTTCGCATAGCTCAATTTATGCAAAATATTATAGATATTCTTAAATCTCTATCATTTTACATCTAAAATTTTTCTTAAAAGATTTCAAGTACAATTAATTTTATGAAATTTTTTTTTAACTATAACATTTTTCAAATTTTTATGACTCCACGCCATGGAATATTTATTAATAATATTAGTAATACAATACAAAGATATTCAATAAAAAGGTTAGAAGGTATTAGATAGAAACAATTGAAATCTACAAAATCTTTGAAATTTATTTTGAACACATACACCAAAATATTAAGTTAAAAAAGTTAAAAACATAATATTAAGTTATATTTAAAAAAAATTTTGCAAACTAAGAAAAAAAGAGACATCCTTTAAGAACAGTACTCAGAAAACAAAAAATTTGCTTTCATAGCAAAAACTCCCTCAGTGTTGTCTTAAAAAGAGTGCCCTGACTTTTAAATATCAAAAGACACTTTAAAAACCAAAAGAATACCTTTAACAATTAAAAAAAGTGCCAAATCAAAACTTTAGAAGATATGAATAAAACTATTTATTAAGAAATTTGATTTTTTAAAAATCGGTGCTTTCTTGTTATAGGAGCTTCTGAGGTTTAACCGTCAAGCGACAGAGATACTTATTTTATTAGAGAAATTAATCTGCAGACGATATAATTCATTTCACAGAATTAAAAATCAAGATCTGAATATTTATATAACTAGCTATAGTACGAACGCACCTCATTTGTTACATTTGACGTACAATTTCCAACTTATTTTAATTAATAAAATAAAATATTAAACTCCACATTTTCTTGTGTGAACCAAAATAAATGAATAAAACTTTCTTATACTCTAAAACAAATATTTTAAAACCAAAAAGAAATTTTGAAGGAATATTTGACAGCCATCAGTATTTATTTGAGATAATTTATATGACATGCTTTTAGGTGCTTCAATAAATAGTTAAATAGAAAATTAAGAATATATTTAAAAATATGCTTACCCTGTGGCAAAATTTACTGTGCTTTCTTCAACAAATTGTACTACGAAGCAAAATCTTTCTGCAGGAACAGTCCCTAAAGTCAAAGAAGAGTGAAAAAATATTAGGCCAAACTACAAAAAAGTTGAAATATCCACCCCCCCCCCCCCCCTCCCTCCCAAAATTTAGAAATTCCCCTTGGAAAATTTAGAATTATTTTTTGGTGGCAAAAATCCCAGTAGCAGAAAATTCTCCATCTGCGACGGATATTTAAGCGGCAGAAAATAATCTGAAGGTAAACTATGTTACAATTCAGGATTGGCAGGTCTGTGAGAATTTAAGCTGTTATGTCCAAAACACCATCGATCAAAAATCTCAAATACAACATTGATATGTAAAATTTTACATTAAATATCACACATATTATATGAAACAGTACAACATAAAAGTCTTTTACTGTATATCAATAATTAATATCTAGTAAAGTATTACTGTTACATGCAATTTTTTAACTTAATTTCTCGATATTTTCCAGCAACCTATTGGCAAATTGAGCGATTTTTTTTCCCCGCGACATATTGATAAATTTTATGTTTATTTCTTGTAACCGACTGACGAATTTTGCGATTGTTTCCCTGCGATCGATTGAAGAAATTTCTGATATTTTCCTGCTACAAATTTTGCTTTTTTTGGCGACCAAAAAGCAAATTTCTGACTTTTCCCCCGCACCTTACAGGTGAAATTTGCATTTTTTTTTTTTTTTTTTTCACGTGATAGCGGACAATTTTGAGATTGGTTTTGTGACCGATTGGCGAATTTTGCTATTTACCTGCAATAGATTGACAAAATTTACAATTTTTCCCTGCTTCCGAATGCAAATATTTTAAATTTTTTCTCGTGACTGACGCATTTCGCAATATTTTCCCACAACCTATGGACTTATTTTGTGATATTCTTTTGCGTCTGATTTGCAGAATTTCAGGGATTTTTTTCTGCGACCAACTGAAGAGTTTCACAATTTTTTCCTGTAACAGACTGATGAATTTTGAGATTACAGACAGGGTCTGCTTTTTGCTGATTCTTTCAACTGTGTTTTGCACATGTTTTCTCTTTTGAACTTGCTGGTGAGATGCACGCACAGTATCTGAAGAAGTGCTGTTGGTCCAGAGCACAGGGATGTCGGAGAGAAAAAATTGGTAAACAGGAGGTGATTAGAATTTTCAAGGGGTGGGTGGATCTAGATGGATATATAATTTATGTATTAGTATTTTAAAGTAACAAGAACTAAAGCAAAAGTAACAAGTATTTCAAAGTAATAGAGCTAAAGCAAAACATTAAAACAGGACAACGTTAACTGTTGTTAGCTGTCTCTTAGACTCTTACTATTATTTTTTTTAATTTTCACAGTTTAACTTTAGATACTATGATTTAACTATAGTGAAATTTTGTTTCGTTTGGAGCCCTAGTACTATCACTAGAAAATTCTGAATAGGTTAATTTTAATTATAAGAGTTTTGTACTAAAGTTTAGTTTCTATGAGTAAATCGAACCTTTTATTAACCTTTTGATCAAGCAGTCTCAGCGATCGCTCACAGTCAGGGTCATAAATATATTTTCAAAAATATCAAATATTCAGATATAAATCCAATATATTTTTATATATATCCAATATTTTCAGAGTTAATATAAATTAGACATTAAAACATATGTCATTTAGCAAGAAAACTTAATAAAAACAATGTTCTAAATGTCTTTTTCTATTTTTTGTCACTTATTTTATAAAATTTAAGATCAATTAACTGAAAACAGACACAATTTGCATTTTACACACACAAAAACAAACTATTAAGATTTAGTTATCAAGTTTTAAAATTTTTTTATGTTTTATACAACAAAATAATTTGTTTTTATTGAAAATTTTGAACATAAATATAGTAAGCTTGGTCTGCTTAACTGAACAAAACAAAAACGAGAAAAAATTATTTCTTTTTTTAATTTTATCTTTTAGTGGCTTTTCTAAGTAAATATTGTCCAACTTAATTATTGATTGTACATCAAACATAAAGAAGCTTGGATTTTTTTTTTGTGTGGGTGGGTGGGAGGAAGGGGGGGGGGGGGTAAAAAGTTTCGATAAGAGCAAAAAATCTATCTAAAGAACGACACAGCCAATAACAGTTAAAAAAATTCCTTTACACTTGTTATGACTGAAAATATCAAAAATATTATACATAATATTTTGAAAATAAATATCAGGTATGTGAAAATATCAAACTTCATGATATTTTGAAAATAAATATTGGATATATATCACTGAACCCTGCTCACAGTGTCTATGCAACAGTGTTTGTCACAGCAATTCAGGGTTAATGCTGGAGAGAAAGAGAAGGAGGGGGGGGGGAGGAAAACTAAAATTTAGTAACAAATAAAACTACAACAAAACTCCATTATAAAACTGAGCAGAACTTAAGAGTTTAACAATTATAAAGATTTTCAACTTTAAAGTTTAAGGAGGTTGCAAACAAAAATTTCAGGGGTGGAGGGACAAAAATCTGCCGAAATACAGAAGACACCTCTTCAAGCGCGGTTCCAAGGGGGAGGTCATAGGGGTCATGACTCCCTTCTAAACGAAGAACATTTCTATAAAATACTACTTTTTTAAATATAAATATATATAAAAAGGTGTTTTGATATATATTTTTTTCTCTGTTAAAAATGCTAATCTTATTGATACATTCACAGAGTTATTTTTATACAGAAATACATGAAAAATTGCAGTTATTGTTTAAGCAAAGAATCGAAAAATGTTTTATATTTTTCTATAAATGTCGTACATTTTAAATTGTTTCCAATTGCAACCTTAAAAGTCAGCTTAAAATGTGAATTTTGGTAAAAATTTCTGCAAAATTAACATTAAATATACAATAAAAGTGGTAACTCCTATTTCTTGGCATCTGAATAGAACATAAGAACCTGCAAATTTTATACATTTACGAAGGCTGGTATGCTATGGCTCAAGGAATTTTTCAGACTTATTGAAATTTTTGCCTAATCGCACGATCAAATATGGCGAGTTTTTTAATAAAAAATTACTGGTATATCAACTGAAAAAAATTCTGACCAGTAGCAACCCTAATTTACGAATATACTGCAAATTTCATGCATTTAGGAATGAAAATGAATACAGGGTAGGTTAGAAAATAGCCAATTTGGACTTAAGATACAAAAATTGTCATGAAGATGTGCTCCTCCCCCCCCCCTCCAAAATAGACATGACCACCCTTCTAAATGGAGAGCTGGATCCACCTCTGCACCTCTTACCAATATTGTTCTGCAGATTTGAAACTGACACAGAATATATTTTTGCTGCTGCATTTATCTCTACTCTCTCCCAAAAATATGTATTTCTTCCCAAATGAAAATATTTTCTGAAAGAAATCTTTCCCATTTTGTGGAATTGTCGACCAAAGGGCCCTTTTATCAATTAATAGTTTAATATTAATTTCCGACTATATGTTGAGAAATCATGCCCATGCCAAATTAATTTATTGTATCGGACATTTTCCCAAATAAACATGAATTGCATCTAAAAAGTTAAACGTTGATTTTCAAGATAAACATTGAATTATTGTGTTTTTAAAAAACTATTTTTACTTTTATACTTATTTCAACATTGTATTTGAGTGAAGGTAAAATTTTATTATTTATTTTATACCATAAATCATACTGCAATTGAGTAAAGACAAATGCTTAATCTTAATTTCTTCCTAAAAATAACGTTTCTGTATATAAAAGGGACTATATGCATATTAATCCAAAATTTCCATTAGTTACAAATTCAAAATAACAAATAAGAAAGAAAATAGGGTGAGTGCACCAGTGACTGACCACTAAGTAAACAAAAAATAAAAATGTAAATATGTTAATTTTGCTTGGTTTAATCAACCAATATTAACATTAGCAACCTGCAAGCAATCATCAACATTTCGTGTTCAGTCAATGACTGATTTATTATGTAAAATTTGGAATGTATTTTGCAATTATATTGCATTAATTATTTAACTAAAATAGTGATTAAAAATAGGGATATTTTTTAAAATATATTTTTATTTTAAAATATCAGAGAAATTACCTCATTTTTTAAATAATATAATTCCATATTATTATGAATTTTATAATTTTTAAATACTTTTAATAATAATTTATTAATTAATAATTTTTAAATACTTAATTTTAAAATTCAACTAACTCTTTCTAATTAAATATTAAATTCTTGTTTCACTTATGAATAGTGACCAAGTTCAACTTAACGTGAAATTACTTTCAATTCGGTTTATAGATATATATCACGCGATAAATACGCGATTCCAGTGTTGAATCCAGGGGGTGGCCCGGGGGGGAATGTCCCCCCCGGAAGATTTGAGATATGATTTTAATGGTCAAAAAGTGGAATGTCCCCCCCGGAGCCACAGAAATCCCTCCCGGAGAAAAGTGTCTGAATTCAACACTGCGCGATTCTTAAGCAGAATTGGCAGTAATTCCAGCACTTTTCAATAAACAAAACTATGCATTTAAACAAGCGATGCGGTGTTGTGAATCAAATTCATATCGAGAAACAAAGTTTAGCAAAACACGTGCACACTTCAAATGAAGTTCTATAAAAACAAATCCAATCGTAATCCTGCGCCATTAGTAAACAAAATGTCGTTATGATATTTCAATATTCATTTCATTTGTGATATTCCCATCACAGGTGCAATGAATGTATCAATCTAATTTCTAAAAGAAAAGTAAAAACTTGAATCACTTACCTTTCAAAGTATAATTTCTTTCGTCAAAGAATAGATGACTTTCGTTGCGGCGATTCAAGATTCAAATTTCAGTCGCTGGTCGCTGCCATGGAATTGACGTCACGTGACGCGGCATGCCTGACGTAGCGGGAGGGGGAAGAGAAGAAAGAAGAAGGCTACTGAGCAGCGCACGCGCATCCTAACGACGTGTTTCAATCACAGTCAACCAAATTCAGTCCGTCCGACAATAATTTGGTTCTTTCAACTAATCCAGGAATAACATACAACCAAATAAACTAACCAAATTATTTAGATAATTCAACCAAACAGCTATGTTTGCCACAATTAAAAATTAGTTCCTACAACTAATGCATTCTACCAAAGAGCGTAACAAAAAAAATTTGGTTATCGCAACCAAACAGTTTTTTCTGTGTACGATTTTCCGAATAAAATGTTAAATACTAAAGTTACGTATTTTTTTCACGTAGAATCCAAT
This sequence comes from Maratus michaelseni, assembly GCA_963931845.1. NCBI lineage: Eukaryota > Metazoa > Arthropoda > Arachnida > Araneae > Salticidae > Maratus > Maratus michaelseni. The sequence continues at coordinate 347,444,047 of OZ007592.1, forward strand.
TCTGCAATAGAAAAGGAGGATGATCATTTAAGATTTCAAAGTTGCCTCCTCTTTCCCCCAGGAGGCAGTGTTGGGAGGGGGGGGTAACTTTGATATCCCTAAGTAGATTTTTCAAAAATATTGAACACATATTTTCTATTTTTCAGTCCGATGTATATTTATCGAGTTATACAGATCGTTTCCAGACTTTTCGGACCCCCTGTAAAATTTTGTAATTGGAAGTATGTCTCTCTCATCAGCGGTTAAAAACCTAATAGTCATAATCACTATTTTGAAAAACCCGGTACGTTATTTAAACATTTACATGTGTGCTGCTTGTGCCCGCGTCCATCAGTGCGTGAATAGTGCAAGAAATTTATTTAGACTAGCTCAGTCTTGGTAGGAAGAACTGAACGAAAAAGAGTATCAGAGGAAAACGTTAATGATTATCGCATTGACGTTTTCTTGCAACCAATGGTGCACATACAGAAGTTTGTTAATAAATGCAAAAACAAACACCAATATATACTTTATACTCCTTTATACTCCTAATATTGTACTACTTTCCATAGATATATATGTTTATTTGTATTTGTAATAAAATCTTGAAATTGTAAAGAGACTCTGCAGACAACCTGTATATTCTCAATTGCATAATAACAGAATATTGGATTATTTCAACGTTTTCAGTATGTGCCTTTCGGTTCTTTCAAAATTTACTAAAATTAGACGACTATAGACATATGTATTTAATCTGTGAAAATGACGAAGAAGAAAGTCATTTCTGTGACTTTTTCTTTCAAAGAAAAAGATTTCCCTTGAAATTGGACTGATGACATTTCAGCGAGAATTTTTTCTCTTTAAGGACACGTTTGTCACAGTGATTTATTATAACCGAAAACAACGTTATTGATTCCGATCAGTAATTTTATTTATACTGCAAAGGTAAAATCATGACAAAATTCTATTGTCTTATACTTCTAAACACAATGTTAATCACGTTACAAAAATAAATTAATACTTCATACTTACAGTTTTAAAATCTAAGATAAATTGGGACATCATCCATTATAATATTTATGAAAAAGTTAAATAACTATATCACATTAAACAAATTTTTGCCCAAAGAATTGCTAAATATATTTCGTACTCTGATTTTTTTTAATGTCTAATTTTGGTAGTAATTAAAACATTTTACGTTTAAGATTATATATATATTTATTTTGACAATTCTTTTGTTTTGTGAGTTGTTTTCGATAGTTCTTTTTATCCTTTTTTTGTTGAATTTTCACTTATTCCTCAGTTCTCTTACTTTATTTAAATCATCTTGGGTTTTGCGGTAGATTATAAGGCACTTATTATTGTCCTTTTTAGGCCGTATGCCTACAATAATCGATGAAATAACATATCTTCACTATGAATTGTGAATACGAGATTTTTTGAAGTCTCTGTAAAACATTCATAGTTTTTTGGGTTTTTTTACGCTTGTACATTTATAATTAATTCATTTATAAGAATGTATTAAGAATAAAAATTGACTTGCTTGTGACAGAAATAAATAACTATATCACCATGACACAGATATACATCTTTCATGTGTGCGAAAGAAAAAAAAAAAAAAGTCATTCTTTTTTCTTTTGTCATTTTTTTAAAGAATATTATTTTCCTTGAATCTGGATAGGTGATATCTAAAAAATTCCTGAAAACTTTTTTTCCGTAATGATTTATTGCCAGTGAAATGGATGTTGTTAACTCAGATCAGTGCTTGCTTCTGAATTACTGAAAAGTACACAAATTGTTTTTTATCGCACAGTTCTAAACAGAAGAAAAACGCGATAATGCGTGTTCAACACATGCGAAACACCAATATTAATTTTTTTTAAAGCATTAAGACTTTAATTTTCATACATAAATTAAATTACAGTACGCCATGAAGTAAAAATTTTTTGCCCTTTAATTCACCGAAATAATTTTAATTCATTATAATTTTATAGTAATTACAGTAATATTATTATAATTTTATAGTAATTTAGTCTCGAAAGCTTAAAATTATTTTTATAATTTATAAATATTAGTTTTATTTGAAGATTTCATTATTTGAATTCAATTAATGCACTTTAATTCCAATGAGATATAATAAAAATAATTAAACACGATTCATTCATGTATGTACAATTTGTGGGAACAATAAAAGTAAAACTCATAATGTGTTTTAATTTATTTCAATTAAAAGTCAATCCCTTTAAATAGGATTAATGGCATCTATCAAGTATTTATTTCTCCAAAATGGTCTATCATTATGTTATTACTAAGAAACACCACCAAGTTTTTCATGCCAACTGCTTTGTTAAACATGGCCAAATCGTGCTTTCGCACAGTTGTATGCACATTTTTTTCCACATGTCAAATATTAATATTTTATCTATTAAAACATTGATAGCTAAAGATTTATAAACTTATAAAAAAAAGAACTGACTAAATATAAAAACATATTTAAAATCATATAAAATGCCAAGAATTTGCAAAAAATTTAACAAAAACATTAAATACTCTTATTGCTTTAAAATAAATCTAAAAATTAAACACACCAAAAATTTCTGAAACATTATAGATGTTGTTAAAATTTGTGCGTTGTAAATAACACTTGATTAGAAATTAGAAAAAAAGCGTTAATGAAAAGATGATATTTCTAATCCACACCTGTTACACTGTATATTTAAATATATTAAATGGAGTTTCAGAAATTAATAATCAATTTATTATTCAAAAGGAAATATCTGTTAAAGTGTGTTAACAGATGGTAACTTTCATTTAGAGATCTTTTAACTACTTGCTATAAGTAAAATCTAATTAATTTGAAATATGTTCGTTTGTTAAATTAATTTGAATTTTTAGTCTCATATAATAGTTAATCACTAATAAAAAAAAACATTAACAATTAATGTAGTAATACATATTTAGAACTATATTTAATTCTCATATAATAGTTAATCACTAATAAAAAAACATTAACATTTAATATAGTAATACATAGTTAGAACTATTTCTAGTTCCAATGTATTTAAACGAAAAGTGCTGCGTCTGATGCTTGTGTTTTTAAAAGTGTGTTTCAATATAATACGTCGGTTATTGGTTTTAGGAGAGTCTAACTGGAAATGTGCTTTCAAAATGTATTTAAATTTGAAACTGTTAAATGCTCCCTTTCTAAAAATGCCTGGAAGGTAAATAATACGTAGGGTGATTAACAAAAGTTATGCAAATAAGGTAATTTTTTTTATTATTATTTCTTATTTTACTGAGTAACTAAACTATTTGATTTTAATATGTAATTAATGTTTTTATTGTAACAAGGATAAATTAAGTTATTTTCTATACCAGAATGATTGATTTTTTGTTTGGAAAGAGTTGCCGAATTTCAAATTTGTATTGCTTACAGAGTTGCCAAAATTCAATCTAAAATGTTTTACTCTAAGTAAAACCTGCAATAAATAATTTTAACATTTGAGTGAAAAAAATAATTTCGTTTAGTTACAGGCATTTACTCATTCATTTTACATTCAACGGAAGTGTCATTCAAACTTCAAGTGAAATCTGAAATCTATAAATAGAGTTTATTGAAATAGAAAATATATAAGTTCATTCATGCGGTATAGAAAAAATAGTCATCATTATATGAGCTTTAAACTATTGTAACGTTCTGAAAGTTTAATGAAAATGTTCTAAATGTATTTGGACAATCATACAGGGATTGTTAAGTTCTTTTCCGTCTTGTGATACATTTGTAATCCCTTATAACTGTTCGAAATAAATATATTTAATGTATCTATTTGTATTTATACAACAGTGACGGTTTCTCTTAGAATACTGAGTTTTCTGTATTAGCGTAAGGTACCGGGTCGATATAAAATAGACCTTTACTATTTATCCTATTTATCTGAGGTATCGGTTGCTAAAACTAATGAAATAAGTGGAATCAATTAATGAAAGTCTAGATGGTCTTATTTATAATACATTTTTGGAAGGGAAGTTCCGAATGACGTTCCACTAGTATTGTGCCAAAATAAATCTGGTTTCAGCATGACGCGGCTCTGCAGAGTTTCAGAAACAATGTGCGAAACTACCTCGACTAGAGTGAAGGTTATCCCTGGCTATCGTTGTCCTTAGCGGTCTCTTTCTTGTGGTAAAGCAGTGTATTTCATGTTTTATACCGGTATACCTGCCGGTCTGCCGGTATACCGGTTTTTACTTGTTTTGTTTTGTGGTGTGTTTGTCTGATTGAGACAGATTTTTTTTTTTTTCAAAGTTTGTGAACTTTTTCGGTCACAATGGCCAAAGTGCTCTTGGACTATCCAATGGACCCAAAATTTAAGCCTAGTCTTGACTTAAGAGACCGTCTTATCAGAAAAGAAGTAGATGTCGCCAGCCTTGACGAGAGAAAACTCATCGACCTGTCTGAGCTGTACAACGCGGCGTTATATAAGGCCGGCGTGGATCTAGACAGAGCAAGGCGTGCCAAATTAGCTGCCCCACCTGAGATGATTTTAAATGCCGAAGAGAAAGTCACGAGTGCTGCATCTCGTATCCAGAATCTACAAGCGGAAATGGATGAGCTTAGGGTAAGAAATCCCAATTTCTCTGTTTTCAAGCCCAAGACTGTGTCCCTCCCCCCCACCCCCTTCAGTGGAAAATTCTAATAGTGAGGAAATGCTAGTTGATAAGATTTCTGAGCAAAACCTAAAACGTGGTAGAGACGTTGATGAAGAAGGATACCAACTAGTTAGATATAAAAATAATAAATCCAAAAAAATTTAGGAAAACTCAACTCCGGCTGGAAACAGCACCGATGCGGTTGCCGGGGCCAGCGCAGCCCCCATTAAAAAAAATGAAAAAATACCCCCATTCTTTATTGAAGCTATCGAAAATTGGGCTTCTTTGCTCGTGACTCTCAGGTGCTCCATACCGACCATTAGAGCCGAGATGAAAAACAAATTTATTAAAATTAATGTTGATAGTGAGATCGATTACAGAACATTACAGCAAAAACTTCAGCAGGAGGGCATTTACTACAGGAGCTTTCTGCTCGAAAAAGAGAAACATCAAAAATTTGTTATCAGGGGAGTCCCCTCAAACACCACTGCTCAACAAATTAAGGACTGGTTAGACCTTGATGAGCTTCAAATTCTTTCAGTTCAACAACTGTTCAGGGGCAACGCCCGGAACAAGATTCCGTTGCCCCTTTTCATGGTTCAATTGCCTAGGCTAGCGGATCCTGCAAAAATTTTTCAGGTTACGGAAATCCTTGGGATGAGGGTACAATTCGAAAAGTACCGGGGTCGCAAGGGACCCCAACAGTGCCACCGTTGCCAGGGGTTTTTTCACTCGGCAGCAGCATGCCACCTTAAAATGCAGTGCGTGAAGTGCTCCGGGGAACACCTCGCCCCCGACTGCCCTAAAACTTTCGATGACCCCTGCAAATGTGCTAACTGTTTCGGCGAGCACCCCGCAAGTTATCGATTATGTCCCAAATTTCCAAGGGTCCAAAACCAAAAAAACGTCAAGTCTCTTGTCATCAGGCAAAATCCCCGACAAGGTCCTCCTGCAAGGAAAGTTAGCGATACGCTTTCGTTCGCGAAAGCTACTACAGGCATTGTCGCAGAAACCCCCACGACCACTACACCTGGTCCATCCAAAATTTCATCGCCCCCCCAAAATTGGTGCTATCTCGGACGCCGATTTTGTCAAGGAACTCTTTAAATATGAAAAAGAGTTTGGAAAAAAATTATTATACAAACTTACGAAAAATGCTTACCGCAACTCCGTGAGGCACCCACGGAAGTTGACCGAATATTTATTTTCTATAAAAATTTACCTGAAGTTTCTCGTTAATTTTTCTTCTCTCTAAATTGTCCGTTTTCCGATCTACCCCCCCCCCCCCTCATTTGGCAAATTCCCAGCCTCAACGAATTTGAACTTTCTCTCTGTTGGCATATGGAACGCCAACGGGCTTAAACGAGTTTAAGGATTTTATTCTTAGTAATAATTTAGATTCATGTTGATCTCTGAAACCAAATTCCAGGGTAATGCCGTCCGGGTCGCCAACTATGTGCTTTTCAATGTAGACAGACCACCTACAGTTGGCGCCCGTCCTAGTGGTGGCACTGCTGTGTATGTTAAAAATGGTCTTAATGCAACCCTCGCTAAAGTCCCTCAATTTCATTGCATTGAGGCCACTCCTATTGTTTTAGAATTCCCTACCATCCCCCACCTTCTGATTGCAGCCATCTACAATCCCCCTTCGAGGGATATGCGTCTGCTTACACAAGAACTCTCTATATTAACCCGTACTTTTCCAAATTTCATTATTGCGGGTGATTTTAATGTTCATCATTTTTCCTGGTGTTCTCATAGCTCCAACAACACTGGCTATAAATTGCGCAGGTGGACAGATCAAAATCATGCGCAAATTTTAGCGCCCCTTGAGTCCACCCGCCATAATCATCACTCCATCATTGATTTCACCATCACCTGCAATTTTCCCTTCCCGCACACCATTCAAACGGTGAATGACCTCTCGTCGGACCATCTCCCGGTTGTGCTTAGATTCGAAGTGGGCAATTTCAGACTCGACATCCCCCAGGCCTTCTCGGTCAATTGGGAAGCCTTCAGTCATGTCCTAGAAAACATGGACACCCCGCCCACTGAGATTCACTCTGCCGAAGACGTAACTTCTTCTATTGAAGCATTTGGAGACTCACTCCATAATGCTTTCCAAGAAGTCGCGAAACCTAGGCAGAGGGTGGTTGATGCGTTTCGATTACCTGAGCACATCAGGGATTTGAAAAGAGAGAGAAATCGTTTAAGACGGGACTGGCAGACGTCTAGGGACCCCCTCTTAAAAACTGCTCTTAACAGAAAAAACCACCAGGTTTCTGCTGCAATCAAGGAGTTTAGTACTTCACGTTGGAACACATACATAGAGTCTTTATCGACAGCTGACAACACAATTTGGTCCGCAACGGCCCGCATTCGTAGGACACGAACACACATTCCGGCCTTAAATGGCCCAAATGGTATGGCCTACTCTAACACAGACAAGGCTGAGCTCATTGCAGACAGTCTTAGAAGCCAATTTACACTCAATAGCGATGTCGTTAACCGTCAAACGGTCGACATCGTCAACACAAAGGTTGAACGTTTCATTAACTCACCTCACACAAATACACTCAAACCTGCTCTACCCTCTGAGGTAATTACCTATCTCGGGAACCTCAAAAAGAACAAAACGCATGGCCTTGATAATATCTATACCAATATGCTCCTCCATCTTCCTCTTAACTTCATCTTCTTTATTACTATCCTAATTAATTGCATGCTTAATCTTCGTATGTTCCCGGACGCATGGAAGAAGGCGTTGGTTGTCCCGATCCCAAAAGCGGGACAGGACAGGCATGCTCCTTCTAGCTTCCGACCTATCTCTCTTTTATCTTGTCTTTCTAAGGTATATGAATACATCCTTGCAAACCGTCTGTCAGAGTTCATTTCCTCCAATTCGATTATGATACCCGAGCAGTTTGGATTTCGGCCCAAACACTCGACTCAGCACCAGCTTTGGAGAGTAACTGAACTCATTCATGAGGGTTTATACCGCAGCCATAAAACCGGCGTTGTATTCATAGACATTGCTAAAGCCTTCGATCGGGTCTGGCATTATGGACTTATTTATAAGTTAATTCTGCTCAAGGTTCCGCCTCAACTAATCCTAATATTCCTTAAATACCTTAAAGATAGATCTTTCTCTGTTAAAGTTAACAATACAATCTCCACCTCTCGATTTATTGAGGCAGGCGTACCTCAAGGGGGTATTCTAAGTCCTTGGCTGTTCAACCTCTACATTAATGATATTCCTCGTTGTATTCCCGACGTCAAATTAGCACTTTATGCTGACGATACTGCCTTCATGACAAGCAACATGTTACTCGACACTGTGCTAACTAAACTCCAAGCTTATATTTTGGCCCTTCAAATTTGGCTAAGACATTGGCGCATCAAAGTCAATGCTTCAAAAAGTGCCGCCATGATCTTTTTAAACAAAGCTATCACCCCAATTGCTAAACTCTCTCTAAATGGTGAATTCATACCCTGGGTCGCCAGTTATAAATATCTAGGCATTTATCTAGATTCAAAATTAACCTGGGCTAGGCAGATTCAAGACGTAATTGCCAAATCTACCAAAGCTCAAGGATCCCTTAAATCTTTACTGGCTTATCACAGCCGTCTGTCACTCTCGAATAAATTGTTACTGTATAAATCCTTCATCAGATCAACCATGACCTACGGGTCAGTTATCTGGGGGTCAGTCTGTGAAACTCGGATGCAGAAAATTCAAAATTTTCAAAACTCTTTGTTACGTAGGATTTGCAAGGCGACAACGTGTGTCCGGAATGACGTCATCCATGCTGATCTCAATATTAGGCCTATCTCGCAAGTTATTAAAAAACTTGCACAAAATTTCCACAGAGATCGACTTTTAATACCCAACGAAGCGTTGCGGTCCATTCAACCTTACATTGTAAATACCAATAGAGGGAAGAAGAGACCGCTTGCCATCTTGTGTAGAGATGACGGCTTTGCTCCGTCTTCCAAAAGAAGGCGAAGGGAACCACCCTAAACACTTCGTTGTCCTATTCGAAATTCATAAAACTTTGGTACCTGCATTGTTATTCCCATTTGACATTCCTACACTAAATTTTTCCTATTGACGTCTTCCCGCCTTGCTTTTGGCATCGGGTTCTGCTAACTTTCCTTCTTACCTCTTTTGCAATTTTAAGGAAAAAAAAATTATACTTATATTATTTTTTGCATCTTAACTGTATTTATACTTAATTATCTTTGCATCTTCAAAATTTAATTATTTGAATCTTATATAAACTAATTGTTTGCATCTTATCTAAATTAAATTGTTTGCATTAGTTTTTTAGATTAAAAAAATATTAACTATGATTTAGAAAAATTGTCTGGCTCTTATGGGGCCTTTCCCCCCCCCCCCTTCTCCCCTATGCTCACCATTCCGACTCCAATCAAAGTATCAAAGCGCACATCCAGATTGCTCCTACATCTGCATCACTCCACCGCAGCCTGCTGCGAGAGAACTTTTATATTTTTGAATCTTCTGATGCCATCTCCATAGACTGTTCTCATCTAGATGTGAAGTAAACGTGGGCATTACGCCCCACGTAGGCATTCTTCAGTAATCGTCTTTGATCTTTGATCATGTTTTATAATTTCTGTAGCATGTCTAAAGGTCATAGGTTAACAGGGGAGGTCTCTGAAAGATAAATCACTTCCTCTTTCTTTTGTTGATGAAACCTTTGGGGAAAAAAGGCTAGTCGAGAAACACTTTACACCCAAACTTGGATTGTCAGAGTACAATCCGTAAGCTTAGCCTATATGGTGTTCCGACCATGCCCCTATTGACTTTTTGCTGTGGTGATACATGAAGCTTAAGGTATGACAGAAATGGCAATATAACTAAGAAAATTACATAATTATTCTCCTTTAAAAAAAAAATAAAAAAAATAAAAAAATAAATAGAGAGAGAGAGAGAGAGAGAGAGAGAGAGAGAATAGACAAAAGAAAAAAGCAAAAATGTCCATATACGAATTATAAAAGAATTCACCTTAATATCCATGGTTTATCTGGGTTTTAGAGTCAGGCTGATAAAAATAAAATTAATGAAAAATTTTAAAGCTCACTTAGTTAAATATATATATATATATATATATAGAAAATACTAGATATTGATATATTTTTTTTAATTTTGAGACTGTAGTAAGTAAAAATGAATCATTCAATTAATATTTTTATTTAAATTCTTGCTGAATTAATTCAAGTATAATAGGATGTAAATTACAAGCTTACAATTATTTCACATCATTAGTTGAGTAAGCTGGACTGACAATGCAATCTATCGTCTCATATCTGTAGGAATCGCTTACACAATATAACAATTCATAAAATTATCAATACTTAATTAATTGAAAAGCAGCTAATTAAAAATAAAAGCATATTTCTAAAGAAAGATTCAAGTAATTTAAAGTCAAATCTTGACTAGTTCTATTTAGTTAACATTAATATAAATTTATTACTCTTACATGCATAAATTAAATTACATTGCTAAAAGAGTTTAATTGGAAATTGATAGCATCCTTGAAACCAATATTTTTATTTGAGAAAAGTTATTAATACGCTATAAAAACTACTCGTAAATGTTTTAGAAAATCAGTGGCAATAAAGGAACGTTTTTTTTATGTAAACACTTCTTTAAATTTTGAAAATAAATTGGTTTCTAAGTTTTCGAAAGATAAAGAACGCTTTTTGGGATCGTGGAAAACTCGGTATGGGTTATTCTATATTTTTCTTCCTGGTTATATTGTATGTTAGTAGATTAAGAAACATTTGCCTTCTTTTACAGTGTATGTATATTGCACATTTTATCGACTCTTACAGCTTTCATTATGCATATATTTACATTATTAGGTGCGTTCGTAATTATATAAATACGTAGCACCTATAGTCGTCGTTTGGTCCGTCCGTCTGTCCGTCCGTCTGTCTGTCTGTCCGTCCGTCTGTCTGTCCGTCCGCATATAACAACGCAAAAACTACCCAACCAAATGGTTTGCAATTTGAAATATATTATCTTTGCATAAATTTGTCGAGACATTTCAAATTTTATCAAAATCGAATCAAAACTTTAGGAGATATTAATAAAAATATTTATTAAGAAATTTGATTTTTTTTTTAAATCGGTGCTTTTTTGTTATATGAGCTTCCGATGGATGTTAAATCGTCAAGCGACCGAGATACTTATTTTATGACAGAAATTAATCTGCAGACGATATAATTCATTTCACAGAATTAAAAATCATCAAGATCTGAATATTTATATAACTAGCTGATACATATATATCTGAATATTTATATAACTAGTTAAGATATTTGTATGAACAGTGTCATAAAATATATACTTAACTAGCTGTTTAACCCGTTCTACGCACGGGATATCATGAATTTAATTCTAAAACGTGCGTACGAACGCACCTCGTTTGTAACGTTTGACGTACAATTTCCAACTTGTTTTCGTTTCATGTCGCTCCTAAACATGTTGCGTAAAATAAATCAGTTATTCTGAGAAAGCGATCAATACAATTTTAACAAATATTTCCTTTTCAACTTTAACTCTATTCAAATTTCGAACTATCAATTCGTAATAATTAACTATTTTTTACCACGAAAATTAATCTCCTTCCATGGGGATCAAAGTGGAATGAAAAAAAAAAAAAAAAGCTGTGTCATCGAAGCAGAAAGAAATAACTTTGAAAATTTTGAAATATTTTTAGTAAATTTCTGCCTAAATAAGTGTCATTTACCTTTGAAAATCACATCACACATATTTAATGCACGTATTTACAAAAGAAAAGAAAAGAAAAAAATATAACAGTACTATAAACGCACAGATGCCAAAGCCATGTATTGTAATTAAATCTAGAATAACTAGTTTCATTTATCAGCAAATACTTGATATAATTTACAACTAATATCAGTTCCTCCGGAAAAGTATTCTCTGTGAAAAAACATCAACATTGTTTCAAAAGCCCCCCCCCCTCCTCAAAAAAATAAAATAAAATAAACAAGGGGAGGTTACAATGTCGGAGACACAGAATGCGGTGAATGTTTGTGTATCGATAGAGTTAGTATATGAATATATGAAAGCCATAAAGCGCAATACCCAGGGGGTTTTGAGAAAATAAGTCTCAAAGTTTGCGCTATATCTTATAACTGTATAAAGTTCTTTCTTAGGCAACTCAACAGCAACGTTGGCAGCGGACTGAATTCCATATTTTTCTGTTCAGGTTTAATTCCCAATTGTACTTAATTTTCGCAAGTTAAAAAATAGGCAATTTATGTTTCTATACACCAGAAATGTTTATTGTTATTTCAAATTATTTTCAATTATTTAAATGAATTATCTACTATTTTTCACAGTGAAATAAATTAAGATCATTGATGTAAATCCAAATATATTATTTTAATACTGTTCCATTATCCAAACTCTTTAAAAAATCATGATTCATTAAAAATATGCTTTAAGATTTTATTATGATTTTTTTTTATCTCAGATTCCTTATTTTGTAATTAGAATAACTGTCTATGTAATAATTGTTTTTAGCAATTCAATTTTTTTCGTTTAGTATGTTTTTATAATACAGTTTAATTATATAAATACAATTTGAACTATGAAGTTTTGCATGTTTATATATTTAATGAAAATTAAAGACAGAATAAATAAATAAATAAATAAACATAAAAAATAGGCAATGGGTAATTCTAAGGACTGCGAAGTTTTGTTAATTTAAAAATTTATTTACTATTATTTACATAAATACTCTACAAATTTTCAAAGTGAATTTAATTAAAATACCTTACATAAAATTACAACATACTGTTTAATTATCTGTTAGATTGTAATTTTTTTATTACCATAATAGTACTTTAAAATATATCGTTTTTTAAACAAGTAACTTTTGAACATATTTTTTTTTATCTTGGATTCTTGCGTTTATAATTAGAATAACTGTTCTTGTACTTAAAAATAAGTTCTAAAGAGATATGAATTGCTAAAAATAGTTATTACGTAGGCAGTAACTTCAAAACTAATAATCCGATATTTTAAAAGATCATATTTAATGTTTAAAAGAATGTTTTTTTTTTTTAATGATGAAGTATTTGAAATATTTGTGTACTGGATCAATATTAAAATAATATATAAAGATTTATATCACGTATTTTAATTTATTTCATCTTGAAAAATGGTACATTATTCATTTAAATACTGTAAATAATTTTATATAACAGCAAAAATTGCGGGTGGAAATATAAATTGCCTACTTTTTTTTCTTTTACTTTTTATCGTACATTTAAACATGCAAAATTTCATAGTTAGAATTTTACTTATATGCTACAAAACATACATTTTATTTATATTATTCGTGCATTTCAATGATTATATGCATTTCTTCGAAAGTAATGATTCGAAAGTAATTGATAAAACGTTTCGTTGGGACTATTAAGTCCAACTGGAATTCTATCACGAACAGAAAAATCTGGAATTCGGCGCGCTGCTAACCTTGCTACGCAGCCTCTTGCCAAAGAAATAATTTATCTGGCTATAAACTGTAACGTAAACTTTGAGACTTATTTTCTCAAGACTCCCTGGGGGATCCAGATAGATCCCCTGGGGTATATCCAGAGCTTTATGGCTTTCATCTATTAATATACTAACTATACTCTACCGATACACAAACGTTCATCGCATTCAGTGTCCCTGACCTCGGAACCACCCCTTGTAAGTCAGGTTTTAAAATACTAACGTAAATGCTAACTAAACATTGTGTAACGTCTGTCAGACTAAAATAACAGGTACTGGCGTATTATTCGTGCCATGTTAGATAATTAGCGCCAATAGTGCTGATTACAGTAGCCCTATATTTTCCTATCTATACAGTTACTACACTTATGTTCTGAATTTTATTATTACATGTGTTTTATCTTATTTTCTTCCTACATTGAATGTTTACCTTCACTATTCGTCTATATTAACCTTCATTATTCGTTGATTTGTATGACACATATTTTTGTAAGAGGTTACTTGGTAATTAATTTGTTCATGAATTGGTCAGGATAATATGAACCGAACATTAAACTGCACGATCAGTTTGTTGTAACTTCCGCTCATCCCTTTTTGTATTCATCATGTTCAATGTTCTCTGAGCCCTCGAGCTTTTATTTTTAGTCATATGTCATATCCAGATATATTACTTGTCCTATTCTGAGAAAAAAATATTTTTTACATTTAATGCGCTTTAAATTTAATAAAATCTTGGTTTAGATATATATATATTTCATTAACATATTTATTTGACTGTTACTAATAATGAATAAGAGATACACCGTAAATTTAAATATATACATTAAAAACAATTTTAAACAATGTTTGTTTATAATTTACAGAACCCCATGTGTAAACACGATTGACGATTGATAACCATTTGTGGCAAGCTATCTTGAGACTCGATGCTATATATTTGTGCTATTAAGTCGTCTAGTTGAAAGTCCATTTCCCGGTACTTTCTCAGGCTTTTTAGGGAAATTAAGCATGTTGATGTACATATAGCTGGTACAAAAAAATGTTTTTTCTTTCGTATTTTGCTAAATACAGCAAATGTGGTGTTCTCACCAGCATACATACTAAATGTAAAATAGCCTTAGAATAAAAATGATTTTTGTCTCATATTCTGCACCTTAGACAGTATATAGGGCATCATTAACTCGGGTATGCTCAGTTCGATTGCCTAGTACATATAAAAGTAACTGATAATGTTTTATTTATTTGAGAGATATTATTTTAGTAAACTTTCTTTTAATGTCCAAGGTATAGTCAAATTCTTTCGAAACGCACTACAACATATTAATGTGAGCATTTTAATTGCGGTTTTTGCCTTTAAATCATTGATTTTGTCCGCTTCAACATAGAACATGCGTTCTTTAATGTATACCTACAAAAAACAAAATATCACAGCATGACATCTGTTAACATAACTAGCCAAACTACAGAATCGCAATCGGTCTGAGAATTTTTCTTTTACTTACAAAAGTTAAAAATCCTTGTTTGTTTAAAATGAGAACCACTTTGCATCCAAATAAATTTTTCTGTATTGCTGTTACAGGTACAATCAAGATAACACATATTATATATTTCTTTCGGATTTTATCAAGTGTAAAAACTGGTCAGATAATTCTAATTCACCATATATTTCTATAATACCATACATTGCGACATATTTGCGCAACATATTTCTGTGATATTATGCAATATGTTGTCATATTGATAAGGCTAAATCTCGCAACACATATTCACTAAAATAAGATTCATTTTCAATACTTATGGGATCAGTGTAAACGTTTTTAGGAATGCTCCTACGTTTAAAAATCCAAAAAGATTTAAAAACGACTAACAATCTATTCGATTCGTGACAGATGACTTCATCTTTATCATATTGTTAAATGTAATACTAAAAAGGAAATAATTCGCTGTGTGTTATGTGAAAAAATAGGTGTATAGTATAAATGTCTTTTTTTGTTTTTATCATGTTTGAACACTGATCGAAAATTATGCATATTTTCCTGAAACAGTTTGTAAAGTAAACATAAATAAATATGTCAAGCAAGGTGTTGAAGAGTATTTATATAGGTTTTTAAAAACAAGAATAGTATTTAATGTGAAATGAATCATATGCAAAATTTGAAAAACTAATTTAACATTAACGTTATGTTAATAAATAATGTTAACATTTTACTGTTATATTCTTAAAAACCTAATAGCTTATCTTTTAGATAATGACAGGATTTTTTAATAAGCTTTATATATGTAATCAATCTAAAAAGAAATTGCGGCTTTGTCTTTTCGCAACTTGTAAAAAATAAATATAAATCGAAATTTATTCACATGACATTATTCTCCTTTTTCACTGCATCAACTGTCAATTTCGAAACACATAAGACATAGTTTTATAACGTATTTTAATATGTAGAATTGCAAGGGAACCATAAAATGCATAAAATAAAAGAGAATTTATTTCAGAAAATACGAGAAAATCTAGTCATACACTCAAACCTGCACAAAAACGACAGAATCAGCAGAAAGAAAATGAGATCAAACTGTAACTTTCTTATTTGTCCCCCAGGTACTAAGTCAAGCGAAGATCCGTCGCAAAATTTCTGCAATCGCTTAAAAAAGAAGTGATGTAAACGTTCCATCATTCTTTTTTCTTCCAAAGAATGATTCTGCTCTTCGGATACTCAATAAATCCTACTAATGTTTTTCTTCAGAATAACAATTTATTCAGGCGGATTGATAAAAAAATATTTTTTCCATAGAAACACTTTTATAAATTTATTAAAATTGAAGATAATGTTTTTAGGGAATATTTTGTAGTATTTCTCCTTTGTATATATATATATATACATATATATATTATTTTATTTTATTTTATTTTATTTTTTTGCTTAAGATTTTTATTCTTATTTCCGTTTTATCGGAAAAAGTAGTATAATTAATATTTATACGCAAATAAATTATTACATTATTTTGTGTTTACTTGTTAATAAAATCAGTCATACCTTGTTCATTAATACTTTTACAATACATTGAAGAAAGTAATTTCCATATGGATATGAATTTTTAGTTATTTCTATTTGATACAGCCATTTTCACTATATTTAAAATATGTCAAGTGTATTTTTACTTCATCGTTTTAATTTTAGGTTTCTTCTTGTTTTTCAAAAGTTCCCATTTAAAGTTTAACACGCCATTTATATCAATAATAAAATAAACAAACGTTTTCAGTTGAAGGTCTGCCTCTTTCGACGAAGTATTTATTAAGTGAATATAGAAAATCCTTTTATTATTATTTTATTATTTTCTGTACTGGATCTTCCAAAGTTTTAGGCGTATTTTTATCGTTGCCAACGTTAAGGCGTATTTTTAAAAAACAACTTTAATGAATAGTTTCAATACAAATCAGTCACATTTCAGTCAAAATACATCTTCTTCAGAAAAATAAGACAAAACAGTTCAAAATTGCAGAGCATGCATTAGAGATATACAAGGACAGCATTTCTCGTTCAATTAGAGAGCCCCACAACAGAAATCGATTGCTTTATTTTCAATAGATAGTAATCTTAATAAAATGTTCTTTATGAAATTGGAATACATTTTTTAGGTAAATCCATACTCCTTCTGTAAAAATAACATATAACATTTAATTGTATATGACAAGGCCAGAAAAAGACAGATGCATTAGCGAACATGAGCAATATTTGAAACAAGTTCGTTTTCAGTTATGTTATACGTTTTCATACATAACTAAATTTAAATATATTATGAGATGTGTTAAAATGAATAACATACAACATTTATAGGTCTGAAGAATAAATTCGTATACAATATCGTGTAATAATATTAATATCAGCTGTATTTTTCAGCTATAGTACATTTTAGAACAGTATGTTGTATGTATGTGGTGTGCATCTATCATAAAGCTATCTGTCATAAAACTTTCGATCATAAAACTAAAGTTCAGACAATGTTTCTTATCAGTATTATGACAAAATTGGATACTGTTTTGTAAACTATACATAACGTGTGACTTTTTCTTTTTTAATGGTTTTCTAGCTATACATTATCATACCTTTAAAACTATGTAATTTATGTATCAGTTTATTTTATAAACTACACCGGTGAACAGTGATTTTGCAAAATGAAGTAATCCATAGGCTTGGACAATGGATTTCGGGTGATTCTGAGCTGCTGAATATTAAAATAATTGCAAGTTCTGGATTGGCTCTCGTTTTTGCAATAAAGTCTACAATCCGATAAGTTTACAAGTACAAAAAATAACATTAACTATTTATAGAATTTTTTTATCATATTTTGAGTGAGATAGGTATTCCAATATAGAAATATAGATTTAACATTGCTATTAAAACTTTTCCTATGTGATTTTCTAGGATGTTTCTCTTCAGGACAATCTATTTGTAAGTAACAACAGTAGTCTGCCATCATGTGGCGATTCCAAAGTCCTTGGTACTTTTGCTCCATTATTCTGATATCTTGGTGGAATCATTCACCCTGTCCTTCATTATGATCAACTAAGTGAAAGTGTCAAAAATGCTACTTAACGCTCATATTACGTTCTAATCTGTCAAGATTTCGCAAGAACAAAACTTATTCTAACTACTTTATATTTCATAATTATAAACTTTTGTATGTATCAAAATCAAAACAAACAAGTTGAAAATTGTACGTTAAACGTGCAAAATGAGGTGCGTTCGTAGTGTAACTAGTTTACAATGTATAAAATGTTATTGTTATTATTTCAGTGAAATGGATTATATCGTCTGATATGAGAAAAATGAGCAATGGGATGGAAAATTCTATGCACAGCACTCTGAATTGTTCTTTTCGTTAAAGAAGTATTATCTTCAAATATATTTCGTGAATCTATTTTCAAAGTATCAAATTTTAAATTTCACATCAATCCTAGAATTGGAATGTAATTTTCTTCTAATAATGGGAAGTTTTCTGCTTCTGTTTTATGTAGATTGTACTCCCACCCTCGAAGTTCAAATTTAGGATTATTGAGGATGACTTTAGTTTCTTCAATAAATTTGTCAAGTTTTTCATGGTTATCAACGCTGGTGATACATTTATTTACGTAAAAAGACTGTAACAACTTGTCTGCCGTTTCTTTAAATTTAGCAAGTACATTATTCAGATGACATTGAAAAGTTGTACCAAGCAAATAAGGTGAACATGTCAGACCGAAAACAACTCTTTTATGCCACAAAGTTTTTATTTTTTCGGGCCACCTTCCTCCCACCATAAACATTTCAGTAATGGTCTGTCTCACTTATTCAAAGAAATTATAGAAAGGCTCTTCGAATATCCGCCGTCATTCCTATTTTTTTTAT
This sequence comes from Maratus michaelseni, assembly GCA_963931845.1. Lineage (NCBI taxonomy): Eukaryota > Metazoa > Arthropoda > Arachnida > Araneae > Salticidae > Maratus > Maratus michaelseni. Next base: position 347,462,614 of record OZ007592.1, read on the forward strand.
CGAAATCTATTCAAGTTGGCTTGTATGAGTTCTACGGTGTTAGCCACAATGTAACAATCTCAATTCTCTAAACAGCCATTGATTGAAAATGAATCTTTTGTCTAGCTGAGCCATCGAAGACTGTTCTAACTCTTGTATTTGAATTTTCTTTAATTACAGCTCTGTGCGGGAAATAATGCACACTTTCATCCTTGCAGGAGTCCTCAACTTCTTCAATAACTTCTTGTATCCACTCTTTTAAGACAGATTCACAATCTTCTAACACTCCAGTTTTTTTCAGTAATTCAACACAATTTTTCAATCTACGCTCAGCGACATTTTTGCCAGTTTGTAAAAGACAATGGTTTTGAATCCACTGAAGTGTCACTTCCTACCTTCCTTCTGCATCTAGTTTTATACTCCTTTTAAAATGATCTTTGGCTGCAATTTCGAGTTCGTGCCTATTTCTGCTTTCCCCAGGATCGAGAATTCCAAGTGCATCTAGCTGCCACAAGTCTGATTTTTTTGCATCATTTAAGTGACATGACGTTTTTCGTGCTGTCTGAAGTGTTGATTACACCAGTTTTTGCCATGAATGTTCAACCAAGACGTGATTCCATTAATACTAAACCAGAGCTTAACTGTTTCATTTTTCCTGTGTACAGCTTACCTGCTACATTAGCTCCTATGAGCCCATGAATTTCATTCGAAGAAAATTGATATACGATTCCACTTGATTATTCAAATCAGACAGAAATATTTTTCCTTTTTTTATTTCACTCATAAATGAGCCACGAGGATTTTTCGGAATATCAGAACAAATTTTTTCTTGATCCAACACTTCCACACAACAGCGATAATTATAAAAGAAGTTGTGTTTGATTAATATTTGCTTTTGATCATCATGAGATAAACCACCAGCATATTTGCACTCGTTACTTAAATGTGACTCATTACAAAGTACGCATATTTCTTTTCTTGTTTGAGAAGAATTACATAATTCCTTAGCCGTCGTAACACCTTTTCTCGCTTTTTTGGCGCAGGATATATATTTTTGTTTACATTTTCTAGGTTAAATCCAATCCCAGGCAATCGGACCTTTTCTTCGCTTTTGATTTCGTGCTGTAAAAATTTTATCAATAAATCTAATTTATTAACGCTTTCTTCTTTCGAATTTAAAATCATGAAGTTTAAATTTCATTCCCAAATTATCAATATTTCAACCGGCAAACATGATTCAATCAAAGATAAAGAATTGCAGAATAGTGTTATCTTGAAACGCCTAACATTTTTAATGATCTTAAGTATGTTTCAATCTTGTCATATATTTTAAAATGAGGGGTTTTCGGACTTTTATCCATTGCGTTATTCATCATTAATGCAAGAACGTCCCTTAAAAAAACTTCTATTAACATATCAGTACGGCCAAAACGAGCCTTTAAACACTGTATAACATTTTCATAACTATCACCAGTAGCGGGATAAGATTCAACAATTTATCTTGCCCTTGAACCCTTTAAAGTTGCTTGCAACAAATACTGATATTTATCTTCTTTCGCGATTTCGTCATCTTTATGTTTTTGTTTAATTGAGCCCAAAAGGCCGAGCAATCTTTAATGTCTCCCCCGAATAACTTGAATTCGATCTTAGGAGAGGTTTAGACTTTCGTTTCGTGGTATTTTCAGTTTCGGAAACCTTTAAAATCTTTTGAACTTTCGTTTTTAGTTTCATAAATTTATTTTCATACAAACTAACACCTTCGTATTCTTTATCGTAATTTTCCTGAGAACATGATGTATCGTTTCAAAGAATATCTAGCATTTTTTTTTCTTTCGGTTGTAATTCTGCCCATTTCTCACCTAATTGAGTATATAAAATCTCAATATCTTCAATATCCTTAATTTGTAACTTAAAACTGTTCTCAAGTAAATTACCAATACGCGTGAAAGCACTTCTTAATGGAATTCTTAATTTTTTAATCTGTTCCATTATCGCACTTTACTTTCTTAAATAATATAATATCCCAGCAGTTGGATGCAAATTAATATTGAATATTGAACTTAATGCAAATTTTATTTTCAATATCAATATACTCATATTTTAATATCAGTATTTATTCGTTTTAAAATATATCAACAATACTATAGAAGTGGTTTGTAATTAGGCTTACCTCTCTTGATATTGTTGTTCGGCGACTAATTTACTTAAAGTTTTTTGTGAACAATGAAATTTAGAATCGGTCAATAATTACAATAGTCAGATAGATGACACAGAACATATATTAAAAACAACACCTCGATTACAAAACATAATATTTGCGCTTATCTGCTACATCAATCATAAATATGTAGGGTAGCCCGGGACACGTTTACGCATGGGGCACGTTTACGCAGTGCACTTTTATCGAAACGAGTTATAACAGCCGCGCCAAAAGTCATGACAGATTGATGCTGCTCCCTAGCGGGTATTCTCACAAGTTTTTGAGCGTCAGTCGCGCGTCGGTCTAGCATGCAGAAAGAATAACCTGTTTTCTGTCAAGGTGAGTAAATTTTGTGTTGAACTTATTGAAACTTATTGTGAACTAATATTACTTAGTTAAGGATAAACAAATATATGAACATTAGCAGAATTTTATCCTTTTTTGAGAACTGTATTTGTATGAACAGAAATGTTATTAATTTTCATTGCACGTTAAAAATAAATCCAAACATGGTGACGGGGCACGTTTACGCATTGACATCGGGGCACCTTTACGCACTTTCTTACTGCGTAAATGTCCTCCAAGTATTTATCCCAGTAGGTCTTTCACTTTGCCGCATGTCAACGAACCAACACCTGACCAACTGAAACCATTTGAAAAGGCAGGTCCAAGGCTTTGCACCAACAAAGGGAAGAAAAAAAGGAAGTCCGCAATCCTAACTGATAGTCCAGTTAAAGAAACCCTCGGACAAGAGCAGTTAGAAGCGAAAAAGAAAAAAATGATGGCACAACAAAGCAAAAAGAAGAAATTGCTTAAAAATTTACTAGTTTCTATGGAAGCAGAACAAGAAGACAGCAACGGAAAAGTATGAAACCAAAAACTGCAAAAAGGAAAAAGTTGGTACACTCTGGAAAAAAGAAAATAGTGAATGAATCTGATGACGAAGATGAAAAATGTGTGTGCATTTATTGTTTGAAATCATTCAACCAATCCAAAAAAGGACGAGACTGGGTTTAATGTCTTAGATGCAAAAGGTGGTCCCATGACAAGTGTGCAAAAGGAAATACTTTTTTTTTAATTGTAACAGTCATTATGAAGATGACTAAATAGTTTCTGTTTTTAATTAGCAATAAGCCCTATGTTTTCAGTTTAGCCTATAAAATGTTCTTTAATTAATTCTCTTTATTATTATTTTTTAAACAGTGTTTTAAGTTATAAATAAAACATTTAAATCTGATTAAATATTTATTTCCCTTACTCCTTGGTATCACTTATAATATGCGTAAACGTGCCCCACTTGATGCGTAAACTTGCCCCGTTGCCGAAGCAAGTTTACGCAAAAGACTTAGACCTTTTTTTTTTTTTTTTTTTTTTTTTTTTTTTTTTTTTACGGTTAAAAACAGAAATAGGGCAACAACTGAATACACAAATTTTGACTTTATTAACTGTTTTATAAAACCACAATGTCTAAAATTTCCTAAGTTAAAACATAAAAATTAGAAAATTCATTGAAAAAAACCGCGTAAACGTGCCCTGGTCTACCCTAATCATCCCATAGTCACATTCAAGTTCTCATAGAATTCTAACAAATCGTTCGCCAACAAACACAAAACTATCGTCTGCACAAGACGTAAATCAAATCGATTTACAAATAAATGAAAGACCATGGAAACAGCGGTATACGCAGCAGATGGATCAAAATTGAAAAAAACAGAACGAATGAAAGTTTTGCGCCGGTAAACATTATGCTGTGTTTAGCTTTAAATATGTTTTGTAATTATAACTGTTAAAATTTGTAAAAACGGTATTCTGGAACATATAGTTTTAAATAATAATTGTTTTTAAAGTTAAATTAGCCAAACTGATTTGAGTTATTGAAATTATGTAGGTAGGTTTTTTATAAGTTCTTTTAACAGATGCTTTTAAAATAAATTTTATTCCGCCGAATTTCTACGGGTGTCACTTCGTATTGATAGCACATTACTCTCACCTTTAAACTCAGCGTAACTTATTTTCGGTAAAGATAAATCACAAGTTGTGATTTACTAGCTAAGGTAAATTTTGTGTAACGTGCATTTATTATTCAGCTTGGCATATTGAGGGCATCTTAGAAGTGATAATTTCACTAAACAGTTTAGTGCAATTTTTTACGCAAAAGGAAGTCAATGACGTCCTTTCCTATTAAATATAAAGATGATTTTGAATTTGAAATAAGATAGAGCATTAGCGTGTATCAATGCAGAGCATCTCAGCACGGAACAATAAAGAAAATATATAGTTTATATGTTTTTTATAAGACAGATTTTATACAACATATATCATGATTAATAATATACAATGAATAGACAGAAAGTAAAATAATAAATACGTATATTTTTTTTATTAATTATCTATTTTAAAATTTATTATTTGCAAGCATACTGAAAAATCCAGCTGAAAAATCAGATTTTTTTCAGAATCATAAATGTTTTCTTTTTTTTTTAAGATTTTAAATTTTTATTTATTGTTTTTTTTTAAATTGTTTTAAAGATTAAAATTCCCCAGGATGAAAAAAAAAACGTTGAAACAGAAATCTAATATTAAATTTACTTAAGAAAATTTTAAATCTTTCTTAAATTACCTTTAGCAGCTTTTAGTAATAAATAAAAGAATAATATACTGTATTAACAACAAAGTGGATTTAAATTAACAATGTAGTTTAAAATTGAAGTTAACATAATACATTGTATAGATGAAATTGATGGGCATAAAATAATGCAAAGATGGTTTAGCTTCTGTATATTCGTACTTTAAAGCATAGAAAGGAAAATCATGACATTCAACAAACACAAAAAATTCACGCACTCCATTATTGATAAATGTAGAATTTACTGTGTAGTGTTTACGTAATTTTTCTCTACATTTCCATGGTTCCATTTAAGATAATATGTATGTGATAACCATGGTATGTCAATTACGCTTTTTTGTGTTTTTCTTTCGTTAGCACAACTTAATCTGTGAGTATCGGTATAACTTTTTAGAACTTTAAAGATACGGCATATTTCTTTCCTAGCGTTGTTATTCGAATAAAAATGGAGTTTGTTTGCTTTTAGCAATTATATATATTAGTTGTATTATTATAATAAATTATAGAATTATTTTCATCCATGTTATGAAAAACTGTAAAATGTACAAAATGAATTTAGTGATTATAAAAATCGTGTTAATGCTAAATTAATAGAAATAGTGTCTACGTATAAAACATAAATTTAAAATTGCAAATGTTTAGGAATTTATTTATATAAAACCCAACGTATGTACCCATAACAAACACCATGTTTTATATGTGTAGTATATCGCCAATCGATGGAAATGCACATGAAATATTTTGTACAACGCTGCATATTATCTTAAGACATTTGTACACACACCGTACTAAGCTAAAATATAATTCAGGTAAAAAAGTTATAAGGCAATTTAAAACAACCTTCCAGCAATTTCCAACCATAAACGACAGTGTACCTAGTTGTTTGCGTATCCCTGTATATGAATATATATTCATTTTTCACAAACTTCTATAATTCTACTAACTATAGTTCAGCAGGAAAATGCGTAACATAATTAGCAATTCACTCCCATAGTCTGTAATAGTTACGAATTCCCTTGTGAAAGCCCTTTATACGATCAACCGAATTGATACACACCACGCACTGTGCAAAAATTTAGTTAAACTTAAAAACGCAAACCTATGTTGAAAACGCACTTATCACACAGACTTTAATTATTGCATGTATACTGTAACCGATATATTTTGTGTGTCCCTGTTAATGAAAGATAAACGCAATGCACACCATACTTTTAAGTGAACAATTTATAGTAAAACCTCAGAATATAAATTTCATCATGTTTGAAACATCATTAAATTATACTACAAACGATTTTTCCCCGTAGAACAATGTACAAGATAATTCTTTTATGTGACCCTGTAAATGAATATTAAATGCTTTGCCCCCCCCCCATATTCTACAAAAAGCCTGTTTTAGCTTCATAATTATATAATATGTTCATCATGTTTCAAATGGTGTAGCATCATCCATATTCACTTGAAACGATATTTTTCCATTTATTGTAATGTAATGGAATAATTTTGACTGTCCCTGTAAAAAAAATCTATAAGTGCTACACACTTTATTTTGAATAGGGATCATTCTGTAGCAAACGACATACAAAAATTTCTGGGCAATACGAGTATATTTACGCTAGTTGGAGCACGGACGGATGGCTAGACAAACCAAAGTCATAAACACTCTTCAACTAAGGTTGGAAAATGTTATTTAAAATTAACAGAATTTTATAATATGATTTATTTGGAAAGTCATTGAAGTATAAATATTAAACATTATTTCCTTGAAACACGTTTCGGAACAAACATTGGCGAAAAAATTAAAGAAACTATTGATAACAAAAGAAAAATATATTTGTTAATCGATATTTTGCAGGTGATGTAACTTTAAAGACAGCTCATTCTTGCGCTGTCAAAAAAAAATGCAAAGAAAAGAATCGTTAAACGAAATATCCAAATACAATAAATGAGAATTTTTTGCATGGTGTTTTTGTGTTTTCTAGAGTTTTGAAAATTAAATAGATATGTTGAAAATATAAAAGATTTTTTGAGCACTGATTATGTGCTATCAAAATATTTTCTTCGTTTGAAATGTTTCTATTTGTTGCTTTAGGGATACATTTTATTCGAAATAATATTATAATCGTTCTTGTTCTATCTGTATATCCAGCCACATAGAATGGAAGAATGGAATAATGATTTAATAAAAATAAAGATCTATTATTCGTTCTTTGAACGCCCCACCAGTGGCTGAGAGGTTCTGCTCTCGAAGCTGGTAGACGGGAGGGGCTGGGTTCAAACCCCTGTCGCGCTCGTCAACCTAACCGTTCGGAGTTTTCCGTGGTTTTATTCGAACATTACCGTAAATATGGGTTAGGATCCCTTAGAAAGACCCCCCACGGAGGGCACTCCCCCCAGGGCCTATATCCCTCGTGTTGATGATCGGCCGTCATAAAATCAACCAACCAATCGTTCTTTGAACATTTTTTTGTATTGTAGTGGTGTTTAATTTTCAAAAGAAACACGAACTGTATGCAAGAATATGTAGGTCAACTAATTCAGAACAATATTGGATCAAATACTACGTTAGAAAATGAAATTAAAAAAGAAATTCTTAGGACTTGTGTTTTCCATTAAAAAAAATCAGTTTAATGTTTTAAGTGTATGTATATATATATATATATATGTGTGTGTGTGTGTGTGTGTGTGTGTGTGTGTTCTCGAGCGCATTCATATATATGGATAAATGTTTTTATAAAGTTACAAATGTTACTACCATTCTCATATTCATGATTTCAATAAAAGTTTGCCTCAAAACGTCTATATCCAAAACTTATAGAAAACAAATGTTTGTTTGAAGCAGCCAATTCTCACTTCGCATTTAAATTATCATTGGTAATTAAAAAAATGAAATAAGTTAGATTCGCTGTGATTAATTACTACTTCCAAAGCAAAGAACGAGCAAATTGTTCTGTATAGTGTAAGAAAATAGTTTTTTTTAATAAGATATTAAAAGTTTTAGGCATGTAAGTTGAAACACCCAGTAACTGACACTTTAAGGATTTTTCCCCAGTAACTGACACTTTAAGGAGTTTTCCCCAGTAACTGACACTTTAAGGATTTTTTTCTTCTTCAAATCACTATTACAAAGTTTTAAATATATTTTATACTTATCTTTGTTTTTGTAAGTATTGTAAAGATACATTAAAAAAATATTGTTGACAAAATTTTGAAAACATTATAATTTGTATTACTAAAAATAAATTTTTGCCATAAACAGGATCAGTAACTCCAGTAACTGACACTAGCCCTTTTTTGACAAATCAATAGCTGAAAAATAACTTATAATAGTTAAGACAAATATGTTACCACTAGATTACATTACTATGCAGAATTTTACATGATAATGCTTATTTGAGTTATATTTCTGCTGACGTTTCAGTTACTGGTTAGGTGTCAATAACTGGGGTTTTCATCCTAGTTGATTTTTTTTGTTTTATGAACTACGTAAGTTACTTTCATACCGTATTTTTCGGCCTATAATCCGCGGCAAAAGAAATTCATTTTAGACTCAGAAATTGTATTTAATAAAATGCTACTTTCTTGAACTTGGAATACACTTGACTTCAGATACAAAATAAAATGTCTGGGTCTACTGCGGATTATACGCCGAAAAATACGATAATATATAATCATAGAATATCAAATTTATTACAAGAGTTATTATTTTCAAAACAGCATCATAAGCATTATGTTATTAATCATAGTTTTTTTTTAAATCTTATTACATATCATTCAATTCAATTTTGTGCATATCTGTTTGTTCGAAATAGGTAAATTTTCTAAACTATATAGATAAACTATTTAAACAATTTCATTTTTATAATTTTATTTAGTTAAATTTAAAAAATAATAAATAAATTAGGAAAGGTTTGTTGTGTTATTTAAAACAAGCTGACCAAAATGGAGTTGTCCGGGTAGGTGATCATAACCTTAAATATACCTAAAATCAATGTTGAATAGTTCTAAAATTTTAAACGAAAACATTTTCAAACAAATCTAATGTCGGCGACACCAATGCCTTCGGCATCGTACACCCTCAAATTTTTATGGTTTTAAATTTTTAAATAAAAATCTATAAAAATGAACCTTAATAATATTTTTTATAAACAAATTTCACCACTGGAACCAAAAAGGTACTATTTATAAGTGGGTATTTGTTTTATTTTCGTATTTCGTAAAGGAAATCCGTTACAGATTTGTAAAGAAGAGGAAGAAAAAACCCCCACAGAATATACGTTTCGAAAAGAGTTTTTGAATGGTTAATATTCATATATTTTTTAACGGGGTATACCGTTAGAAAGGAAAAAAGAAGGATAATCACGTGTTTTTTCTCTCCATTTCGAATTTCTAAGTCCATTGTTAAGCGCGCTTTAAAAAACGCAAAATAAATAAATAAATAAATAAAATAAAGTTTTGCCCTTTTCTTTCTTTCCCGTTTCAGAACTACGGTAAGTTTTAAAATTCGCCACGTCACCGCCAACACGCAATTTAGCGATGTTTATTTAGGTTAATTAATATGTCACTTAATTGAAAAAAAAATATATTCCACCTTCAGATGCAATCGGTCCTACCCTAGTCTATCTCAAAAGGTGGATTTAACTTTGTGCCGTTATATTAAAAATAAATTAACAACCTGAAATAGCACAAATAAAAATATATAAATTGGCAAACAGCTGTTTCGGAGCCCTAAAGTTCCATCATCAGTGCCAATTCAAAAGATTAAAACCCGATTTAAAAGTTTAAGCCATGTAAATATGCTTGCGTCTTCCGCACGTGCCAAGATTGAATGTCTACCCTAGTCTATCCTCATCCAAATTTTCAGACATGTACGTACGGTAGATTTTCGTAGCCATCGCGGACAAACATCTTTCTTTTACTAATATAGATTATATATTGCTTACAGCAAGACTTAATTATAAGTTCACTTCAAAACACACATTTATTCTAGAAATGAAGATAAAATATTTAGATATTAATTTAGATATTAATTTAGTAATTTAAGAATCAAGCTATGAAACTTATTTGTCTCTTGTTCTTTTGAATCCATTAAAAAGAAGGATAATTAAACTTGTGTAATTTTCATTTTCGTTATCTTTAGAGTAAAAAATATATATATAGTTAAATCAAAATGTACGGTTTAAATTATTTCCATAAATTTTGAATATCTTTAGAATTGAATGCTCTTAGAATTTCTCTATTCAGTTTCTTATTATTTAAACAAATTCAATTTAAAATTATTTTAAAGCCCAAGAAGTAATTACTTACTTTGATTGTTCAATGTATTTGTATGTATTTTTTTATTGTAATTTTCAAAGAAACTTTTTTAAAACAATACTTATGAAACGTAAATACTTAATCTAACTATTACACTACTTAAGGACAGAATATATTTATTAATATATTTTGCTGAATACTGCGGAATTTTAAGTCCAGTTTGTTTAAAAGCAGATGGAAAATTAAGAGACTAATTTTCTTTTAAATTAATTTTTCTGCTCTGACATTCAACTGCACGCATAAAAGTTTTATTATTTTATTTAAAAAATAAATTTATTGGAAAATTAAAAAATACTTCAATAAAGACATAACTCCAACTTATCATTTTAGTCAAGCATAAATATATATAATCGAAGTAAAATTACCTATTATATTCAATATATCTTTCAGATAAATTTAAATGCTATATAAATAAATTACGAAAATTCAGCAGAGAGTTGATGCTATTGAAATAGTCTAATTTAAAATTTTTGCGGTGTTAAATATATAAAGTTTTCTTTTTGAGTCAGAGTTTTGGCTTTTAGAACTTATTTACTCTTAATTATTCTCATTTTAACTTGAATTATATATCCCATAAACAAATCCTTTTCTTATATTAATGTTTTTAAACGATGCTGAAACAAACACATTTAATTTTTCACACATTGTAGCTAATGTACATTTTCAAAAGCTTATTTATTTTATTACATTGTCAATAAAAGAAACTTCTCAAATAACTGATATAAGTATAATAACAATTATAAGAAGAAATTTCACTTTTACTACGTAACGTATATTGGCTACATATTAAAAAAAAATAAGACCAATCTAAAAGTTTTTGGAAACGCCATTTTTGAAGAAGGAGACAGGCTACACAAAATCTTATTCCTTTCATTAATAGTTAAAATTATTTCTTCATGTAATGGAATTAGTACACTGCAGAAAAAGACAAATGTTTGTTAATTTAAGAAAATATAAATAACCAAGAATGAAAAGATGCAATACCATTTCCCTAATTACTCACGATTCCGAAAAGCATTCTTTATATTTAGAAGTCTCAGAAAACAATATATTTTGAGATTTAAAGAAGCATTTTTAAAAACAGAGTATCTTTTGCTCCCACTGATTTTTTGTAACGTTTCCGAATAATTTACACAGTGTATCAATATGTTTATTAAATGGAATATAGGGTTTTCGAATACTATTTCTCAAGTAAACACGTTTATGTACAATTAACAGGTTTTACAGAAAAACATGATATTTTAACAGAATCAATACTAAAATTAAAAATAATATTAGTTTGTAACCCTTGTGTGTAAAAATTCAGAACGCAGCTGAAGATATTTACTTCAGAATCAATAGCATCCCAAAAACCGTTATTTCGGTTTTAGAAAACTTAAAAATGCTCTGTAAAATATGGATAATACGGGCAAGCTTTTCACAAATTGAAAGAGAAAAAAATTAAACAGGCTCTGTACATTTGAAATTTTATACTTACAGTGTTTCTAGTGACCTTTCTTTAAGTTCCTGTCGAGCGATCAGAGAGGTAATTTTGTTTTGATTTAAGTGTTTGAATTTAGTGATAAATTTGGGAATGCATTCCTCCCTCTGAGTCTTTTATGGTTTCAAGCGTATTTTGGAACATCTTATTTTAAGTCTACCCCACCCAAATTACTCTTATTCTATTGCGTTCTTATTCTTATACCCTTATACTATTGCGTTTAATAAAGTGTTGTTATTGTTAATTTTGTGTAGTGGTTACTTTTCTAGTGAACTGGCTGGAAGTATACGTCACTCAACTTTTAAATATTTCTCCCAAACATCTCGTGTATTATTTGCAAAGGAATCTTTCAGTGTAAATATTTGTTAAAACACGTTGATAATCTTCAGCTAAAATATCATAATCTATAACTTGACAATGACGATAATAAAAATCTATGCTCGAAAATCTGCTTTATAATTAATGTTAAGACTTTATTGTGTCCTGTATATCTAATTACACTGAACAACAATGGTTCTGTCCCAGAACGGTAAATTAGTTGAGGCTAGATTAGTTTCTTGCACTGATTCCGAATATACTTTTCGTTTTTCTCCAAGTCATCCACTTTTTGCGAAATTTGCATATTTATGTGTATGCAAATTTAAGCTTTTTGTGCCATTTTATGCAAATTTTAGTCTACAATCAATGTCAGATTGAATTGGCTTTTTCAGATTATGATTACTGGACCATTTGCTTCAGGTAAATGTCGCAATCTGCATATTCTTAACATCACCTGTCACTAAGCCTAATTTGAGTATTTTTGAATAGTGTAATGTTTACCTTACTTTCAACATTAAAGTAATTACTACAGAATTAACGTAATGTTTTTTCTAGACTAGATGTTTATGTTGATTTCGAATGTGCAATACGTTTCCTTATATCACGTCTAGATTTTGAGTAAAATGAATTTCTACTTTCACATTATATTGCCACACGTTTGATATAAAATGTTTTTAGGAGTGTGTACCTCATCGATAAAAGGCTGAACAGTGTCAGATTCCTATCAGGGGCATAATCACCAATGTGTATAATCGAAAAACAATTGAGAAATAGAGTAGAATCTATCCTAATTAGCTAAAGTAGCAAAAAGCATTTTCTGGCTTTTTTTGACCAAAAAATATAATTTCACTTTTTTCTAAACTGGATACGATAGAAGAAAACGGGCATCAGATTTGAAATCAGAGTAAAAAACTGGTTTAGAAACATATTAACGTACTAATGTGGCAAACATATTTGGACGTCAAGAAACGTTATTAAAAAAATGAAAAAAATACATAAATTAGGAATAATATTTCACGGTCACATGCCAGTATTATCTCGGTCACAACATTTTTGTAAAGTAAACTGGCCAATAATCATAACATAAAACAAAGAAATCAGTCTGATAGTGCTTTATGCATTAAATTTGCATGTAATTGTACAAAAAGTCCAATTATTGCATAAATCAATACATGAAAACATCTCAAAAACTTTACTTGCTAGTGAAAATCTAAAACTAGATTCGGAATCAACACAAAACAAATGAATAAGAAACAATAAATTTTGGTTCTGGGAGAGAGATAGAATTTGTTGTCCAGTTTTATAGGCGTTAAAGTCACTTCTCTATTAATGTAACATAGAAAACGTTTCATTTTTTACTAAAAAGATTTTAAAAAGTAAAAAATACAAGAACATCATCGTGTGACATCGTGTTTAATGTGTCCGTTCTTCAAAAATACATTTCTTGAAACTTGGAGATATCTTATTTGCTTATAATTAAAACAAAATAAATTATGCATGGATATTAGATAATTATAATATCTAATGAATGATAATATGCGTGATTAGAATAAAAATGCGATTTGAATGTTGAGGCATGTGATATCCAGATTTACTAGTTAAAAACATTATTGTTATACTCTGAGAAGCAATAAAATAAAAAATCCATTCTTTTACGTGCAAAGCGCACACAGTAACTATGACATGGAATTTTATGAGATTCACGAGTTACCTGGTATTAACACAAGAGCGTAAGTGTGGTCGAAAATCACACAAAGGATATCGTTTAATATTCCTATCAAAACACTTTATCCTTTAATTAATAAATCCAAATAAATTTAATTTTCGAAAAAAAAGTCACGTTTTGTATAAAATAAAACTTTACCTATATATTTTTTCGTTTTTTCGAATATCTGAACCGGCCTGATAGTGGGCGAAGCCCGCTTTGATGTTTCCTATACAAAAATCAGGATTTCATTAAAATAGAAAATTATAGGCCGAATTCCAAAATTTTTAGAAAATCTGAAATCTCAGCCCATTTTAAGCAAGGATAGATAATTTTCATTTACAAAAAAAAAAAAAATAAATAAATAAATAAATAAATTATATAACTTATAAAAATTCCAGTCCTTTTCAAATGTCTCATTTTACCAATGTTAAAAGAAAATCTTTTTAAGCGATCCGATTAAATAAAAAAATCATATCTCAGGATCTAATTATCTCAGCGTTATGAAAATTATGTTTCTGGATTCGTCGTTGAAAAATACGTATAGGTGTACACTTTTTAAATCGGTAAATGTAATATTTACAAAAAAATTAATAGAGCCGGAAAACTCCCACTTTTAAAGAACGCGGTTTTGATTCAGTCGTTTCTCGGCAGATGGTGGTCTCTTTCCCGCACCTGGTCTTACATGAGATAAATATTGATATTTTTTTTGACTTACATTAAAAAAATTTAATTGATACCTCGGGTTTCCCTGGTGCGAATTTTTTGAAATTTGATTTTTGCAATCGCGATTTTTTTTCTACCCCCGTATCCAGAGTTTCCTGTGGATCAGACTGTTTTTTTTTTTTCGAACTGTTTGAAAAGGGGGTTGAAAAGTTGATAATTGTGTTTTCATGGCTGCCCGGATCTTTCCAGTACCATGGCTATGGCAACCATTTCCAATCTTCTGGAGTTTCAGAATGAATTTTCTATGCGGTTTGGTTAAATTCTGCGTTTAGTTGATTTTTTTTCCATTAATGAGTGGGGTTTTAGAGTTTTAATTAATATCTTGCGTTAATGTAGACATTTTCAAAAGTTTATGATTTCCAGTGAGACTGTAGGTATTCAGGTGTAAGTATACAAAATTTCAAGTCTCTAACTTACATAGTTTCCGAGAGCGGAAATGAACGAAACCCTAAAGATCGTCTGTCCGTTTTAAGTGTCGGAATGTTCCGAAAATTCATGAAATTCGAAGTATCATAACATGGTGAATTTTGTTGGTAGCAAAATAGAATTTTTACTGCTGAGCTGGTCAAATCATGAAGAATTGTTTACTAAATATAACGTAAGTATACAGGAACAGTATAAAAATGTAAAAGTTGTATTTATTGAAAATTAATGGTAGGACTACTTCACCACCATAATCTTCATTTTTATCTCATGTTGAACACTTTTGTAAATTACATATTCAATGTATTTCCAACAGGTAGAAAATCAAAGCGAGTTTTAATCTTTTTAGGACACATTATGGAGTGATTTCAGAAATAGATGACTTTATTGCAAACACGTAAACTATACATATATGATTCATTTAAATTAATAAATATAAATTAAAATTACCGGAAAATTTAAAGAAATACACATTATTAGTAAAATAAATTATTTTAGAATTTAACTTTCGTATTTAGTTAATAAAATCAAGTAAGCTAACTGCCCTTATGTGACAGGTAGTTATATATTAAAACGCATAGCTCATTTTAAATAAAACTGAGGCACAAGAGGAGCATCGGTGGCCAGGCACAACTTCTGTTTTAATACATGAAATTTTATAAAATTTCGAAACTTTCCGATACTAAAAATAGATTATTGATTTTTAGTTTCGGAAAGCTCCGAAATTGCATATAATTCAAAGTATCCTAACTCGGTAAGTTTTGATCGTAGAAGAATGGAATTTTTACTCTTTTGCTTATTAGAGCTAAAAACAAATTATAATGACATCTTACAAGACAAAGGGACTGCATAAATTATTAAATTTCGTATTTAAATATGTGTATTGTCCTCTGTAAAACAAATACCATAATTAAAAACCTTATCTGATTTTGAAAGGAAATTAATTCATTTTTTAATGCAATTATGAAAAGTAGTCTACAATTATATCACTACTAAAAACTTTATCTTTTATCTTGAAAAAATGGATATATCTGTATTCTTTAATATTCTAAGATCTCTGAATAGCAGTCACATCTGCATTGTTTCGCGTTGTTCTTAATTACTTTTTCTACTCGGGGTGACTGTATTTTTATTTTATTTTTTTGTGAGTCAGGTTCACTCTAGAATGTGTCTTGCGGGTCATATTTATGTTTTAGCCAGTTGGGACTTTCACAAAAAAAAATTAATGAAAATATTCAGAGCTAGATTTCAGATGAATTGAGTTTTTTTTTTAAACGTTTGCTATAATTAACGTTTTAATATTTTTTTTATATATTAGTAGATACTTTTTAATTATTAAAAAAATATTTTCCAATTTTAAATGAAAGCTTAAGTTGATCTACTGAAGCATTAATCTAATGTTACTAATTTAGTAAGTTTTTCTGAAAAAAGTATTTCTTTAATATTATCTAAAAAACTATTAGTTTGGGCATTGTTGCGGGTCAACGAAAACTACAGTATATTGTATTGATTGGCTCCGGTTGCGGTTCGATGGAATTTTTTTGTCGGATTCGTGTCCGGTTTTGTATTGACTTCAAATCGAATTTTCCTACTCGGTTAGGGTTAAGTGTCGACGGAAATTAATTATCGTGTTCGCTTCGGGTCGCGGTTCGATGAAACTTTTTTATCGGGTTGTGGTTGACTTCAAATGGAATTTTCAGGTTCGCATTGTATGCAACACGATATTTGAACAAACAACTGGAAATTTTCCGATTAGCTTAAAACTACATAGACTCATTGCTATCAGCCTACAAAAAAAAAGGGCTGATTCAGAAATATGTGGTCATTTTTTAATTAAACTAATGCTATCTAGAACTCTTTGCAATAAGCCTAAAAAATATCTGGCTTTTTGAAAAATAAATGACCATATACCAATTAGCCCAACACTCTTTAGCCTCTTTCTAATAAGCCTGAAAACTAATTAGGCATATTCGAAAAATGGAAGTGATTTTCTAATTAGCACGATTCTTTGCAAAAAGCCTAAACAAAGTACCTGATTTCTCTATTAGCCTACGATATAATAATTCACTACCTTAGACTTATTTTAATAAGCCTAGATAAAACTAAGGCTTTTTGGACAAGCATCTGATAATTTTCTAATTAGCCTAACACCGCAAAAGCTTATCCCATTAAGCCTGAAAAATATCAGACTGATTGAGAAATAAACGGTCATTTTTCAATTAGCCTAAAGGTACATAGGCTCTTTGCAATAAGCCTGAAAAATATCAGACTGATTGGAAAATGGCAGATGATTCTCCAATTACCCTCCAGAGTGGTATATAGTTTAGGCTCTTTGCAAACGGATTAAGCTCTTTGGAAAGAGCCTGATTTCTGGATTAACCCACGATATATCTTGCCTACGCATATTGCTGAACTATACGAGGAAGAATAGAATGTTTATAAATACATGTTTAGGAGCTCTATTTTCTTATTACGATATTGCATGGTAATAATGCTGGTTAAACGGAGTAAACAACACGGATATTTTGATTATTAAAAGTTTATTTTATTTTTTCATTCAGAAATCAGGAAGATTTCTGGAAATGCAACATGGCAAACGATTAATTTAATATCAAGATTAACTAAATTATTCATTCAGACATAAATTAAATGAAAAAAGCTGGATACCGCTTACGAATTAAGTATAATTGATTTATTACAGCTTTTCTAACCATCTCATATGGATAGTTAAATATCTGGATCGTTACTCAAAAGTTGCGCTATGTTCAGCTGCGCAATAAATCTCATTATATAATATATAATATTTTCTCTTATTTTTTCTGGTTTCTTCTTTCAGGCATGTTTAAAGCAAAAGATTAATCGACATAATAAATTTAATTTATTTCTTTAATTACTTCGATATCTTAAAATTGTACTTTATAAATGGGATTAGACATCATAGATCTTCTATGGTATTTTCTGTGAAACATAAGAGTCCTAGATGTATTGTTCCTCCACCAATTTTCGTAATGGGTCAGTGTTTATTAAGATACAATTCGGGAATTGACCGAATTTCGGGCTTTGGCCTTAACATACATAAATAGGTATTTTTAGGTATAATTATATACAGATTACCGAATAAATAAAACACTGAAATGTGAAACAATCTTTTTTTATTTACTTTCAGTCATTTATAACTTCTCATTTCATTATGTAAAGCTGGGATGCATTTTTTAACGTTCACAGTAAAATCGCATTCTGTCATTTGCATTTCAAGTGTTTTAAATATGTCGCAGTAATTTAAATACTTGTAGCACAATGGCAAAACATAGTAGTATTAATCTGTAAGAATACTGAATTTCCATCTTCCTGAACTCTGATATATTTTTAAAAAACTCTAGAAGAAATATTCTACGATTGAAAATAAGACATATGCTCTTTGCTCGAAAGTTTTATTTGAGCTTTTCATTTTTATTTATTTATTTATTTATTTTTTATTTATTAATTTTATTTTTAATATTATTATTTTTTTGCACCGATTTGCCAAAAAAAATATTTATACAGTATCGACTAGTTACATGAAATTTGTATTTTCTTGAGATAAATCTAATCATTGCATTTACAATTTTATTTTATAAATATTTGACGAAAATAACAGGAACATAGAAATAAAATTTTGTGTACAGAAATGTTAAAATATTTTCGAATATTAACAAAACATCAAATTATTACACATGTCTTAATCAATAACGAATTATAAGTTTTTACGGATCTTACGCACAGTTATACTTTAATTATATGTACATGGTAGTTCTAAACTAATGCATCACGCAATTCCGTGATAATAAAGATCAAGACAAATTATTTTCATATAGCGAAACATTGTCGTAACCTATACATTCAGACAAAGATACATGGATTCTCAATCCAAATGACTTGGAATTTCGTCTATTACTCTAAAAGTAATACAGATTTTACAACTAGTTATATTATCAACAGACTAACTTTGATTTTAATAGAATATGAGGCATTCAGAGAAAAAGTGAATAAAGTTCATAAAATATAGTTTTGAGATAATCAAGGTTAAAATAAAGGGTAAAAGGTTAACAGAAGTTGAATCCTAAACTGATTTAGAGGATTATTTTTGTTTTATTGTTGTAGTATGAAGACTAACTTAAATATTGGTCATAATTCGGAAATTCAGAAACAATAATTAATTGATACACTTTAGCAAGGAAATTTTGTGACATTTCAATAGTCTTTTACTAAACTAATTTAGGAAGACACAGAAATACCACCATAGAAGTAAAAAAATGTTCAAATGTGCCACCTGTCTTCTATTTAAGTAAATTTGTAGAAACATTTGATAGACTACCTTTATGTTTGTTAAAGTGATGAACCATCATTCAAAGAAATGGTTGTTTACAGTATATATCTGTATTTATTCCATTTTTTATATGGAAAAACATATATCTGTATTTATTCCATATTTGATATTAAACAATATATATCTGTATTTATTACATTTTTTACATTAATTAAGCGTAAATACATTTCCACAGAGTGAATTTTGAATACTTAATTTGATATATTGTATATACTTTTTCAATTGTTCCCATTTTTTATATTAAACAATATATATGTGTATTTGTTCTAAGTAGAAGATAAATAGGGGTTCTGCGCCATAAGGAGGTGGAGGTGGAGGGCGTGGCCGAAAGATGATGGATAGGTGACAGGGTTAATGAGAAGGTTAATGAGAAGGTTAATGAGAAAGTGAAGAAGATGAAAGCAGCGAGATCGTTGGAAAAAAGGTATGCTTACGGAGAGTGTCGCAGAAACCACCTACTGTCTTAGAATCCTGTGAGCAACTGACGGGGTTTCCGATATATGCACGGGCGATGTCACATCATCCTAGCGGGCGCTGTGATCGGCGCTGTGATGGGTCGAGACGAATGCTGCTTTCTGATTGGCTGTTCCTATTTCACCTGAGGGGAGTGCAGTACCTCCTGTGGGGGGTTCGATGACGTCATGTTCTAGAACACTCTGACATCCTTTTCCTAGGGGCGCTACGATCGGCGTTCTGATTGGACGAGAGCTTTTCCCCTGAGTGGATGACAGTACCACGTTGCTGCGAGCGGAATGCAAAGATTTAGCACGTATCATCAGTCTTAGCGCTGCTCATGAAGAAATTTTAATTAATTTTTAATTAATTAATTAATTAATTAATTAATTAATTATTATTTTTTAATGAATTTCAAATAACATGAAATAAATTACTGTAATGATCATAATTTAAGTGAAATAAAGTCATGAAAGTGTTAAACAAGTTTTGAAAACACTTCGTTTTTTAATTTTTGTATGCATTAAGTGAAGGTTTATTTTTTAAATGAAATGTTTTGCTGAAAAGAAACAATTAGTTAAAACATTTTTTTTAATTATCAGCTACAAATAAATTTACAAAACATGTTTTGTACCAACGGGTAAAGTAATTATATTTTTGGAAATAACTTAATTTTTTTTTATGAAAGTAATACAAAACGTTTCACCATTCAAATAAGTTACATGTTAAGTATGTGTTGATATATTTTGTCTAAATGTATGTGAACTTGTCGAGATTTCTGTAACAAAGACATCACCAACCCTATACATATGATGAAAGTATCAGGAACCTAAGAAGTATCAGGAAATTCTCATTGTAACCGCTACCTCAAGCATTCGCCCTTATTTCACTTACATTGAATGCTATTGTTAGAAAAAACTAAACTAGTTCCAACTTTAAAAGAAAATAATATTATATGAATTTTCTAAACGAGTACTTTGAGAAATAACTTCATGTTTTTTTAAAGATACTTTCTTAAAAAACATTACAGAATCACTTTAACTTGTTTTTTTAAAATGTTTAGAAACATTTATGTAACTGATTCATAAATTTTTTTAGAAAAACAATTTAAAACAAAAAAATTTCTATTAATGTTTTGTTAGCGAGTGGTTTATTTTTTGTTTTAAGTGGTTGGTTCATCGAATTATCGTTCTAAACATGTATAGTAAAAAAAAAAACAATGGACATATGTTTACAACGACAAATCACCTGCTTAATGCTTATAACGACCGCTCAAATGCTATAACGACCACTCAAATAGTTATAACGACCGCTCAAATATTTATAACGACCGCTCAAAACATGTTTTGAGCAGTCGATTTGTCGTTATAGACTAAACATATGTATTCTAATAGATCACAGCATATGTTTATAAATATAAATCGCCCGCTCAACGCTATAACGACCGCTCAAATGCTATAACGACTGCTCAAATACTTATAACGACCGCTCAAAACATGATTTGACATTATAGACTATATATACATATGTTACATATGTTCACAAGTCTTTAAAAAATATCAAACTCTTTTTATATGTAACAGACAAAACACATTAAGTATCTGTTGTTAAAAAAAATTAAACCTGCGTATTGTTTTAAGCATGTAACATGAATAATATAAAACAAAAAAATCATAGGTATTTACTTAAAACATGTGTTAAAGATTTAAAATATATTGAACTGTTTTTAAAATTTAGCACAAATAAATGAACGAAGTTTGCATTGATAACTAAAAAATAATCCTATGATAGTAAAAGCATAAAGTATTCATAGGTTTTAAAAGCATAACCCAAATGATGTAATGGAAGAAAATTTTAGGATGAAAGTTAATAAAACAGAATATGTTAAACAACAGTTATAAAGATATTGATAAACTTTCACTTAGTATTGTAACATTTTTATTAAAGAAATAAATATATTTACTTACAAAAGATAGAGTTTTTTATTTGCAACTACTAAACGTGAAATGAATGAGATATATTCTAAAGAGCATTTTAAACATAAAATGTCGCCAAATGATTGACAAATAATCGCCAAATGATTAATAAAATATCGCCAAAAAGTCGCCAAGAGATTTAAGTACTTATATTTGATTCACAAAGCAATTAATCAGATGATTATTATGAAACAAGCGCCCTCTATAATTTGATAAACTTATATGATGCGAGACAAATTCGTCAGATTGTTTGCAGTGATTGCGGTGTAAAGACGTTAGCTGGTGCTGTTTGTTTAAGTTAAAAAGTTTAAATTAAGTTTTTTTAAGTTATTATTTACTTAAACAGTTAATTAAGTTAACATGAATGCATTACAAGAAATTTCTGAGTTAGATGAAGCTGCTACTAAAACCATTTCATCGCAGTTAAAAGAAGAAGATTATGTTTCGAATAATGTAATAACACCCTCTTCATCAGCTCAAGCAAAACTATCTTATACATGTGGATCCTGTAAAAAAGTTTTTCCCGGGATATCAATGTTTTTAATGCATATGAACTTACATTTACCGGAAAACCCCTTTAAGTGTGATGTTTGTACGAATTCATTCAAAGCAAGAAGTACCTTACTGCAACATGTGTTAACTCATTGCGAGACAGAGAATATCAGTAAAACCATTTCATCAGACTTAAAAGAAGATTGTGTTTCGAATAATGAAATGCACCCGGTTTATCAGTTCAACTCCAAGTACCTTATACATGTGTAACGTGCAGAAAAGTTTTTACTAGGATATCTACGTTTTTAAAGCATATGAACTTACATTTACCAAAAAATCCTTTTAAGTGTGATATTTGTGCAAATGCATTTAATACAAGGAGTGCTTTACTGCAACATATGTTCGTACATTGTGAGACACCGACTAGGTTTAAATGTAACCAGTGTGGAAATACCTATTCTAGAAAAAACATGTTAACAAAACACGAGGCTGTGCATGGACCTTATAAATGTGATGAATGTGGAATCACTATGTACTAAAGTACCTGTTAAAAATGCATAAGAATTCGAATCATAAGAAATTGAAGCCTAAGACAACCTCTACAATAAACCATTAACCAGACTTTTTGTTTGTCTTGACTGTGTACTGTTAAAAACATATTAATAAAAAAATATTGTTTAAACATTTATGTGTTTTTATTTCAAAACGTGTATGAGTGTGTTTATTTATGTTAAAAAGTTTTAACTAGAATCATAATTTTTAATTAACTTCACTCATTAAGTTTTATTAATTATTATTTTAACCAATTTACTGAAACGTTGAATATATTAAACTTTATATCTATCATTTTCAGTGATTAATTAAACCTTTGTTAAGTAACTTGTGTTGTTATACTCATGTTTGAACATGATAGCTGTACAAATATATAAACATATTAGTGAAATAAGAATGTTTGAAATGACTTTAACAACTAAACATGAAATGAATAAGCTATATTCTAAAAACCTTTTACACATATTATCAATAAAATATCGCTAAGTTATTCAAATATAACCAAATGATTGACATATTATCGCGAAATGACTAAAACATAGCCAAGGTTGTTAAAGTACTTATATCTGATTGGCTAATCAATTAATCACATGATTATTCTGAAACAACCACCCTCTATAATTTGATAACTTTAGATGATGTAAGACAAATTCATCAGATTGTTTGCAGACATTGTGGTGTAAAGACGTTAGCTGCTGCTGTTTGTTTAAGTTAAAGTTCTGTCAATGTAAGTCGACTCTTCGAAAAATAGGCAGAAAAAAGGGATCCCTTTCATAAAAGAAAAAAACTTATTATACATAGAGGCAGATTTTTTAAATTTATTAGTCCCAGCTGCACTAACTGTTTTAACATTGCTGATTCATGGAGTACGCTAAGAAATATGGTTTGGTACCAGAGAAAGACCTATCTAAACATATTCCTAGCAAGATGCAGATGAGCCAGTTTGATTTGGCAATGTCAAAAATTTTAAACAGCACCTTATCTGATCAGGAGAAAGTTAAAAAATATTACGAACTTTTACAAAGAAAAATGAACTTGCAAGAGTTTAACAAACCTTTACAAGTCAAACAAGAGAAAGAAGAGTCTATTTCTAAAGAAATAACGACTCAGCAAGAACCCATTATTCAAGACGATACCTCAATTATTTTATCTTCAGTACCTTCTTACATGAAGAGATCTGCCCAAGCGCTACTAGACTGGTTAAAGAAAAATCCAGGAAAGTTCAACTGGGATAACAATTTAGTGGTGTCTTATGAAGGAAAAAGCATTCCCGATTCAAATGTTGATGACTTATTTCATCTCATTTTTTGTGTGAACAAGAAAGCTCCTATTAAAGCACAGAAGGAATTGTTACAGGCTTTACAAGAGATGCACATACCTGAAAGTTTTATTAAAAATAAATATCTGTCATCGCATACTCATGTTAATGAAAAAAGAAAAGCAGATGCTGTTATACCTATTACCTCTGTAACTCAAAAGAAAAGAAAATTAAATGTATTAAAATGGGACGATTATAAATAAAACAGATGAAACGAAATCAAAATGTTGTCTTTTATACATTACCCTTAATAGTTACACATAAAACTTATATTTATAAAACATTTATAAAACCAATACTCACAAAAAACATGGACAAATATCTAATGTATTGAAATAAAGCAGATGAAGGGATATAAAAATGTTGTTTTTAAACCTTATCTTTAACAGTATTAAGAAACACATAGAAATTAAACTTACGAGAAACACGTCAGGTTAGCGGCTACTTTACCGGTAAACAAGCAAAAAAGTACCTAACAGATAATCCAATTGTTTACCGCAAGAGAGACGGTAGATGTCCGGTGAGCATAAAAAACCGGAGTCCACACCTCACACGCGCCACCGAGAGAACGATGTAGACAGACTGGGCAAGAGGGTTTGTTATCTCTAATCTTGATCAGAGATAACAGATCTACCAATCAGAGAGGAGCACGTAATTAGCTGCAGGACAGGTGTTAGCCTGTGGCAATACCTTCCCGACAGACTAGCGTCTGTTTGATTGATAGATGAGTGGGGGTGGAAAATTTACTCCCCCATGTTTTAAAAAATAAAAATTCTAATTTTTATTTTTCACATTAACCTACTCATTAACCTTCTCATTAACCTTCTCATTAACCCTGTCACCTATCCATCACTCACCTGTCACCTATCCATCACTCACCTGTCACCTATCCATCACCTTTCGACCACACCCTCCACCTCCACCTCCTGATGGCGCAGAACCCCTATTTCTCTTCTACTGTTCTACTTTTGAAATTGAACGGCATATATCTGTGTTTATTCCATTTTTGAAAATGAACAATTCATATTTGTATTTATTCAATTTTTTACATTCATTAACAGTGAATAGATTCCCCCAGAACGATTTTTATCAGTTATGATTTTTTTTAAATTTGAATCTATTTATTTTATTATCAAAATAAGTAAATATTTGAGTAATTTTAAAAAATTTCCAGTTTTTGATTTATATCTGCTAGTTCATAAAAAAAAAAAGTTTCAACAACATTCATGAAATGCTTTCAGATTTCGTCAGATTTTTTTTTCCAGATCCTATATTGATACTAAAGCAGTTTTAATACTATTGCACTTGTTTTCGGGAGTCTTTTTGCTGCAAATACAACAATAATTTTAAAGACTTCATAGTGTAAGTTAAGTAGGTCTTTTAAGAGGAAAACAGGGGTGTCCCATCTTATTGTTTGATTAAATATATGTGTAATCAAACTCTTCTCTTTCTATTAAAGTTGATGATATGGTATATATTAGAAAATTACTTTTGTTCTTTTAGACTTTTTATTGTAGTGTTTTTTTTTCCTTACAAGTCTTTTAAATAATTATATTTTTTTACTGGGTAATGATTGGCATAACAATTTAATCGTTTAACATCGCTTAAAACTGTTTCATGATCATAGTAACATGAAAGAAATATTAAGGGAAATTTCTTAGATTTTTGTCGTTGAATTATATCTGTAAATAATATAACTATTAATATAAGTTCTCGAAAAATTTTCCATAAATGTTGTATGTCTTTAAATGTATATTTGTTTGCATGCTTTTATATAATGGACGATTAAAGAAAGAAAAACAGTTTACATAAATAAAGCACAGTTGTGTTGATTTCGCTTAGTATACTAACCAAGAGTAAATAATCCGTGCATTAATTTTTGTTTTATGCAGTTTTGTGGGTCATTGGCCAATTACTGGTGCCTGGTAAATTAACGTTCACTAATCCTTTGTTCATTCATTTTGTTAAACTGTTTTATTCCTTTATATTTAATATTGAAAATATTATTATAAAATTTAAAACTTGTTGCGAAATAATCGAAATATTTCAGCGTAATTCTTAAAATATAAGAATTAAATTACGATCTTCTGCTTCAGGATTTAATAAAAAAAAGATTTTTTTATTAAATTATACTTGCACTTGAAGTCAGGTTTCAGAAAATGTTAACTACATAAGTACAGAACTGGAGAAGCTAAACTATCGAAAATATTTGATTGATTTAAATACTAAAACGTTTTCGCCTAATGTCGTTTTTAAATGTGCGGAAGTTAAGTTTTATAGATTGTGAAAGAATAAGATCTAGGAATACAGAATAAGGGTAAGATCAATTGAAAGTTATATATTAAGCTGCCGAATATTGTTTTATTGAAATCTTTAATTAAAAAAAATGCCAACAAAACCCCATATGATATTTTAAATGAAAATCCCAACTGCAAAATTGGAAGAAAATAGCCTTAACGTAACAATGTTAATTCACATGATGTATTTCAAAATAAATTTTAAATAAAACATAATTTTTTTATTCAAATAGTGAGAGTATGGAATATTATGTTTCTCATTGAATTTCTCTCTGTCAATTGACATTATCCGATTATAACTCCAAATAAACAGAAATGCAATATTCTGCAGAAGTTGATCTTTTAAGTGAAATTTTTACGGCAACTTCGGATTACATGTCTGTAACACGGAAATAAAGTTCTTTCTTTGTACATACTTTGTTTATTTTCTATAACATGGAAATGAAATAAAATTATGAAATTCTAATCAAGCAAAGACTTAGAATTTTGTTTTCTTTCCAGATGTTTTAAAAACTCAATTGGTTTTTTTATACGAAACACTTTTATTTTATACAGAAAAATCGTAAAAAAATAATACAAAGGCGAATTATAATATAAAGCATGTTTAATAAACTTCCTGAAAATATATAATTATATAATATATGTAGTATATATTATATACAAAAAATAAACATATATAGGAATATTGTCTAACATTAAACATGGTCACAACTTTAAAGTGCATTGAAACTATGGGTTGCAACAAACAATTTTTCTGTGGAAACGCATGCTGCAGTCACATTCATAAGTATAATACTTGAACCTGCACATGGATTTTGATCCATAGTTTTAACAATATTTAAAACAATTTACGATATTTTAACACCCTTACTTTGAATTAGTTCAGAATTTAGGCTATCAGTAGATGTGATAATAATGGCCACCATCCGCGCCTGAACAAGAATGTGTGGATGCTACAGAACACAAATTCAGCACTTCAGATCCTTTCAGCATATTTCACATAAATAAAGATTAACAGGTTCAAAAGTTTGCTGAAATAACTCCATTATATTTAAAATTATAAACACAAATCCAAGTTTAACTTTGAGTGAGGTACCGTGTATTTTTCTCAGATTAAATATATTGTGTCCCTTATTTCATATGCACAAACTGTTTGTTTTGAAGTGCACATCACATAAAATTAGGGCTCTTACCTCTATCTATTTAAAAAATTTCCTTATATTTTGCATGTGAAATATTTTATATTTTTAATTTATATATCAAATATAAATTAATATTCTTATACAAATTTGAAAAACTGACTAAAGTAAGAAATCCTTTATTGTACTTTTAGAAAAAAAAATCTCCTTTGCAGCAAAACTAATATTAAAGAAGAATAAAATGGTTGAAACTTCCGCCATCTCTTTGTGTTTATGTAAACGTGAAAATGAAAAGTCAACTGTTTCTTGAGATAAGCGCTAATTTTATTGCTTTGGATTTATAACCGTGTTCAAATGACGCGATTACAATTTAAAGGTTCATTTTAAGGGTAAGTAGTCAACAAAAATAAAGAATAAAATGCATTAAATATAAAACAGCATTAAATATTTAAACAAATTAAACCATTCATAAAAATTTCCTTAAAAATGTTTTGGCCCTAATTTGTATGAAATAAGATATGAAAAGGTGTTATATGAAATGTTATATGGAATAAGATTGATACAATTTTATAGATATAAATTCAAAGATAAGAACGCAAACCTCTGCTATTACTCAACCTTTAGAATATATATATTGTTTTACACAGGTTGGCATGAGATTTTTTTCAGTATTTCTTCTACCATTATTTACATACAATAATTTATAAAATATGCAGTAAACATGTTCTAATATGACACGTTCGAGACTTGAAGTAGTCCGGATTACGAAATTTTCTAGATTACAAGAGGAATTTTGGAAAAAACGTGTAGAAGTTAAAATTAAACGAAAAATGACAGTATAGTATGTTTTTTGTTGTTTAAACAGCTTGAATAGAATTTAAAAAGTACCCAATAATGCAAAGTACAACATTCAATAATGTAAAGTACAACATTCAATAATGTAAAGTACAATATTCAATAATGTAAAGTACAGCATTCAATAATGTAAAGTACAACATATGTACATGACTATAAAATGAAATCGTGCAGTGTAGGCCTACACAGTAAGCCTACTCGTAGAAACGATTTTAAACAAATCTTGAATATAAATTAGTTTTGCAATAGTCTTCCCTCTTATGTTTTAGGAAGTCGTTTCGTATGATGTGGAGTTTTATAATTTTCGCATTTTTGAACGAACTGCTGTCCTCAGAAAACTTTAGAAATGTATTCAATGCATCAGCTGCTTGATTCCAACTAACGTTGTTTGACTCGTCCGCATCATCTTCATCAAAACCAACGTCTTTGAGGGATATTGAATTGATAACACTCTGAATCAACCTTATCTGTAAAAATTTCCTCTGTCGACTCATTAAAATCTTCTTCAACCTACTCTTTTATTTCTTCTCGATTCAGCTGTGATATGGGGTTCTCTAACAGTAAACATCCTAAAACATATTCTAGTTCATCATCAAATGTATCGCTTTCAGTAACTTCAACGTTTTCGTCTATTAAGTCAAGCCAAAATTTACGCCATGACTTTTTCAGTTTCCTGTTTTACCTCACCCCAAGGCAAAGCACTAGCAAAGATAGCGTCTTTAATAAAAAACTGTCCTTTCACATTTCAATCCGATGCCACTAAATTCTGTACAAAGTAGCATCTGCAGTGTGACTTAAAATTCTGAATCACCCCTTGATCCATGGGTTGAAGCAAGGATGTGACATTGGGGGAAGATGACTACTGAAATGTTACCAGACACTAATTCTTCCTTATATGGATGAGTTTTACTGTTGTCTAGAAACAAAATAGCCTCACTGTCTTCAGACATTTAAAATTTTTCAAAATTGTTTTTAAAAGTTGGAAAAAAGTCTTTAAAGAAGCAGTTTTTGATTCATCCGTGCACTTGATTGTGCTCCATAAATCACCAAATACTAAAACACAACACGTTAATTCGACATTTATGCAAGTGACTATCTATCTGAGCACCCATGAACAGTGAAACGTAAACAAAGACGTAGAGCAAGAATGAAGAGCAGGAACTAAACGTGAAACGTAAACAAAGACAGAACAGATGGTGTCCTTTGAACAGGTGGTGTTTGTAAACGCATACCGATACACAATGTCCGGCACGACATCCATCTCTCGCGCCTTCCGATATTTTGCAATCAATATAAATTTTTATGCACTCCGAAAATTCGTCCAAATTATTTTGTTTATCTTTCACAGAAGTAAAACAAACATTTGAATCTTTTTGAATTCATTATTTATTATTTGGTGACGCATATCAATTTCCGTTTCAAGTTGAGCATTCTTTTCTGAAATGGAAAACTATATTAATTCTAATGACAAAAATTCATTTTTCCTTTCAACAGTTTGATTTCGCAAATTATCCACGTTTGAAATCTGTTGTTAAGTAATTCTCATCCTGAAGTTCTATCAGATTATTATACACATCAGGAGTGATTAAACAAGGAATACTATTTTTTTCCGAACGTCGTGCCGGATTATCCAGCATGCCAGAACTCAGGAGGCCATATTAGAGGATGTTTACTGTACTTCAGGTAGAAATTTATGATAAAAAATTATTGTATCGAAATAGTGGCATATAGAAATAGCGCATTGTGTGTGTAACTTTTAATATTCCTTTTTATATCGTAATGTAAACGCGCATAAAGTATTTAAATAATAGAAAATAAAAATTGAATTTAGAAAATTCCTTCGCTACAAAAGTTTTTATTACCTATATCATCATAAGTCAGTAACTTCTAACGTCTAAAGCGGTTTTCAAATCTCATACCTCTTGAATGGTTTTCAGCTCTTTAATCAATAGACAAGTTAGTGAACAGTGAACTGATGTCATATCGGAATGCAGTTGTAAGTTCTCCCTGGAGAAGTTGTGAAATATTTTAATTAAAAAAGTGTTTCACTTAAGGACAGAGAATTTTAAATATTATGACTGAATCTGCAATGACGAAACTAGACTAAATTCCATTCGGGATAAGTTAATAGATTGGCGCCCATGCCAGAAATATATTATATGAGTAAATGAGTAAAGGTACTTAAAGTAAAACACACAATACATGCATATAAATTTTTAATGCGTTGTATGTTTTCCGTAATAGTGCATTGTGTGTGCAACATTTAATATTTATTTTTATATCGTAATGTAAATACGCATAAAGCATTTAAATTACAGAAAATAAAAATTGAATTTACGAAATTTCTTCAATACAAAAGATTTATTACCTATATAATAATAAGTCAGTTTGCGAGTTATCTGAAGATCGTTATTGTTAATACTCAAATTTATTAATCGTTGCACTTTTATGTTGTAAAACTTTAAATAGCTGAAAGTTCTGTACAGGCTAGTACACTTCTATACAGGACAAAGACAATCTATGGAACATCTTGAAACGTGTAGTTTCAAGATTTTTAACGTCCATAGAAGTGTAAAAAAGTCTTAGAAAACCAATAGCTGCAATGAAATAATGATTTAAGTCATTATCTAAAGCTAAAGAATCACGTTTGTTGGTAACGCCGTCGATACTAATGACATTGTAAGATATCTCGAAAGTTCTTTAAAGATTTTTTTTTTTCGAAAAATAATACAATGACTCACTTAAATCTTTTTCATATACACAACATACATAGCGCCATTTACTAAACATAAAGATATTGTGAGAAAAAGGAGACTCTGCAGGGGTCGATCCAGGAAAAAATTGGGGCCTATTTAGGGCCCCTTCACAAAAAATTATTTAATAAAATGGGCTCCTTCACAAAATTCTATTCCATAAAAACTTACTATTTATTATTTATTTATTATTTTGTGATGTTTTAAAATGTGTAATTTGTAAACAAACAAGTTAACCAGAGAGGAAAAGGATTTTAAAAAGATTTTGTTTATAAATGCTTGGTTCGAATTTGATTAACTGGATTTCAACTTTCGTTACAAAATGTTATTTTTCACAAAAATATAATA
This sequence comes from Maratus michaelseni, assembly GCA_963931845.1. NCBI lineage: Eukaryota > Metazoa > Arthropoda > Arachnida > Araneae > Salticidae > Maratus > Maratus michaelseni. The sequence continues at coordinate 347,493,933 of OZ007592.1, forward strand.
AATTTCACAAAAATCACCTTTACTTTTCACAAAATGGGCCCCAAGAAAAAAAAACCTGCATTGACCCCTGCTTTGACTTTTAGATTAAATCTATCATAATTTCTGCTTTTGATTATTACGTTGAATTTTTTTATGATGAATTTATTATAGCAAATACTACGATGATTATGTATGATAGGTAAACATATAGGTAAACATAAGTTCGTATCGATTTCGAACATTATTTGCCCTGTTTTCACGACGCCCACTCAATAAATATTATTACAGTTCTAGAAAAATAACAAATGTATTATTATTATTGAGAATTTTGTTTACAAATGAATAAACTTAAACTAAACTCGCACGTAAATAATACACAGATTTTCTGTACTGCCATTTTTAAGTAAACCTTAAATTATTATTAATTCGTTATATATACACACATTAAATGAAGAAATAAAATTTATAACATCATATTATAAAACTAAGCGTTCCTAGTTTAAAATAACATGATAAATTGCATAAATATTTTTAAGAGAGTAATTGCAATTTCGGCGTGTGCGCTACTTTATAAATACATGTTTCAATTAAAAATAAAAGATAAACCGAGCGCTCGAGAATGATTTCTTAACCAAAATTCTCTCAAATGTGCTTTATTTGTTTTAAAGGATGAATTGTATGCAAAAACATACATATTGCTGATATGTGCATTAAGAATCGACCATAAAGTACTCACTTTTTATTTATAAGAGAAGAAGTCTTGGAGATGCATTTTCCGAAACATTTACTTCTATACATTGTCAGCATTTTCTTGATTGGAAATGATTTTCAATAATGTATTTCAATAATGTTTTTCTTACTTTCACACACGAGTTGCTTGTTACTTCTAAGACTATTTTATAAGAGTATGTAAATATTCAAAGTGTATGAAAAATATTTTAGAAAGTATAGTTTTACATATAGCAACATTTAAATATTAAACTATAAAAACAAAAGCACTTTATTAGGTATTCACCTTATGATATTTATTTCTGTAGAGGAAATTGCACTTGTAGTTGAAAATTTTCCAATCATTGGAAATTTATATTTGGGAAATGGAAAAAAAACATTATTCGAAATTTTTATTTATTTATTTATTTGTTTTATTACTTCTAATGTTATTTGTTTTCTGATGATTACTGAATACTTGAGTACAAAATTCGTTAAAAATCGCATAAAGTTTTGAATAAATAAATTTCAGACTAATGTTGGAAGCAAATTTTATTGACTGCTGCTAACAATGGCATTATTTCTACAGTTATATGATAAGATATATTGCGCATAAAATGATCATTTATAAAAATATCATTTATGGACATATGGGAATTATTAGCCACACACAGGGTGGCTTATTCTTTCAATCTCTATCCTTTTTCATGTTTATGAAAAGTCACAGCAATCCATCGTTGCCACAGGTTAATCTCGGAAAATGAAACATTTGAAGTTACTGAAAAAATTAATAACTCAAAAAGTATTTGTCACAAAATTGTTTTACAAACTGCGTTAGAATGGTAAAAAATTGTATTTTTCTTGATATAAATTTCAAATCCAATGATTATGTCGTTTTTCAAATATTAGATTTCAAAAATTACAAAACTTCACAATGGAGTACCGTAGCGAAACTTTTACGCGTCAAAAGATAATGATAAAGACATTGTGGCTCGACGTGTATCGTGTATACTGGCCATAGCATGAGTAAAGAATTATAGTAAACTTATGATTCTGTTAAAATATAAAAGTGAATTATGTATATACATTTTTAAAAAATAACGAAAAACATTTTATCACAAACATCAACAAATTTTTTTCTTCTATTTATTCCCTTATTCCAAAGATATCGTTTTATCGTCTGCTGCCATAGCAATATGAATTAAATTTCATTAAAAAAATTGCTCAGTGATAGAAAAATATTTTTCTAAATCGAATGGTTATTGAACAACCAAACACTTTAACAGGGGAATTTTTATTTGTTATTTAGATATTTTAAAATTGTTTGTTGTCATTGCGTTTTTATTCTGAGTTTATTTATTTTTTAAATAAAAGCCGTGTGTGGCAATCTATATTCTGCCTTATAGCAGAATTTTCCCCTCTTGTATTTTTTTCTTTTTAACAGACAATAAAATCTTGTTGCTTCTTCTAATTAATATGATATGGGATTTTACTTTGTCTTAAACAATGCTACTAGTGAATTATGAATATTTCATGAAATTAGATATGCAGTACTTTTCAACACGTTTTTCAAAATATTTTAATCATTAAACAAACTGAATTTTTAAAACTCTATTCAGTGAATATTGAGTTTGTATTTCAGATTACGTTTACACTAATTAGTTAAAATTAAAGAATTCTTGAAAGTATTGTACTTCTCGATCCAATAATGTAAATAGGATTAAAAATTACGTATGATTTCTGTTCATAAATAAATATATATATATATATATATAACAGCATGTTCGAAAATAAAATTAATTTCACAAAGTAAAATAACATGGAAAATAAAACTAGTCGTTGGGGGCCACCGTAATACTTACCCATCATGGATATGCATAATGTAAAATATTAAAATAAAAATGTGTAAACTACTTATAAAGTGCATTGCAATTCAAATAAAATCGTGGCTTGATGACGTCACAAATTTTAAAGGCTCGATTACTGAATTGTTTGAAAGAAACATCCTTATAACACCAAAAATAATAATCCTATTAACTAGTGGTTTATTGCATCTGATTAAGCGTCAAATTTCCAATTAAAATATATCTTTGAAGTGAAATTTGGATGAAATACAGGGTCATGAAAAATCGAAGAGTGTGGAAAATAGGATTACAAATATCTCGGCAACTAATTATCCGATCGACTTCATGCTTTATGTAAAATTTATGTTTTTTTATTGTCTTTTATATTTATTTCTTAAAATAAACAATTTCGAAAATTGTTATATACCTTTCATCAGAACGAATATTTCGAGAGTCCGAAAAAAATTGTTCCGTTTAATCGAGGTTATTGAAATGAAATAGGCTTCTTCCCATTATTACATACTAAGTACATACCAAATTGCAAGTCTCCATCTCAATTTTTTCGGGAGATAGAGCGTTTACAGACACACAGACACACAGATGGAAATTTTTTTTCTAAAAATATGTTTTTCGGAATTTCCAGTGTCTGAGACGTTTAAATCCGTCAAAATTTTTTTTCGATTTTCAAAACGATTACAAGACTTACCCTATACTACGTATGATGGGTAAGTAAAAACAGGTTTCCTACATAAATTTTTTCGGACTTTAGAATGTAACGTATAACGTTTTTCAATAAATTTTATATACACAACATTGCAGCTACATTCTCAAAAGTTAAGCCAGGCATAATTTTGTTTGCCAATCATCAGAGAGTTTCAAAATGTAAGACTGAATTTCATACAGTAGTATTTTGTTAAAATACATTGTATATAAATAGTAAAAGTTGCATCATATTATACTAATATTAATATTTCTGCATGTTCGCTGTGCCCCTGAAGCTGCATGGGTAGATAAATTCCATTGCACCGCCGATGAAGAATGCCTTCATTCATGGAAATGCAAAGTATTTCTTACGTCATCCACAGTTTTTGCTATAGGTGGTACATAAACTGATTGTTTTACGAACCCTCATAAAAATGCGATTTTACTGAATTCACCAATAGAAAAAGAAAAAAGAGACTCTTACTTAACTTTATCTGTTCTTGTATAATAGCCATTTCACACTCAGCTGAAGCTGTTGTGAAAGAAATAGGATGGCTATAGCGGTAGAATTTGAAGATTTATGATATCATCTTTTAAATTATTTCTAAACACATTCGCTTTATTCGCACATTTATAAACTAGCAGCAATCTCTTCGCTCATTCGACAGTTTTTTTTAAATAAAAAAACTGTTACATAACCTTAACTTATATTTATTCTGATCATACTTCGGTCAATATTATAATCAGATACGCTTCATAATATGATCAAGTACCTGTTATTTTTAAAAACGGTCACACGACTGAACAGTTTTCTGCAGATTTTTAACAGTGTAAGTCAATTCACAAACTCATGGCTAGGGAGGTTAGCCGTATGAAATAAAGTACATAATATAAAACAAACATTTGTAACCAACACTGCTAAATTTCTTTACCGTTGGAGTCAATTTAATTAGACAATTATTTTAATATAAATACATTAATTGGCACATCTATATGAAGATGATTGATCGGTTAATACAAAATAAATCAATTAACTAATATGAATATTTCTACGTATCTTTAAGATTATCGAGGGAACACCCATTTACTTATTAAATGTCATGCGGCTCTCAAAGTAGATAATTTAGTTTTAAGATTGTAATTTAGCTACCTTTTAGAATGAATTATTTTAGTCATTCAAGATATTCGCCATTTTCAATAAAAATAGGATGGCTAAAATTTTTATTTCAATATGTTTTATTTAAATTTAAACTGTAGGTTTTCTTTTCTTTTAACAGGTAATTACAATTATTTTAACACTTTAGATATCATATAAAATATGTTCTTTACATTTCTTTAATAAACAGAATGTATTTGAAGTAGTTTATTTTGTTTAATATAAAAAAGAAAATTTCATTGAACAGTGGACTTCAAAAATTAGTTTTCAGTTTTAATGCTATTTCAACAAGATACTGTTCAATTTGAAACCCACTGATTAGTGTTTTGATGATTTTTTTAAGTGCTCCTTGCACCCCCATTCTTAATGCATATTTTTGTTTTGTTTTTTTCATTTTATTAATTAAAAGTACCGTGCCAAAATTTATGCATACGTTTTACAATCCCATAGATAGTTATTTTAAAAAAAACATAATTGGCATGAAGCTAAATTTTCAGTAAAAATTAACACGTTAATACTTTTTACTATTTTGAGGACCTTAATAAACCACCATTCGGAAACTAGATATTAATGTTACAATATGTATCAAGATTATACCTTAGATTTATTTAAACTTTTGAACAATCGCGTGTATCCTTTTTTAGATGAATATAGACTGTGAAAAATTCGTTTGATGAAAATAGCATTTGAAATATGCTATGTTTTTTTTTCCTTACTTAAGTTTAAGATGTATTAGAACGCACTTTGTGCCAAATATATGACAATATATTGATATATATTTTAAGTTTCAAGAAAAGTTTTAACACCAAAAGAAAACTCAATTTTATTCTCATTCCAATGTGCACCTTTCTCTTAAGCTATAAATACTGATTATACTAGTTTAAAAGAAGATTTTAACATTTGATTACTACTTTTAACAGAAAATGTCACTACGATAATGGCTGTAACGAAAGTTAAATTGTAACTTATTTGAAATTAAAAGAAATTAAGAACTACGCTGATACTTTAAAGAGTTCATAAAGATACTTTTTTCTTTAAAATGTACACTATTACAATAGCTTTTTTCGTAAATTGCTTTTCTTTAATGAAACTGTAGTGCATTTTATTAAACCATGAATTTCCTTTCGTGTATTAATAAAAAGAACATTTTAATACGTAATTTAATAGATTTTTTAAATATGGTATTATATATTTATATTACAAATTAAGTTAAACAATAACAAGAATAATTATAAGTATAAAGTGTAATGTATGAAACATATTTTTCAAGGTGTTGTCTAAGAGCGTATGTAAAGGGGATGATATTTAATATTTTTTGTTCTATTAAAAAAATAATAACATGAGCAACAAAGAAAATAAACAGATTATTTAAAATTCAGGAAATATGTAGAACTGTTGTAATATGTGCCGACACGATAAGTAAGAAATATATATTTTAAACTGTTTAGTAAAAAAAAAAAGTCATACAAATATTTTTCGTGATAGATAGATTAGAATCACATATAAAGAAACATAAAATAATAATTGAATGTACCTTGAGACACAATGTATTACCGAAATTGATGAAATTATATATTTATCAAAGAAACAGCAAAGCTATTGAAAAATTTAAAAACAAGTATGAATGTAAAAACACTGTTAAACATGGATGCTTATATAACTAAAATGAAGTCATCTTCTTGCATTTTCTAAACTTATAATACCTTCGACTCCGACTATCACTTTTTTACAACACACATACTCATATGTTTCAGTATATAATTATCTTCAAGATACTGGATGAACAAAATGTCAGAAAAAATATTAGAAATTAAAAATTCCCAAACTAATAAACGTAGAAAGTTGTCAATGAACGGAAACGATGGTATAAAATAGAAGAATTTAAATAAAATGTAAATTTATTGAAAGTATCAATTTCATATAACACCACCAGATGGCTCTGCAGTGTATCAAGCCACAAATTTTATAGAATATCATGTTGGTCTAACTATCTGTTTACAAATGTGCCGTCATTCAGTATAAGTTATGTCAGATGTCTTGTATGTTCTCAATGGTAAAGATGGAGATTCATGTTTGTATGGCAGACATGGGTCATTCTCACGAAAAGTACAAAATAGCAAAAAAAAAAATCTATTTTATAAAATTATGTAAAAAAGCTTAACAATTGTATGTATGTTTTCCTTTATGCTTAATAAATAATCTTATAATAGTAGTCTTTTCTAGTTTATTTTTCACAAGTTTTTGATTTTTGAAATTTCTGACATGGCCACGGAGGCCATGAGAAGGGCCGGGTACATTACAAAAATTTAAATTAATACATAATTGTGTAATTAGTGGACATAGTTGTTACATAATTATTTTTTACAATTAAACTTTCAATGGTCAATCTCACAGAAAAGACAAAATTGACTAAAAAATAGTATTAAACTTTTGAATTTACAGAATGTAATTTTCTGAAAAATAATGCGAACAAACATCTTTTTCTATCTTATACCTCCTTATACTCCATACAACGTTTGAAAAATAACCAATAAACTAGACAATATCAATAAAATTGGACATGCAAAGTCCATGGAGAAGACAAAAAATAAGTTTTCAATTATTAACTACTTTAGTTTTGAGTTTAGTAAAATGGTGAATTTGATTTTATTAAATGAAATGTTAAAGCTGTCTAAAATTTATATTATAATCATAAATTAGCTTTTTCTGATCTTATTTATAATGACCATGGCGTATACACTGATAATTTTGCCAAGCTTCATAAGGAACTAACAAATTAAAACCGATTCAATAAATTCACAACAGAACAAAGAGTTATATTTAAAAAAAAAGACTTCCTTTCTCCCAAACTACCTAATGATAAATTGGCATGTGCATTGGCATCTATGACGCTTTTTTTTTTTTTTTTTTCAATGTCAACGAAGGGAGAGTACTTTGGCTAAGGGAAATGTTTATAAGTTAATTCCTTAGTAAAAATAAAACCATTTTTGCAAAATATTAAGTTAGAACTTAACTAAAGACTTTTAATTAAATATTATTGAGAAATAAAATAAATTGTTTAAACGTTAGTGAAATGAACGTTGGGTTTTAAGATGTAGGAACGTCCACGGAGGGGACTTTTGACTTATATGTATTAAAAGATTAAAGTTAAATAATAAAATTATTTTGTCAGAAATGTATTTGATAGCTTACTTAAAACTGAAACATACATATTAATAAAAATATAGAGAAATTTGCTACATTTCGTAATATTTATTCGTAAAATATACCCTTTTCTGAGAATGATACACGTATATGTTGAACGGTTGTCGTCGTTCAGTGCTAAAAGTAATGTTGTGCAGTTACGGTAAAATTTCGATTTCAGTTATGTTTACAGCTAGAAAATACATGTCTTCATATCGGAAATCTGAGATGTAGAGAGGATCAAATGAGGGAACGATTATCCCCAGATATGAAAGTCCGAAAGTTGCACAGACGGTGCAGCATCTTGTATAAAGGTGACTGTATACAGTATATCTTGAGCTTGCATTTCTGAAACAATGCTAGTCTTTAAGAAGGCTTCACAGCGCTCAACAGTGATCAAAATCATTATGATAAAAATTTCTGGGTCTTCTTTGAAGGGAAGTGGACGGATTGAGATTTTCGTGGTAAAACTACACTTGACTATACTTATTAGATACAGAAATCGTTATTCAAAAAATGCATGAATGTTATTTTAACTCAGCAAATATCAGTTTGTTTATCAATATTTTTAAAAATTATGAAATGCGCTTCACTCGTCCAAAGCACTGTGAAAAATCAGGCGATCAATTGTTTTATTTAAGTAAATGGCGTATTAAACAAATTTGACAGGTTTCTGTTCTTGCTTAAATTACAATTCCCACTTATATCATTTGAGAAAAATTTGCATTTGTTTCCAATAATGACATAAAACATACCATTCCGTATATGCAGTCAACGGTTGCGTTGGTTCTTCATTATTAAATGCACATTAAACGTTTTCACGTGCAACAAACATATTCAACACCCAAACATGCTAAATTAACAGTACAAAATGAGCATTGATTTGTTACACTTGAACATATAAATAATCTTACGTAGTTGAGAAGTGATTATTAGCTACATTACAATATATCTTTCATATTTCAGTTAGAATTATGTCAGTTAGAATCACAGCAATAACTCATTTTACTTTCATTTTTGGCGAGTATGAACACCAAACGCAACTTTCTTAAATTTTGTGCATATGTCGTCATTTTAAATATTTACTTCGTATATTTACATCTAAGAAATGTTAGACTTTAAATTATATTCTAGTATATTACCTGATTATCATGCTTTTCTTGAAATTCCTACAATCATATTAAATGTGGGAAATGGTAATATGAAACAACATCATATATTTGTCTTTTGGTTTTCGGTGCATAAGTAGCGAAAATAAGTGTGTTTATGATTCTGTAAAATAGGATAACTGAAGTAAGTTTCAAAACAATGCGTCTGCATTGAAATGCAAAATATATAAATAATTTTAAATGTATTAGATTGTATTTGTTTTGTTTAAATTAATTTTAATATGTTTTTTTATCAGCTTGTAAAATGTAGTATTTAACGTATAACCGCAAATTACACAACCAAAATGAGGTACTTAAAGTCATAAATCGATTTCTTATTCTTTGAAAGACTTTAACCCTTCCTGGGGCAAATTACTTTCAGTACTAAAATTTTGAAATAAATGACTGGCATCGGAATGACGAATAATTAATAATAATATAATAATCTCTTAACGTAGAAATTTATTTGGAAATAAGAAAAAGGCAAAATATCACATACATATTAAAAGGGAAAGATTTTAGCAAATTTCTGATGCCATTGTGGCGTTTGGGAATTAAAATTAAGTGGTTTCATAAACATACCACTGCCCCTGAAAGGGTTACTTCATTAGAATTATTCATAAATATTTATAGTTCAAAAATATTTGACATATTTCTTTAGCATAAATTAGGTTTTAACAGCTACATTAGCTGTAGTATATTTTGTATTATACAGTATGCCCACTAAAGTCCCTTGCCACCCTCTTAACTTTACAACGGCTGCTGTTATATTCATAAAAGTGGTGTCTAGGTATAGTAAAGTAGCCATTCGCTACTCAATGAAACCGCCTACGGCATTACCTGGTGCAGTAGAGATACAGAAAAAAAGTGTTTTACAAAGTTGTAGAGCATCATTGATTTAGTAAGAAAAGATACCTTGTGGACATTAATGCGAAGAATAGGATGGTTAAAACGCGCATTTGTTTTTTCGTGATTTCCTACACTGTGACGTGACAAAACGATCTTAGAAATAAAAAAAACAACTAGTTATAATAATATACCTTTATTTTAGATGTTCAAACTTTTCACCGTCAGCTGCAATGCATATTTGGACCCTTGTTTGAATTTCACGTTGCACAGGTTGGAGCATAGATGGTGACACTTTGGCAAAAGCGTTCGTAATGCGTCGTTTAAGGTGCTGTAATGTTTGTGGAGGTGTCGCATACACCTTCTGTTTCATAACTGGTTGTTTCTTTCTTTCTAAGATCGTTTTGTCACGTCACAGCGTAAGAAATCATGAAAAAACAAATGCGCGTTTTAACCGTACTATGCTTCACATTTATGTCCACAAGGTGTTTTTTGTACTAAATCGATGATGCTCTACAACTTTGTAATTCATTTGTTTTTCTATCCCTTTCCGTTTTCGAGATAGGAACGCTAACTTCGCAGTTTTCCACCAGGTGGTGCCGTAGGTGGTTTCATTCAGTAGCGCATGTCTACTTTATTATACTTAGACACCACTTTTATCAATATAGCAGCAGCCGTTCCGAAGTTAAGAGGGTGGCAAGGGACTTTAGTGGGCATACTGTATATGAGTGACGTGCACAAAGTACATCGTTTTTATCAGAGCTAATTTAAGAAAAACAGTAGAAAATGAATGAATAAACACATGTATAAACAGGCAGAATTCCTGAACATTAAATACATTTCTACTCTTCTGCCTGTGTGTTATTATAAAAGGAAAAAAGCAAGAAGACTGTAAGATGAATCGAGTCTTAACTAAACCACCTTTATGTTAAATTTCTTAACGAAGAATATGAAGGTATCTTCTTCTTTTACAATATTTGCATGCGTATTGGTTTTTTTTTCTTTATTCCGTTTCACAACTTTCAGTACATAATAAACAGTGACAATAATTGCTTCACAAATTTCTTAAATTATACCCATATTGTACCCATATATTTTCCTCTGAAATATATTTAAAATGTGATTGGCATTCAAAAACATCATTGCAAATGCATGTTATTAAGAACTGTAAAACAAAAATCTGATTTTCAAGTTTAGTTTGTGAGAATACGGTTCAGAGATATATTTTATTCAAATATTTTGAACAACTTGTTATTATGAATTTTTATTTTACTGCTTAATTACAGATAACAAAGGCTACATTTAGAATATCATGGTGCATTACTTTATTTTTTTTACTTTCCACGCGCTTCTATCGTCACGAGAATGTTCGGAAAATAGTAATTTGAAACAACATCCTATATTTAAATTTAGATTTTTTTGTACATGAATGACAGAAAGAAATATGTTCTTGTTTCTGTAAAGTATCATAAATAAAATAAGTTTTAAAATTTGACGTAACTGAAGTTTACACTTTATTTTAAAAGAATTTTTGTTATTTCTATTTATTTTATTTTATTATACTATTTTTTAATGAAAAACATTAGTTAAAAACTTTTCCAGTAAAATACACTTTTTGTTATGGAACTATTGAATATAAACTAAAAGAATTTAAAGCAATAATTGTTCATTTTTAATTCATGCACAGCAATCTGAATTAATTAATGATAGAAAAGTCTTCACTATTTTTAACGCTTTCCAACATAGTTGAAAAGTGTTTATGAATTCGGTTTGCCTGTCTTTTCGTGCTCTAACTCGCGCAATTGTAATCGGATTGTCATGCAATTGACATATGTTATTGAGGTTTGGTATGGCATGTTCGATATTGAAAATGAAGTGTGTAGCCTTTATAGTTTTCTTACAGGGACACTCAAAATAATTCCGTTACAGGTCGATGGGAAAAAGGATTTGCGGTTTATTTCAATGGTGTTACACAATTTCAAATATATTGAAATTGATATATATCACTGAGATGCACAACAAGCAACTTACTATAGATGAGGGTGTGCACAACACTTATAGTTCCGTTACAGGGACACTAAAAAAATTCCGTTACATTACGGTCTATGGAGAAAAATCGTTTGTGGTGTATTTGTATATATCCAGTTAAACGTATTGAAATGGATATATATCACTAAGGTGCACTACAAGAGGCTTACTTTAGAATATTGTGTGTATAGTATTCATCTTTCATTTACAGGGAAAGAATTCGGTACTGTCTGTTAACAATTATTACTGGAAGTGATTTATTCAATTACTGAAAAAGTTTTTAAATGTAACTCATTTTTTGTCTATTACTTGGTGCGTATAAAAGCTATAAATCATATATAGGGCAGCACAAAAGTTCTCCAGAATATTTTACTTTATTGACGGAAATTTCGGAAGATAAATTTTAAACTGTGCTACGCGTTTCTTAATTAAACTAAAATTTAGCATTTTATGTAGTATATATACAAATCTATAGATCATATACAAGGCTGCACAGAAGAGTTCAGAATATTGTTGATTATTCCTGAAATTGGGTTTTTTAATATGTTATGCGTTTTCCAAATTGTTCATTTAGTTATAATCGTTCGTTTAGTTATAAAATTATTTTGGTAGTGTTGGAGAGTGTTACATAATCCATGATTGACGCATCATTTTTCGTTTTTGTTAATTTACGAAAATGATTAATATTTCAAAAGTGTTTGGTTTTCGTCCATATTCTAAAGTTATTCAGTATGTAATTTTGAAACATCCCTTTATTTTTTCTACGTTTCTCTTCTCTAAACACGGATACATATATACATAAATAAATTTGTTAGTTAATTTTGAAAGTAGCCAGTAGTTTTGCGCGCTCTAAAGTAATTAGGGTATATAATAAACAATCGGTACCTTTTCAAACAAAGGTGAGATAATTAGCTTACCTCCTTTTTCAGCATTCATAGTCACTCCTCATTTTCCCGCGTGCCAGGTCGCTAGAGTCTCCACTTTGATTAATCCTTTATTGAAGATGTATACTGTGGTATCCAAAATAATGTAATTTCCAGTAATTGTGGCACACACTATGTTTTATATTCATGTTGAATCACTATGTGATTGTGAAATGTGAAAATATTATTAATTAATAAAACATTATTCATTTCTTAGTTAAAATTATTTAATTAACTTTTAGTTACATTTACTTTAACATTAGTTTTAATTTTAAACATTATATTAATTTAATTGAGTTTAAGGGAGAACGAAATATACATGTTCCGTCTCCATCGCGTAATAGTAGCAAGTCTATTTAAAAAAGAGTTCTATATAGTAGAAAGAAACAGTCTTATAGTCCCTTTTATGTGATGTCATTTTTTAGTTCTTTGATTCGTTTGAAATGACATAAATTCAACTCACGTCATTCATACGTATTTCAGTTTCTTACTTCCTGGTTCACATTCACGAGTTTGTAACACCTCTATATATTGCATCATAAATTTCATTTCCTTTTTAAAATTTGGGTTAAACACTTTTTATCGTGATGAGTTTTTAAATAAAGTAATAATCTGTCACAGGAATCAATTTACGGAGATTACTTTCCTGATATATTACCAACAATCTCCTCCTTAATCTCTGGAATTTGATTTCTTAAATTTAAATTTCTTCTGTGAACTTCAAAAATGGGTTTGGGAGTGGGCTTTGTTAAGATGTCCGCTATCATGTTCTGTGATTCGCAGTACTTTAGATTAATTGTTCCATTGTCCTTTAAGTGCTTAATGGAATGATATCGAATATCTATGTGTTTCGTGCGACGAGTATACTTTTCTGATTCAATCATTTTTATGCAGGACTGATTGTCCTCATGCACTGTTATGGGTAACGACTGTTCTAAGTTAAATTCTTGTAATATTCTAATTAACCATATAATTTCTTGCAACGCATTTGCTGCAGAAATATATTCAGCTTCAGCACTTGACATGGCAATACATGATTGGTTTTTGCTAATCCATAAAATTGGAATTTTCCCTAACAAAAATAGGTTTCCGCTTGTTGACTTTCTATTTTGTATGTCTCCAGTTCAGTCCAAGTCACAATAAGTCTCTAAAATTGATTGGTGTGTTGTATTTATATCTAATTTAAAGTTTTTAGTGTGATTTAAATAGGAAATCACTCTTTTAGTTGCCTTCCAATCCTTCTGTGAAGGGTTTTCGTTTTTTCTACTCAGGATGTTAACCGCAGCTGAAATATCCGTTCTGGTGACAGTTGAGATATATAAAAGAGCCCCTATTGCCTTTCTGTAATCTATGTTGTTTGGCAAAGGTATTTCATCGTTATCATAATTTAAGTAGCCTGTTTCCATGGGCGTTTTGTAAGGTTTTACTTCTTCTAATTTAAATTTTCGAACTAATTCTTCAATTTTAATTTTTTGATTTAGTTTATATCCTTCGTTTGTTTTTTCAATTTTAATTCCTAGGTAGTAGTTTAACTGACCTAAATCTTTTAGTTCATATTCAATCTTAAGTTTTTGTATAATTTCTTTGATTTCATTTTCTTTTGCAGATATAAAAATATTATCTACATAAACGATAATATATGCATTACTTTCTTTTGTATTACGTATAAATAAAAACGTATCTGAAGTTGATTGTTTGAAATTTAACTTTTCTAATGATTCTGAAATTTTTGTGTGCCAGGCTCTAGCAGCTTGTTTTAAGCCGTATATAGCCTTATTTAATTTGCACACTTTGCTTTCATGATTTGGTTTGATATAGCCTTCCGGCTGATATATATATATATCCTCATCTAGATTTCCATACAAAAATGCTGTTTTAATGTCAACGTGATTTATGTTTAGTTTATGATAGGCGGCGGCTGCTAAAAATGTTCTAATGGCAGTATGTGAAACCACTGGAGCAAATGTTTCATAATAATCAATACCAAAATTTTGCGAATATCCTTTGGCTACTAACCTTGCTTTGTATTTTTGTATTTTTCCTTCATCGTCTAATTTTGTTTTGAAGAGCCATTTCGAACCTATTATTTTTGTATTTGGCGGGGGGTCAACTAATGTCCAAGTTTTATTTTGGTTGTGAGATTCTATCTCCTCCTTTGTCGCTTTGATCCAGTTTTCTTTTTCCACTGGGTTTTCCATGTTTATTATTTCCTGCCAATTTTTAGGTTTATTTATTTGTTCATCTTTAACCAAATAAATTAGTCTATCTGGGGGAACCCCTTTATTTACTCTATCTGATCTTCTCGGTTCGGTTTGATTTAGTTCAGATTCATTCTGAGTATTGTTTTCATTAGAAATTTCGATTTTTATCAGATTTGGGTTTTCTGACTTTTCGTTTTCAGCACTAGTGTTTTCATCTATATTTAGTTCTAGCCTTTTTTCTTTATTTGAATTTCTCTGATAGTTTTCTAAAAACTTCAACGTTCTGACTATAGTGATATCTTTGCCGCTCATGTAGATACGATATCCTTTGGAATAATTATCGTATCCCACAAAAATCCCTTCTACTGCTTTATTATCTAATTTTTGCCTTTTTTGCTTATTAACATATGCATAAGCTTTGCAGCCAAAAACTCTCAGGTATTTTAGATTTGGTCTTCTGTTTGACCATAACTCATATGGAGTTTTTTCGTTGGTTTTGTCGGCAGTCGATTTTGTAGGTGATTTGCGGTGCAGATCGCCTCTCCCCAGAAATGTAATGGTAAATTAGAGTCACTTAACATTGTTCTTGTCATTTCAATTAATGATCTATTCTTTCGTTCAGCAATACCATTCTGGATGGGGGAATATGGTACTGTTAGCTGTCGCTTAATTCCATTTTTTTAAGAAAATTATCAATATTTGAATTTTTAAATTCTTTCCCATTATCTGTTCTTAGTTTTGTAGGCTTTTTGCCAAATTTATTGTTGACCAGAGCAACGTATTCCTTTAATGTTTCAAAGACCTCACTTTTATTTTATAGGAGATAAATTATTGTAAATCTAGAGTAATCATCTATGAAAGTTAAAAAATAATTTTTCCCACCTATGGTTGGAGTTTGAATAGGACCACACACGTCGGAATGTACTAATTGCAGAATTTTATTTGCTCTAAATTCCGTTTTCTTTGGGTAAGGAGAGTCAGTTATTTTTGCTTTAATGCTGGGCTCACATTCGGTACTATGTGAACAATTATTTATGTTAATTCCGCATGCTAATTCCTTTGTCATTATTTCTTTGATAGACGCGACATTTTTATGCCCTAATCTTCTATGCCATATTTCTATGCACTTTTTATTTTTGCAATTAGTTAACATATTTACGTAATTTTCATCTATGGTTTCGTTAGTTTGCTGAATTTCGTATCAATTATTTTTTCTACTTCCTTCTAAGCGAATTAACCCTTCATATTCTAGAAAACAATTATTATCTTCAAACGTTAATTTGCATCCGTTTTTCGTAGCTTTAGCTACCGAAAATAAATTCGTTTCAATTTCGGGTACTAGTAGAACATCTTTTAAAGTTACGTTGTGAGTTCTACCATCGGAGGTTATTGTGGTAATGTTTACATTACCTGATCCGTAGGGTTTTAATTTATTGCCGTTGGCAATAACGACGTTTGATTGTTCTCTGTTATTAAATTCAGCGAATAGTTTTTCATCATTTGATATATGGGAGGACGAGCCAGAATCTATGATCCATGCTTTATTTTTCGATTTGTTAGTTAAAAATGCGCAATTTTTCTTTTCTTCGGTTCCGAAATAAGCTGTGCTTTTATTTTCCGGTTTATTCGAGTCCACGCTTCTTAACTTGTTTTCTTCTTTTTGAAAGACTAATGAAGAAGAAAAGTTTTTTCTGATGTTTTGTTTAATGTTAGTTGTTTTAATTTTGTTGTGCCAGCAATTAACAGTGTTGTGATTTTTCATACGGCAAATCGTGCAGTATTTTTCTTCCTTTTTAAAACCTGTGGTTTTAATTTTTCTTTCAGCTCTAAAGGCTTTATTTGAATTGTCACTGGTATTGGAATGCTCATTTCTTTTATTGAATTCATCGGTTAATTTACTCTTGATGAATTCAGGAGTTAATTCGTCTTCCTGCCTGGCTTCTAATGCGGTTATGAGGGTAGCGTAAGAAGGTGGCAAAGAGCAGAGCAATAATGCTGAAATATGATTTGTTTTAATTTTTTCGCCTATGGCTGATAACTTATCAATAATTTCTAATATTTTGGTTATATGAGTAATCATATTGCCTCCTTCTGATAATTTTGTTCCGTAAAGTCTCCTAAGGAGAAAAAGTTTGCGGGAGAGATTTGATCTCTCATGGATGTTTTTTAGCGTGTTCCATGTGTCCCGTGCATTTTGTAAATGCTTAATATGGATAATTTGGTTATCTTCAATACTTAAATTAATAAGAGCTCTTGCTTTTTTGTCTTTCTTCGAAAATTCAGGCGTAATTGGATTAGGTGGGTAGTCTGTGACAACTTCAAAGAGCTCATCTCTTATCAAGAGCATCTCCACCTTAAATTTCCAGTTTGCGTAGTTACTGGAATTTAATTTTTCAATTATACTACCTTCTTTGAAGGTTGCCATTTTTCTATTTCAGAATATATTTATTTTCCTTTAAGTATTCGAGGATTCTGGGACACTATTTTTTATTATTATTTTTACCTTTTATATACTTTAGAATATTCCGTGCTCATAATCTTGTTAGTTAATTTTGAAGGTAGCTAGTAGTTTTGCGCGCTCTAAAGTAATTAGGGTATATAATAAACAATCGGTACTTTTTCAAACAAAGGTAAGATAATTAGCTTACCTCCTTTTTCAGCATTCATAGTCACTCCTCATTTTCCCGCGTGCCAGGTCGCCAGAGTCTCCACTTTGATTAATCCTTTATTGAAGATGTATACTGTGCTATCCAAAATAATGTAATTTCCAGTAATTGTGGCACACACTATGTTTTATATTCATGTTGAATCACTATGTGATTGTGAAATGTGAAAATATTATTAATTAATAAAACATTTCATTTCTTAGTTAAAATTATTTAATTAACTTTTAGTTACATTTACTTTAACATTAGTTTTAATTTTAAACATTATATTAATTTAATTGAGTTTAAGGGAGAACGAAATATACATGTTCTGTCTCCATCGCGTGATAGTAGCAAGTCTATTTAAAAAGAGTTCTATATAGTAGAAAGAAACAGTCTTATAGTCCCTTTTATGTGATGTCATTTTTTAGTTTTTTGATTCGTCAGAAAGGACGTAAAGTCAACTCACGTCATTCATACGTATTTCAGTTTCTTACTTCCTGGTTCACATTCACGAGTTTGTAACACCTCTATATATTGCATCATAAATTTCACTTCCTCTTTGAAATTTGGGTTAGACACTTTTTATCGTGATGAGTTTTTAAATGGAGTAATAATCTGTCACAGGAATCAATTTACGGAGATTACTTTCCTGATATATTACCAACAAAATTAATAATAAATACATATATATATATATATATATATATATATATATATATATATATATATATATATATATATATATATTATTTATATTGGGTGTTAGAGAGAGAGGGGGGGAGAGGGAGATAATGAGACGTAAATAATTAGATTTTGATATTTTATTAACAAATAAATAAAGTATACGTGAAGCCAAAAATTCTTTCAAACATAAATCAATTAATTTTAACGAGAGTTATAACATGAGTTTTCCTTAAAATTTTTCATTTTAGTTCAAACTATGTGCTTTGTAATGTGAATTTTCAGTGATTTACTCCGAATCTGAAATATTATGTGCTTGAGAAAAAAGGGGGACATCGCATGCCTAGCAGAACCAGCATTTATTATTCAGTACACATTATGTTCTTTTTTGATAACTGCCTTATCTGATGAAATACAAATATGGTAATGAAAAGTTTTAATGTTTTCTCCATCCAAAAAAGCATATATGATAGAAGAAGCATGCGTCTCACTATTACCTATAAAACTGAACCGGAAATGTAGACTAAGGCTTCTGGAATACTTTACGAATAAAGGAAGCAAGGAATCAGCTAAATATTAAAATTCAAAAAACCTACATTTAAAAATTTAAGTACAATAGCAAACTTTGATACAATATTTCGATTTGTTACGCCCTGCTTTGACATTGATTAAAGGTCGCCGCCTTGGCGCATTCTACTATAAGTTTGTTTTTGTCGTTTGGCATCAGTAACATGCGCATTGTTGTTGTGATCGCATGCAGAATTTTGCGTGGAATAATCCACATTTACTTAGCTATTTGTATTAGCTAATACTACCATTTTAATAATTTGCAATTTGCATTTTAGTAATAATGGCTAATAGTTTATTAATATCACGCATAATATCGATTACGTTTTACTTTTAAGTGGTATGGTGCACAAACTAATTCGGCTATATAGTTAGAAACTGACTATGGTGTCAGTACTTCCAATTTAAATCTGTTGTAAGTGTAAATAATATACAGGGTGATTCCGAATTGATGGTAGAAACTTTAAGGGTTGGTACAGAATGCTGTAACAGACAATTTTTGTATAGGAAATTAGGGTCAGAAATCTATTTATATAGTCAAAAATACAGGGCGTCTCCCTCCAATCCGAAGTCGCGTTTTAGTACATAACTTTAATAGCAGTGAAGATACTTGACAAAATCCTTACAGCATGCGTAAAAGTCATACAAAGAGGAGTTTGCTGCGATTTTTGTTAAAATATCTTCAATTCTGTTAAAGTTATGAGCTAAAACAAGACTTCGGATTGGAGGGAGACGCCCTGTATTTTTGACTATATAAATAAATTCTTGACCCTGACTTCATATACAATAAAGGATTTTCACAGTATCTTGTACCAACCCACTGTAAAAATATCATTTATTGTATAAGGAACCAGGGTCAAAAATCCAGTTATTTAGTCAAAATTACAGGCCACTCACTTCAACCCGAAATGGCATTTTCGTTCACAATCCCCTATGTACAGTCAGATTTCAGTATTTGAAGTGAGATTCTTTGTCAGTTAACCCTCATGTTCAAAAGATGACATTTGAGTAAATGATTTTAGTTAATTGATTTCTCAGGCAAATTTCTCAAAAGAAAAATCATTACAAGAAAAATAATATAGAGGTGTAATATTTTACAGTGGTATATATATAACTCATATGATGACCTTTTCTGAAACTTTGTAATTATTTTTTTCTTAGAAAACTAAAGACATAAAGTGAGTGATTTTTTAATAGTTTACAATACATAATTTTTGTGTTTATGAAACTTTGGGGGAAAAAATATTATTTGAATATATATTTTATTATTCAGCGATAAATTGACAATAAAAATCATTAAATATAAATTTTTAACCGCGTGAGTAGAGTAAGTGTTCAGCAAAACCAATATGTTTCAAAGCAGAAAAAAAAATTATATGGGGAAATATATTTTACTCACGCATTTATCAGACAAAAAAATAAAAATTCACAAGTTCTCCGTCATGTTGATATATGCATTTACACTCGAACATCAATATTTCATTTATCATCTTTTTGTCAAAAAGATAATTCCGATGGATTTCTTAAGCTTTATATTCGCAAAAAATATGAGCATTTTGTCATCCGCAAATGCTTTTTCTATTACGCAAATAAGTAACGCATATCTTTCTGAGTTATGAGTGTTTTTCTTTTTATTGATAAAATATTTTTTGTAAAGGATGTTTGAATAAAAGAAAACTTTTACCTTTTAAGACATTTTAAAAATATTTCTTTAGATATGCAAATAGAAAAAGAATATAAGGCATATATAATTTTTTATTTGGCTTATATACTACTATATAAAAATATGTATACTATATACAATATATATATATATATATATATATATATATATATATATATATATATATATATATATATGATTAAACAATACACATATACAGAGGTTTTGACAAATTCGGTTGCCAGGCGCCAGGTCGATACTGGCGACTAGTTTTTTTTTTCTGGTGACCGAATTATTTAATCTGGCGGTTGTAGTTTTTTTTCTTTCTTTTTTTAGTATAAAGATTTACCTAAGAAATGAACACATACAATAAAGTTAATAATAAAATAAAGCTTCATAAATAAAGTTAACTAGTCAGATGTGTCAATCCCAAAGCTTTTTTCTATCTCATACATGTTAAAACTTCAAAATTCGGTATACCATCGCCAATAAAATCAACATTTTTCGACATTCTGTTGTACGTCGGTTGCTTGCTAATCATCGGGTTACCTGGATGTGAGAATCCTTCGTTGCACTAGCATATTATGTACAACACAATTACGGAAAGTCCTTCCGGCTTGTGCCGGCAGGAACAGATGACCTCCCTAATCGTTAGTTTTTTTCTATTTTCACCAATCCTACTGGAAAACATGAAGATAAAATGAGTGGAGCCGGATTGCAGAAGATTCATTACCAGTTCACGCCAATATTGAATTTGAATGAGAATGTAGCCAAATTAGTCAGTTATACTCAAGTTGGCATCCTTTATGGCAACCTATTTTTTTCTCCAAATTTGGAGATATTTCGCAAAAAAATTCAACATTTGGCAACATTCAGTGGAATATCACCAATCTTGGCGAGAATTTTGAGCAGTCAAATATGAATACATAGTGTTAAACATAAGAGTTGCAACTATGGTTACAACAATGAAAGAAACTTTGCGAGAAAGCATCTTTAGTAAACTCACAGATCGGAGTGCCAACTATTCGGATTGATGTGCCAATCCCAAAACTTTCTTCTATCTCACATATGTTAAAACTTCAAAATTAGGTATACCATCGCCAATAAAATCAACATTTTTCATCATTCTGTTGTACGTCGGTTGCTTGCTAATTACCGGGTTACCTGGGTGCGAGCATCCTTCGTTGCACTAGCATACTATGTACAACACAAGTACACTATGTACAACACAAGAAGGAAAGTCATTCAGTACACAAATGATACAACGAAGACAGACAGACGGACATTTTCTAAAAAACATGGTTTTCGGAATTTCCTACTTCTAAAACGTGTAAATCCGTCGAAAACTGGAAGTCGAAAAAATTCTCGAATACAATACTTTTTTCTATTATAGATATAAGAAATCAAAAGCCATATTCAAGCAAAAAAAAACTTTTATTTCTTATTTTATCGAAAATAAGTTCATCAACTGCAAATTTTAAAATAATAAAAAAAAATAATTTCACTGACTTCAACAGGAAAATAGTCAAAAAATTGTTTTCATGCTTCACCATTTTGTCAATTCACCCCTCATCCGATATAGTGGATTTTGTAGCATTCAACTATCCGGACATTTGAAGCATTTGGCAATTAACATTTTCCGAAAATCCCGGTAAACTCAGCCTTTACTGTATTTCTTTTCTTTTCTTTTCTTTTTTTTCAAAGATAAATAATTTTTATAAGTGTTATCAGAAAACTTAGATATTATCTTTCTAAATTATGTACTACTAGCAGACTACGCCCGCTGCGCTGGTCGGTTTCTTTAAAAGAACCTTGAATCAAACGAAATATATCGGTGAATTTAACCTTATATTTTAAAGTAATCTGTACCTTTACCTGGAATATCCTAAAATAACATAAAAACGGATACTTATTTCACTAAGTTATGTTTTTTTAATACGGTTTATTATTACGTTTACAATTTATTACTTACCGTTTTCCATTGATTTATATGTTTTATAGCTATATTTTTTAATAACGTGAATTAACCTATATTATTCACAATTGAAAAGAAATGCCGCATCTAGTATTTGTCGAGAATTAAATAAAAATCATGCATTCGTGACATCATAATTCCCTTTATATTTTAACAGAATAATACGGTTACTATAATTTGTGACTCGTGTTGACACATTGCTGTTATTAATATTTTTTTACGCATGAAGTTTTCGCTATGGTACTCCATTGTGAAATTTGGTAATTGACCCTGAATATGTCATCCTGGTTCTTCACCTGGACTTACTCGAATGTGAGGATTTTGGATTTAAGCTCTTTGATTATTTTTATTACTTTGGTTAGTAATTGTGTGTGATATTTCTGGAATCCTTTATGATCTTTCTTTCCTTTCTTTCATTTTTCATTCATATACACACATTTTATTTACATATTCTCATACATCCCGGGATTTATATAAATATATATATGTTAAAGATTTTTGTCATTATGAATAATTTGATAAATTCAAGATGAACATCCCAGATTTTTTAAAGGTGATTTACAATACAATTATATTCAAAGGAAAACTGAAGTTTTATGTTTGATATGTAGACACTTTTGGAGTTGGGAAAGAATGTATCATTAAAAGGTGCTACTGTACAAAGTATAAAGAAAACTCACAAAAATCTCTCTAAACATCGGAAAGATAAACCGATTGATGATTTATAATGATTGATGTTGAAATTATTCTTTAGAATTTATTACTGCAGCTAATCAAATTTCAGTGCGATTCCATATGTGTAATTATTCATCAATCAACCGTTTTTTACAGTATGGTATGCAATTACACGTATTTATCTAAGTTGCGTGCGCATTTTTATATCACATCTTTGCGTAGCTGCCAATAATATGTTATTTTTCAAGTCAAATAAATATCATGTGAACCAGAAAATGTGTTTAATAAATGAAATTGAATAAGTATTGGAAAGATATGACACATTTTACTAAATAAAGTTCCTAATTCAAAATAGATTTTTTTATATTTTTAACTTGAAGAAAACACGGAAGATTGACAGATTTCTAAAGCAATCTAAAACATTTTCTAGATCAAGATTAACCGATCAGTGTGTACATTAAATTTGTAAATAAATACAATTTAAAAAAATTCAATTAAATTTTATAGATTTGGTTGATGAAAAGTAATTTTGAATATTTTTTTCGGAAAATAACATAAAATAAACCATGTGTAATAACTTTGGAAGTTTGCGTGAAGTTTGCTTCACATGGCTGTGTTTTGTTCGTAAAAATTATATTCTGTGCACTGGTTTATCTACTTATTACTACTATATTATCTACTTATTTTATATGGCCCGCGGCTTTGTACATAATGCACAATTTGGCACGCGGCGGTAAACGGGTTTGACATGCCTGCCCTATAACTAAAGCCATTAAGTGATTCCAAAGAAATTTGTTCCTAAAATTATCATATTTACACATTCTATAGAACATGCTAAATTACATATTTAAATTTAAAAAAATGAATATATTTATACGTATATTTCTATTTCTAATGGGATGTATGACTTCAAAATTGGTTAAAACGTCTTGATAGAATAAGGCAATAGTAATATATTTTGGAAAATAATAATTATAAATATTAACATAGAACTGTTGTAAGAAAAAGGCCTTAACGAGGATATCATTAGCTCTTCCAATAGAATTTAGTAGTGTATGCAAAAATAGGTTAGTGTGTTTAGAAAAAAAACTAGTGTCATTAAACATCTCACGTTTTCTATAAATAAAGCTGGTAACGCTACTTGCTAAGTAAGTAAAATTACTACCTGAAGGAGTTTTTTGGCTAATGCTGATTATGATTTAATTTTCCCTATTCCTTTGTTATTTGGAGGTATATCTGAAAAAGTATGACCTTATCTTAGTGTGTCTATTGATTCCATTTGGTCCTAGTGTGTTATTTTTTTCAAAGTTATTGTTAATGTCGTAAAACATATGGTGCAAAATGAATAATTCTAAAAAATAATTTTCGGTTTTTATATAAACAAATTAATTTATACTCAAATTACCCCGACTGACAATATGTTCTTCATTAATTATAATACTAATAACTTTATACATACATAACTTTACTTTATACTTTATAACATACTTTATAACATACTTTATAACAACATATATTTTAAATATAAGGCCACGATATTCTTGGATTCATAAATCATTCTGAGTACTTACGAAATGCATTTTTGCCCTGTAGTTGTATTGGATCCTTGTAGCTTAGTGCTCTGCGTGTCGCTGTACCAATCTACTGTTCAAAGCCCGCCTCCGGATTTATCCAACGTTCAATCAATCTTTCATTGTTCGGGGACGATAAAATGGCGTATCAAATTTGTTTAAATAAATAAAAAAATAGGGCTCCGCGTCAGGCTTACCACTTGTTCTACCTGTTTAATATTCTCTATAGAGCACGTCAAGAACCATAGTTGGGCAATACTGGCCATGATCTTTGATGGAATGTAGAATTGCAGATGTTTTAATTATCTAATTGTATTACCTGTTATTTGTTATATTATGTGCTATATGGTTATTTTTTAAGGTATCCATTAACAAATATTAAATAGAAATAATATAAGTTATATTGAGTCTCACTTAAAGATAAAAATTCTTCAATATGCATTAAAATAAAAAAAAACGATAAATTTCTACCTTTTAAAAGTGAAATTAAAAGAAAATTTAGAATCATCGTTGCATAATATATCTATTAGACACAGATTTCAAAAGTATGCATATTAGTTCCCTAAAAGCAGAAGCCATTAAAATGGATTTTGGAGAGCATACGATATTGACATTTTTTAAAAATAAATTATGCTTAGGAAACAAACTTTTCTAGAACTGATTTATTTAGAAAAGGCTAAGCGAATTCCATACAAAATTGCATTAAATAGATATAACTAAATAATTAAATTCTATAGACTGGTTTCGATTTGTGTAATGCTCTTTTACATTTTTTTTTCAAAGAAGTTTTTAATAAGTGTATTCATTATGGAAAGTAGAAGATTTTTTAAAAGTATTTTTCTATCGATTTTATTTTAAAATAAAATGTTACATAAACCAATTAAAGAGCGATCGAAAGAAACTGGTTTTTCAAAGGGATAAAGTAAATAAAATTTTGGAATAGACTTTGCATAAAATATCTATTAGGTGCAAGTTTCATGCAAATGGATATACGTTTGAGGAAGACATATACCGGAAAAGAGAAAAAAAAAGCACTTTGAAATGCACATACGATAATGCAATTGTCGAGAAATGCATTATACTTATCAATTCGTATTTTCTAGATGTATTTTACTTTTTAAAAAGAGGAAGTCTAAGAGATATAATTGACTTTGGAAGAAAAAAATCTACTTTTCGGTATTCAAAATGCTTTTTTTTTTTATAACAGTAATTCCCAAATTATGGTGCAGTTCTTATACTCGAGATTTCCGATGCTGATACGCATACCTTTTATTCTGAATAGAGTGCAATTAAATAAGAGCTTTCAGGTCTCCATACATTACCTTTTTCTCAGACAATGACTAAACAAGATATTTCAAAAATAATTTTTAAAAAGAAAAAGAATTTTCTTTTGCTATGGACAGCTGAAATAGTGGAACAATATCATCACTTCTAATCTTATGCAATTGAATTATTGGAATTAACTAGCAAAAGTATATCCCGAGTTGATGAATCATATAAAAGAATTCCATATATCAGACTTTTATGAATTGTATTAACCGGATTTTTAATGAGAAATATTTTTTACATTGAAGATACTCTGTCGCAATCAGTCATGAGATTCTAAAAACAAATAATTCTGCTATCCACTTATGGCTTTTTTAGAATATTTTAAAAATAATGATTTACTGGAATGATTTCTACTAAATCTTGAAAATTTCTGATCGTACTTTGCACAACATATATATGTTAGAGTGTATTTTTTTCTCTCATTTAGATGGGAACAAGAATGATTTACAGAAATATGTATTGAATAAATCGAAGCTAAAATTTAAATATATTGAACGGTACTGATTGAATTTACGCGTGATAAAACTGACTCAATATTCTCATCAATGATGAAAGTCAAGATAATGTTTGCACGGTCAACTCAGACAAAAGTCCATTTATACGCGTGGCAATAAACTACCAGTTGCTGCAGTATCCTCTCAAAATTGTTTTATGATTTTTTTTTGCATATGTTTAATATATAGACATGACGTTACTCCATATGTATGAATGTCAATAAACGAAGATAATTTAGGAACACTTTAAAAATATTATCATGCAGTTTTAAGGTTTAAACTTTAGGAGACGATTTATTAAATCGTTGAACGAGGGTATATTGCTGTTTTTGGATTAATAAAACACTTTTATAAACGGGTTGTAACTAAAAATCTGCACTCAGGTTTGAAAAAGAAGCCATTTAAAAAAAATCTAATTTTTAATTCATCATTGCTTTCTATTATATTTATATCTGAACTTCTTTTTATCATATATAAGACAAAAAAATCTGGGGGGAAAAAAGTGATGTAAATAAAAAAAAAATGCAATAAGAAAAAAAAAAACATTTTGCTTAGCAGTAATTTATAAATCTATAAGAAATAAAATACTGAAACAAAACGCATTGTGGATGCCCTTTGTCACTAAAGGTGAAAACAAATTAACCTTTTAGCAATTTTTAAACATATAATAATGGAAAGAAAACAAGTTAGTGGGAGAGAAATAAGTATTGTGACTAAAAACATAAATTGAAACTAAACAAACTCTCGCAGAACAAAGGGTACATAACTGGGAAGGAAACAGAGAATAAGTTACATTATTCCCTATAAAATTATATATTAAAAGTTTTCCACAACAATTGATATTGATTCTGATTAAGCACGTGAAAAGAAAAGGCGTCATTATATGCGGAATTAAAATCCTTTAAATGGAATGTCCGTGGGATGATAATAAATTTCAGACAAAAGTCATTCTTGTTAGATTGTTATTCTTTTAAACACACAAATATTTGAAAATGATATCTATTAATTTGTATCTATTACAAAATACATTGCCTAATATAAAATTTGAGTGTAAGCAGAAATTTGAAAGTATTTGATACTTTCATTAAACATATAAAGATATATTTATATCTTTAAATGAGTTAATGTCTGTATTTCATAAATAAAAAACATCTGCATATATTAACAATTTGTATAAGCAGACATTATATCGATAGTCATGAAAAACATGAGTTATTTAAAAATGGCCAACAGTTTTCATAAAAACCATCACTACACAATAACGTTTTCGTCTCCGGTCCGGAGTAGAGCTCCTATAATACAGGCTGAATCATACCGCCATTTAATGACCCAGCGAAGCAAAAGCCAAGCTAAAACCGGTTAGCTTAGCGTACTAGTGGACGGCGAGTAACAGTAACGAGGACGGCGAACACCTGCTCAGGCGGTCTCCTAATGCTGAGCTAGGTTACAATATGGCGGTTATTTTGGGCAACAGAATGGATATGCGTCAGCTTCCCTTATAGGAGCCTTAGTCCGGAGCGTCCTCAGATGTAAATGTATACACCTATGTGCTGTCATGTATTAGTCCTTTGGGGATTGAGAGATTTCCTTTACTGCGCCTTTTTCCCCCTTTAATTGTTTATCCTATGTTTTTCTCTCCCGTCAGTTCTCCTTCTCCCCCCTTTTTTTCCTTTTTTTCCCTCAATCCCCAAAGAACTAATAAACGGCAGCGCAGACGTGTTTTCATTTACAACTGAGGACGGTCCAAACCGGAGACGAAAACGTTACTGTGTAATGATGGTTTTTATGAAAACTGTTGACCATTTTTAAATGACTCATGTTTTTATGGACTAGCTATATAATTTATGCTTATAAAAATTTATAATATATGCAGATGTTTATTATTATATTTATTTAACTGTCTGTGGAAATGAATGTGTAGAAGATTATTTCAAACCTAGTTTATTGTCAATAAATTAAATAAAAATCTACCAGAAGGAATGCTTTGTACATATTTCAGTTTCTTTTTGAAAAAATATCCTTCTTGGCAAAAATTTTATTTTAGGTCTAAGAAAGTTCCGTCTCCTTATTTGAAAATCCTCGCTATATATTATTTTCTATTGCGTGGAAATACACTAAATTTAACATTGGCGTTTAATGACTAAAAATGTGTTTGTTGATCTGATTTTTTATTTTAATACCGTTGTTTTTAATACAGTTTATCTATTAATTCACTGATCCTTTTAACTTCGAGTTGAATTCGGAGAAATGCACTATGCTTGATATTCATAATCGTTGTTGGTACTATACATTACAAGAACATAGAAGTGGCATAGTGATACATTAGAACGGCATAGAAGAAAGTTTTGTAATGACTACAGCATAATATGTTTTTATTTTATGACAATTTGTAATTATAAGAATTTTATAGTTAGTATAAAATATTTATTGATATTCTAAAGTGAAATTGATAGTAAAATCTATGAAATCCACCCATGATTTTGCATTTAGGAAAAGGGTATATTCCTAAATGATATATAGAAATTATAAAGATTATATTATAGAATAGATAGAATATAGAATATAGGATAGATATATTATAGAAATTATAAAGATTTATAATTTCTATACCTATATATTGATATGTACACAAACATTTTATAAAGATATATTTCTATTACAATATTATAAAATATATGTTGCAATCTAATACTTGCTAAAATATTGGACAATCATTAATTATTTTTTGTGTAGGCAAACTATTTTTCAACACATACCAATACAGAATTTATGTATTTATAAAATTTTGCTGCACTTCCCTACTTTTCCAGGTGCTTTTGTCCAGCTATATTAACAAAAGTATTTATCTATTTAAACATGAGTAATCCTAAAATTTTGTTTTACAGTTTC
This sequence comes from Maratus michaelseni, assembly GCA_963931845.1. Classification (NCBI taxonomy): domain Eukaryota; kingdom Metazoa; phylum Arthropoda; class Arachnida; order Araneae; family Salticidae; genus Maratus; species Maratus michaelseni. The sequence goes on from OZ007592.1 coordinate 347,523,143, forward strand.
TGACGGTATCCTTTTTTTTCTTCTCTTTGGTAGTAAGAATATTAGTTTATGGTTTTTTGAAATGTGAGTAATTTTGAGCAAAATCTCGTATTTCCAGTTATTGTACAGTTTAAAATAAGTACGAAACATGAGTTTCAATCATCGGTAACATTTTAAAATTCTGTTTTTGTGCAAAATGTTCTTACAATAAACTTTGCAGATATATCTGAAACAAATATGTGTTAATTTCAGTTCATGTTTCATTGCAGTTTTACCGTTGTAATAACCCTGCGTATATCTGAACACTCCATCTCATTGATACTGACCCTGGTGAACTGAAAGTCGGTTTTAAATCGTATTGGAGCAAACAACGATATTTCTTTACCCAAGAAATGCTTTTATTTACTGATTCTAAAATTGTTGAAAGTTGTTCAGATATGTGAAAACAATCACGAATAAAACCTGTTGATGAATTAAATTGGGATTAAATACCTTTAAAAAAAGAGTTTAAACAGTTAATGAAACAGCTACAACTATATACTTAATAATATTTCTAAAATATAATGTCTATTGAACAAATTATTAAACGAATCGGTTACGAATTTTGCAGTTATTGAAAAATCTACTTCTAACAGTGATTTTCAAACTTTGAAATGATCAGATATCGAATTTGTTGGGTATAATTTGCTTGGTATATTTATATAATTTTCGGAATATAAATTATTTAATTTAATAAATGGCATGTCTCGTTCCATTATTCAAAACTATAATTCAATAAATACTACAGCGACGATCAGACGGCTAGGTTCAAACTCTAGGGCTATCTAAACGCTAAAATGTGTCTCGATGTTAATTTAATTCTGGACGTTATCGATTGTCATAATTGAATATTTTTATTTAACATTTTACCCTGACTGTCTCAAAGAAACATTTACCATCTCAATTAACGATTAATACAGTAACCTTAACAGCAAATTCAATTTTTTGTTATTTTATACAATTCTTTCTGCTGTTTTTTTCTGGCACGTATTTTCGATTACTACTTTTTCAATACGAAAGAGAACAAAGCTCATGTCATTGATTTTTTTTATCGTTTGTTCTTCATTATATCGTATAAAGAACCTGTTCTCTGTGCCCAATAGGTTCCTTAAACCATCTACCCGAGGAACTACATATTATACTCACCGATAATCGAACATGTCAAAAAAAAAATGCTCTTTGCAGTATATTTCAAATTTTTATGTATGTGTTTTTCGGTTATTGCAATCCATACAAAAATCATACAGATGCACAATGACAGGCTTCTGATCATACTCTATCAACAAGAGATCCTACAGTCGTGAAACAAGTATTACATTCATATTAATTTTGTGTTCCACACAAAATGAAAATCTGCCAATGTCGTTCACGGATTTCAGTTTAGCGCAAATGGGTGTTCAAATACAAGCTAGAATGAATACAACTACAATACATAAAAATAAATTAATTCAGATTGTACCTTATGCTTAAACATTCGTAATCAGGACCATAACGAAATGGCATATTTGAGTAACTGCGATTTTGCGCAAAAGTATTTTTAAATTTTTATTGGTATTCACATTCAATTTATAGACCATTGTAGCTATTATATCAACTGTTAGATGTGGACCCAATTACAGATAATTAATCTATCATATTGATAAACGGACAAATAAGAAAAGATTATTCATATTATTTTACTTTATTCTCACAAAGCAAATACAATTAATTACCAGTTTTGAGAAGTCTGCTACTTTACCCAAAACTATTATGCATTACTGTTGTAAATAAATGCTTAAAGTAAATAAATAAATAAAAATAATGCTTAAAAATTACTCAAAATATTCCTAAAATATAAATTGGTCTCAGGTAAGGGAAATATGACGTGACACAACTAATAAAAAACAGAATGTCAAGAAAAGGTCAGTTGCCATGTTACATTTTCCTTACCTTAAACAGATCGCCGCGCTTCATTTTCATCTAGTGGACTTTGTTTGAACTTTTTTTGCACCAATCAATATACCATGGCCTGATATGTATACCCCCATATATGAATACGTTACTTTCACTGCTTCTCTCGTCAGGGCGTCCCAAACATTTAAACTTTAATTTGAATTACCCTATATAAAACATTGAATATATAATTTAAAAAATATATATATAACACTTCTTTCAAACCTGTTTAAATTTAAGATTTTTCGTTAATATTTTTACTTTAACATTTTTATTTTGGTATTTTAAATCATGATGTTTGTTTTCCTTACCGTACCCTATTTCATTTATCCCAAAAAGTAAATTGAAGTTAATCGGCTATAAAAACAATTTAAATTCTTTTCCGCATTTTTACTCTTAAAAACAATTTAAAAAGAGTGTTGTCATAGATAAAAGGTAAATGATGTTTATGTGCAGCTCAAGAAGATTAAAAAAGTACTTTACTCTCTTATCTTGCTCAATATATCTACAGTTTATGAAAACAATTTGAACGATAAAAGGCCACTATTATTTAGGAATTTTATCTTTAAACAAAATTATGGTTCTATTTAGTATATCAAATACATTTCTTAGGTGTAATATTAATAAATATACATTTATGAATTACGATATTTTAATGTTTGAATCAGAAGCTATCCGAGATAAATCCGAAAGCTTACTTATGCGTGAAACCAAATAATTAAGCGATAATAATAATTAAAAAAAATTGCGTTAAAGCAGATTTTTACGCACCATTTTGGTTAAGATTAATAAAATCATTTGGCTTTTAATATTACTTTTATGCTCAATATTTCTTACTTAATGCATTATTATTTGTACAATTTAATACATACATGTATTATACTTACATTCATCGTATATAAAGTACTGTAAAAAAAGAATACATATTTCTTAATCGAGGTTATTGAAATTAAATAGGCTTCTTCCCATTATTACATATTAAGAACATACCAAATTACAAGTCTCTATCTCAATTTTTTCGGGAGGTAGAGCGTTTACAGACACACAGACACACAGACGGACGGCAAAAATTTTGTTTCTAAAAATATGTTTTTCGGAATCTCCAGTGTCTGAAACGTGTAAAGCCGTAAAAAAAAAAAAAATTGATTTTCAAAACGATTACAAGACTTACCCTATACTACGTATGATGGGTAAGTAAAAAACGATATTCCGGTTATATAAAAGTGATAATTACGCTACAAAACTGTGAACGAAAATATACAATAACCTTTTCCGAGAAACCTTCTTTATCAATCACAGAAACCAATATATTTTCATGATTTAAAGAAGCATTTATAAAAACAAAGTATCTTTGTCTGACATTTATTTTCAAAAACGTTTCTGAGTAGTCTTTATAGTGTGTTGATCAGTTTCCTAAAACCGGAGTATCGGTTTTTAGGATCTTATCAATTCCCAGTTATACATTTTACGCTACGTAACCGAATTTCCGCTAATCAATATAATATTAATTTTAATGTTAAAATTATGTCGTTTGTTTATCATGATTGTAAAACACGTTTGTTGAACATGAAAATGTCACATAACTCTTGATAGAATAATAAAAAAAAAATTATAATCCGGTGGGAAAAATGATTAATACATTATAAAAACTACTAGGACTTTATTTCCGAAAATTTGTGTCAGCAAAAGCAACTATTTTTATTTTTTATAAATGCTTCTTTAAATCTCGAAAATATATTGGTTTCTGAAATTTCTAAAGATTAAGAACGCTTTTTGGAATCGCGCGTTACTCGGAAGAGGTTATTGTATATTTTGGTCAGCTGTTATATTATATTTTCCTAAATTAAGTAACAATTGTCTTTTTTTACACTTGCAATAACTTTCATAATAAAGCACTATTGTGGTGGTTGGATGATAGTTCCTTTTTTTATACAGTGGAATCTTGTTAATATTCCAAATAATATATATTTGGGCTTGTGATCAAAATAATATAGTGAGTACATATATTGTTATGGCCGCAAAAGACCACTTCGACATGACATTAAAACAAAGAATTATTAAATAATTATTCATGCAAATTTATAATCAAGAACAATGAAGATAAAAGTAAAAATTGTTACCTGCAGTCATCTGAAAGAAATAAGATAAAGAGCAAGTGAAAGAATTTGCACTGTAAATTTTCATCTTTGAATAAAATCTTTATTCATAAAGAGATTTTCTTCTAAAAAATATTACTAAATGGATGATCATTTTTATAGCTCCATTTTTTTAGCACAAATAATCGATACGTTTTTTTTTAACCTTCCCTCAGGGAGTTCGGAGGCAATCATGTTAAAAAAATATATTTTCTACGACTTATCATCAACCGAATACAGAACGTCGCATTATTTGAAACAGAACAAAATTAATTATCCGCATACAGGACCAGTAGGATCTGTGCACTTATCACAAGTAAGAACCACTCATCGCGTCTCCATTGTGGAACTGCAAAAATCTTTGCCGCACTTAGAAGATAATTTATAGGCCGTCAACTATCACATTTAAAAAAAGGGATATTTTCTTCATATCGTAATTTTAGATGTACGCATTTTGTACATTTTTCACAGCAGCAAGCCAAGCGATCACCTTACACTCTTATGGCAAATGTCTCAGTGTCTGTGTATGAGCGCGCAGCTTCAGCACTGACTGGGAACAGAGGGGAGGGGGGTGCCAAAAATTGAAAAACGCCAATCGGCAGAGATAAAAAAAATACGTATTAAAAACATTTGAATTTGATTGGCGAGGGGCGGAGCTTAGAACAGGAAGTGAGCATAGGCAAAGAATGATATCGAAGCTTCTAGTAAGATCCAATACCGGAAGTACAAAGGTAACAAAAAAGCGAAATGTTATGCAAGAAAGAAAAGTTTACAGGGGAAGATAAAAGGAAAGAATTAAAATAATTTTGAATGTGAATTTTAAAATTAAATGAATAAGGACTAATAAAATATTTCTTAAATTGAATTAAAATATCGCAGTGGTTGTAAGAACCACAACATATACTCCGGCCTCCCCAAGAGAAAATATTTGTGAGATGGAGAAATTTAACAATTTTGACATCGAGTCAATATTTTCTCACCTATATACAAAATCCCTGACGGCTCGGCCTACAGGCACAGGTAGATTTCGAAGACGCAGAACGTGAGGTGCCTGTTTGTCGGGAATTGCGGAAGAAATGACCTTTTTGCGATGATGCTGCAGTTGGAACCGCCTACTTCGAAACGAAACTTGTTTGCAGGCGGAGCCAGCAAGGATTTTTTTTTTTTGCTATAAGAGTTGGTCCTATAAAAAACATGTCAATATAAAAGTTTTAGATAATATTAAGAGGATTTATAATATATTTAAGCAGATTTGAAATATTGGGAATTGACGAAGTTACGAATTTTTTTCTTCTAAAACCTCCCTTCCCTCCCCCTCTTAAGGCAATTTTTAATTATATCAAAAATCTGTCATACATAAGTTTTTGGCCCTGTTCCTAGAAGTAATAATAACTTCAAACGGATTCGATACGTATCATAATTAAGAAATTATGGGGTTTTTTTCTGTTTTCACAAAAGCCCCCCCCCCCCTTGGTTTGATTTTGCCCATTAACGAACTTGACCGAGATTTTATGTCCCTTGATTTTATGTATCAGTTTCGAAAAGATGCGGGAGTTGGAACCGCCTACTTCGAAAAATAACTTGTTTGCAGGCGGAGCCGGCAGGGATTTTTTTGTTTTTAATTTTTTTTTGCTATAACGGTTGGTCCTATAAAAAACTTGTCAATATAAAAGTTTTAGATAATACTAAGAGGATTAATAATAAATTTACGAGGATTTGATATCTTGTGAATTGACGAAGCTATGATTTTTTTTCTCCTAAAACCCCCCTTTCCCCCCCCCCTTGGGCCATTTTTAATTATATCAAAAATCTTTCATACATACATTTTCGGCCCTTTTCCTAGAAGTAATAATAACTTTAAACGGATTCGATACGTATAATAATAAAGAAATTATGAGGATTTTTCTGTTTTCACAAAAAGCCCCCCCATTTCCCCCCCCTTGATTCGATTTTGCCCATTAACGAACTTGACTGAGATTTTATGACCCTTGATTTTATGTATCAGTTTCGAAAAGATGCGGGAGTTTGAACCGCCTACTTCGAATATTAACTTGTTTGCAGGCGGAGCCGGCAGGGATTTGTTTTGTTTTTAATTTTTTTTTTTTGCTATAACGATTGGTCCTATAAAAAACTTGTCAATATAAAAGTTTTAGATAATACTAAGAGGATTAATAATAAATTTACGCGAATTTGATATCTTGTGAATTGACGAAGCTATGATTTTTTTTCTCCTAAAACCCCCCTTTTTCCCCCCCTTGGGGCCATTTTTAATTATATCAAAAATTTGTCATACATACATTTTCGGCCCTTTTCCTAGAAGTAATAATAACTTTAAACGGATTCGATACGTATAATAATACAGAAATTATGAGGATTTTTCTGTTTTCACAAAAAGCCCCCCCATTTCCCCCCCCCCTTGGTTCGATTTTGCCCATTAACGAACTTGACCGAGATTTTATGACCCTTGATTTTATGTATCAGTTTGGAAGAGATTTATGCAGAATTTTTCCAGTTATCGTGGTCAGAAAAAAGTGACATAGATAGATAGATAGATAGATAGATAGATAGATAGATAGATAGATAAACTTTTGAACTGGGGGTGGTTTTGGGTTCTGGGAGTCATGATCGGCGTAGATTTGCAAAAATTTTTCAAAATTTCCAACTTAGGTGAGAATGTAACAGGTAGTATTTCTTACGAAATCTACCTAATATACATATAACTTTACATAATGAGAAACAAAATAAAAATAATAATAATAATAATAAATTTACATTCTTCTGGCAAAAAACACACAAAGTCCTTCAAAATATAGTTGCTAACAGTCCAAAAAGTAAACAGTCTATTAAAACAAAGATGCTGAAAGTCCAAAAGTAAATATAGTCTTTCAAAATAAAGTTGCTGAAAGTTCATTGACTGATATGTGAAATAGCAAATACAATACTATAAAGTTAAGTTCAATATCAAAAAGTGAACAAAGTCTTTTGAAATAAAGCTGCTAAAAGTCCATTCACTGATATGTGAAATAGCAAATACAACACTATAAAGTAAGTTCAGCATATACTAAAAGAGTAAAAAAGGTTGTAATATTGTACACAAAAACAAATAATATTATATGATACAAATTGGTAATCATACTAATAATGGCTTTCCTAATTCAATATAGCATAACATTAGCAATAAAACATTTCCATTTTGGAAAAGAAATAGCAAAAATAAGACCTTTGAATCACAACTGTATTTCCAGTCACAGTCGATGAACTATATTTCAATTTTGCATTAACATTTTTATTAGAACAATGCTTATATAAATTCAATAAATTACTCATTTGAGAACTTTTCCATAACAAAAATTCAAAATGTAAGCAAATGGTCAAGAGAGAATATTCAGACTCTCATTAAAAAGAAATATATATATAGCACTTTCTAAGAAAATCAACTTTTCTTAGTTGAACAACTCTAATAGAACAAAAATAATACTTTCAAAGTAAATAATGGCAAAGAGAGGATATTTAAGCTCTCAGAAAAGTACATAAATAAATGTATCATTCTACCACATAACTTTAATAATATTGACCTTGTAAAAAAATATCACACTAAATATTTATACAAAAATATCCTGAATGCTTATTGGATATGTTTAATTCGAATTTTCAAACATTTTTAAGAATAAACATGTAATTTTAATTTTTTACATATAAAATACATAAGTATTTTATTTAAATGTAATGACTTAAAACAAACTTTGGATCCAAAGCATATAGTTTGCATATGCATAAACATTTTCTTCAATTCGTGGGCTTTCAAACACCTATAGAGCTTAATGTATTACCAACCCTTTTACATAATACGCCAACAATAATAATATTAGAAGTATTAGCATGCATATTTTTTAGATGTTAAAAAGAGGTTAGATGTTAGGGCATGCAAGAAGTAACATTTGTATTATTCTAAAAGTCACAATAGGGAAAGTGATGACATATGTACTCATATTATACCTTATATCAATAACAATTTACTTTTTAAGTTAAATTACCTTATCAAAATAATTTGATCAATGACATTTCATCTCCAACTATAATATTGAATTATAAGTTTTAAAAAAAATTTACAATTTAAATCAAACACTGAATTTTAGAGTTTTAAGCTATCAGCACATTTCATATTAAACATACATTCCAAAAATGAATATGGTTTTGAAGAAATATTTCAGTGAGAAACATAGTTAACAGGAGAAACCAAAAAAAAAGATTTACATACTTTTACAGGATGACAATTCCATTGTGTCAAGGCGAAGGTGACTTTTAAAAAATATAAACATACACAAATGCTGCCTGCAGCTTTGGTAGAAGAAAACAAATAAACAGTCAGTCTTCACATTTGACAATCCAATCTAAGATTAAGTTACACTTTATACTGTTTATGATTGCGAGAGGGCGAAGATCATAATGCTTTGTGCTTTGAGTAGACTTGTTTAGAACTGTAGTGTTACTACCAGATGTTTGTGAAGGCACTGAACTAAGTGAATGCGAAGATGTTTGCTGGCACTTTGATGAGGTGTGAATTTGAGGAGATGTATTGTTATTAGTGTGAGAGCAAGAAGAATCACAATCAGCAGTATGAGCACGAATATGTCGTTTCACAGGAGAAGATGCACTATCAACAGCTGGTTGATCATGTGTTGCACTTCTAGATGAATCCGCAGGATGAAGCAATGCTTCATTTCTTTTCTGGAGTTTCAAGATTCTGTTAGTATGAATTAACATCGGTGATGCTTGATTATTGTTGCAATCTTGAATTTGAATAAGTACAGGTGAAATTATTTTCTTTATCATATAAGGTCCTTGTACTTTTTTGTTAAATACACTGGGGAATTTTACATAAACAATATCATCAACTTTGATGTTAGCAAATTTTAATTTTTCCCTTGATTTTTGATACACTTTTTGTCTAGAAGACTCGTTATTTTTGTAAGCTTGATAGTATACTTTTTCAATAACATCCATTAATTTGTGAATTTCATATGCAGTGTTAAGAATTTTCCAGGAAGAATGGGTTTTATAATTAGCATAAATATCATTCACCTTCCTTCCAAAATGAAGAAGATTTGGAGTGAATTTTGTGGCTGGATGAGGTGTAGCGTTATATATTGATTGGTGGATTTTTAAAGCAGTTAGAACATCAAATCCTTGGAAAGCCATTGTATTCACAGATGACTTTATTTGAGTGTTACATCTCTCACTCAATCCATTAGCCTGTGGATGCGCTACTGTACTGTGTTCTAGTTTTATGCCAAGTTTTTTGCTGAAATAAGAAAACATATCACTCGTAAACTGGGAACCATGATCAGTAAGAGATAACTCAGGTTTTCCATAAGTAGAAATGTAATGCAACAGAGCTTTAGTAACCGACTCAGCATGAATGCTATTCAAGGCATATAATTCAAGATGACGAGAAAAATGGTCGATTACAGTCATAACAAATTGGTGATTTCTCAAAGGACCAAGTAAATCCATCGAAACTTTTTGATTGGGAGCTGTAGGAAGTGGTTCTGGGAGATATGGAGCATTGTTTTTTTATGATGTTTATTTACTAAACAAATTTCACAAGAGTTGACATAATTGATTGTATCGGAAACTAGAGTTTTCCAAGTGAACCTTTTCTTTAAATTAACAATGGTTTTATGAATACCAGTATGAGTAACATGAGCAATTCTTAAAGCTTTAGCTCTAAGTGAAGATGGTAAAACATCTCTATGTAGATCAATGTCTTCTGAAGAGAAGTGTCCATTATAACATAGCAAATCATTACTTGGATTAATGTAATAACCATTTAAACTTTTAGATTTTTTATTAGTTTTAATATCTTCATAAATTTTCTTAATTTGAGGATCTTTTTTTTGCTCATTAAGGATGGTTTGATCAAAGATTTCTAGCAATGGGTCTTCATTATTAGCATTATTTGTAGATCTAGACTCAATTTGGAGATGGCAATTATGATAGGTTTTTCCAATTAATCCGCATGGATACTGAACAATTTCATTATGTAGCTCGTTTTGATCATCAACAATAGGCAGTATTTCTTGTTCAAAAATGAGATCTGGATTAGTATGGAGATCTTCAGTAGGACTGTGAGGTGTCCTACTTAGAAAATCTGCCAAGACATTCTCTTTGCCTGGAACATGCTGAAATGTGTAAGAGTATTCTGATAATTCTAACATCCAACGCGTAGTTATGTCGGCAGGAGACGTTGATTTTTTGTAGTTATTGAGAGGTTTAGCATCGGACAAAAGAATGAAGTGTCTGCCAAAAATGTAATATTTAAAAGCTGTTATTCCTTTATAAATGGCATAAAGTTCTAATTTAATGGCTGGGTACTGCTTTTCAGACTGAGATAGAGTTTTGGAGTAATAAGAAATGGGGCGTAGTTCACCTTGAATTTTTTGCACTAGAACAGCTGAGATTGCTGTCTTGGAAGCGTCAGTATTCACATAGAATGTCTCGTTCCAATTTGGAAGATTGAGCATGGGTTTTTGGAAGAAAATTTCTTGCAATTTATTAAATGCATTTTCCTGCTCAGATTTCCAACAGAATTTATTTTTAGGTTTAGTGATTTCAATAAGAGGAGTAATCAATCTAGCAAAATCAGGTATAATTGACCTGTAAAATGAACATAAGCCAATAAAATTTTTTGTTTGCCTCTTAGTTTTGGGCTTTGGGAAGGAAGTAATTTTCAAAATATTGCTTGTAAGTGGAAGAATTTTATGATCTGTGAGTTGGAAGCCTAAAAAGTTAATGCTAGTTTGCATAAAAGAACACTTTTCAGGAGAAAGAGTAATATTCTTGGCAATAAGAGTTTCCAAGAGTCTTGATAGTTTCGCAACCATTTGTTCAAACGAATTAGCGCCGACAACTATGTCGTCCTGGTATGCGTAGCAAGAGTCAATTTCAAACAATTGAATAACAGAATCAATTAACTGTTGAAAAGTACTCGCAGCTGTTTTCAAGCCAAATACAAGACGAAGGTAGGTAAACAGTCCCCATGGAGTGATAAAACTGAGCTTATCTTGCATTTCCTTAGGTACAGCGATCTGCCAGTACGCAGAGGGCAAGTCCAGTGTAGTGTAGAATTTAAATTTTGACAATTGTACTATTAGATTTTGAATGCGAGGTAGAGGATATGACGATGGAATAATAATAGAATTTAATAATCGTAAATCCAATGCCAAACAATATTTTTGAGGTTTTGACATGTCAGTTCTTTTTTTTAACAAGAAGCATGGGACAAGCCAAAGATGAATTTGATCTTTCTATAATGCCAGCATTTAGCATTTGATCGATCTGGTCAAGAGCTTCTTGTTCTAATGCCTGTGGCACAGGAAAAGGTAGGGTTTACACCGGATGAGAATTCATCATTGAGAACTGAGGATTAACTAGATCTGTATGACCCAAAGTGTCTAAGGATTTAGAAAATGCTTGAGCTTTATTGCACAATAATTTTTTTAAACAGTCACTTTCATGTGGAGGCAAGTGTTTTAAGTAAAAATCATTTGGTGACAGTTCTTATATCCGTTTTCTTTTAATTTCCTCAGATGGTAAAATTAAATTACAATATTCATTTTCTAAATCTGAATCAAAGGAATATTTTTCAATATCGTTCTCATCTACATTAATGCATTCACCAAGAATTGTATTTTTATTTAAATGAACATCCACTTTGGATATATTCTGACATACAACTAAAAATAAGTCTTTTTGAAATGCAGATTTAGAATGCAATGATTCATGCAAAACAAGAGCTTTACTTTTCAAAGCAGGCTTAAAAATAAAATATTCAGATGGAGAATTCAAGTATTTGACATGTAAATACACAGAAGAATTGGGGGGAATTAACTCTCTATTTACAGCTTGTACCATGTTAGAATTCAATAAATTTTTATTACCATTTTTCAAATTGGTATACTTTTTACCAACATAAATAATGTCATTGTCACCTTCACATGTGACATTATTGTCATCAGAGGTAATTTTGGTATTATTGGTATTAGAAAAATTATTTATAACATTAGCATAATCAAAGTTTGTGTCGGTAGGAAAATAATTAGGAAACTGAGTAAAAACTTGAGCATGACCATCTAAATTTTTGATATTTAGATCAGCATTCATAAAACAATTATCATAAGTCATAGCAGTTTTACCAACATTATTTATAACCAAACCATTATTTGGAAAACTGTAATTGTAAGGATAATTTTCATAATTATGTAATAAATGCAAATAATTATCACCAAAATTTCCATTCACATTATCAAAATAAGTACCATCATTTGTGCTAACTGACATAGAATTTTCATAAATAGGCACATTGTGTGTATTAAGAGAATATGGAACTGTTATATTGTCATTAGTATACTGAGAATTCAAATAATAACTGGTAGGAGACTCTTTTTGAATGTTAAAAGGTATATGTTTATCTTTAATTAATATAGATTTAAAAGCTGGAGAGATGGTTATAGAATGCTTTATAAACTCAAAACCAAGTATGGCTTCAAAATTAACATTCTTTATATCAGTAAGGTAAAAGACATGATGGAAAAAGAATTTATCTATTTTGAATGCAATCTCGATACATCCTTTAAAGAAAACTTTACAGTTTATAGTTGATACAGAAACATTTCTCGATAAACATTTATAATGAATTTTGGATTTAATGTTATTAAAGCATTCATTATCCAGCAAGATAAGGTTGAGCCTGAATCGACGAGAGTTGATATTTCATTATGTTGAACATTCATAATTATACATGGAAGCGAATACATGTTTTCAAAAGAGCTGCAAATTACGTGTCGTTGTTGTACACAATCATCAATTTCAGAAGAATACTTTGACGACAAAGAATTTTCAGAACAGTAAGGAGATGTTTGTGTAGCAGCGGTTGAAGGGGAAGTAGTCGAAGAAGGATGTTTATCAATGTGACATTCGTTTGTTTTGTCACAGGAGTGTACTGACCCTGACGAGGAAGATTGGGAGAGAAGGCGGTCAGTGGGATCAATCTCCCTTACCTGTTTAAATGGTAATTTTTGTATTCTCTGAGAAGAATTCGCAGAAAACTGAGAGCTTTGAGTGTGGTTGGCATTTTGCCTAGATGAGTCAATTAAATTTTTAAACTTGTAACATGTTTCCATAAGGTGGTTAAATCGTCCACAGAAGGCACATTGAGTAACATTGTGTTTGTAAAAAGACTTTGAAAAGCCTTTCTTGTGAGAAAACTTGTCAAACTTTGGCCGAAAGAAAGATCGTTTTTGATATGGCTTATGCTGAATAAAGTTTGTTTTGCTTCTAGAAGCAACGTTTTGCGTAACTGGAGAAGGAGAGTAAGTTACATGATTTTTTTTAACATTTCTAAGTCTAGGAGAATGTTCATTATGAGATTCAGATGGTGAGAATGCAATTTGCGAATTTTTATAGACTCTGTCCTTTCTATGTCTGATAGGAGCTTGTTCAACAAAACTATCAGAAAGTTTTGATTTTCACCACTATTTTCATTATTTGGACTGTAAACTTGGTCATAGTGTTGAAGATTAGATTTTTGAAGAGGTGGTGAATCATATATATTCTGTAAAAATTGTGCTCGTTCAACAGCTAACTCAAAAGTGGAAATATTTTCTTCTTGAATTTTTCGCTTGATTTGTTTAGGCAAAGCTTGAAGAAAATGTGTAAATTTTAAAGAATCTACATCATCTGGTGCTAACATAGGATACACAAGTCGAAGCTGTTTAGTCAGGCGATATGAAAAAATTTTTATGGACTCATTCGAATCCAATTTTAAATTTTGAAGAGATTTGAAAGAGTGAGTTTTTTTACTTGGCAGAAAATAGTTAATAAAATCATTTCGAATGCTTTGTAAGTTAGAGTTTTTAAATTGAAACTGTGTTTCAAGAAAGAAATGTAATGCAATACCCTGTAATTTTGACTTGAAAAGTGCAAAAATTTCTTTGTCTGAGTAATTATACAATTCCTGCATATCAGATAACTGATCGAAGAAAAATTCGACCGTCTGAGTATTCCCATAAAAAGGTTGAATGGAAAGGTTTAACTTTGCTTTCGGAGGCATGGTGACAAATTTGAGAATAATTCTTAATAAATTTCAAAAAATTGTGCTTTATGAATCAACCGAAGTTAAACAAAAATTAATTTTCATATGAAATCACCTTTTAAAATAATGTCAAATCACCAGAATATTTTTTAAGAATGCAATAGTTCTCAAAATATTATCAAAACAAAATGGTATAAATCGAAATTAATCATTCACTTATAAGTAAGAAAATTATTTTTCTAAACTCATCTTCTTTTGTAAATAACAACATAAACAACCATTTTTTTTAATAATAAAATGTAAATATTGCATAAAAGAACACCATGGATTATGTAGAATCATATGAAAACGTTTTGTTTTCAAAACAAAATCCTATTATAAATCTAGAATTCTTAGAATAAAATTGTAGTTTCCTCATAAAAATTTTGAAAAATATGCATGAAACATTACTAAAATGACTTGTTAAAAGTAAATAAAACACACAATGCAATTATCTGGCAATATTATTTTAAATCCAAAAAATTTAAAATAATTAAGTAAGCCACTTATCATATATATCACATATTCGAATGCAATTTTTTTTTTAAATTTTATAATATAACAAAATATAATTTAATAACTGTCATGTCGTTAAGGTTTCTAACGGTTTAGGCACCAACGAGGGAACTGTGGTGGTTGGATGATAGTTCCTTTTTTTATACAGTGGAATCTTGTTAATATTCCAAATAATATATATTTTTGGGCTTGTGATCAAAATAATATAGTGAGTACATGTATTGTTATGGCCGCAAAAGACCACTTCGACATGACATTAAAACAAAGAATTATTAAATAATTATTCATGCAAATTTATAATCAAGAACAATGAAGATAAAAGTAAAAATTGTTACCTGCAGTCATCTACTAGAAATAAGATAAAGAGCAAGTGAAAGAATTTGCACAGCAAATTTTCATCTTTGATTAAAATCTTTATTCATAAAGAGATTTTCTTCTAAAAAATATTACTAAATGGATGATCATTTCTATAGCTCCATTTTTTTCAGCACAAATAATCGATACTTTTTTTTTTTTAACCTTCCCTCAGGGAGTTCGGAGGCAATCATGTTAAAAAAATATATTTTCTACGACTTAGCATCAACCGAATACAGAACGTCGCATTATTTGAAACAGACCAAAATTAATTATCCGCATACAGGACCAGTAGGATCTGTGCACTTATCACAAGTAAGAACCACTCATCGCGTCTCCATTGTGGAACTGCAAAAATCTTTGCCGTACTTAGAAGATAATTTATAGGCCAACAACTATCATATTTAAAAAAAGGGATATTTTTTCATATCGTAACTTTAGATGTACGCATTTTGTACATTTTTCACAGCAGCAAGCCAAGCGATCACCTTACACTCTTATGGCAAACGTCTCAGTGTCTGTGTGTGAGCGCGCAGCTTCAGCACTGACTGGGAACGGAGGGGAGGTGGGTGCCAAAAATTGAAAAACGCCAATCGGCAGAGATAAAAAAAAATACGTATTAAAAACATTTGAATTTGATTGGCGAGGGGCGGAGCTTAGAACAGGAAGTGAGCATAGGCAAAGAATGATATCGAAACTTCTAGTAAGATCCAATACCGGAAGTACAAAGGTAACAAAAAAGCGAAATGTTATGCAAGAAAGAAAAGTTTACAGGGGAAGATAAAAGGAAAGAATTAAAATAATTTTGAATGTGAATTTTAAAATTAAATGAATAAGGACTAATAAAATATTTCTTAAATTGAATTAAAATATGGCAGTGGTTGTAAGAACCACAACAACTATTTTTAACAAATGAAATAAAATGTGAATAAAGAGGTAACTTCCATAATATTAAATTATATGAGCATACTGAAACAAATAAACAATGATAATAAACACAAATATCTATGTACACAGATATGTATGTAAAACGGTAGGATACAAGATTTCGTCAAAATCGTTTCAGCCAATTTTTAGATATATTTAGCTTAACCTAGACCCGTAGTGACCCAAAATCACCTGTTAATCGATTTTTTAGAACATGTAACATAGTCCAATTGTCTTCTCGTGCCCGAAAACAGTAGGAAATTTCAACAAAACTGTTAGAGCAGTTTTTAAGATAACATTTGCATACAAAAAGACAGACAGACAAGATATCGTTTTTGACATATATTTACTCGTATTATAATATATGATTATTGATTTTTCATATTAAACGTGACTTTTTAATACCATATTTTGTAAACTGTATAATTTTTTTTTTCAATATTAAGGTACATTTAACTGAAAGATGAGAAAAAAATTAACTTTTGCGCTAATTGCGAAATCATATCATTGCTATTAGCTTTTCCTGAATATCATAAAATTACCCATTTGTTAAGTAATTTAACAAGTAAATTAAGAAATAATAGTATTCGGAGTTTTTAAATTGGTTACTAAACGTAGAATCATAATTTAATTAATATGAAACTATCAAATGATAAAAGAGTATTTTTTTTTTAAATATTACACTTTGGTGTTTAAAATACTTCGTTGCTGTATTTTTACAATCAGTTGGCGAGAGTGGTTGTGGTCAAAAGTTAACCCCATTGTTTTTGAAACTCCTAAATATTTGTAACTATAATGAATATTTTGTGATTTATTTCTTGCGGCTGACTAAAGTACAAATGCCTTAAAATAAATTTATTAATTTACAACTAAATTCTAAAAATATGAAAATGCTGTATTGTCATCAGAAGTACGCACGTTCACATTTTTTATAATTCAAGCATGTCAGTAAGTGCGTGAAAAAGCTATTACAAAATTCCATCTGTACATACAAAAAGTAAAGTAAAGTTAAATAAAAGAGTGCAGACCAGACAAACATTCTAAATACTTAATTTCAAATAGATTATAAGTTTTCAGATTCTACTTGAAAAATCTACAAACTATATTATGATAGAGAAAGAGCAAGGATCGATTCACTTTACCCTATAAATCTCAACTCTACACCTTATCCAATAAATTCTACTCATCATTTTCAAATTTATGCTTAAGCATTTACCAATAGCTCATTTCTTCATACAAACTTTAACTCATCAATATATTATATACCGGAGCAATTCTGTCCAAATTATGATCAACAAGCTTCATCATCTAATGATTACTTATACAGTTCCAATCTGGTCCCTGATCCGGGACCTCTCATGACCCAAAGTGGGGTTTAGACCTGCCTATTTCTTTAACTGTACATAGTTAAGTATATAACTCACATTTCATAGTCTTTGTTTTTTTCATTAATGTGTATGTGTATACAAACAAAAATAACTGTATTACAATTTGTATAGTCTATGCGTATTATGTTGATCTAATACAAAATTTCCTAGATCTACTCATTCTAATGCATTATATCGTGTTTTCATCTGGTAATGATATTCTATGCTTTAAATCACCATATTTATCATTGTGATCTTCTTTGTATTATTCACTTTACAAATATTGTTTTCATTAAATATATTCCCACAACACTCTCTATCACGCTTACCTGCGGTTTCAGCTTCGGCTGAATTATGCTTTTTATATTTATATACTTCGATAAAGATGACCGGGAGGTACATCTATGCTCTACAGATTTGGTTTCCTAGTATGAGCAGTGATTCTGGGGCAGTAAAAGTAAAAACAAATGTTTTTAACCTAGCTCTGATTTTTCTTACGTTTTACAAAAATATATTATAAATCTTCCAAATTATGATGAATTCCTAAAAGCATTCTCTTTTCTTCAGGAACCTCAGCAATCAGTAGAAGATCGCGACACAATTCTGAAATAAAAATTTTTTTTTGCTCCCCGTAATTTTTTGGAAACGTTTCCGATTAGTTTTTCCAATGTATTAATCAGTTTTCTCTACACGGAATATCGATTTTTCTGATTATATCGATTCATTAGTACGCATGTTGATGCTACGGACCAGATTCTATACATGCAAGAGTGAAAGAATCTGGTTAATTTTAATGATGATTGCTAATTTTTAATACTATGTTTAATGAGGTAAATGTTATAGTTGGTTAATTTTTATTGAATATGTAAATGTTTGCTTAAGGTTTGATAGCATCCGAAAAATTAATAACTCGAGATGCGAGAACTAATTATTATACTCTAAACAGTACTCAGTAACGACTCTGAAAATTGCGAGCAGAAAACTAAAATGTTTACTACAGACATTCTTATTTTATTCTCGGAAATCTATTGGTTTTTGAGGTTTTAGAATATGAATGAACACTTTTTGGAATCGTTGATAACGCATAAAAGTTTATATTACATTTTCGTAAACCTTAATAACGATAAGAGCTAGATAAAGTGGCATATATCTTTTGTATGGTCTAAGAAAGTGCACATTACACTGTTTTGAACTCAAAAATGCAATAATTAATTAACTTAATAAGTATGAAGTGGAAATCAGTATATGTTTATAACATAAACATATTTACAATATATATATATATATATATATATATATATATATGCATATATATATCGTTTTAAAAAAAGTGATCACGTGACTCTATTTTTCCAGATATTTCATTATGAAGTTTTTTAATGTGTGCTTAAACGTTGATAGAATATATATATTCACGGTATTTGTCCACATTTTAACACCAACGGATTGATAAATGAGTCGATAATAGCAAAAGTCGACTAACGCCCAATTTTACATTTTTCTCATTTTGTCACATAATTAATGTGTTCGACGCATATTTAAAGAGAAAAGAGAGACTTACGGGAATAATAAAAGGAGAATATCGAATAGCTTTTTTTGCTCTTTAAATATCCGTCGGATACATAATTGGTGGCAGAAACAGATATACAACACATTTCTAATCAAATTGTATATATATATATATATACGTATATATGTAATAAACTCCAATGAAAAAACACATGCAGAACGAATATCACAAAAGTCAAATAGAAACTATACACCACATAAATACAAAACAAGAAAACAAAACAAAGTACTTAAACACAGAACCGTAAATCACAAGAAACTACTTTAACACACAACTGCAGAACACATCAAATTACAGCAATAATGAAAAAAAAAAAAAAAAAAAAAAGCAAAACAAAACAAGTGGGTAAGTGTGATCGAAGATCGCTCAAAGGGTTTCGTTTAATATTCCTTTCAAAACACTTTATCCTTTCTTTAATAAATTCAAACAAATTTCATTTAGCAACAACAACAACAAAAAAAAGCCATGTTTTTTTATAAAGTAAAAATTTACCGGTCTATTTTTTCCTTTTTTCGAATATCTAAACCAGCCGGATAGCGGTCCAAGCCCGCTATTACATTCAGTCATAATAATATCCGTCATACGGACTAAATGCAATATTTAAAAAAATAATTTCAAAATTAAACAAATTGTACACCTTCAAAATGTTAAAATATGCGAATATTTCCATAATCGGATTTTTATCACGATTCAATATGTCTCTCAAACTCATATATTTACTATTCTCTATTATTTATATTGATACTCGCTTTGTATTATTCTCAAACATTTGAAAAATTAGTTAAACTTCCTATATGACGTCAGATTTTCTTTTTAATTATCTAATGACGTGATATTAATCTGCTTTGTGTACAGACACATGCTCATACTCCTTGTATTATTGAGAAATCTTAGACATTTTCCGTTTTATTAGGACTATGACGTCAATCAATTTTATTTCATATTTATCTTTTCTTCAATTGGTGAACTTTTTATTTCATTTTCCTTTTTCACGTGAAAATCGTCTGAAAGAAAATTAATTATTGTAGAAAGAATTTCTTCATGGATTTTTAATTTTTGGCATCGGCTATAACGAAAAATGTTTCAATTTAATAGGAAAAGGCTGTTAGAATTTTGTTTTTTTTTATCTCTATTTATTAAAATAATACGAATTTTTTAAATTTTAATATTTTGAGCTCTTCACAGCTGCTACTCATATTTATACACAAAGTTCAACTCTGTAAGTTACATACTTTTTGAGAATGGCTCTGTGACGGACAGACAACGGAGCGGGGGTAATAGGGTTTCGTGAGATGAACGAAACCCTAAAAACAAAAAAACAAAACACAAAGAAAGAATAAAAAGACCTGTGTCAGGTAGCGTGGCTTGAGACATGCACTGTTGTGTTTCACTAGTTTTACGCATGCAACAAACCCATACCTGACAAGTACAGACCGAAAATGAATGAAACACACATAACGAAAAGAAGCAAACTATAGCCACACTACACCATCACGCTCTCAACATTCATCACGGCAAACAACACGCTAAACCGACACTCTCATAGTTACCAATTCGACAAAACATCCCTTGCATTGATCATTCCGATCAATTCGTGAAAATAACCTTTATTTTTTATAAATTTGTTTATCCAGTCGGTTAAAAACTGAACCGTATAACCCTGTATTATCGCTATATAATTGTCTGAGTGAACACGAAGACTCATACACAGCGCAGTATTACTTTGCCCCATATATAGCTACGATGGATATTAAAACCTTTCGTCAAGCATAACTCAAAAAATATTTAACGGATTTCGTTCAAATTTTTACAGCAAGTACCTATAAAGGTGACAACGACGTCTATTTATTACCAAGAATAAATGTCAAACCGTTTGGAAATTATATTAAAAAAATAGATAAAAAAGCACAATTAAAGTACATACGGCACGAAAATTTAGTGCATACGTCATTTTCACTGGCGGAGATTTTCGTAAATAAGATTTCAAAAGTTCATGGAGTAACATGGAGCAAAAAAATATGTACGCACAGTGCAATACAATATCAGTACAATAATCAAATCAATACAATAAAACATATTTCCATTTGATAAAAATGAAAAATTAATCTGGAATTTTTTCTGTTTGAAAGAAAAAAACCCGCAATAATTTAGTATTAGAGATTTGGCGCAAATCTCACTATTAGCAGCTTTTTATTTCGCGTGTGTAAATAAGAAAAAATTCTTTGATGTTTAAATAAAAGATTTTTATTTGTGGCCTTATTTCTTCTTATTTTCTTTTCCTTTTTAGTATTTTAAATGGAATTAGTGAAAGGCATGTGTTTTAAATTAAATGAGTGAAAGGCATGTATTTTTAATGTATTTATTTCAAATGAATTGAGTGAAAGGTTTATAGTTAAATGAAATTAATTCAATATGAAGATGTTATGAGAACAATATTTGGCGATTTATCAATTGCGCCAAATTAACATAAAAGTATGAATGCATATGTGAAATGAAACAAGCCTCAGATGTCATATTCGCACCACGTTGGCGCGATTTTTTTTACCGCCACCAATTTGAGAACTTTTTGAATTTTAGTTACAAATATCATGCAATAATAGCACGTGATTTTTTATTTCAATATAAAAATAAAATAACGTAAGAAATGAAACAGCTTCTATTATTTTAAAAAAGGAAATAAAAATAAATAAATAATAGTTTGATATAAATAAATATTTATATACGTATAAAAATAAACTATAAGAATTAAAATAAAAAATAAAAGTAAATAAACACAACAAAGTTTTCGCAAATTGGCGGGGGAGGGGGATTGGGCCAACGTGGTGAGTATTGAATATATGACATCTGTGCCGGGATTTTTACCCTTTTATATGTGCTTTCGGAAATATCAAAAAATTCAAAAATACTTGCATTTTTATACGGACCACGTCTCCATTTAAGATTTTAAATGTTATTTATATCAGATATTTCTTTCCTGAGATTCCCACATGTTATTTTCGGTAATTTTTTAGTTCGCTTATTAATTGTTTACAATTTGCTCCCCTGACAATAACAATTATTTATCATAAAAATGTCTCTTAGTTTTGTTAAATATGTTTGCTATGTATTTTCATTACTTGTTAAAATATCGAAAATGGCAATAAAATTTTATTTTAGCATCGTACTTAATTTTTTAAGATGGAGCAAAAACATGGTTTAATAAACGTATATTTGTAAATATTTGAAAAACATGTTTTTCCGCTCTCTAGAAAAATTTGGTTAGATGCTAAAACTGGGTTTTAGTACCTTTTTTAATTTTTTCGCCAATCAGCACATGATACGAACTTTTCCTCATTCAGATACACAGACAAGGTTGGTCTCAAACAAGAGTAATGCTAGCAACAATATTGTTTTAACTCTATAAGAGTTACAAACAATGATATTAAATTCTCGGATTAGCTTTGGGCCCGATTACGGAAGTTTCTCCTAGGGGGAAAAAACTGTGGAAGAAGTCTTTTACATTTGTTTCGAATGAAGCTCGGTCAACAAAGTATTAATTAATAATACAAACAACACTAATATTAACATGGGGGCAAAAGTTTGAATTTAAATGTAAATATTTGAAACCCTAACCCCCCCCCCCCCCCAAAAAAAAAAGGAAAATAAAGTTACAGAAATTAATTTAAAACGGTGTTAAGCCACGCTTTCTGATATAAGCAATTGGCTGCGAATCCGATTATGAAACTTTCACTTAACTTAATAACATGTATTTAACAGCCCTTAGGGTACTTTCCCTTCCCAGTTATACGGACCTAGGGGCTTTTATGAAAAGCTTGACGCAGTTCGGTTTTAAGAAGTTGAGATTTACTGCCAAATGACATAAACTACAATGAAAATAAACCTGATGAATTATTATGCAGTTCGGTTTTAAGAAGTTGAGATTTACTGCCAAATGACATAAACTACAATGAAAATAAACCTGATGAATTATTATGCTGGTTTATGTATTTTTTTAAAAATTGCATCTGATTACACTTATTAGATAAATTACTCCTGTTTGCATTTAATAACAGATGAAAGGCTTCTGTATACTAATTTTTTTAAATATTGGGAAGAGGTGGCGAGAGGTAGAGAGACGTGTAAGCAAACGGGTAGACAGACGGGTAGTGAGATGGGTAGAGAGACGGAAAGCGACATAGATAAGCTAACGGGTAGCGAAACGAATAGACAGACGGGTAGTGAGACAGGTAAAAAAGAGGGTTGACAGAGGGGTAGTGAGATAGGTAGGTAGACGGGTTGCGAGACAAGTACAGAGACCGGTAGACAGGCATGTAGAGGGAATGGTTGCGAGACGGGTAGCGTGGTGGATAGAGAGACGAGTACAGAGATGAGTACAGCGACGAGTTGACAGACGGGTATATAGATACAGACGTGTAGAGAGACGGGTTGTGAAACGGGAAGCGAGACAGTTAGAGAAACGGATAGACAGATGGGTAGTGAGACGGTTAAAGAGTCGGGTGGAAAGACAGACGGATAGTGAGAAGGGTATAGAGACGAGTAGAGATACAGTAGACAGATGGATACGGACGGAAAGACTGTATAGAGACACGGCTAGACATACAAGTAGTTAGACGGGTTAGAGAAACAGATAGGCGGGTAGCGAGACCAGTAGGGAAATATACAGACATGTAGAGAGACGTGTAGAGAGACAGTCAATCGGGTATAGAGATGGGTATAAGAACTGATAGGGAAACAAACAGATTGTAGAGATAGACAGACAGACAGGCAAAAGAAAAGTCTAGGGTTTGAAGCGGTAAAGGCGCAGGGGGGAGAGCCTCCTAGAAAATAATCAAGAAGTATTATCTTTGAAATATATATATAATTTTTCAAGTTCGCCAATATGGAGATTTAATTTAAAATTGACTTTTACAGAAGTCATCAAAAGATTTTTTATATACTTTAGTAGGAATTTAGGCTACAGTTTCGTAATCAGGTTTGTAGCAAAGCATGTTGTCAATGTGGTTTTGAAGTGTACCAGTTTCTATAAATAGTTATACAAGTAAAGAAGGGGTAAAATTTTTAAATTCAAGTGTAAATATTTGTCACAAAGAAAATGTTGCAGCAGTGAAATTAAATTTGCGTTAAACTACGCTTGCTAAAATACGCTCTTGTCTGCAAATCTGATTACGTGACTTTAAAAAGCTTGGCGTTTTAAAAAATCCGGCGTTTTTTTTTTTTCGTTTTTTAAGTTTTGAGCAATTCCCGCTTAAGAAAATGAGATTCTTTGCCAAATGTTTTAAATATATATACATGTGAAAACATAACAGTATATATGAATTTATATATGATATACACTAATTAGAACCCCGATCTGGACATTTTTTCCCTCTAATTGTTGTACGCTGTTTAAAGTGATAATTCACATCTTTTTGTATTTTTATTTATGATATTTTGTAATTTTATCATTTAATTTGCTCTTTTTCATATATTGTATCTTCTTTATATCGTAGTTGTTAATCCTATGTTCTCAGCAATATCACACAGACTAATCCCTTTGAGGGAAGTCCTAGTAAAAATCAGCTATATCCCTAGCAGTATTTGCATAGCTAGAGCTCAATTTCTCAAGTGTGTGTGTGTGTGTGCGTGTAGTAGGGTTATATGAAAAATGAACATAGTATGAATAATTAAAAGTCGATGAATCAATACGAACTGTAATTTAATGTTTGGATATATAGAATTTTACAATATGATACACAGTCTTTTAAATACATCAAGATAATCACTTAATAATTGGTATTTACATCGTAATTACAAGACATTCGAATTAGCTTTTTTTAAGACGAAATGACCGCTGCACTGCAATTTGCGACTCACTTCTTGCGAACTCAAGAAAGCAGAAAATCTTGTGCTCCACAGTAACCATTTCACTCATAATTTACAGTGAAACGAAATCGCGGCCTATTGCCGCGCGACCTCTACCGGCCGCCTCTGGAACCATCGCCGCTTTGAAAGTCGTGCACTCAGTCACAGCAGATACGCTTTCTGGTGTGTGGACTAGTTTGGCTATCGCGTAGATGTTTGCCGTGCAGCAAACGGTGGACACATTGAACATTTATAATGTCTTTAAAAAAAACTTTGAAACTTCCTCCTTTCATTGGTATAAATATTGTTCATTTTGGATTTGTACTTTAATAAATACAATTTTTTAAAAATAGATCCATCATTTAGAATAACTCTGTATATATATATGTAATAATAAAAAAAATTCCCTTCTTTTGCCATTTTCTTAGTCTTTATTCCAAATTATCACCATTCTGTTAAATTACTAAATGTTATCTATTTTATTTATTTTAATATTTCTCTGTCTTTTATTTATATCTTAAATCCCCTGTTTGATTTAATTCTATATCTTAGTCAAAATATTCTTTAAATCCCTATTCTAAAAATAATTCTAAATTGCAAAAACTTCCTTAAAAGCACTTGACTAAATTCCTTTTATTGAGACAGTGAAATTTATTCTTTCAGAATATTTTTTCTTTACATTCTTTTTCTTTTATTATTTTCAGATATCGTTCGATTTGTCCCATCATTTCCTGCTTTCGCGTGCTTATTTTTTCCTTCAAAATTCATCCGATTCTTGTAATGAGTTCTTACTTGTACGTCAGGTAAGCCTGCCCTTAACCTAATTTCTTAGCCATTGACGTTTAAGTTTTTAAGCACTCTCTTTTTGGCCACACCCCTTTTTACAATGTATTGGTTGATAATTTTCGCGCGTTCGTGTTCTTACACCAAATTTTTGAGTATATAACATACTGCATCGGACAGGACCACCAGAATGTTGCTCTATTTTGGTTGTTAAAATAATACGCGGCTCCAGCGATTCCCATTCTTCAATTCAACATTGTCTTTCCCTTGTACATAGTGGGTCATCTAAGTGTAGTGTTTTTCATTTTGTACATAGTATGTCTACTAAGTGTATGGTTGTCTCTTCAATACATGGTATTCCCTTCGAATGTTAGCATCGCATTCTTGTGCTGACAATTGTGACTCTAGTTTGTGTAACTGATGATGTTTCCACGAATAAAATATTGATACTCCTACCACAAGTCTTGTCTTTGAACAGCTGCTCTGGTTTATGTATCAACTATCGGTGGAATTACTCTATGCCTGATTTTCGGTGAATCAACAATTGCCATACTTTTAAAGATGTGACGACTGCGCAATCAGTAGATTCTACTCCATAATACGAAAACCGGTATTCACTAATGAAATTTCATTATTACCTGCAATAAATCGTAATATATATATATACATATATATACAGAGGTATGTCTATATAAGATATATATATAGACAGATATATATGTATCAATTATTTTATGACCCGTTATTGATACAAAATTTCGTCAGAACAACTATATATATATATAAACTACAAAAAAAGGGAAGTAATGTATCATGAAATGTGAAATTATTTTTTTATTATGTCTTAAGGAATATCTTGCACAAAATGTTGAAGCTAAGTATCTAATCGCATACATACAGGGTTACCCAAAAATATTCAAACGCGGTTTTTTTTTTCTGTTGGAGATACATAGGTTTTGTAAAATACAAAAAAATTCAACATAAGGTAGGAGTTAGGAGCATGTGGATGAAGCAGTTTCTCACAAGTACTTCAGCAAATATTTTATTCTTCTACGACTAAAACACATCAAGTTACATTATGGAATTTTATGACATTTAGAAGCTAAAAAATCTTCTGTCTGTTTTCAGTGCCAGGAAGCTATAAAATTTCATAAAATGCAAAGAATCACAACTCAGTGAGTTTTTGTAAAGAATATAATCTATTGTACATGTCAGACCATGAAAAACTGTTTCCTAAATATAACGTGTAGATCTGTATAAAAACTTAAAAATTGTACATTTTTTTGAAAGTTAATGGCAAAATTTATGTTTTCTTATTGTCTTTTATATTCACTCCGTAAAATAAACAATTTCGAAAAATTTTATGTACTTTTTATCAGAACGAATACTTCGAGAGTCCGAAAAAAATAGTTTCGGATAATCCAGGTTACTGAAATTCAATAAACTTCTTCCCATAATTACATACTAAGTACATACCAAATTTCAAGTCTCTATTTCAATTTTTTTCGGGAGATAGAACGTTTACAGACACACAGACACACATACATACAGACACACAGACGGACGGCAATTTTTTTTTCTTTCTAAAAATATGTTTTTCGGAATCTCCAGTGTCTGAAACATGTAAATCCGTCAAAAAATTTTTTTCGATTTTCAAAACGATTACAAGACTTACCCTATACTACGTATGATGGGTAAGTAATACAAGACTTACCCTATACTACGTATGATGGGTAAGTAAAAACTAAAACGCGTCTCAATCTGTTGGGGACACTTTGTAGATTGATGACTCCAAAACACGTGAACTATATTTAAACTAGCTGTTACCCGTGACTTCGTTCACGCAACATTAAAAGAATAATAAATACATTAATTAAGCAAAATGTTTTACTCCCGATAATTAAAAACGTTAATAATTAACTAACTGTTTATCACATTTCATAGGAGAGAATAAGGTATTTTTTGTTACAGGGACCTTGATGTAACTCAGTCTTAAAAAAGTGAAATTTTGTGCCAAATAATCGCGAAAATGAAATTGCAACCAGTGCAAAAAGGAGAGCCAAATAAAATCGTGGAAATAGACAATTGGGTAAAAACAAATGTCAATTTTACCTGATAGACAATTTTACTTTTAACGACTTTGTGAAACGTTTTAACAGCCATCCTTCAAAAAAACATTAATTGGAAATATTATATGCTTTTTCTTTAAATTCAATTCTACCTCCTTGGTTTAATGTATAGCTGAAGCAAATCTTGTTTTCTAAATGGCAGTATGTTGACAGGCAATTTTTGTTCTCCAGAATAAATTGATTCATGAAGTTTGAATATGTGAAAGTATGTTTTTATTTTTCGGATAATGTACTGAAATCAAGATTTTGTTTTCACCATCTATTCAAGTGAAAATAAATTCTGTTTTTCAGTTTTAATGAGAAAATGGTGTAAAAAATATACTAATATGTTTTATTTCTCCTATTTTATACACAGATATGGAGTAATTTACTTTCTTTTTTTAGAGAAACTTCGTTAAAACTTACAAAAAAAAAAAAAAAAAAAAAAAAAAAAAAAATTCTTGCATCTAATTTAATTTTTTTAATTCTGAGAGTTTGTGTGACATCCTCAGATCAGTGATAACCAGTATTAAGTAAATCGCGTTGCGTTCGATAGTCTAGGAGTAATTGCGAAATACAAACACACGGTCATATTTTAATATAATAGATTCGTGTTCATTTTCCTTTTCTTAAAATTATGATGTGATTTTTAGCAGAAAATTCTCATCTGTATATAACAGATACTCATGCTTAATAATCAGTATAGATTTTAAAAAAAAAACATTTAAATTTTTCGTTATAAATATGGCGTGAAATTCATCTACTTTTTATACTTACTGATACTTCTATTATTAATGTAAGGAATTGATTCACATTCATTTTAAAACATATTGGAAAATTCCCGTTTTATTTCAAATATGACGTCTCTTTTTCTCCAGAGAAATCCCATTTTAATGACATAATTCTTGTTAATTTTCTTTTCCAGGCAATTAATTTCAATACTGGCATAGGGGAAATTATGTTTACTTTAAAGAAATAATATTAAATCTTATGTTTTATCCACAAAACTGGAACTATTAACATTCGTCATTTTTTTTAGGTAATCGATTTATTTATTTTAGTTTTAAGAATGAAAATACCTATTTCTCGCTATCCATGACATCATTTTCGACATAGATAATTTTGCGGAGCATATTATTGACATTTGCTAACCATTTTCTTTTGAAATTTCTTTCTACTTTTTTAAAATTTGAATAAAAAATACGGTATAGTTATTTTAGCCGGGCGCAGACGGTAAAACGGTAGAGACGTGCGCAGACGTTAAGGTATTTTACCAAACAAAAGAAAAAAAAGTGAATTAAAAACCCAATATCATTTTATTTCACCAATAAAGGCCTATCCGCTTTATTTGCGATGTATGACGTCATATAAGTTTGTTTCCTGTGGTTACGCATATTGAAACCTTCTATTATTATCAAAAACTAAAAAAAGTACGTTTTGTTTCTAATAATATTATTTAATTTTCTTTTTAATTCTTTAATTTTATTTATTTCATTTTCATTTTTCTCGTGAAATTTTTTCAATTGAAACTAAATTGTTGAGTAAAATTTATTATTCCGGGTTTTAAATTAGTTTTGGCAACGATAAAGGATTAGCAACGGTAAAGTAAATTTAACCATTTTAAAATATTATACGAAAAAATTTCCATTTGTTCTCTATGAAAATAACGAAATTTTGAATTATTAAGAAAAATATTTGAATAAAATAAACAAAAACCAGCCTATGTTCATTTGAGGATTATAATCAATCTATATGCAAAAATACAGGATCATTAAATGCTCCATTTTGACGCTGGCTTCAGCCTAACATTTGCACACAATCAGATTTATAATATTACTAGCTGTTACCCGTGACTTCGTTCACGCAACATTAAAATAAGAATAAATACATTAATTAAGCAAAATATTTTACTCCCAATAATTAAAAACGTTAATAATTAACTAACTATTTATCACATTTCATAGGAGACAATACGGTATTTATTATTATAGGGACCTTGACATAACTCAGTCTTAAAAAAGTGAAATTTTGTGCCAAATAATCGCGAAAATGAAATTGCAACCAATGCAAAAAGGAGGGCCAAATAAAATTGGGTATAAACAAATGTCAATTTTACCTGATAAACACTTTTACTTTTAACGCCTTTGTGAAACGTTTTAACAGCCATCCTTCAAAAAAAACATTAATTAGAAATAGTATATGTTTTTTCTTTAAATTCAATTCTGCCTCCTTGGTTTAATATATAGTTGAAACAAATCTTGTTTTCTAAATGACAGTATATTGGCAAGCAATTTTTGTTCTCCAGAATAAATTGATTCATGAAGTTTGAATATGTGAAAATATGTTTGTATTTTTCGGATAATTTACTGGAATCAAGATTTTGTTTTCACCATCTATTCAAAGTGAAAATAAATTCTGTTTTTCAGTTTTAATGAGAAAATGGTGTAAAAAATATACTGATCTGTTTTATTTCTCCTTTTTTATACACAAATATGGAGTAAGTTACTTTCCGTTTTTAGAGAAACTTCGTTAAAAAAATGGCATTTAATTTATTTTTTTTTAATTCTGAGAGTTTGTGTGACATTCTCGGATCAATTATAACCGGTATTCGCTAAACCGGTAGTAAACTAACCAGTAGTAAATCGCGTTGCGTTCGATAGTCTAGGAGTATTTGCGAAATACAAACACATGGTCAGATTTTAATATAATAGATTCGTGTTCATTTTTCTTTTCTTAAAATTATGATGTGATTTTTAGCAGAAAACTCGGATACTCATGCAGAACGAAATAACGAAATAACGGATACTCATGCTTAATAATCAGTATAGATAACAAAACATTTAAATTTTTCGTTATAAATATGGCGTAAAACACATCTACTTTCTATACTTATTGATCCTTGTATTACTAATGTAAGGAATTGATTCACACTCATTTTAAAATATATTGGAAAATTCCCGTTTTATTTCAAATAGGACGTCTCCTTTTTCCGCAGAGAAATCCCTTTTTAATGACATAATTCTTGTTAATTTTATTTTCTAGGCAATTAATTTCAATACTGGCATAGGGAAAATTATGTTACTTTAACGAAATAATATTAAATCTTTAGGTTTTATCAACAAAAATGGAACTATTAACATTCGTCATTTTTTTTTTTAGGTAATCGAGTTATTTCTTTTAATTTTCAGAATGAAAAATAACTATTTCTCGCGATCCATGATTCCCGTTTACGAAATAACGGATACTCATGCTTAATAATCAGTATAGATAACAAAACATTTAAATTTTTCGTTATAAATATGGCGTGAAACACATCTACTTTCTATACTTATTGATCCTTGTATTACTAATGTAAGGAATTGATTCACACTCATTTGTGTGAGGGGAGGCTTAGAATCCCTCGTAAAGCTGATTTAAATTAAACAAAAATTAAATTAAAATATTTCTAATATAAATGAAATTTAAAATGACGTTATAGAACATTTCATCATTATATCACTTTTAAATTTTCTATGAAAAGCACATGACAAATAATAAAATTGCGTGTAATTCTTTTTTCGGGGACAGAGGTTAGAAATGTCTTTGCCTCAACAATCGCCATGTAAAAGCAAATGAATTTGGGTGGGTGAGAGAAAAATACAAAAACATTGCTCATTTACGACATGGATAATTTTGCGGAGCATATCATTGACATTTGCTAACCATTTTCTTTTGAAACTTCTTTTTACTTTTTTAAAATTTAAATAAAAAATACGGTATAGTTAGTTATATTAGTCGTGCGCAGACGGTAAAACTGCAAGTATTGTTACCATACAAAAGAAAAAAAAAAGAAAGAAGTGAAGAAAAAATCCAAGATCATTTTATTTCACCAATAAAAGCATATCCGCTTTATATTCAATAAATGACGTCATATTCGCCTGTTTCCTATGGTTACGCATATTGAAACCTTGTATTATTATCAAAAACTAAAAAAAGTACGTTTTATTTCTAATAATATTATTTAATCTTCTTCTTAATTCTTTAATTTTTTTAATTTCATTTTCATTTTTCCCGTGAAAATTTTTCAATTGAAACTAAATTGGTGAGTAAAAATTATTTTTTCGGGTTTTGAATTAGTTTTGTCAACGATAAAGTATTAGCAACGGTAAAGTAAATTTAACCATTTTAAAATGCTATACGAAAAAATGTCCATTTATTCTCAATGAAAATAACGAAATTTTGAATTATTAAGAAAAATATTTGAATAAAATAAACAAAACCTAGCCTATGTTCATATGAGGGTTATAATCAGCCTATATGCAAAGATAAAGGATCATTAAAGGCTTCATTTTGACACTGGCTTCAGCCTAACATTTGCACACAATCAGATTTATAATATTATTAGGACTAGGACTAGGACTAGGATAGGATAGGATAGGATAGGATGATATGATTAAGATTGTTTTAAATTATTACATAAAAAATTTTCACCGGAAAAAAATTAAATAAATATATTTTATTAATAAAAGTAGTTGTTTTATGTTTTGTTAGGCGATGGATCTGATTATGGTAAATCATGTAAGCTGACTGTCCTTATGTGTCAGTTTGGTTAGAAAGTTCTAAACAGTAAAACACATTGTTTCTTTTAAATGAAACGAGGACACAAGATAAACAACGGTGGATAAGCACGATTTCTATTTTAAATCGTCTATTTACTGGAGACAGATGTTGACAGACATTTTGAGCTACGGTAAAGATTACTCTCAAGACTTTCGTACCTGTAGATGTGTAAAATGCGTGAAATATGAGCGTTCTAATGCTTCTCAATTCAGGTTAGATCCCGAAACATTGTTGCCCTGTATTAGTTTACTCTCTTTCTATAACAAAAATATAGAGTTAAATATTATTACTTACTTTTCTGTGGCACAGGGAAATCAACAGTTTAAATGTATTAAAATTAAATTTTAATATTTGATAATATAAATAAGACCTAAAAACCTAAAATTTCCGAAAAAGTGAAATTTTTGTCTGACATGTTCCTGTTTTCTGATTGAAAGGAATTTAAGTTTAATTTCTGATAATCTAATCGTAAAAAAAACCAATTTCAATATTAATTCTTTTTTTTTTACATGTGGTGCTCCGAGAATCGAGAGTCGCATGTAACTCGTGAACCATGGTATTTAGCAACCCAGCCACCGTATTGTTAAGACACTGCCGACAGGTTACAAATAGAGTTTTTCTCCAAAACACATACTGTATTGTGATATAAGACATATTATTAGCACATGACTATGGAATTATTCCTTATTTTTAAGTGAATAAAAAAAAATACCTTGAGCCCCTTTTAGTTATGATTTTAAATGTTTATCCCAGATAAGAGTTTTTTTTATTTTTAAAACCTTTTTAACCTCAACATGTAAACAATTAAATGATTTTAAAGAGTTTTAGTTGAAATGGCAAATATTGTGACAATGGTTTGAAAAAAAATTGCTAGTGGACTCAATCTGAGGTAGTTTGTAACAGTTTTGGGACAATCATTCCAAAAAGTAGAAATGCAAAGATAGTTAATGGGTTTCATATTAACATTGTTAAAATTATTGCAAATTTCGTTTTTTTTTTTCTGTATTTGTCTGAATTCAGTTTAAGGACGAAAATTTTGCCCCAGAATATTTTTTGACTTTATTTTATAACTAGTTATCCTGCCGGCGTTGCCCGTGCCCGAAATATTAATAATTTGTTCTATACGAATAGCACTGAAATCTGTAAGGCTACCGAAATCAAGTCGATTGAGGCACACCCCGTCGTAATCGGGCTCATAAAACCCAAGATCGGAAAGCGCATCCTGGCGGGCGAAAGTGAAACTAAAATATTTAAGGCTATAGATATCAAGTCGAATGAGCCAAACCCCGTCGTAATCGGGCCCATAGAACTGGAGATACTCCTATAGTTAAACATTCCACCGCCAGGGGACGCAGTCTGTTTTGGAAGTGGCCTTTTCAGAACACTCAACCCAACCAAATTTCCTAGTAGAATTGAAATTTAACCATGGGTAAACAGTGCCAAAATAGCGGAAATCTCGAAAGTGGGTTACGTAAATGATCGGTTTCTAAAGGGTTAATGTAGATATTTTTTATAACCCAAACGTGCATTTTGAAGAAAATGAACCTGTCTATGATCTGGAGTCTACTGTTTGTCCGTACTCGCGTTTCCCGAGTCGATGCTGATTTTTAAACCTGGACCGAAAAACGAAAATCGCGTGAGTGAGTTTTAGAAACGATTTTTTTTTTCGGATCGTTAAAATTAAAATTTTTTAAAACGGATACCAGATTTTAAAAAACAAAGGGATTTAAATTAGGCGCGGTATTTTTAGTTTTTCGTATCTTGTTTATAAGCGCCAATTCGGATTTTTAAAGATAGGAGAAATAGTTAAAGAAGCTAAATTGACTTACGGTAAAAAACGTTTTCGAAAGAGTTAACGTGATTTTTTTTTTAAACTAAAGGTTTCTTCCTAAACCCGATAGAACGTAGATGTCTTTAGGTGTGTTTGTTTTTTGTATGGTTATTTCAGAGAGCCGATGCCAGATTTTATGTATCGCAGAAAATCGGAATTTGCAAAAGAGAGTCCTGCGCATGAATTTTTTTTGAAGGGTTAATATTCGTATTTTTCAAAAACAAATACGGATATCAAAAAAGGAATAAATGAAGATATTGTCTGGTATTTTTAGTTTTTCGTACCTTTCTCTGAATTGCCGATGCGAATTTTTAAATATTGCCAAAATCGCAAAAATCTCAAAACGGCATACAGAAAAAATATTTTTTTCGAAGGGTTAATTTTCATATTTTTAAAAAACAATAGTGGCTTTGAAAAGGACAAACTCAGATTTTTAATTTGGGGTCCTTCGTTTTTCTGTTTCTTTTGTATTCCGTTGGACGCAAAGCTCGGAAAACAGGAGAAAATAAAAAAAACATGAATTCGATGCTTTTTGATTATTTTGTTTTTGAAAGGATTAAATGTAATTTTTTTTTCAAACCAATCAGATCGTTCAAGACGTAGAAGTATGTTCTTTCAGAATATGTAGACGGTTTTGCCGCATTTCTAGCCATTCGCCCATTGCGAATTTAGAAAAATTTAAAAAAAAAAACCAAAAAAAAACGGGATAACTTGTTTTTTCTTTCTTATATTCCCGAAGAAACGGATATTGGTTTCTGAGCATGCCCGAGCTAGCTTTGGAAAAATGACTTTTTTATTTGTGATCTTTGATCAGATTTTAATTAATAACTACTTTAATTTTTAAAAATTTAAAAATTCTGAAGCTCAGGTACACCAGAAGAGGGTTTGGACTACCTAAATCTAAATTTACAGACTTCTAGGTGCGCTAAATTTTCCTAGCCATCGCCAACAGATACACAGACACACAGAGCAAAACTTTCTTTTATTAGTATAGATAACTTATTTATAGTACAGATACAGATTTTTATTTGTTTTAGTATTAAAAGTTACTTAATTTTATTAGTTCTATCGAATGTTAATAACATAATAATTCTTGATAACATGAAAAAAAATTCTAATACAGATTTTGTTAGAATAATGAACAGTAAAATCTATTTTAGAGAAGTTTCCTAAATTTGGGATATTGGAAAGTTTTTTATCGACCTCCTACAATTAGAATTATAAAATATAGTCGAAAATTTACCGAGGATAAAATTTTCTTTTTAACAATTTTAAGGGTTGTGTTTCATTTTTGGACCACCTAATTTTAATCCCTTAATGCCACATTGGCACCAGAATTTTGGAATGAAAAATTTCCTTTTATTAAGTACGTGAAGAAAAGATTTTAGTATTTTTCAAAAAAAATCTGTTTATAAAATTTGGTAACAGTCAATCATTCCAGTATTTTACGAGTATAAGGACTTTGCTCCTGAAAGGGTTAAAGTGAATTCGGGTAACAAGAAAATCTGCAAATTATAATTTTGTATGCGTCCTAAATATCGACACAATATTTTCTTATATTTTGAATTCCTGGGTTGGAGATTGTTTATGTTTTGGTCTTCTATGATGTCTTTACTTTTGTGTTTTTATATTTGGAAACTGATAGTAGTTAGACCATTGCCGATTATTTTTTATTTATTTAAGCTTTATTAGTTTGTCGACAAACGAAAGTAATTTAAATATTACTACAATTTCGTTAAATTTTACTTTAATTTCGTAAAGATTAATATCCATTTGAGAACCATATAAAACCAAAATTTTGTATTTATATAATCATTAAGAAAAATTAGAAAAATATCTAATTACCATTTATAATATTTTTATCCCATATTCATGTTACATAGTTTTCATTTTTAGTCTTTTCTTGAAGCATATTCTCATTCTACTTAATACAGAAGGAGAATAGTTTTTCAGAATGACTTATCTCTGAATTAAATTCATTGATGCCCGTAATTTAATATATTTTTAATTAGTTAACATTATTTTGAGATTCCTTTCTTCCCCATTTTTGTCTTTTAAATATAAGCTATCATTTTCAAAATTTCTGATAATTATCCATATATAAATTGAAACATCAAAAATTTAAATACTTTTATTTATTAAAATTCATTTATTTTAAACTTCATGAAAATAAAATGTATTAAACAAATTATTAATAATAATAATACTTAAAAATAGTCTAGCAAGGCATGCAACAATCTTTTTGTCTTAAATGTACATATATAAAATCATTTGTTATCGAATGATATTTTTAAATGAAATTTTAAATTATCATTAATATTTTATATAACTAATAATACACACTGTATATTAATAATTCGAAATATTAAAAAAAAAATTACAATGAACGAACTCGCACAACATATAAATATGCTACATATTAAAAAAATTTAATTAATAAAAACTTATTAATAACAAATAGTTTATTAATTATATAAAAAATAAAATAAATATATCAAATACAACATCAAACACTAAAATATAAGAAAATAAAGCATGTGCGTAAAAAGTAATTAAAAATAATTAACTTTGAATAAATTACTGTTTAAATACTATTACAAAGTCCATTATTATTATTATTTTGAAATATTATGACACAACATTTAAAAGTAATTTTTAAGCACATGAACTATGAAATAAATATTTTAAAAATTTGTGAGCATCGATGTATAATAATATCAGTACAAAAACCCTTAACGGGTTAAAAGTTGTGACGCAGCACTTTCTTTTGGCTTTATGAATTTTAAATATGGGTCTTAAAAGCAATGATATCAAATTTAAGTGACGCTATGTTAATAATTATTTTTTTAAATCATAATTTTCTTTTTAGTTTTATTTATATTCACAGGTGCAATTATTATCTTAATATGAAAAAATATATAAAATTTATTCGCTGATGCTTTTTCATTCACATCTCTTATGAATTCAAAATATGGGTTTTAAAAGAAATGATATCAAAATTTGAGTGACACCTTGGCGTTAATTTAATAGGACTCTTTTAAAATTCAATTTAAATTATTTTTGGTTTGTCTTCTAAAGTATATTTACACATACAAACAATACTTTTAATTTTTCAATACACTTTTAAATATATTACTTTCACTGAGCCTATATTATGTATTGAAATGTATTTATTTCAATAAATTGATTTATCTTCTGTGCCACGCTATCCAAAATCATAAGTAAAATTTATGTAAATGATTATTTTGCGTCATATTATCCACTTGAATACATTTCCCTTTGTTTGGATACTATGACGCAAAATAATCATTTACATAAATTTTACTTATGATTTTGGATAGCGTGGCACAGAAGATAAATCAATTTATTGAAATAAATACATTTCAATACATAATATAGGCTCAGTGAAAGTAATATATTTAAAAGTGTATTGAAAAATTAAAAGTATTGTTTGTATGTGTAAATATACTTTAGAAGACAAACCAAAAATAATTTAAATTGAATTTTAAAAGAGTCCTATTAAATTAACGCCAAGGTGTCACTCAAATTTTAATATCATTTCTTTTAAAACCCATATTTTGAATTCATAAGAGATGTGAATGAAAAAGCATCAGCGAATAAATTTTATATATTTTTTCATATTAAGATAATAATTGCACCTGTGAATATAAATAAAACTAAAAAGAAAATTATGATTTAAAAAAATAATTATTAACATAGCGTCACTTAAATTTGATATCATTGCTTTTAAGACCCATATTTAAAATTCATAAAGCCAAAAGAAAGTGCTGCGTCACAACTTTTAACCCGTTAAGGGTTTTTGTACTGATATCATTACTTTTTTAAGGTTATTGATGAGAATGTCAATTAGTCGAAATTAAGCATAGGGTATAAATTAATCATTAAAATAAAATTTTAAAGAAATGCTAAAAAAGACCCCTTGGACCCTAATAAAATATGAGGGTGGTGGCCCAGGGAGAGGAATCCAAGACTCAACTTTTAAATTATACAGCGAGAGAGTAACACAATTAGAAGGATGAAAATGCATGGCAAAACCCGTTTGTTCCATCTTCCTCCGCCAAAGGACGCAACCTTTTCTATACAAACATAGCTGAAAATTTTCGGGCCGTCGATTCCGAGTCAAATGAGCCATACGTCGTCGTGATCGGTCCCATAGAACCCGATAGGAAAGTGCCCCCTGGTGGTGAAACTTGGAACTAAAATCGATATATCCTGTCGATGTCGAGTCGAATGAATCACACTGCATTGTGATGGGACCCATAGAACTCGAGATAGCTGCAAAATCCGTTAGTTCCATCTTCCACCACCAGGGGGCGGACTCTGTTCCATACAAACATAGCTGAAATCTTTGAGGCTGTCGATTTCGAGTCGAATGAGCCATACCTCGTCGTGATGGGGCACATAGAACACAAGATAGGAAAGCACACTCTGGTGGTGAAACTTGTAACTAAAATCGATATATCCTGCCGATGTCGAGTCGAACGAATCAAACTGCATTGTGATGGGACCCATAGAACTCGAGTTAGATGCAAAATCCGTTAGTTCCATATTCCACCACCAGGGAGCGCACTCTGTTCCATACAAACATGGCTGAAATCTTTGAGGCTGTCGATTTCGAGTCGAATGAGCCATACCGCGTCGTGATGGGGCGCATATGATCCGAGATAGGAAAGCGCCCCCTGGTGGTGAAACTTGTAACTAAAATCTATATATCCTGTCGATGTCCAGTTTAATAAATCAAACTGCATTGTGATGGGACCCATAGAACTCGAGTTAGCTGCAAAATCCATTAGTTCCATCTTCCACCACCAGGGGACGCACTCTGTTCTATACAAACATAGCTGAAATCTTTCAGGCTGTCGATTTCGAATCGAATGAGCCATACCTCACCGTAATCGGGCCCATAGAACACGAGATAGGATAGCGCCCCTGGTGGTGAAACTTGGAACTAAAACCGATGTATCCTATCGATGTCGAGCCAAATGAATCAAACTGCATTGTGATGGGACCCATAGAACTCAAGTTAGCTGCAAAATCTGTTAGTTCCATGTTCCACCACCAGGGGGCGCACTCTGTTCTATACAAACAGCTGAAATTTTTGAGGCTGTCGATTTCGAGTTGAGTGAGCCATACCTTGTCATGATCGGGGCCATAGAACCTAAGATGGGAATGCGCCCCTGGTGGTCAAACTTGAAACAAGTTGAATGAATCAAACCATGTTGTGATGGGACCCATAGAACTTGAGTTAGCTCCAAAATCCATTAATTTCCCCTTCCACTGCCAGGGGCGCTCTCTGTTCTATATGAACATAACTGCCCCTGGTGGTGAAACTAAAATCAGTAAGTTCTATCGATGTCGAGTCGAATGAGCCAAACTGCATCATGATTAGAAATGCACAACCTGTGGCCCGTGATGGATAACTGGTGGCCCGCAGAGACCATACATGCCAACCTATCCAAAAATTTCGAATTTCCTTAATAATTCGTGAGAAAAATTTGCAAATTTTGTCCATAAATCGTAGGAAAATATGAATTTCATCGATCAGGCGCATAAAATCATGAATTGCATCGACTGGATGCGAATTTTGTCAAATGGGCATGGAAAAATCACAAATTTCACCATTTTGTCGCTAGAAAAAAAAACGCAAATTTCAATAA
This sequence comes from Maratus michaelseni, assembly GCA_963931845.1. Lineage (NCBI taxonomy): Eukaryota > Metazoa > Arthropoda > Arachnida > Araneae > Salticidae > Maratus > Maratus michaelseni. The sequence continues at coordinate 347,562,934 of OZ007592.1, forward strand.
TCGGTCAACAGAAACCAGAGATGCCAAAATCAGTAATTCCGGAGTTGCAAATTTCGTCAATCACTCAAAAAAAAAAAAAATCTTGAATTTTGTAAATCAATTGAAAAAACCTGCGAATTTTGTCGATAAGGCACTTAAAATCGTGAATTTCATGGATCGAGCAGCGAATTTCCTCGAATGGCGTGGAAAGATCGAGAATTTCAACGAACAGTTGCAGGAAAAATTTGCAAATTGTCCATAGATCATAGGAAAACATTATGAATTTTGTCTATCGGTTCTGCAAAATTATGAATTTTGTCGATAGGCATGGAAAATCGCAAATTTCGACAACTGGGCTTGGAAAAATCAAGAATTCCATCGAATGTTTGTGAAAAAATTGTAAATTTCAACGAACGGTAAAAAAAAAAAAATAATTTGCGAATTTCGCCATTGTCTAGAGAAGAAAAATTGTGAATTTCATTAATTGGCCGATGGAAAGCATATCAGTTGAAAATCATGAATTTTGTCAATCAGGCACAGTAAAAACATGAATTTTGTGGATCGGGAGAAGGGAAATCATAAATTTTGTTGAACACATGCATAAAAATCATGAATTTTGTTTATCAGGCATGTAAAAATCATTTTCGTCAAACGGATGCATAAAAATCAAGAAAGTCATCAATTGGGTGCGTAAAAATCTTGAATTTCATCGATCAGGCGTGTAAAAAATCATGAATTTCATCGATAAAGTGCATAAAAATATAGGACAAAATTGCCATTCGCCAATCGGCGAGTAATACTGAAAATTTGCCGACTGACTTTACTGCCACCACTGGTCAAACTTAATAGTTCCAATTGCGATGATTCAATGGAAAAAGATTTTTTCCCCACTGTCGCTCGACAAATTTCAAAACCATTTGGCGAATTTCACGATTTTTTCAAAGAAATTATTTGACGGATTGTGATTTTTTTTCTTCTCGAAGCCATTCGACGATATTCGAAATTTTTTTCCCCTGAAACCAGTTGATAAATTTTGTGATTTTTCCACTATCAATGAATTTTATGATTTTTCTGCTATCGATTGATGAATTTCGTGATTTATCGACTATCGATTAATGAATTTCACGACTTTTTCCATAAACGAACAAATTGTGCACTTTTTTTCCACTGCCATTCGACGAATTTTGCAATTCTGTTCCGCGATTGTTAGACAAATTTCACTATTTTTCTCCCGAGATCATTTGACGAATTTTGTGATTTTTAATTTTACTGACTGATTGATTTATATTTAATAATAAAAGTTAAAATGTTTTGATTTAAAAACAAGATGGCTAACTGAGGGTGAATCCCAAAACTTAGCCGCATCATCAATGAGTTAGCTAATCAAGCATTTAGCTCTTACAGTTTGTTAAAAAGGTACACACAAAAGCAAAATATATGAATTTTTTTTAATCCTTACCATCACTGTTGAAATCCTGAACCAATTAGAATCTAATTGTGACAGTGTATTTATCTTGCAAATATCATTGAGGAGTTTTTTATACAGGGACACGCAAAATCAAAACATCATCATGATAACATTCAAATTACTAAGCCAATTCAAACCTAATTATGCCAAAGTATCAATCGATGAATTCATTAATCAAATATGTTGGGCAAAATCCTAGAACAAGCAAAACATCCGATTTGGCTATTTTTTTTACGCACGTCAACCAAAAAAACGGCAACTTCCAAATTCTACCCAATCAGAACGCATGCTTTTTAAGCTTAAGCAAGCAGATACTTACACACTGCTTACGGCAAGCTTTTTCACAAAATAAACAAATTTTATTTCGTTTTACAATTATTTACAAAGTTTCAGCAAGTTTTTCTTCACGATTTTTCTATTTTTACAAACTTTTAGCAATATTTCGTCTGGATATTTCAATTTTTACATACAAGCATTTAGCAATTTTTTCCTCCAGATTTTTCTATTTTTAATAATTTTTAGCTATTTTTTCCTCCTTGCTAAAACTTTGTAAATTGTCATAAAACGGAATAAAATCAATGTTTACTTCGTGAAAAAATTTTCATAGAAACTGTGTAAGTAGTGAATTCTCTGCTACAAAGAACACAGGTTATGATTGGGGAGAATCTAGAGAATTCTGATTTTTCAAATGCACGAAACTCATTCAAGCACCAGTTAGTAACATGTATATGTACTCTTTGCGTACATTAACAGAAAAAAATATCCTGGATGCATGAAACTCCCTGTGCAGCAATCTCTAGAATGCATGAAATTCATCCAAACAGCGGTTAATAATTGATATATATGTATATATATATATATGTGTGAGTACGCTTCGCGTACATTAACTGAAAAAAAAAAATCCTGGATGCACAAAACTTGCATTTCTCTGACTTCGGTTTTTCGAAATAGATAAAATGCTTCAGGGATTCAATCCAGCATCGCTGAAATGTTACATAATCACAGAAGATCACTAATTATAATTAAAATATAGATAAAATGCTGAAGTGATTACAAATTAATCACTGAAGCATTTTATCTATACTTCAAAACATATTTGTTTTGTTTCTCATTTCCAAAATAATTTTCATTCATATTTACTTATTATAAGCATGTTATTTAATTTTACTGACTGATTGATTTATATTTAATAATAAAAGTTAAAATGTTTTGATTTAAAAACAAGATGGCTAACTGAGGGTGAATCCCTAAACTTAGCCGCATCATCAATGAGTTAGCTAATCAAGCATTTAGCTCTTACAGTTTGTTTAAAAGGTACACACAAAAGCAAAAAATATGAATTTTTTTTTAATCCTTACCATCACTGTTGAAATGCTGAACCAATTTGAATCTAATTGTGACAGTGTATTTATCTTGCAAATATCATTGAGGAGTTTTTTATACAGGGACATGCAAAATCAAAACGTCATCATGATAAGATTCAAATTACTAAGCCAATTCAAACCTAATTAAGCCAAAGTATCAATCGATGAATTCATTAATCAAATATATTGGGCAAAATCCTAGAACAAGCAAAACATCCGATTTGGCTATTTTTTTTACGCACGTCAACCAAAAAATCGGCAACCTCCAAATTCTACCCAATCAGAACGAATGCTTTTTAAGCTTAAGCAAGCAGATACTTACACACTGCTTACGGCAAGCTTTATTATACAATTTTAACATAAATTTTATTTCGTTTTACAATTATTTACAAAGTTTCAGCAAGTTTTTCTTCACGATTTTCTATTTTTACAAACTTTTAGCAATATTTCGTCTAGATATTTCAATTTTTACATACAAACATTTAGCAATTTTTTCCTCCAGATTTTTCTATTTTTAATAATTTTTAGCTATTTTTTCCTCCTTGCTAAAACTTTGTAAATTGTCACAAAACGGAATAAAATCAATGTTTACTTCGTGAAAAAATTTTCATAGAAACTGTGTAAGTAGTGAATTCTCTGCTACAAAGAACACAGGTTACGATTGGGGAGAATCTAGAGATTTCTGATTTTTCAAAAGCACGAAACTCATTCAAGCACCAGTTAGTAACATATATATGTACACTTTGCGTACATAACAGAAAAAAAAAATCCTGGATGCATGAAACTCCCTGTGCAGCAATCTCTAGAATGCATGAAATTCATTCAAACAGCAGTTAATAATTTATATATATATATGTGTATGCTTCGCGTACATTAACTGAAAAAAAAAATCCTGGATGCACAAAAATTGCTATATTCCGCACTCCCTAGAATGCATGAAATCCATTCAAGCTGCGGTCAGTAATGTTCGCACAAAAATCGGTTTACAGCAATCTCTAAAGTGCTTAAAATACATCTTATCATATAAAATCAACAAAAATGCACTTACCGTTATTTCTCATCCTTCGTTTTTTTTTTAATATTTCACAGGATTTATCCTTTATGACATAAAACATATTTCATAAACATAATTCAACAAATCTGACACACAACAAACCAACCCACAGACAATAGAACTCTATTATAGAATATTCTAATCTGTCAACCAACCAATCAAATCTAATTCCCTCAAAAACCAGCTCAATTTTCAGAACCATGCATTCTGCTCATGCTAGAACCAAGCACAGAAGGCGTGGGAAAAACGTAAGAAATAAACCGGTAACAAGAAAACTCATTTATCGCTTCGCTAAATTCGATGACGCCAAGAGTCTCGCTTGTTCTAGGATTTAACCTATTTTTCTTAATTATCTGTCTTAGTTTGTGAATAAATTTTTGTAATGTCAGTTGAAACTGATCTCTCGTACATAACGATGCATCACATTTTTTTAATGTTTTTTTTTTCTACACCATGATGTTGCTATTTAACAACATTATTTTAATTTTAAAAAGAAAACAAACAACTAATAAATCAGTAAATATGAACGTTTTGCACTCCTGAACCCCCCCCCCCCCAAAAAAAAAAATATATATATATATATATATATATATATTGTTTTAATTTCAGGGTAACTGAAGAAAAAAAAAAATCCTTCTATAGCGTTTCTATTTTTCCATGCGCTGTGAAGATTTTTTAACGGGTTCAAAAACAAATTTCACAAATACTTCTAACTTAATTAACAAATATTTCAAAAATATATTTTTAATTCCATGTTGTTTATGTATGAAGAAAGAAACAAAAGTTTGGTAAACTTCTATCTCTGTTTAAATAGTCTATTTCAAGAATAAAAACATTCGGTAGAATGCATAGCTTTGACAATACATAAACAAAAATGAAGAATACAGTACCTTTTTTTTTTTTTTTTCAATTTCTTATATTTGGTGCAAGATACTACTGAATACTTTGCTACAAGATTTGTTTAAAGATATTACCCTCTCTCATGATTTTTAGGTTTCCAATGCCACGTCTACCATTGCCCCGAGAACTGACGACTGATTTCGTGATTTATTAAGTAAAATCTATATTTAACATTTGAAAATAAACTTTCACTAGAAAAAAAAAACAAAAAAAACAATGGTAGAACTTTGCATTTCTCTGACTTAGGAAAATAAATATTAGAAGATAAATACATATTTCTTTATTATCTGTTTTTAAAATGCAAATTTAAGAAATGAAATTGAAAAAAAAAAGGTACTGTATTCTTCATTTGTTTATATAGCTGATCAAATATACGCATTTCACTGAATGTTTGGATTCTTATACTATGAAACAGAAGCTTACAAACGTGTTTTTTATCGTACATAAACAACATGGAATTAAAAATATATTCATGAAGTATTTGTTAATAGAAGTTAGAAGTATTTGTGAAATTTGATTTTCAACACTTCAAAAAATGTTCATAGCAGCGAATCGCATCGCACACGAAGAAAACAAACTGATGATTGATTCATTTTGAATGATTCCTTGTTACGCAAATTAATTGATAAAAAAAAATCTTAATCTTTTTTTTCCTTTAAAAAATCACAAATTAAATATAAATAACAATTAAATTGTATATGTATAATTATAAAATATTTCAATATTTTAATCAAGGAATCTAAATATTTTTCGACTTAATGAAGATTTTGATATAAGAAATTCTTTATTATAACAAAAAAGAAAAATATACAAACAATAATTTAATTTAATACATATATATTACATATTAAAAATTGCATTAACAACTGTTTTCGTATTTAAAAAAAAAATCTAAATAGTTCTTCAGCCAGATATGATTGCGAAATCGCCTTTAACTATAACCGTGATACCCATGAATATCCTGACCGCGCAGGAATAAAAAAGGGTGAAAAGACCGAAAATCTTTAATGTTAGTCTACCAGAAAAAGCATAAGAAAAGAGTCCGATTTTGAAGCTGGATTATATAAAAAACAAGAGTTTTCCTACGTTAGCTCAAAATCTTACTCTCTTCATCTAAAAGCGATTAATATAATATATTAATTTAAAAAAAATCGTTCGATCCATTTTCGAGATAACACCTCTGTGCCCATTACACCATTACATTTTCCATTTTCGCTTAAAAATTGGTTTCCAGATCTCAAAATCTACTGCATGTAGAAATCTATAAATTTCAGGATAGAGTTAGGCCATAGATATAAGACTAATGTGAAAAAATCGAAACGGTATGCCTCATATTTACTGAGATATTAAATGTCGGCGTTTCGATTTTCCTTTGATGTCCTGCTAGCTGTATATATGAGAGTGACGGAATCTTCGGTTTTGGGCTTACGGTTTTCGGTTTTTCGCTGCGTCACTCAAGAGACTACCGTCTCTTATGATAATATAAGAGATAAACAAACATAAACAAATGTCATTCGGTATCTATTGTATTTTACAATGAAAGAACTCGCACAACATATAAATATTTGCATATTAAACAAATTTAATGAATAAAAACTTATTACAAATTGAATTTTTTTTTCTAATTGAATCCAAGAACTGTAACAAACATATGCGTGTATGTATGTAGTCTTTGAAATAAGATAAATTTTCACGAAATTAAATCAATAGAAAATAGCTTTAAATTCATTTGGAATGCACGTGCAAAACCTAGGCAATCACTACCGGGAGCACTATGTTGCGTTATCTCTCCTCAATATCACATTAAATGAATGGATAATCTCAGGACTGCTTTGCTACTTGCTGATGGAGAAGTCATTTACGCATGCGTAAGAAATGAAAGCATAAAATATAATTAAAGAATATTGATTGCCTGACAGTTATCTCAAAGTAGCTTATCTTACTTTAGATTCATGTTGATTGCACGTGCAAAGCCTGTGCAATCACGGCCGGGAGAGCTGCACTGTAAAAATTTGCAGTGAACTGTCCAGTCATTCAACCGTTTTCATTAAAAACGGTTACATCACCGTAATTTAACTTTATTCTGACCATAATATGGGCAATAATATGATCAGAATGGAGTTAAATTACGGTTATGTAGCCGTTTTTTTATAAAAACGATCAAATGACTGCAGAGTTTGCTGCAAATTTTTAACAGTCTATGCTACGTGACCTCTCCTCAATATCACCTTCCATGAATGAATAATCTCAGGACAACTTTGCTACTTTCTGATGGAGAAGTCGTTTACGAATATGTGGAAAATAAAAGCATAAAAGGTAGTTAAATAATATGGATTGCCTGACAGCGCAAAATAACTTATCTTTAGATTCATTTTAATTGCACGTGCAAAGCCTGTGCAAACACGCCAGGGAAAGCTATGCTACATGAACTTTCCTCAATATCACCTTCAATGAAAGAATAATATCAGGACCGCTTTGCCACTTGCTCATGGAGAAGTAATTTACTCATGCGTGGAAAATGAAAGCATTAAAGGTGGTTAAAGAATACTGATTTCCTGACGGTTATCTCAAAAACCTTACATTCAAAATATTTCAGCGACCATGATAGATTGTAAAGATAATATGCCAATAAATGACAATCAAAAGAAAAACAAAGTCAATTGTACTCGGAACATTGCGTGCTATCTGGAATTAACTTTGTTATTTCCTATTTGAGCTAAGGTTTGAATTTAAACAGAAGTGCCAAGTTCTCACTAATTTTCCGTAGTATGTGGATTAATTTAACCCAGTTTAACAATGTTCCTAACCTGATTATTTATTTGATGAATCTTTATTGATTTAATTTCAGATTTCTACGTGGAATATATTTAATTTCCTTTCTGAAAAAAATTCTGGTGCGATACGTATTAAACCTGGGTCAAATAAACCAACCTATTTTACGATTAGTGACAACATGGCGCCTCTGATTTAAATTATTTGATACATCAATCTAGAAATTTAGAAATCCCCTATCAAATTATTTATTATTTTGCATATCGATTTATACTAATTTTCTTGCGATTCAGCCCCAAAGTATAAAAAAAAAAAAATTCACCAAACCACACAATGAATAATGATACTTTGAAGTTTAAACTTAAATTTCTACACTCTTTTAGTGTTCTAGAATTCTGACTTTTTGCTTCTGATTTTCATTCGAAAAATAAAGATGTTAGAATTTTTTTCCATATGAAAATTATTTTTACTTTCCTACTTTTATTTATCAATTTTTATCTTTTCCTTCATCAAATAATATCTCAAATTCATAACGAATGTCGAATATACGTCTTACATTTTCACGACATGTCCTATGCATTTTATAAACTGCATTCTAACTGATATTGAACCATATCTGCGATAATACGAAAGTAAATGTGCAAAAATATTCCGTATATTCTCATATTCATCTCTGAATTTTTTTTATAAAGAAGTTTATGGAATGTAGCAATTTTGTTTTTGTAAATTATGCTTTTTTGTGATTTTTATCTTTGAATAGAAATAAGTTTAATCGAAACATACTCAGTGAACTAAGTGTAGTTTAATCTCAAAGTAAGTTTCCCAAGTGATTCAGTTCAGAGAGAAAAAGAAAGGAACAATGTGGTTCTCCTTTAAAATTTTCCTAGTTTTTCTAGAGTAGTTAACTACACTGTTAAAAATTTTTGTTTATTGACAGGTTGTCTTCAGGGAATTTTGATCAGAAATTTTCCGTTTTGTTAGAAAAACGGAATTTCTCCCGTATATCTGTTGCCATTTTAAGATTACAGAGTTTAATATACGGAATTATTACTGTAAAAATCTATCATCCAATGGGATTCCATTATTTTTTATCGCCACGCATGCGCTTCAACGCCTTCGCGTCTGTATCGCGCCATTTATGGAATTTACGGACTACAAAGACGGAACTTTCCTCAAAAAACGGAGACATTCCGGCAACTCTGCTGCCAGTCCTTTTTCCGTAAATTGACGGAATTTTTTTTTACAGTGTAGTAGAGTACTTTGCAGCACAGGTTAAATATCGTTTCAAATGACACATTTCTTAAAATGATCTGTGAATATCGTTCTATGACTTGAATAAAAAATTCATTGCACTAACTGCAGTGTTGGCATTTGTTATATTTCATCCTTATTGATTATCGAAACAAATATTTGAAGTGTCTGCTACACTATAAAAAAAATCCGTCAATTTACGGAAAAAGGACTGGCAGCAGAGTTGCCGGAATGTTTCCGTTTATTGAGGAAAGTTCTGTCTTTGTAGTCCGTAAATGGTGTGATACAGACGCGAAGGAGTTGAAGCGCAAGCGTGGCGATCAAAAATACTGCAATCCCATTGGATGATAGATTTTCACAGTAATAATTCCGTATTTGGTACTCTGTAATCTTAAAATGGCAACTGATATACCGGACAGATTCCATTTTTCTAACAAAACGGAAAATTTCTGATCAAAATTCACGGTCTACAACCTGTCAATAAACGAAAATTTTTAAAAGTGTAGCATTGAGAAAATCAATTGATGCAACATATTTTATTCTATTCTAAATTATTATAATGCGAAGAAAATAATACTATATAATTTTGTTACTTATATTACATTCACTACACAACAAACAAATTAAATCAGATTTACAACAAAAAGCTCCACAATTTATTATTTAACCGTTATTATGTACGCTTAACATAACCCAAAAACACATACATTGCGCAAGGAGTGTTACAATTTAAGAAAATATTTCTTCGTTCAAGTATATATAATACCTTAAATATATAAATATATTTAAAAATTAAATTCCCAGTGAAAACAATGGAAATGAAATAAAATAAAAAAGCAATATTCTCAGACAACGGATATTATATTTTTTTACGGCAATTATAAAAATAATCAACTGACAATGAACAAACAATCAATTTATCAATAAGTACGGCAATTATTTATTTTGAAGTTTTTATTGTATTTTAACTACAAATTATATTATGTTGTGTGATTTTTATTTTCATTTTACAAGTTGAAATCTTTGTGTAAAAATCTAACAAGATTTTTACATAAAGATTACCTTGTTAGATTTTTACCTTGTTAGATATTTACCTTTTACCTTATCTAATATCCACTACATATGGAGTATATATATATTTTGTTCAACTAGGTGTCGCGGCCGTATTCAGGAAGCTGACTCGTTAATTAAGGCTTACGGGTATGAAGAACCTTATGTCAGAATAAAATGAGATTTCTTTTCAAGCTGCAAAGATCATACTTGAATCAGATTTTCAACATTAACAATAACATAAGTACTAATGCACATAATTGCTTTTGAAGTAGAAATATTTCAATTTTGCAACTACGTTTTTAATTTTTCACATTTTTAGTGTATTTAACGAATTTTTATCAATGCTTAGCTTATATAATTTTTAAATTAAAATTTCAATCTATTCGTGACATTTGTACAGTTGGAGTTTTGTAATACTCTTTCATTTCAAATTAGAGATAATTTTCTTTTAAAGCTCGGATGTTTCGTATAATCAAATGATTTATCATGCTTTCTTTATAGATTATTTTTATTTAGATTTTTCTTTCTTTCGAAAAAAAAAATATATTTACATCCTATTCTTATTATAATACATTTAATAATATGTTGAACTCAGGCATTTGTTCCATCATTTATTTTTGTTAAATGTTAACAATTTTTTACTAGTGCAATTCCTTTAAAATACTAATAGCTGCCGTGGGATCTATTTGCAACATCCTACCACCGCTCTAATTTTTTTTCGCCTGACTTTAAAAAGCAGAAAAACAAATGTTTCTTCATAGAAACAAATGTCTGCTATTCATTTAAAAAAAAAAAAAAAAAAAAAAACATACTTTCCCAGTAAGAAAACATTAACTTGTATAATTTATTTTTCCATTGCGGAAACAGTTCGAGACTAAATATTTAAACTGAAAATTCAAACTGCTATTGTCTAGGTTTCACTTTTACATAATGGAAATAAGTAATGGCTCTTTTTGTAATCATTATAATAAAGAATAATATTATTTTATTAATCCTGTTTCAACCATGGTGGTTTTAATATTAATTATTTTAAGAAATTAAAGTTATCTTTCGTAAATTTTAAAGTTAATAGTTGCTGAATTAGGGCTTTAATTTTTTAACAAAACGACGATGGCATTAACTCTTTTCCATCATTAGAGTAAATTTCAGGAATTTCGTTTTTATTCATAAATTCCGAAATCACGCCAGAATTTCTGAATAGGAAATTTTTCTTTGTTGAATTACAGGCGTTTCATGATTACATTAAGAAAAAATACTTGTTTCGGAATTTTTGGTATGGATTCGGAAAATCTAAACAAAAAAGAAATTTCTGATATGGACGCATATATCTGCTAATAATGTCAATAAGTTAATGTATTAAAAAGGGAATGAATAATATTATTTTAAAACTAGTCGGATATGCCAATCCCAAAACTTTCTTCTATCTCATACATGTTAATACTTCAAAATTCACTGTCGCTTAGCCGATAAAATTAACGTGTCTCCTCATTCTGTTGTACATCAGCTGCTTGAGAATCGTTGGTATACCTGGGTACGGAGCACCCATTGCGCGGGCAGCGGATGTGCAACTCAACTACGAAAAGTCCTTCTTGCTCTTACCGAAAGCAAAAGACAGACCTTTATTTTCTTAATTTAGCTAATTTCACTGGAAAACACGAAGCTAAAATGCGTGGAACCCGATTATAGAAGATTCATTCCCAATTCTCGTCAACATTGAATTTGAATGAGAATGTAGCCAAATTATTCAGCTATAGACAAGTTGGCTTCATTTATGGCTATCTATTTTTATTGTCAAATTTGGCGATATTTCGCGAAGTCTCGCCAAACCTGGGGAGAATTTTAAGCTGGCGAATATCAATATGCAGTGTTAAGCTTTTAAGAGTTGGAACGATGATTACAACAATGAACGAAAATTTGCCAGAATCCATGTTCATTAAAACTCATAAATTAAACCAGTTTATGGAGGAATCCTGCTGACTTATTTCAAAATGGCAGCCACACCAAATTTTCAAACTGCTATATCTAAGCCATTTTTTTAGGATAGAGGAAAAACAAAAATTGCTCCTGAATCCTTGGATGAAGACCAAACATTTAACGAAAAAAAAATATGTTTTCTAATTACATATTTTTTTACATATTTTTACATATTTTTGATTCTAAAATCTTTAAATGGCTATCACAGCGCCCACTTCCAGCGGAATATCCCAAAATGCAAGTGGGACCTGCTGCCCACAGCCAAACACCTAAAAATGAAATTTGGTTCAATTCGAAGCCTAATTTCATACACTTTTCGATGATACAAAGAGGACATACACACGGACAATTGGACAGACAGACATTTTGTAAAAACATGTTTTAAGGAATCTCTGACCCCTAAAACATATAAATCCGTTTATAACCGAAAATCGGAAAAAAATTTCGATTACAATACTTTCTTCTATTATAGATAGAAGAATGTCAAAACTTGTCTATTGGAAGTAAATTTAAAACATATTCAGGGTTTTTGCTGTTCATGAATGAATATTTACTGATTAATCCGAAGCATCATTGATGGAATTAAATTTGTATTAGAAATTTCAGAATAGTATATTTTCAAAACCAAAAGTTAATTTTGCAACACAACAGTTATTAACTGTGTTGACCTAATTCATGGTAAGGCATTCATAATTCTTAAAAAAAAAAAAAAAAAAAAAAACCATAAATACGAACCCCACATTGCGAATGTTGCTAAATACAATTCTTTGCCTCAAAATTAAATTATTACCCATTATATACTTATACTTTTTACCTTAATACAGTTAAACTTATGCAAACAAAATGACAAAGCCATGTCTGTAGTAAACAGAAATTTTGTAGATTTCACAGCATTTTTGCGAAAATGAAATACATAAAAACAAACCAACCATTATGTGGTATTTTCTATTTTTAATCCATTACAAAAGCCTTTTTTAAGAAAAGTATCAAAATTAAATTGTTTTAACCTCTCGTAATTCCATATACATTGTCTAGGGAAGAAAATAACTCTTAAATGTTTTGAAAATAGAGTATTAAATAATTTGCCACACGGGTTCCAAATATTCATTTTATTCCAGAAAAGATCTGTGTATTTTTTTAATGTACTTCTTTCCAAGGGATAAATGCATTTATTATCATTATTTTGTTGTCGATCTATTCGTACGTTCTTATAAAAAATAGTGTCTGAATGTATGTGTATATACAGAGCGTTCCGAAAACCCTTTGCAATATTGTTAAGCATACTACAAAGAATAATTATTTTAAGAAAGCCAGGGTATTTATACATTTATTGAGTCAAAAATACAGGGTATCTCCATCCAATCGAAATCTTTAATGAAATTTTCAAAATACTTATCTGTTTTTGCATGAATTGTAACAATATCACAAGAAATGACGGAAGGGTCTACGGACCACATCTAAAAAGCACTGAAGCAGACATATTTTTTAATATAATGGACAGTATATACAATCTACAAAAACAACTTTTCAAAAGTAGAAAAAGCCAAGCGTAAAAAAAAAAAAAAAAAAAAAAAAAAGTTGTGGCTAAAAAATGGTGTGATATCAAATTCCCAAGCTATTATATTACTTATTTAACTTTTTTCCATTAAATAAGTTTTCATATATATAAGTCGAGTGCCTACGTATATGTTAATAGAAATCGTTTTCTCCTAAACTAAATACATCCTAACGAGTTTCTGAAAATGCAATTTTTTTCAAATTATGCATGATGGGCTTGGCGGCCATCTTTGCATATTATTCACAAAATTCTAAACACTCAAATCCGTAGTTAAAATCTGAAGTTCAAAATTATTATTTAAGCAAATGTTTTAAGCGTTTAATTTATAGACTTGTATGCTCTGAAAATTGTGTCTTAAGATAATGATGACTTACCTTAAAGACTCATCTTATGATTTATTTTTTAGAGTAATTAATATTTCAAACTAGTAAAAATCAATTTCTCAAAATATCAGTCTTATCTAATTTATCTGTCCGTAGTTAAAATCTGAAGTTCAAAATTGTTATAAACATATTACAGTGCAAACATATTACTCTTTTACTTTAGAAATTTGGATGCTTAGAAGTATGGAAAGATGGCCGCCAAGCCCATCATGCATAATTTGAAAAAAATTGCATTTTCAGAAACTCGTTAGGATGTATTTAGTTTAGGAGAAAACGATTTCTATTAACATATACGTAGGCACTCGACTTATATATATGATAACTTATTTAATGGAAAAAAGTTAAATAAGTAATATAATAGCTTGGAAATTTGATATCACACCATTTTTTAGCCACAACTTTTTTTTTTTTTTTTTTTTTTTTTTTTTACGCTTGGCTTTTTCTACTTTTGAAAAGTTGTTTTTGTAGATATCATTTCTTTTTTTTTAAATAGATTAAACATAATTTAAATAATCTAAACATGAGAAATAATTTAAAATTACATTTTACTTTCAGTCATTGTTTAAAGGGTTAACTAGAAATACCAGTAGATTTTTCAATTAAACTAAATACACTCTTAAAAACAACATACTAAATGTGGCTTGTTATAATACTTGTTATCCTCCGTTAAAAAATATCACTGACTTATCCATGAAATGAATAAAAATGGAATACGTACATAGCGTGTCAGTGCTGCATTTGATATGAAACGTGATATCACGCTCTTTTACTATTAGCACTAGCTGGCTTCGCCCACTAGCGGGCCCTTAATTTACATCAGGGCCTCGAATCTTGTAAAACCTCGAATAAGATAAACCTCGAACCGAACGAACCTCCGACCAGGTTCCCCGCTGCCTTCGGCACCGGATAATCCAAGGATAATCCCTTAATTTGCACATCGAATAGTATAAACATCTAACCGAACGAACCTCCGACACGGGTCCCCACTGCCTTCGGCACCATATAGCAGTCGTGCTGCGCACGCTCAAGTTCCATCTTCCACCACCAGGTAGCGCAATCTGTTCTATATAAACCTCGGGCACTGAAATCGTTAAGGCTATAGATGTCGAGTCGAATGAGCTATACCCCGTCGTGATCCAGCCCATGGAACCAGAGATAGGAAAGTGCCCCTGGTGGTGAAAAAACGAACTAAAATCAGAAAGCTCTATCGATGTCGAGTCGAATGAGCCATACCCCGTCGTGATCCGACCCATACAAATAGAGATAGGAAAGCGCCCCCTGATGGTGAAAGGTAATCACGTTCAGGGGCAAAGTGGGGGAATGAACACCGGAGATGCATAATAGGATTAAGCGGTCACAGACCTTTCCAACGATGTATCACATGAGGGGTATGTGCAAAATTTAGAAACCTCCCCCCCTCCCTGCATAGTATGATTAAGCGTTCACAGACCTTTCCAACGATATATCACATGAGTAGTGTCGGGGGGGGGGGGGCGCAAAATGTGAGGGTGACACCTGTGATGCATAACAGGAATAAGTGGTCACAGCCCTTTGTAACGATATGTGACATGACGGATATCGTTAAAATTTAGAAAAGTGTCCCCCCCCCCTTGTGTAGGCAAAACACGCTTCGCCCCTCCCTATAATTTTTGACGCGGCTTTATTTTTAAAATTTATGTTATGTGTTATAAAATATCGTAAGGTGTCAAACAGATAGCCTTATTATACCTCCTAATTTTGTTCACGCCCCTCCCCATCTCCTCCCCGAAATATGACGCGCCACTCTTTTTTATAATTTTTTTATCATGTCTTATAAACTATCTTAAAGTTTAAATCAGATCGCATTGGAATTTAATATATTTGCTGAAATTGCTATTATATATAGAATAATATAGAAATAAACCCTCCTTTAGCTTGTAATTAAGATATACGAACAATTTTTAGAATTTCTGAAAGCTGATTTTTATTTATTTATTTATTTATTTATTTTTTGTTTATTTATTTATTTATTTATTTTTGCGTTGCCCTGTGCATGTTTGGAATTTCTTAGCAATTTCTTAGATTTACATTATTTTATTCAATTAAACATTGTACTGTTACAATAAATTAAAATGGAAACTTCACTTCTAAAACAAAAATAACACAGGCCTACAAAATTTAAATTTTTATCTGGGGTTTTCATGAATTTATGTAAATTGTAAGAAATCTGCTATGCTTATTTCAAAATAATATCCATTTTTAAGTATCACGTCAGGATTTCTTTCAATTAAGAAACTAAGAATTTGGAATTTGAGAATATACAATTTACAGAACATTCATTTAATAATGTACAAAAAAAATCAGATAAATAAATAAAATCATATATACATATATAAATGTGTGTGCATGTTTTATAAGAAATTATATTCTAGTATATACAGTAAAATTACTTTTCTTTATCATCAAAAGAACGCTTGTATCCTTTAGATTTTGAAGCTGGCTTAGTGTCTCTTTTTAGCCCCCAGCAGTAATCTGCCAACATATTTACATTCCAGTGTCCTTGATAGCGTTTTTCCATGCATTTTATGTCCTGGTGAAATCTCTCACCTTGTTCTTCACTCATTTCACCAAGATTTTCAGGAAAACATTCAAGATAGGGGTGCAGAAAATGCATTTTTAAACTCATGTTACAACCTAGTTTTTGAAAGTTTTGAACCATTTTTTTCAATGATCGTTGCGTAGTTAGGATCTTTGTAATTTCCTAAACATTTCTGAGTAACGTGTTTGAAACTAACCCATGCATCTTTCTCGATTGATTTAATTTTTTTCTCAAAATTTTCGTCCTTCATTAACCATCTCATATCTGGGCCAACGAACACATCTTCTTTGATTTTACCTTCCGATAAATGTGGAAAAACTTCATTTAAATATCGGAAACTATCCCCTGTTTTATCTAAGGTTTTTACGAATTGTTTCATTAAACCTAATTTAATGTGCAAGGGAGGCAAGAGGACTTCTTTTGGATCAACTAATTTCTGCCGAATCACTTTTTTTTATATCCTGGATTTATACAACCTCTTGATGCCATATTGCTATAAGAAACTGACAAAACAAACGTAAGATATAAATAAACGAACAAAATAAATGCATGTTCTCACTACAAATGCGCGGGAGAAAATTGTGCCTTCTCAGGCAAATATCAATACATAAAGTGGCGCCATCTATATTTATATTTCACATCCTTTATTGCAGTATTGTATTTTAACATTTATTAAAGTCACTTTACTAAGAAATTAATTTTTGTTTTTATTAAAAATATATCTTATTTAATAAATATTACACATTGATTTTATTAAGAGGCACCCCTTTCTTTTTTGTTTTGTGAAAAAACTGCGGGTGTTAGAAAAAAACTAATGTCATATTTGTGATCAGCGTGACTGATTTACTAAGAAAAAAGTGTCGTTCTTCAAACCCCAGATTTGTGTTGAGCTGTGTAATTTAACAACTGGATTTCATTAATTTATAGGAAAATGACGTGAAAGGTATTCCTGCGAACGAAATGCCTGTCCTTTACCGTGTTTTTTTTTTTTTTTTTTAAAGAAATAAATGAATCACATTTAATTTATTTCAAAAATTTTGTTTACGTTTGGAAAGAAATTTTAAATGCCGATAAGTCTTAATGTATACATTTTAGAAGGTACATCTTCCCTCAAAAACTAATTTATTTTTAAAGATCTTTCTAAAAACGTAAATTATATATTAAAAATATTTTTTAAAGCATAAACACTACGTCTGATTACTTTATTTTACAATATTATAAGAACATGCATTTTATCGGACAATTAAATACACTAAAGAAACATGAGTGAAAAGTTAACCGGGGGCAGGACTCGAACCTGGGACCTTGTGCATGCCGTATTGACGCGCTGCGACAGAGCCACCCAGACCGATATCCTTGAGCGGCAATTTCTCATACTTATTCATGTTGGAAACAGTCATCTGCTACAATCTGCAGTCATATTTCATTGTCTGATAAAATGTGTGTTCTTATAATTATGAAGTTTTATTTTTTTTTAAATATCTTCAAAAGAAAATGGCCGACTTGTAGATGAAATTTGATGTGGTTATATTATAACCTGTAACTGATTTGTGCTATTTTAATACAGATGGTACATGGTCGTTGGCGGGTTTTATCTCTGTTTTGGCATATTTTTTTAATCGCCAAGTTAATTAACAGTTTTTTGCTAATTAAGAATAGAAAATAATTCTTTTTTACACTGAATTTTATAAAAGCACATAGATTACGTAATTACTTGTCCAAAAATGCAATCCTTTTTTTATTCTGCCCAATATTAAGGCCTGTAGCTTGTTTGAAAAAAAAAGTTTGACGAAGAAAAAAGTGATCATTTTAAGTAACTCGACGTTTTTAAAAAAAAGCTATATCTCTGTTTATAAATCACTTATGAAGATGAGTTTGGTCTTAAATTGAAGAAATTCTTCCTTAGATTCTTCTAGTTTTCGTTTTTTTTTTTCTACGACGCTTGGTTTGTTTGATATCTGATATTTTAATCTGGCATGTTTTGTCGATTTAACATTGCGAAGTTGCTTTCTGTATATAAGCATTAGCGGTCTTTATTCCAGTTCTTGGCGTTGTTTGTGTGGCGTTTTTTTTTAAAGCTTGGCTTGGCAGAGCGACCGCCCTGCTTGATTTCAATTAATGAAATATTTTACATTTCTATCACATTTTATGGCCTTTCGCAAATTTTAATGTATGTCTGTTGAATATTTTCAAAATATATTTATTTTAGTTAAAATAATATTCCATAGTTCTGTTCTTATTTGAATTAGAAACGCTGCCCTTTTTTGACTGAATAAATGTGTATACTTTACTGGTAACCGTAAGAAATTTTAACAAAAGATTCTCTTTAAACTTTATAATATCTGATACTTTATTAACTCTTAATACATCGTAATTTTTAATTAAAAGAAATTCGAACAGAAAATGCGTAGCAATATTGAATAGATATTAAATATGTGCGAAATGCACCCGAAAGAAATTGATAAAATATTGGCCTCAGGTAGGAAATATTTTAAATACCTTATTAGAAACGAACGACAATAAAATAAATTATGTGCAACAACTAAATTAAATTACTTAGGAATTTTAAAACGAAAATAGGACTCTAAAATGGTGGATAGAATTTATTAAGTATCGGTCAGCATTGGTCTTATTGTTTTAGAATATTTTCAGTTAGGAAGATATTTTCAAGTAGACGAAGCTTGTTTTTTAAACATGGCAATTCTTTTAGAATGGAGATCATGGCGCTCCATTCAGAGACAGGAGATCAGACACTTGCGCCTCTTCTCAAGCTGCTTATTTTTATGCTCAACATGATAACTGCCTAATTAATAACTAAAGCTCGTACGCTGAAACAAATAAACGTATCGTCATGAAGAGGCAAACTCTTCTCTACACATTTTTAACTCTTTCAAGAAAGGCATCATTTTTAATTTTTAATACCACTAATTCTATATAAGATGCTAAGCCCTTTTTAACCCACGAATTATACGATTAGACAAACAAAAGATTACGACTAAAATATAAAACCCATGCGCACCCATATTACGTATACGTCACACGCGTCGTGAACGAGGCTAACAAAAAAGACAGGCTACCGCGGTGCAGTCCACTTAGCTTTTTTTTTACAGACCGGTAGTGTGACGTGATGCTCGTTTCGTACACCTGCATTGGTGAATTTGAGCATCACGTGACTCCCGCGGTCTGTAAAAAAATATATGCGTAAAGCACCACGGTAGCCTTTCTTTTTCGTTAGCCTCGGTCGTGAAGGAGTTAACAGAATGGAAGCAATATAGTGAAGTACTAAATAAAAAGCATTAAAGTTTCTTCACCTCAGAGATAAAAAATAAAATTTCAAAACCTCAATACCATGATTTCCATTCAAAATGGAATAACGGGTAACTAAAGAACGTCTTGTTGATTTTCGATACTGAAATGCGTTATTCTGAAATATGATCGATAATGTTTTCCTAATACAAAGTCATCATTAAAGAATTAAACTTTCAGATGCTATAAATACAAAATTTTAATTTTAGGAATTTCAATTAAGCAGTTGCGGTAGCTGAAATATTTTATTTTTAAATAACATTTAAAAATATAAATAACTTGTACGACTTATCAATTTAACCAAAATATCTACGAAAAAAAAAAAAAAAAAGCAGACTTTATTATTACAGTCCAAAATATCTTCCCAAAATATCATCCTTAACACGAATGTATGATAAATAAACTGATGACCGATAAACAATTTATTAATTAGAAATAATTCAATGGTTAGATTTAAAGATTCGATAGTGCCGATCAATTTTCTAAGTTGTATAATATTAAATCGGTCTTACTTGTTCGAAAAAACTTTTTTTTGCTAAGATTTATTATTTATTTAATACGACTTATTTTATCCCGGATCACTTTGATATTTTTTATAACTAGTATTTAATAAAATATTTAAAAAAAACCCTAAAAAGAACTTTGTAGGTCGTTTTAACCACAATTCCTAAGGCTAGAACGTAAATTAGTTTAAATATTTCACTCCAAATATGATGTTCAATCTTTAAACTGCCGCATAAAAATAATTGTTCGACACAGTAAAATTTCAGTAGTTATTTTTAGTAAAATAAAGAAACTCTATTTTACGACTTTTTAACACTTTTGAGCAAATTTGAAAAGAGTTTAGGAATACGGTTTCTCTGTACGTTGGGGATCTATCGTTCGCAAATGTACTCGAACTGTCATGTAATTATATGTTAGTATAGGATTTTTGGTGTTGAAAATGAAGTGTGTATTATTTATAGCTCTGTTAAAGTAACACACAAATGAATTCCGTTACATTATGGTCTATGGAGTAATCATTTATGGTACATCATTTTATTGATGTTACGGTATTTGAAACATAATGATATTACTAGGCATGACTGAGTTGGACTACAACAGGGATTTTCAGAAGTATAGAATAAGTAGTATTTATAGTTCGTTTACAGGGACGAACTAAAGAATTCCATTCCATTACGATTTATGGGTTAAAATCGGTTGATTTTTATTTTAATGAGGGTATGATACTTCAACCTTAATAAAATTAACACAAGTTGGAAATTGTACATCAAACGTGACAAATGAGGTGGGTTTGTACTACAACTGCTTTCAGTGAAAGAATTATATCGTCTATTATTATGATATGATTAATTTCCGTAATAAAATAACTACATCTTAAGTTGCCAACATTTTATCATTTGTTGAAATTTACTGAAAATTCCAATGGGAAACTTTAGTCTGGCATTGAAATTTTCAGAACTTGAAATCCATATTTAGACTTTTTTACCATTTAATATCTCTTTCTCCGGAAGCATCTATCCAAAATCTGTCGGTAGATTATAGGATTGCTATAATTAAACAGTTTTATTATACAAATTCGGTTTTAAAATTCAGTAATATTGAAATAATATGACTCCATTTTAAATACAACGTAATCACCATGGCATCCTAGTATCATTACTTATCATGTGATATCATTGAATTAATTACGTATGAAAAGATTTAATAGAATGATACATCTCAGTCGCTTGACGATTAATCCTCGGAAGCTGCTATAACAAAGAAGTACCATTTTTTAAAAAATTCAAATTACTTAATAAATATTTTTATTAATATCTTTTTCAGTTTTTATTCGATTTTCATAAAATTTAAAATGACTCGACAAAATTCTGAAAAGATTATATATATTAAATTTCAAGCATTTGGTTGGGTTGTTTTTGCGCTGTTATATGCGAAAAGACGGAGAGACAGACGGACGGACCAGACGACGATTATAGGTACTACGTATTTATATAATTACGAACGCACCTAATGATCACTAAAGTGCACTGCAATACATTTTCTATAGATTAAGTAGTGCGTAGCGAACCTCATGCATTTAAGAGACGCAAAAATGAATTCCGAAAACTTGAATATGATGGATAATTGCTGGAAGTGCGTTCTCCGCTGTGATATGCATTTTTAAAATATAAAAGTTTTTGTGCATTTCGTAGTATCTATAAATTCTATAGAGCATAAACCGGCTGCACGACTGAATTCGAATGCATTACCGCTCGCAGACAGCGAATGCTGAAAATGGATTTTTACCGAGTTATGTGTTTTTTTAAATTGCTTATTTAGAAATTCCATTTCTCTGTATGAAATATATAATTTATTAACAATATTCTGTTAGTGTTGAAAAGTGTTACATATACTTTTCTTGATGCATGATTTTCCATTCTTGTTAACTGATCCGCGAAACATCTCTGGTATTCTTGCCTGATCAGACGGATTTATTTCTTATAGAAATTCTTTCCTTCCCTTTTGTTATTTACGATTATGACTCCGTGCGCATTTCCCTAGCAGATTTTTTTTGATGATTAATTAGATGCTGTGTGTATATTACTTAATAATATTACAACACGAAGTATGATAGATATATGTTCTTTTCAACATTTTCCTTTCCCTTTTCCAAAGTCTGTTATGATAATTCCATTACATTATTCTATAACTTAAAAAAATAATGACATTGTAAAGGGAAATGACAAACAAAATCAATGCATTATAACATAGGAACAAATTAATGAAATTGGAAATGTTCAAAATATACCCCGTTAAATATGAGATTACATCGAATATTAAAAGGAAGTGTATTTTAAATAATATAATGGGAATGAGACTATACAGTGTGATTCATAAATATCGAAATAATAGGCTACCTGCTTAAATGTTGAACATAGGTACATACTTCCAATTGCAAAGTTTCATACAAAAAGAGTGCGAAATTTGATAAGATAAGTTGCAACTCCATGGGGAGTTCTATGTGAGAAATTACAAAAATTAAATTTTTATACTGTCTCCGCAGGATAAAATTTCCAATTAGGAAATTTTTCCTTATCCATTCCTGAATTTAAAAATAATCCACCTTGATATCTGCAAAATTAACAGAGATATTAAAATCCAAAATTCGTGACTTACACCACTTAAGCATACCTCTGAGCGACGCGATATAAGTTCTAAATAAATAAAAATAAAATTCCAAATGCAAGTTACAGATAAACCATAAATTAACACATTATTAAAAGTCGATCTAAGACAATGGATTAACTTTTAGATATAAAATAACAGTGTATAGATTTTTGCGTTAAATTTGCTTGAGAAATATGCTTGAGGTCTGCAAGAGGCCGAACTTGGTGCCAAGCCCGTAACAGACATGGCTTGCTTGCAGGATCGTGCCGGCTCGTCTCTTTATTGTTCTTAGGATGTGTAGGGCAGGCAATCAGATTTTTAAAAATAGTAATAGCGATAATGAAACGTTTGTTAACGGAATCATTGGAAATATATTTTAATAAATTACACAGAAATATTTTCAAAAATCTACCTTTTGTTATACATCTTCAAAAGTTATGATTTTTTAAACCTATTTTTCATATATTCCAAATGACATTGTTTTTTTTTAAATAAATCGTTTTTCAAATGTAATAGTCTAAGAGTATAAATAATCATTACCGTTGATATTGTGTATATTTTTAATAGATGCAGAGCTCCCACTAATCTCCCTTTATAAGTGTGTTTATTTGACCCAGGTTTAATACGTTCGAACCAGAAACTCTTTTAAGAAATTCAATTGAATAAATTCGACTTAAAACCTTTAAATTAAATAAATCAAAGATTCATTAAATAAATTTTATGGTTTTAAAGTGGTTACTGGTTCGCATTAATCTACATATTACGGAGGATTAGTGGGCGAGTTGGCAGCTATGTTTTAGTCATGCGAACACACAGTAATCTAAAATATACTGTAAAATTTTCTTATAAATATGTATGTAGTATTCTTCAAAATAATCTTAATTGTATCTTAAGGAAAATGGGAATTTTTTGTACAAATTTCGTCCTGTGCAGAAATCTAAAATATGCACAGACACCTGTCTAGATAATGATTTAAATAAAATTAAGTACATCGCCTATGAAAATGGTTTTCTTTCCCATCATATCAATAAACCCATCTATGACCTGAAACATAAAGTGCATAAAAGAAATGTATAACTCTACTAAATTTTTGTAACTTTGGCTGTATACCAGTTTTGTATGAGAGACTAGGGTATGCGTTAAACGAATTTAATATCTGTACCCGAGAGCCAAACTATCGAACTCAGAATTAAAACTATAGGAAGCAGTTAAATACTCACTTGGAAGCTTTAAAAAAGCATTTAAACGTTCTATTAGGATCAATCTTTGTTTAAAACTTTAAATGCATTTTTCTGCATCATAAGTTTTTTTTTTAGCATTTTCCATCTTTAAATTGATATAAGTCAATAACCATTAATAGTAAATGGTTTAAACTTGAAATATATCTTTAATTAAATTTTAATTCGGCAAATAAAAAAATAATTCACTTTTGAAAATATGATTTGTTTAAAATAAGTTGCATCTTTTTTTTCTTTAATATATTTTTAAATATTTTTTTTAAATGCTGAATCAAAATTAAAATTTATATATTTCAGTTTAATTAAAAGAAAAAAATCAATTTGACAAATAATATATAGAGTTCTAACAATTTTAAATTACTCTGAATTTTCTGAAAAAAAAAATTAAATTTTGTAAGAAGCCTTATGATGTGATTCATTTTACAAATTATACGGTTAACCATCACAAAAAATTTCAAAATTCTAACTCTAAAAATAAATATAAATAAATAAATGTTTCCCGGACATCTTACAGTAACATTGTTTCTTGAATTACACGTATTTCATTTTGTGTCTGATCCCTTGAAACCACACGAATTATTAAAACAGACATATCTTTTTTAGGTTTGTAGATATCAAGATGGAATTTATTTTGTTTAATTCAGGAATGGATAAGAAAAATGTTTCTAATTGGAAATTTTATCCTACGAGGATGTATAAAATGTTAATTTTTGTATTTTCTCAAATACCCCCTCCGTCATGGAGTTAAAACTTATCTCATCAAGTTTTGCACCTTTTTTTTATGAAACTTTGCAATTAGGTGCCTAGGGGCAATATTTAAGGAGATAGCCTATTGTTTCGATATTTATGAATCACAGTGTATATGCAAACAAGTTAGAATGATTTGAATATTCAAGACTGTATCACGCATTAAACAAATATTACTGTAATTGGTATTGCATTATCCAAAGATTGTAAAAGCAAATTAAAATTTTTGGCATACTTTAAAACGGAATATTAGTTTCTTTCGATATTACATTAAATCGGTCCAGTATTAGTAATTAACGCAAAATACAAACTTCATAATTTTCAGTCTTCCAATGTATTCTACTGTACTTATATAAGTACTAGCTGACATGCCTGGTGTTGCCCGGACCCGTGATAATAACCTTAAAAATACCGAAAATCAATGTTGAATGATTTTATACTTTTAAATGAAAATCTATCCAATCGAACTGAAGGAGAGTCGTTATAGTTATTGCCGATTTCATGTCGTTTTAATTTCTGACGTTTTGATATATTAAATTTTCTATTCTGACCAAAAGTTCCTGTAGAAACCTAAATAATATAAATCGCCCTCCCACCTTTCCGCCTTAATAATAACTTAAAATAATATACAGTATTGGCCAATTTATTAGTCCTATTCGAAAAAAATTCCAAAATATTGTTTCTAAGATGATTATATTAAAATTAAATGAAAATCATGCACCCGTGGCATCATAATTCACTTCTATATTTTAACAGAATAGTAAGGCTACTATAATTTGTGGCTTGTGCTATAGCCAGTATACGTCAGGACACATGGCCGTTATCATTATCTTTTTACGCGTGAAGATTTCGCTATGGTACTTCATTGTGAATTTGGTAATTATTGAAATTCAATATTTTAAAAAACGGCATAATTATTAGATTTGAAATTTATATCAAGAAAAATACAATTTTTTACCTTTCTAACGAAGTTTGTCTAATAATCTTCTGACAAATACTTTTCGAGGTATTAATTTTTTCAGCAACTTCAAATATTTCATTTTCCGAGATTAATCTTTGGCAACAATTATCGTAAGTCCCAGTCGTCAGCAACGATAGTTTTTTATTAAAGATGATTCGTCTCAATTTCATTGAAAAAAATATAATAATTCAGCAATTAAGTGAACTTTCTTATTCTAAAATTACCGATATTTAAATGTTTTTATTTAAAAATCTAAGAAAAAAGGAATAATTAACGGTAACATAGAATCTAATTAATCTAGGTCCATAAGAATTTTTTTTAATATTAAATTTAAAACCCGCTTCATTTCGATATTTAAAACATTATTTAATTCAAAGAAAAACATATATCTCCTAAAAAAACGTTAAACATGTTCTTTCTAAAAATTGTAAAAAATAAAAATATATAAAGGATTTTCTATTGAACAGGAAAAAATGTCGTAAATGAGTTTTAAATTAAATCAAACTAAGATTAGCTTCGTTTGTTTTTGCAACATAGAAAAAAAAATCCTACAAGAGAATGATAAAAAATGAAGCATAACATTCTTTTAATTAAATTTCATAAGTCAGTATAATAAATGTCAATTCTTTTCAAACTCAGAATGAAGTTAAAGAAAGTAGAAAATGTCATATGTCTGCTCCATGTAAACGCGTTGGGGGTATTTCAAAACATTTAAGTTACGCTCGAACGTAAACAAAATAACACATAATTTGCATATATTGGTTAATGAGATAGTTAATTAAATTATTTTTTCTTTTAATTTAATTAAAGTTAAATCTTAAATTCATTTTATTAGATCGATGTTTTTATTTGCTTTAACTCTTCTTATGATCATTAAATGTTTTATGTGCTATTCTTTTTAAAAGTTTATGCTTAAAAAGTATTATCATTAGCTTATTCCCAACTATTATCAATGATTTCTTCATAATTATTGGATTTAATTAAAACGTTGTTATAAAGAGATTATGACAAAACTATTTTCAGCAAAGTACTCTTAATACTTATTCTACTCAATAAGAATTGAGGGGGTCGGGGCAATAAAGTGCCAAGCCACATTTTTGGTGAAATAAATCTAACACTGTAATTTGTTGCTTAATATTGTAAATTATAATATCCTATTGGTGGCAGCATATTTTCCAGGTTTCGTTTTTGTCCCAGATGTTTGAGCCTCCAATGAAGATAGCTAATTTACAAAAAGCGTAGTAGTAATATCACTAAAGTAATGCCATATTGTCACTCAGACTATGTCAAATGTTACTAAGACATTGGCGAGAAAACTTTATGTTATATATCTTAATTTGAGTATTTTATCAAATTTTCAAATTGAAATATCTCAGAAGTTCAAAAATGTGGTTTAGCACTCTTTTGCCCCGACCGCCTCAATTGTTGTACTCGGCCTGAGATTTATGAACAACTTGTAACCAAACAAGATTTTGCGTGCGGCCGAAAACACAGTCTTTAATCTGGACATTTCAGATCTAAATTATATTATATATTTATACCAGCTCTTCAGGTCAAAAGTTTTTGCACACAAGTTTATTAGATATTCGTGATTTTTCCATACAAGCGAAATCCCAAAAGAGGCAAAATAAATTACTATATATATATATATATATATATAATGTGTGGAATCCATCGTATAATTGATAAATGCATTTTTCTACCATATATAAAGCATTTTGCAAATAAATATTCAGCTTCATTAGAGAGTAGTTAAAATATCACGTATGAATAAATTTTGGAACAATTATTCACAGACGACATAACATACTTTTAACCACCTGAACGCTTATCCCGCCATTTTCACGGTCAAGACATTTGTAGAAAAAATTATGTGATACACAGTTTTTGAAGCAATTTTGTTTTAAAAATTACATTGTCAAAGGGTGAAAATGCAAATGGTAAATTTACTAAAATGTATTATATATATATATATATATATATATATATATATATATATATATATAATATGTAGTATAATATACAAATCGATAGATAATATACAGAAATTCAGAAAATAGTTGTAATTATTTTTCGGCTATAGATGGTAATTACCGAAATTGTGTTTTCAAATGTTTTATGCATTTTCCAAATAGTTTAATTTCATATCATCTTTCACATAATTAAACGGTGAAGATTTGTTACAGTATTTTGAATGTGTTGGAAAGAGTTAGATAATCTATACTTGAAGCCTGATTTTTCTTTCTTGTCTATTTATTTATCTTTTATCATTTTTAACACTTTCCAATATAGTTAAGAAGTGTTTATGTCTTCTGTTTGTCTGTCTATGCTCTATCTCACATAAATATATTTGTATTACCATGAGTTAG
Organism: Maratus michaelseni; assembly: GCA_963931845.1. Taxonomy (NCBI): domain Eukaryota; kingdom Metazoa; phylum Arthropoda; class Arachnida; order Araneae; family Salticidae; genus Maratus; species Maratus michaelseni. The sequence continues at coordinate 347,591,039 of OZ007592.1, forward strand.
GTTTACCTTATAACAATCACTATATTGAAACTGGATTGTGTAGCATTTACAATTCATTTACAGGGACACACAAAATAATTCAATTACATTATGATCTATGGGTTAAAATAGCTTCCAGTGTATTTTAATAAAGTAATAATATATCAAAGATACCGAAATTGATATACATTATTGAGGTGCATTACAGCATTCGTTCTGTAGAATATGGAGTGCATGACATTTATCATTCATTTACAGGAACACACAAAAGAATAGAGTTATATTATGGCTCATCGCAAAAAATCATTAGAAGTATATTTTTAAAAGGTTACATAAATTCAAACACAATGATATTAAGGTACATTGCTGAGGTACTGTACAAAAATCTTAAAGTAGAATAATATGGAATACATGGCTTTTATTTGTTCATATACAAGCACAGAAAATTGGCTTCGGTTACTACTGTCTATAAGCTGTAATTCCTGGAAGTGCGTTTATCTCCGTTGCGGTTAGTTGTGTTACGCGTTTCGGAACTGAATTAAAATTTAGCTTAAATGTGGTGTGTATAAAAATCTGTAGATCATACCGTAGTCACCATATATGGGTAATAATTGCTGATTTTTTTAAAAATGCGTTTAAACCGCAACAAACAATACGGAGTGTAACAAACGACTGCATACATATACACTGCTGAGAAAATATTTCGAATATCTTATCAGTTCTGGGCATTAATTGCTGGAATTATATGTTAAACTGTGTTACGCGTTTTCTAAATTCTTTGTTTAGATATTTTCTTATACCCTACTGAAATGTGATCTTTTATTACAGTTTTCTGGAAGCGTTGGAAAGTGTTTCTTAATCTATGTGTAGAACGGGATTTTTCTTTCTTGTTTAAAGTTTCTAAATTATCATCAACAACATACAAAAAGCTTATTGAGGACGAGGACCATCTAAAAATATTTTTTGACAAATTATTTCCTTTTTATTTATTTAGTAACATTTAGTTCTGTAATGCAAATTATACTGTCTAAAGTTTTAGGAGTATTAATTTCAAAGTAATGAACAAAAATATTGAAACTCAATTATATTTAAGTAGAGTATTTGCTAGTCTGAATTTCCTTTCATCTATCTTTATAAAATTCAGGCTGTACTTTTTCATTAAATTGACCTTTACCGACACTGACGTCTTTAAACAACGCGTACATTTGCGAAGAAACTTGTCAAAAATCATTAGAAGAGATTTTTTATCTTTCATATAAAAACCAAAACTTTGTAGAAAGAGCTAAACTTTTTGGACATTTCTAAAAAGATTACGGTTATAAACCAATCATACGCAGCTTTAGTCAGCTAAAATGAATTTTGGCACCCCTTTCGTTAGCAGGCGAAATTTCTTTTAACCGGAAAAATAACAAATCAATAAATTTCAACCGTGTGCACATAAAGTTAATGACGTAACGCACATTATTTTTTAAATAAAATTTGTGTTGAAAATGCTTATTCTGAAAATTATTTTAAAAAAAATTTACAATCCATAATTTTAGTACATTATTTTACTTCTGCATTTATAGCTTGTAATTTTGCTAAACAATACGTAAATAGCTTTTTTTTAATATAAAACTACAAACAACAAATATAAAACGCTACGCTTAAATGTTTCGGATTTGCTACAAGCACAATATTCTAAGAAGGGCCTTTTTACTAAGTGAACGCGGGAAGACGGGTTCCCCATCCCCCCCCCCCCCCAGAAAAAGAACAAAAACAAAAGTAATAAAATTGTTTTTATTTATTTATTTATTTATTTATTTATTTATTTTGTAATACATTTTTATACTTGTAAAATATTCTGATCACAAATCACTTACAGGGGACAGTAAAAATTGCGATTTTCTTTAGTTAAACCCTTTGAATACCGGTGAGATATTTTTTGAACCATTTAATTTTAATCAAAATTAGCACCAAAAGATTTCAGCAAAATATTCTATACTAAATTTGGTGAAAGAAGTTGTAAAATTGGATCTTCTTATTTTTGATTATAATTTTTCGAAACTTCTAATGCAAATTCAACATTGCATTCACGAAATTAATTAACCTGAAGGGGTTAAACTGAGTTTCTCTCTGTTTTTTTTTTTTTTTTTTTTTTTTTTTTTACAGGCTTTGTTCTATGTAATATAAGACATTTGTCATACGATATAACTATAATATTGCTTTTTATTTTAAAATAAATAACAGTTTTGACTCTAAAAATTGTAAAATTTGTTATTTTTAAAATTCAGCTGAAGACAAATGTACCAAAGAAATAAAGTGTCTTATAGGCAGATATAATTTTACGCGACCATAAGAATAATATTATATTATTATTATGATGATTCGGCCTTTTAATACATATATTTTGATTTTGCTGTGCGTTAATATTTTTTTTCAAGAAGAATTTATTTATTTATTTTTAATTATTAATATGTCTGTAAATTATCTTCCATCAATTTCCATAACAGTGATGCATGTCCTTTTTACCATGATCGAGACTTTTCTCCGTCCCGAAAAGTGGCATGTAAATCATGTACCCGAAAAGTGGCATGTCTTATATAATACAAGTGGAATCAAGCATTTTATTAAAATTTTACTAGTTTGTATAAAAGAAAATGATTTAGCGAAAACATAATAAAAATAAATTTAAATAGAAGAGTCACGTATAGTCAAATTGTCCTATAACTGTTCACAACAATGCTTTTTTTTAATGATATAAAACTCAACATCTTATTGGTCATTAGTAGGTATATTCTGAAATGAATTTCAAATGTTACTACACATTCAAGTAATCCAAAATATTTCTGATTACTTTTCTAAAATTACAGGATTATAATAAACCGATTTTAAAGTTAAAAATAAATTTTATATTAATATTTTTTTTAAAAAGGTATATTTTACTCATTTTGCTAATACATCAGCAAATACATCAAATAACATTTTTCAAGATTTTGAAAATGTTTTATTATTACTGCAGTGCAATGGAAGGGGAATTTCAGGTCTTATTTTCGAAATTAAAATATAATTTTGGGAAGATATTGTTTTATATAAAATTTTTATATTTGTTTAAATATTTACATTTTCTCATTAAAAATATGTTTTAAAACTTTGTTTTGAAAACACTATTTTTAACGGAAATACTACATACCTAGCAATATGACATTGTATATATATTCATTTGCAGTAGCGAATTTATTAAAGTGGATTATTGTAAACTCAGTAATTTTTATTTTACGTAATATATGTATTAAAATGAAACTTTATTTTTCTAAATGATAAAAATTTAAATTTGCTGTGTCCTGTTAGTACGTTAAACATTAAATGCTAATTTAAGGGAACTAAATTATTATCTATTTTTGTAACTAATTTTTTAAGCAGGTATTAAGACCTTTTATAAGAGCCCAGATAGTATTTTTTACAAGTGATAAAGAGTATATTGATAAAATGTTGTATATAAATACAATTAGTGAATGATGCTGCACTTAAATTGCTTTAGAATTGTCTAAAATCTAGAAATGCATCACTGAAATATTTTAAAACAATATTGCTGAAAATGACGTGGAAATTGAAAATGAATCTCGAAATCTCTAAGAATTAATGTTAGAAACTAATAATCTAAAGCATTTTGTAATGCAATTCCTATTTTTACGTACCGGGTGAACAAAAAGTCTTTTACAGATTTTAAAAATTCAATATAAAATCATTTAATTGTCGTACGAGGTGTCGGTTTGCAATAAAACGATTCCCGTGATACAGATATAATTTTTAAAACATATTACAAACAATTCAACCTAAAGCTGCATTTGTCTTTAAATTATATAAAAAACACATAGTCTTTTCTGCAACGATTTTGAATTTCATTGTTTTGCTTTGGATTTCATTTTTTTATTTACATTTTCAAACTGCTGAAACATAATCTATAAACATTTAAAAAATGATTACATCTCTTTATAATCAGACTATAAAATACACTGGAGTACATAAGATTATTACTTCCAAACAGGCTAACTTGATAACTTAATATGAATGTCAATCCCTCGCTTAAATTAAACTCACTCCTTGGTAAATAAACAGTTAACTACAATATATTTTAAGTTATTTGTAAAATAATTATAATAAATCCTTAGTTTTTATATATTTTGTATCTGTGATTACAATAGTCTGTTCTTTTTTTATTAAAATTAATGATATTTTTATATGAAAATCAAAGTAGAATATATAATGTTCTACAGATATTATTTAAAAGCCCGTCAAATAATTCCTTATTAAAATGGATAATAACATAGTTCATTTTCTTTTTCCTGTAGCAAGAACATGTAACATTGCTCTTATTATCAGAATGCAGAAATAAAAGCTAATCATATATAAAATACTTTCCTTCTTTCCTCTTAAATCCCAGTATAAAATACATTCGCATGCTGAAACTTAATTCATATTTCCGTACATTTTAATTTAGAAACGCATCGTAAATACTTTCTGTCTATTATAAACCACATTGCCCAAAATATAAATTAACTATGTCTACATTAAAAAATAAATAATTCAATTTTTTCAATTGTATCTTAAGCATCTTAAAACATTCCATCTAATTTGAATTATTCACAGCTGTTACAAATTATTCTTAAGTAACAATAGTAAATCAATATTAGAAAAATCAGCAGTAGCGTTCTGTTCATTATTATTTAAATATTACAATGCAGAAACAGATGGGAGTATAAAATGAGATTTAGAAAATTATTCCTTATAAAAAAAGGAAAAATTGAAAAGGAAACCTAATTCAAATTAGCGTAATATATTTCACTAACATATAGTTTTTTTTCTAACACTTCTATTTCTAACACCTCTATTTTCTAACAAATCTATTTACTTATGTTGAACAATTTATATTTAAGATTTTTTTTTTCATATACAATTTTCATTTAATAAATATTTTAAACTAGAAATTTTTAAACTTCAAATATGCTAAACATAATTAGAAGAGACATAATTAAAATATTTTATAATTTACTCATTGAAACTCCATTAAGCATGATGAATGTGAAAAAAAAACTACTAAGAAATAACAAATACCCACTCCAGTATATTTAGAGCAGCGTGTTTTGATGAAAAAGGTGGACGAAAATTCAAAGTTTTTTTAGCAACTATATTCAGTTACCAAACAAGTGGCTTATGAAAGTAAAAAATGAGATGTTAAAAATGATTTCTTATTATAATAAAAAGAAAAGTGTCCAGTTAAACTGATGGCATTGAGCTCACAGTCTATTCACACTAATTGTATATTATACTCTTATTTCAAAGAATAATTCCCCTCAAAAATAAAGAAATCGACAATAAATTACAGGGGGAATAGCCCTCCGTTCCCCCATTATACTTAAGCAATATACCCCAACACTAATCAGGGAAGCGCGTTATCAGAATGAACAAAATTATACAAAATTTAAAGCAAATCGGATAATTCTGCATGAAAAACCCATTTACCTAAATTAAGGGGGGATTAGTCCCCGTTTTCCCCCCTTTAAACTTAACCAACGGACCCCCAAAACTAATTAAGGAAGTGCCTTATCAGAATGAACCTATAACACAATTTGAACGAAATCGGATCAAGAGTTATCGTGTTACGTACATACATACATACAGAACCGGTGGCCACATTAGCTCTCAGGCTTTGATAGCCTGTGAGCACGTTGAAATAGGAAATTAATCAAAGTGTACGTAATATATTTTACATACATATAGTTTTCTCTAACACCTCTAATTACCTATGTAGATGCCATGTTCAACAATTTATAGTTTAAAATAGATTTATTGTTTTGTTTTTTCTTTTCATGTACATGTACAATTTTCATTTGATAACTATTTTAAATTAGAAATTTTGAAATACCAAGTATGTTAAACATATTTAGAAGAAGGATAATTAAAATATTTTATAATTTACTCACGAAAAAATATTGCATATATGATAATCAAAGAAGGAAGAAAATCAATGAATAAATAAAATAAAATTCTTTGTCGTCTTGATCCTGTGTTTAAAATGGTAATACGTCTTCTTTGCGCCTGATGAAAAAAGACAATGTTCTTTCGAAAGGCGTTGTGCGTATCTTATTTTTATGGCGTTATTAAGAAGTTTTCTGCCTTTATGTTACGTTAAATTATATAAAACTGCTTTTAATATAATTTTTTGTACAACAAACTTATTTCTTATAAGTATTAACAAGTTGGAAATTGTACGTCAAACGTGACAAATGAGGTGCGTTCGTACTATAGCTAGTTATATAAATATTCAGATCTTGATGATTTTTAATTCTGTGAAATGAGTTATATCGTCTGCAGATTAATATCTGTAATAAAATAAGTATTTCGGTCACTTGACGATTAAACCTCGGAAGCTCCTATAACAAGAAAGCACCGATTTAAAAAAAAAAATCAAATTTCTTAATAAATGTTTTTATTAATATTTTGTATATATATGTTTTGATTCGATTTTTATAAAATTTGAAATGTCTCGACAAAATTCTGCAAAGATAATATATCTTAAATTTCAAACCATTCGGTTAGGTAGTTTTTGCGTTGCTATATGCAGATGGACGGACAGACGGACGGACGGACCAGACGACGACAATAGGTGCTACGTATTTATATAATTAAGAACGCACCTAACAAAAGGAAAATATATATGTACTTAATGTCATCATTTGTGTTTCAGGATGTCATTCGTCTGAAAAGTGGGTCTTCGTTCAATTTATGTTTAAAATATTAGATTAGGGTTAGGGTGTTATGTTTATAGTAAAATTCTACCTAACTCTGAAATTTCAATAGAAACATATAATTTTGACATTATATTTTGATATCTCGTTGTATGGGATGTTCTTCTCAATTTTTCAATTATAGCGAGAATAGTAACATGAAAGTTATTTATTAGGCTCCTGCTAGTCCCAATCGTCGGGCACAGAGAACTCCGACTACGCATAGAAGCGCTGGACTGGTTTCGACCCTAGGTTCGACTTACGTCTGGACGCCGTCACTTGATTGACGAGCCACAGGATCAGTTCTTCGTAATCGGTCAGTCCAAGAAGATGTTGAAGTCTCCTCCAAGAGAATGTGATACGAGCCGCAGACCTCGGACCTGAGGGCTCTCCGGGGCATGAACTACTCTTGGTCGAATGGAGCACTTCTCTTTCTAACCGAAAATTGAGGGCGGCACACAACTACTCCACCTACAGAAGGAGTCGCAGGGGATGAAGGATCGAGAAGGAGGTCTCCTGGAGTACGTCTATTCACCCCCACTTTCCGTCCTTGTCTGTGTTCCGCCGCCTGCCATTACCGAGGGTTGCTACACGCCACCTCGTCACTACGGACCAGACGTCACTACGGAACCACATGCTCCCCTTGTCCTACAGTGTCCGTCAACTAATGCAAACATTTTAATATTTTCTATATCGAAAACTCGATAAAACTATACCAAAAAATATAACGAAAAATATATTTTAAAAATAATTTTTTGCTTTAGACAAATAACAATAATTTAATTTTCCATCGCGCTGCCTAACTGTGCATTTAAGCAAGTTAGAGAGGCAAAATTATGCAGAACGTTGTGGCAATTGGTGCGTTTTGTTTTTCCGAAATGCCGGAGCTACTATTTATCAAGAATCGAAATTGTATAATTATAAAAATATTTTCTTGAATTAGTATCAAAATGCACTGAAGCTATGACTGAAAGTTGTTTATATATTTTCCAAAAATATTCAATAAAAACCTTTTTCTCTTTTAGAAATTGAGTAATAACAGTCTGTGAAGCCTTATAATTGTGTTAGCTGGACTGGAACAGACGAATTATTTCTCTTTAAAAAATATTGCCAGATTGTATCAAGAAATATTTTTTTAGATCTTAAATGACTATGGAAATAATGCCACGCGCTCTATCTTGCAACAAAAAAATGGATATTAACTCTTCTCATCACATTTTAGTGCTCAGAAAGTACAGGAAATTTTGTTAGCGACTGCGCCATTCAATAAAATTTTAAAAGTTGATTTTTCGTAAGGTTAGCATGTGCTGTCCTCTGTTGTAGAGGACAGTGTTCCTTTTGAGAAATTTTTCTCAGCTGTTATAAAAAAAGATTCCAAATACATTGTTTCTAATAATCAAAATGTGCATAGATTTTGCATCTTTTTGATATTATTTTACATACTTCACGTAATTGAAAAATGTACAATTTACAAATTAATGGGAAAAAGCATATTAATGTTATGTTTTTGCACTTTCTGTCCTTACTGTGTACGTTCATGTCTGGAGTAGAATATCTATAGTTAAATTAACTTTATATACCAAAAGAAAGTTATAATCTCAGTAATAAGAAGAGAAAATAAAAGAAAACCATCAAATGTATTGTAGAGATAAGAAAAACAAATAGGAATAGATTTAGAATAATATATCTATTAGATACAGCATCCATTGAACAACATATTTATTCCCTTAAATGAAAAAACTATTAAAGCTGGATACATTTTATGAAAATACGTGATACTAATTTAATATCTTTTCAGAAATGCCACAAATAAATGAAATATTTGATAATCTACATTATCAAAACTCAAAGCTGCATTTATAAGACCAAAGTCGACTGATCTACGCATGCTCTAAATGATGTTTTTCAGACATTTTAGAAAGAAGTAGAACGAGGCCAAGGTAGACGAGTGGTCTAAGTATGATTCTTAAGTGGTCTAAATGTAACTTCTCGGTTTCATAAGAGAACGTGGGTTCGAACTTGATAGAAGATTAAGTTCTTCTTTCTTGCTAATTCATTTCAATATTATCAGTCATGTGATTTTTTGTAGGAAGAAAAATTAGACGATTTCCATTATTTTTTCATATCCGAATGCTTTATAATTATTATTATCTAAAACTTACCACACATAAATATAGTTTTTAAAATTACTGATTTGTTATATAATTATTTAAATTGAGTGCTTTGGCATGTCATTAATGACTAAGTAAATTGAACTTGTGTACGTTTTTTGCTTTATTCTTTCTAACATTGGTCAACAATTTGACCACTATAATTCATTTATCTGCTTTATTATGCAAATTTATCATGCCACATTATCCGTTACTTAATTAAATGCTTCAACAAACTTAGAGGGATGATAGTACTCATGAAGACGAACAAAAAATGCAATGGAACATGGGTCGCAAATGGCGTTTAAAGGATGAAAATCGAGAAAATGCGTAAGGAAATGGACAAACTGAGACAAGAAAGAAACACTCCAGAAAATTATTTATTGCACAAAATAAATACAACATAGCTCGTGATGTCCAGAGAAAACAGATATATTTACAGCAATTGTTCAAATTGTCGACCGCGGACATTATTACACAGAGTATATCTACGGAGGAACGATTGGCGGACACGCTCGAAGATTCCATGAGTTTCCTGGATTTCTCCTGCAGCAGTCACAAAACATGCTACTACTTCTTCTGGCGTTTCTATTGGCGTCTCATAAATGAGGGATTTCATCTGTCCCCAGAAGAAGAAATCCAAAGGGTTAAGGTCCGGCGAGCGTGGAGGCCAAGCAAAAGGGCTACCACGTCCAATCCATCTTGCCAGATAAACTCCATCAAGGTGGTTACGCACGTCCACAGAAAAATGAGCATTTGGACAGTGGTGGATGGGTCGTGGTGGCCCGGTTCATTGGTTTGCCAGATCGCCGGACCTATCATGTATGGACTTCTTCTGCTGGGGTAAAATGAAAAGTTGGGTGTATGAAACTCTACCTTCAGTTGAAGACCTCGCGGCTCGTATTTCTGTAGCTACCAGAAAGCTATCAGAGATGCCTGGAATCTTCCAGAGCGTGAGAAATTCCATGCAATGCCGCTGTCAAGCTTGCCTGACTACTTCTGGTGATAATTTCGAACACCTTTTGTAGTAAAACCTTTACATAAAGTGTTTTCTGTCACATTAACGTGTTGCTGCACTGTTAAAAATCTTCAGCTTTTGCTGCATAGTCACTCAACCGCTTTTTTAGAATACCTCTATTTTGACCAATGAAAATGCTCCATAATATAGAAATTAACCATTTACTCCAAAAGCGGTCAAGTGTGTCTGCAGCAAAACCTCAAGATTTTTAACAGTGTGTTTCTCTGCTTCTTTTAACCATAACTCGCAAAAAAGGCATTTCCAACAGATGACAATTCCTATGAGATTCCGAGTCGTCTTTGCATCCCTAATACTTACTGGAAGTATGTTGGTATGATAGTAAAACACCTACGAGTAATGTCATTGAAATGTCGAAGATGTGTCGGAAGCGCCCTCTATCAAAAAATGAGAACATCAAAGCTGTACGTCATTTTGAATAAAATAATTTCCAAGGGAATGACCTACACGCAAACCGAAACAAAATCAATTAGTTTGTTCAATGTTTATAAGCGTTTAAATTCTCCCCCCCCCCCTCTGTTAACAGTTCGATTTTCGCTAGTTACCCGATCCCAATGTTTTCGATTTTGGGCTTAAAATTTAAATTAAAGTCTAAACTTTAGAATAATTCTAACCCTATACAAAAAATAACGGTCAAAAGTAGTTGTTCGTTACTCTAAATTTTAAAGCACCCTCTATCGACAATTTTTGAACGTAACCTTTAAAAATTTTTAAAGAAAATCGTGATAAAAAGAATGATTTTAGTGAAAACCGCAAACGAATAGACACTTTTTCCCGTTTTTTATCATAGTTTGAAGTTTTGGACCTTAAACTTTAATGACCCCTAGCTCCTACAGAAGAAGTTTTCGCCCCATGGTGTCCTATTTAATAATGTTTGTCTTCATGTGTACTATCACCACTCAAAGTTTGTCGGTCTGGTAGTGAAACACCCTGTATATTTATATGTATATATAATGAAATTTAATTCTCGTATTATACGGTTTAGAATAAAATTTAAATTGGTTAAAATTGTTTCAAGCTCAAAATTATGGGCCGATTCTGAACACTGTCGATTCAGTTTCGATATTGTTAATATCGGAGACAACAAGCGAACAGTATTGTTGCCATGGAAACAACGACTTAATTAATATCGAAATTTACAACTACATCTTTCTTAATGAGGCAGTCATTTTAAAAATACACTTAAAACTTATCCAGTCTGTGAAACCGTGTAAAATTTAATAACTGCAGCAACATTCAACTTACATGTATTATATATATGCTTATAAAAAAATAATAAACTATTTCCTTGTGTAAGTTTAAATTCATTAACTACTGCGCATTTAAACACTCATTTAACAAGCATGGTCCACTTGCATTAACATTACTTGCATTTGGGAAGAAAAAGTGTTGCTCTCCAAATCGCGTTCTTTTGCTCCAAATACCCGAAATTATTTAATTTTTTAGATTTTTTCTTCTGGAATTCAACAGGTAAATTTGACTGATCCTTTATAATTTACATGAAGTGTGTCATTCGCATTTTTAAAAATACTTCGAGTATGCGCTTTAAGGAGACCTTCCTTGTGAGTTACTCAAAACATTCTTCTTTTGGGTACGGACTGAACTTAAATAGGATGGGCCACATTGCATAGTGCTTCACATAATTTAAAATTCATCACAGGATTGTCACATACAGAGTGAGAAATTACTACTTTCTGAATATGAATTTTAGTTTTGAAATAGAGTTCATCCACACATAAAAAATTGCACTTACTTTCATTTTTAAAATCATAATACCTTTTTTTTAAATGTTTTTGAGCTCACTGGACCGAATCAGACCGGAAGAAGTTGTAGCTAATGTTCTTTAACGCACAACGTAATCACAAATTTAAAAATATGTAGTGTATGGATCAGTGCTCTGGACACATTCTGCACAAACATGATACTATCACATTTACTATAAAACAAGATAATATTTTAAAATCTTTTTTCAGTTTTTTTTATTGATGTTAGGTAGAGTGAATGTTCAAATAACAAGACAATTTGGGTTTTTAAGAACAAGTGGATACGTTTAATCACAACTTTATATTCCTGTGTGATTATTAGTTGTTTCAATACACCTGATTTTATCTTCAGTTTTGTCAGGTATTTCAAAATCGTCCTGTATATGCCAGAAACTTTCAATCAATTAAATGACATTGGTCTCATTCTTCAGTATCATTAATGTATCTATATTATACAGGACAAACGTTTTTTCCATGCGTAACGCTGACGTCATTTTCCGAATGGGAACATTTGACGATGAAATTTCGGTTTTTCGATTTTTTTGCTACTGCATTGTTTTTTTTTTATTTCTAAACATCGCATATTTTCCATTTTCACACCGTTATATAGGGAAAGAAATCTACTTTCAAATGCAATTTGTTTGAAAACTGTATCACAATTTACTGATTTATTATAGCATTTAAATTAAATTTCAAGCATGATTTTTTTTTAAATCTATCTCTATTTCTTGCAGACGATTACAAAATATTAGTCCGTTTGCACTTTAAACAATATAAAAGTTTCAGCATTTGTTTCCAGCTGATATTCAATAACGAAATGAAAACTTCTTTAAGCATTAAATAAAATAGTATAAATAAAACACAAATTTCACAGACATATAATCGAAATAATCGCTTAAAATCGCGAAAAAGATCTGCTCTAGATAACGAAAGTTTTTGCGATTTCTTCGGCTATTAACTTCTGGCACGAGGCCAATACAAAATTACCGCTTTTAATAAATGTCAAAATTTTCATTGCATATATAGTTGACATATTTCATATAAAAATATTCTTTGATGTTGTTAGGCGGCAATCTAAAAAAATATTTAATGTAAAAAATCTTTTATAGTTTTCAATAAAATAATAAATGGTTTTAACATACATTCTCTATCGCGGGAAGCCCGTGTTGGATACCCTAGTAATTTAATATATTAAACACAATCTCTGAAAATTTATTTTTGGCTGTTAAAATTTCTACTAATTCGGTCTCATGACATTTTGTGAAAGCAGTTTTTAAGAAAAATCTGTTATTGTTCCATTCACGTATCATAAAAGCTTGAAAAATTGAATTTGTGTCAAAAAAGTATTTCATATTATACTTCACAGACTATTAAAATGCAATAAGTAAAACAATGAGAGAACATTTTGTTGGTTTTAGAACAATGCAGAGTGAATATAAAATTACTATCAAAATTTTTGACATGTTTCAGGAAAAAGAAAGAGAGAGGTGGATTTTTCCTACGGGAAGTAGAAAATACTGAATATTAAGATATTACATAATATTACATAAATTATTTCTGCTATAAATTTCATTTTATATTTCGCTACAGTTTTCTTAATCTTTTAAAAATAAAAAAAATGTATTTTGTACTTTTTTAGGTAATATTGATAATTTTATGTTTTTACCATGTGTTGAATTACAACATAAGAGAACAAATGGAATTATCATAGACAATGAAAACCATTTTAAATTATATATATGGCAAGCTATAGACACATTGACGTGACTGCAATGACGTGATGATGGGATTGTCCAATAAAAATGCATAACGTTTACAGAACTGAAACAGGACGTTTGGGGATGTGCCTTTAAAATAAACAGTCCCCAAAAGAAGGTGGCAGCAAAACTACACCATACTGTAACTTTAGAAACATGTAACGGAATTTTAAGAGACTTATGTGGATTTTATAAAGCAAAAATAGGACAATTTTGTGTATGTTAGCTGCATCGTCTAAAGAAAAGGGGACCGCACGTGAGTGTACATAATTAATGGGCTATGATTATTAGTATGTCTCGATACTGGAGTAAGAAAATCGTCCTATATTGATGGTTTTGGGGATTAAGTGTTTTGCTCTTGGAAAAATCCCCACTATGAAAATTTTTACACCATCCCCCTAACTAATGAATCATTTTTACGTTAGTTGTTTCAGAAATTAGTACCCTGATTTTTCATGCCTTGTATTTAATTTGTTATTTAGGTATGATACAATGTTTAAAAAATATAAAGTTGTTTTTTATACAACTTCACAATAAAAAAAAAAAAAAAAAAAAAAAAAAAAAAAAAATCAGGAAATTATGCGGAAGATATAGTTCATAGATATAAAGAACTACAATGTTCCATAGATATACATTATATTTTTCAATTATTTATTTTTTTAATAGTGATAATGAAACTTTAAGTTTATACGCTTATCAATTATAAACATAGTGAAGTATGTTCCCTCTAATAAACAGAGGTTTTTCACAAAAGTTTACTTACGGTGAGCGATTATTCAGCTTTGTTGTTAGGTTGTGCTAATTGTTATGTTAATATTAAAGAAACCGTTTACTTTAGTTATTTCAAAACATAGTACAGACTTATACATTATTTTATTTATTGATCGTTTTTTTCTGATTTAGTATATAAACGGGCTACGACTGTCCAGGTCCGCTTAATATTTGTCGTAAAAAGCTTCACTATTCATCGATTTCGAACAGGATTAAAAAATTGATTTTTTCACGTTTCATAATGAAAATTGTCTCTAATTCAACTATAATATATTTACAAGACTACAAAAATTGTCCGTGCAATCTGTGTCGTTCTTTCACTAGGGTAAATAGGTGTGATCAGCAGAAACAGAAGCAGAAACAGAAGCAGAAACCTCCCACTCGTGGACAGCCAACCTCTCGGCATAGGAACTATGAGTCCACGAGGGGAAAACCAATATCTACCAGGAACCACAGTGTCCAAGGACCCGGAGTCCCCAGCAAGTTAAAAAAAAAAATCACATGAGCTACACAGTATTGCTTATTGCTGGGTGAGTCTAAAGTTATTACATGTATATAAGTTCTATATGAATATACTGATAAGATTACATAATATTAAAGATAAATATTTACAGATATTTACAATAATAATATTGTACTGAAAATTTTTCAATTGTATTATGCATTAGTCTATTAAGTCTTTTAAAACATAGTTTTTAAAATCTATATATCTGGAATTTTACACAGGTTATAATAAATCTTTGATATATGAAAAGTTTTTATTTAGGACATTATAGTTTTTATCTAACTTTTCGTAATTGGAAGCGTCTAATAGCACACGTTGTAGGTTTCTCTTTAATGTTTTATTTTTATTGAAGTTAAAATAGTATTCCATAAGAGGGCAGTTACCGAAGATGCACTGTTAAAAATTTCCGTAAAATAATGATGCATTGACAGTATTTTTTACACTCACTTTACCATTTTTCTAGAAAATCGTAGAAACACCGTTAATTTACAAAGATTTCATTCGGCCAGCAATAAAAAAATGATCATTCAGCAATTATTCCTGAATCTGGTAAAATTACCGTAAATTTATCTTTATCCCAAGGAATGAGAAAAGATTCCATTCTCCCATTGGTTGACAAGAAAGAAGAAACCTGTGATTATTTCTAAAGGTTGCACCTTTTGCTAATTCAGCTACGATAGACACTTCTTCCTAACCAATCAGAACACACCGCATTTCGCCTTTTGTAAATCAGAAAGTTGTTTGTGTTTGTGTAGACGTAGAGTAATGGCGGCGTTCGCATAGTGTCTTATCGTCCGATGTCTGAGATGTGATTCAAATTGAAGTAAGTTATTGTACAAGTATGTTTTGTTTTCTTTTACTTGATATATATATTTGTACAATTATTTGTTCCATCGCCCTGTATTCAAATATATCAAAATCACGCTATGATGCTTTCATAGACCTACTTATAGTACTGTTTTTTGTTCTGTTTTGTTTTGTTTCTATAGGTTAAACCATGGCTTCCTGCGATCTCTACTAGTATAGAGATTGCTAAAGAAGGCAAATATCGCTGTATGAGTGGAACACATCTGTTCCCATATTTCTCATAATTTTACACTAAATTATTATTAAAAAGTTCCTACAAAAATTATTGTAATAAATTATTTTTGCAGTCGCATATACAATTTTCGACTAAATGTTGCATTTCACTGGATCGTTAAAATAAATAAATTTTAAAAATGCTCAATTGTAGAATAAGCGAGACACTTGACGGCGTTGAATTTCTAAAATTGTTACAAATTTGTAAATTGAAGAATCCGGGGGAAAAAATTGTTTAAAGTTTGTAAAAATTGAAAAATCCACATGGAAAATTTGTAAAAATTGAAATGTCTGGAGGAAAATATGTAAAAGTTGAAACATCTGGAGTAATAAATTAGTAAAATAGAAAAATCCGGTGGAATAAATTTGTAAAAATAGAAAAATCTGAAGGAATAATTTTTTAAAAATAGAAAATTCCGGAGGAATAAATTTGTAAAAATAGAAAAATCCAGAGGAAAACAGTGTTAAAAATTGTGAAATATGAAAAATCCGGTGGTAAAAAATGTTGAAAATTTGAAAAATCCACTGAAAAAAATTGTTAAAATGTCGAAAAATCGAAAAATCCGGATTAAAAAATTCGAAAAATCCGGTTTAAAAAATTCTAAAAATCGAAAAATCCGGATGAAAAAATTTGTAAAAATCGAAAAATCCGGATAAAAAAATTGTTAATAATTTGTAAAAATTGCAAAATCTGAAGGAAAAAAAATTTAAATAACCGGAAGAAAAATTGTTAAAAATTTGTACAAATTCAAAAATTCAGAAGAAAAATTTGTAAAATATGAAAGAATATGACATTTTTTTAATTGAAAAATCCGTAGGAAAAAAATGTTAAAGATTTAGAAAAATCGTGAGGAAAAATTGTTAATAATTTGTAAAAATAGAAAAAATCAGTGGAAAAAATTGTTAAAAATGTCTAAAAATCCTGGGGAAAAAATTGAAAAATCTGGAGGGAAAATATTTTTAATTTCTAAAGACAAAAAAATCCAGAAGATAAAATTGGTAAAATTTTTGAAAAATCCAGAGAAAAGAAATTATTAAAAAATTGAAAAATTTGAAGAAAAAAAATTGTAAATAATTTGCAAAAAATAAAAATTCCAAAGGAAAAATTTGTTAACTATGAAAAATCCGGATTTAAAAATTAAAAAAATCCGTAGGAAATTTTTTTTAAAAATCGAAAAATCCATAGGAAAATATTTCTAAAAGAAAAATTTAGAGGAAAAAAATTTGTAAAAATCTAAAGGTCCGGAAGAAAAAATGATTAATAATTTGTAAACATTTAAAAATCTGGAGAAAAACATTGTTAAAAATGTCTAAAAATCGAAAAATCTAGAGGAAAAAATTGTAAAAATAGAAAAAAAATTTTAATAATTTTTAAAAATTGAAAAATCCGAAGGAAAGAATTGTTAAAATGTTGTAAAAATCTAAATTCAGAGGAAAAAGTTGTAAAAAAATAAATAAATAAAAATAAACAGAAGAAAAATTGCTAAAAATTTGTAAAACTCGAAAAATTGTTAACAGTTTGAAAAATCTGGAGAAAAAAACTGTTAATAATTTGTAAAAATCACAAAAATTTGAAGGAAAAAATTGCTAAATGTTTGTAAAAATCGAAAATTCCTGAGGAAAAAATTATTAAAAATTTGAAGGAAAAAAAATTGCTAAATGTTTGTAATAATCGAAAAATCCGGAGGAAAAAATTATAAAAGTAAAAATAATCCAGAGGAAAAATTTGTAAAAATTGAAAAGTCTGGAGGTAAAAATTGTTAAAAGTTTGTAAAAATTGAAATATCTGGAGGAAAAAGCTACTAATACTTTATAAATTGTCGCAAAATGGAATAAAATGAATCTTTGCTTTGTGAAAGAAACTGTCATAGGAACTGTGTAAGAAGCAAGTTGTCCGCCGCATAGCACGGGTTATGATTGGGGAGAATTTGGAGATTGCCAATTTTTCAGTTGGTGCACATAAAAAAAAAAAAAAATGTCACGTCTCGCTTATTCTAGGATTTTGCTGAATGGTTTTGTATAGCGAATTTTTAGAGTAATGTCATATTATTTGTTGAAGGGACTGGGCAATGTCGCCTCATCAGTTAGTTTTAAATAATGAGGGTCTGTTATTACTTCCTTAAAAAAATAATAAGATTCTTACTTTTAAAATTATAGGGTTTTTTTTTTATTAAAAATGTTTAATGCTTAATAATGAAATTAATATACTTATCTAGGTTATTTCATTTTACAGTGTTAATATTATTTGAAATTTAAAGCATTTAGCACTTTTAATACTAAAAAAAATGTACCTCTCCATTATCCCGTGGATTACTTTTCATAACAAAATACTATCGCCAAACTATAGGATTTAATGCCAAAAATGCATGATCATGGTGGTACAATCACTTGATGTCAGAAACATTACATATGTGTTTGTTATGTCATGCAGTGATTTTTAATTGGACATATATATATATTTTTTTTTTCATTATGTTTTACCAATTTAGAAGTTATTTCGTTAATTAAAATAACCATTGCATCCTTAAATGGCAGTGCAACGATATTAAAAGAAAAAAGGCTTTGGATAAATGTTGCGATGCAATAGTTAAATATACAATAGATCAGTTTCAACTGACGTCAAAACATTTATTCACCAGCCGGGAGGGATAATTAAGGAAAATAATGTAAATAAATATCGAAAAGAAAATTTTTTTGTTTTGTTTTCATTAATATATTGTAAATGTTATTGTTTAAACACAATGATAGTTGACACTTTAATAGGTAAGGTTTTTCGGAATTTCTTGTATTTATTTATTTATTATTATTATTATTATTTTTTTTTGAGATTCCAATGGCAACATTCTTCCATTTATTTATTTGGTGTTACAGTTTGGTAGTAGTTTTTTGCATGAAAAGTGATCGACGAAATAATTGAGAAGTACCTAAAAAATTAAATAGCAGCCACTAATGAAATTTTCCAGTTATACCCTTTACTATAAATAATTGTCCAGTTTGATATCCTAAAGGAGCCTAAATATCCCTCCTTGGTTGAATTTAAAACTGAAATTTCTATGATGTAATGATTTCTAGATACCAATTTTCGACAAACAATTTTTGGAATTTAGAATAAATCCAGCATACAACTAATATTATATTAACTAATTATTTTCAGAGTTCCTCCCAGATAGTTTCAGAAGGGTGCTGCACTCTGCCTGTCCTTTAATTTACAAGATAGCACCCTTCTTGCCCCTCATAAAAATAATTAGCACCCTTCTTGCCCCTCCAGTAAGATAATTAGCAACCTTCTTGCACCTCAGTAAAAAAAGTGCCCTTACTCATATTTGCATTAAAAACTTGCTGTCATAGTAAAAATTGACTCAATGTTGTCTTGAAAAGAGTACCTTGACTTTTAAATATCAAAAATGGCTTTAAAAACCAAAAGAATACATTTAAAAATTAAAAGAAAGTGCCCTCAAGAATCCAAAAAGTGCCCTTTTCTTACTAGCAGCACCCTGCCCTTGTTTTAAACCATGGGGAAACTCTATTATTATATTAACTAATTATTTTCTAATTAATTAATATTATTATTAATATTAACAAATTAATACACAACCTCGAAGATGTGAAGTTATGTTTTTATTTCTTAGGTTAATTTGAAAAATGTAATTTAATCAAGTCTTTTTTTAAATTCTTTAAATTTTGATATCAATAATTATATTAAAGCTTGAATTTCAGGGCGGGATTTGTAAGTGAAATTTTGAAATCCCACCCAAAAAAATATCGTGGGCAGTAAGGTCCCGTCCAAAAAATTTTATCATTTCTAGAGAATTTTACTTTTTTCAAATGACGATCAACTTCTGTGGCCGGCTCACAAATTTCGCAATATTTTCATGTGAACCATCGACACATTTCAAGGGTTTTTAACTGTACAGAATGACAAATTTTGTGATCCCCCTCCCCTTGATTGATGGAAAAGATAAAAAAGGACAGTAAGGGCCATTAGGCGATGCATCCTCCCAAATTGATCTAAAGTCTGCAGTAAACAAAAATAAGATTAAAAGAACTGTAAAGTTCTTGTAGTGTGCATTAGAGGAAAAAAAAATCTGAACTATAACCAAATATATTTAAAAACATAAAACTAGTTGATCCTTACAATTCACAGAAATTAGAACTTGACAATTTATAATTAACCTACATTTCTCGTATAATAGAAGAAATGTATCGATGGTTTCCCTTTCAAATTTTGGACATGGGTTTAAAATTTGAATGCATAGTTCTTAATCAAAGAAAATACCAGGATTCCGCTTTTCGCTGTAATTCTCTTACAGGTATAATAAAGCTTTTTTTTTAGAAGTAGATATTGATGATGCCATTACCAAATATGCATTATTCATGCAAATAGTTAAAAATGAAGGCACATCAGATTTGGCAAATCAGAAGTTTTCTAATATTTTTTTCAGAGAGCATAAATATACATTTTTAATAATTTCCAAAATTATAAAAGTTACTCTTGAGTGTTCCTTATCAAAGAGGCTTTAGCACCAAAATCCAATAAAATCTAAATCAGAAATTCCTTTAAAAACTCAATTGTTTAAAGACCCATAAAAGTTGGTGAAAATTGAAAAATAAACATTGTATAAAAGCTTAACTTTCTTCCTTTAAAATAATAATAATAATAATAATAATAAAAACTATAATTATTCAGAGTTGTTTACTTAAATTTTGTCATGTCTGTATTAATGCAATTCTTTAAATAGCATGTAAAATAATTAGAAATGTTTTAAGATTTTCTTTGTCCCCCCCCCCTCGCCCCCTCCCCTCAATTGTCAGATCTTAATTCTGGACAAATAATTGTTTTTAAAATGCACTTATGTAGTTAGCTATACAAGTACCTAAGCTTAGTGAGATTTATGTAGTTAACTACATAAGCATGATGTGTATAACTGTGCTGTTATTTTAAAATTTAAAATAGATTGGAAATTACTATCTCAAATTTCTTCAAAGCAATGTAAATTAAAATATTTTTATTTAGTACATAAAATACTTGTTTAATGTAAACTCATTACATATTTTTAAAATTAAATATTCAGTGAAATAAATGTACTTACTGGCTGCTAAAGAAATTATTTTCACTAGCCAGTAACTGACTATTTAAAAAAATCAGCCTACCGGCCAGTGACCACTAAGCAAAATTCCTTATTTTCATCTTTAGGTTATTACGTCATCTTAGGATCCTTAAAAATTATTGTTGTTCATTTTAATCTGTAAATTATTGCATTCTTGACTTCCCTTTGAGATCTTTGAAATTTGACGATTTTTTTTTTCATTTTGTGTAGAAAAATGTATAAACTATGCAAATTATTTTCGTAAAAAAAAAAAAAAAATCAATGTTTTTACCTCTCAAAGAAAACCCTCCCAAAGAAAAATGTAATGTCTTTACCTCTGCCAGTGTACCTCTATGCAACCATTCCTCCATTCTCAGATGAGTAGATATGAAACACAAACACCCAATGTTTCCATTTGGGGAAGGCTAGGGGGGATGGCTTATGCCCCCACCCAAGGAATTAGATTATTCAGAATGCATCAATCATCATATATCAGATTCAAAGAAGGAAAAAACCTCTATTTTTTTTCACAATATTTAGCTTTTTCCTCTCCTATCCCTCCCCCCCCTCCCTTTCCTCCCAGAAATCACATGGACTTTTGAAAACAGAAGTTCTGTTACTCTGATTGCCTCACTTGTTGTAAGTTCTAAATCAATGTAAAAAAACAGATGTAGCAACTGCATATTGTATTGTGTTTTCAAATTGTAATGCATTTTCCATTTCAGAATCATCCCAGAATGGCATGTTTCCATAAGTGGAATATAAATCAAAACTTTAAAAGGTGTCATTTTTATTTCACTACCGGAAGAAATGGCATTAATATAATAGATGTGGTATATACATCTTTTATTGTAATTGACACTTTAACAATATTGTCAGAATATCACTCTGATTTTAAAGAAAAATTGAGGAACAGAGAATTTCCTCTTCCTCCCCCCCCCCACTCCCACTTCTCCCTTTCATAATTAAATCCGAAAATTAATGCAGTAAAAATGAAAATCATGGCCTGTGTATGTCTGAAATTTCAGATTTCAGTCATAAAAGAAAATTCAGTCTTTGATTTCAGAACAGCATCAAGGAAATGCTTTCTTTTGTTTAAAAGTATTTTTATCTTAATATGTAAATAGGTCTCTAAAAAAGTTAGGTTCTAATTTTCACTTTAATAGAATATTTACATTACTTATTAACATTTTCGAATTTCATTATCTGTAACTGTCTCTTTCTTATCTGTGCTCACACTGCTTGTGATTAGTTTGCTAAAATTTCTTGCTATTTAATAAAGTGCAATAAAGCAGGCAAGTAAGATTACTTTTTATTGTTTCTGGATTTTTTTATAACAAGAATACTAGTCTCTTTTTTTTTTCCTTCTATGAAAGCATTTTTCATGGATGACAGAATGTCTTCTAAATCAACAGAGGCTTTTATAGCATTCGTGTGAGCCCAACAAATGTATTTGAAAGGTTAAAATTATATTGAATTGAAATAAAATATTGCTACTTAACTTCATCTTTAAAGTTTTTAATGCAATATTGGATATTGGTGGGGAGTAGACCTAAAAATATCAAGTCTCCACTCACCATATCGTGCAATTAATAAAAAGATGGGTGACTAAATAATATAAATAGAGATTTGACCAAATACCAACTTTTTTTTAAAAAGCACATACTGATCATAATTTCTGTTTTAAATTTTAAAATAGATATAAAATTAAACAGAAATTAACATTGATATTTTATTACTTGTTCATTTAAAAATTGTAACAGCTTGATACATTTTTTGTAATATTTCAGACATTATAATGTTAATAATAAAACAATATGGCTTTTATTCCAGCTAAATTACTAATAGTATAATATTATCTGTAGATAACATTATACTATTAGTAATTCAGGTATAATTTAGCTAAAATAGGAGCCCATTGTTAATTGTACTTTTTATTTATAATTCTTATTACTACTATTTATAATTTGTTTTAAACTTTTTTAACACAACAAAATAAGAATTTGTATTTTATACTTAGACATCAAACTGATTTTCTGTAAGTGAAGATTGTAAGTTATTTTCATTAACATATAGAATTCTTTACATATATATACTAACCAGTCATACTTTTGTTCTTTCTTACATTCAAAGTTGATGAGCCACTCATAATTCTTACTTTTCCCCATAATCAATGGAATACCTCCTGATCTAGCCTACGGGCAAGTAAATTTTATTGTGAAGAGTGTGTGCTAAAATCCACTCATGATTTAAAACATGAAATGTAGTATATATTTTGTATTTTATTAAAGTTACAATGCTTAAACATGCAACAAGAAAAATACTTCTATCTAATTAAGCCTTTACTCTTATTTTAGCCTTTAAAAAATAGAGAAATTGTATTTGACTTTAGTGTATGAATGAGAATACCTGCCAATTTTAATCCTTTTAGCATAAATGTGTCAGAAAGTAGTATTTGGAAAAGCATTGTCAAAAAAGAAGAAATTAATTTTTATCTTGCATTTATTTGGCTAACTATCCAATAGCATTCGGCTAACTGACAAGAGGGCCGAATACTAGTTACATCGCTAAAAATAATCAACCTGATAGTATTTAAAAAAAAAAAAATTAAAGTGTTCCAACTTTTTAATAATTGACCAAAATTTTTTACATACATGGAGGCCTCAGAATCCCACATTTTAAGTCACCAGTTTTAGAAGAAGATCTGTTTATTGTTGAAATCTATGTAATGAATTTTAATATATTTAATTATAATTCAATGAAACGAGAATTAAGATAGCAAAAAAGTGGTTATTAAGCTAAAATAATCTACCAACCAGTTGTTATTATCTAAAAAATTTTATTTTCAGGTCTAGTTGGAAAAATGGGGAATAAAATTAACTAGTATTTACCTTTAAAAGAAAGCAACATTAAATTGGCTCTTTTAATTGTAATGTAAGTTTTTTTTTTTTTTTTTTTTTTTTTTTTTTTTTTTTTTAACGTTTTACCAACACAATGCAAAAATGTATGCTAATGTGCCATTTATTTAAACCCTGATTCTGCAAATGATTTTTATTTTAAAACATGCCAAGTATTGTGACTGGCTACTTATTAAACGTGAATCTTTAATGTTATTAAGGGGGATAAATTATTTAAATCCATGCAAAATATCCTAATCTGCTATTTTTCGAATGGAAAATATTTTTTATTAAGTTATAACTTAATTTTTTGCTGATGCTGAGATGAATTTTACCATTTAGCAGTTAATGATGAGGAAGCTGTAATAAATTCGTCTTTATACAAAAAATGAAATGTTTACTGCAATGCTAAGATAAATTTACAATTTCATGTCTGCAATTTAAATTCAATTTTATTTTATTGTATAATATTTTTTTATTTTATTTTAAGTATATATTTGTATTGATGTCTGTATTTTTCAATTTTTTTTTTTAATTTAAATGATCACTTTCACACTAGCATACATTAATTTTTTTTTTCAAATGTTTTATTTGATGCCAACTCTACCATGTTTGCCTACAATGGTGTTGGTAAAATAGAAAAGTACCTTTTTTCAGAAATAATGTGTTAATGTAATGTATTATACAAGTTATAATTTTCTGACTGAGTGGAAAAGTGTCCAGGCCAGGATTCGAACAAGGCACCTTTGGCATAAGCTGTCACTGCTGTGCAAACTGAGCTATCCTGGACAAATCTGGGAGATTTTTCTCACCCAGAGAACCTTATTGATTATGACATCTGGTCTGATATCTGAATCAGCTGAACAGAATGAACTACAAGTAGTGGAATTCTAAGAAGCTTTTGTTATGTAATTACAATATATAGTTGACTCCCTTAAATCCGCAAAGCTTAAAACCAGAAGTTTAGCGGATTTTAGAATTTTGTGGATTTCTGATCACTGTTTTGTTTAAAATTTTAAACAGTCATTTGAATTTACTAATGCACTTGAAATTATAATGAATGCTTATAAAAAAAAAGTAAAATAATAAAAATTAAGAAAATTAACTTTTCTTTTTTAAATGTTAAGAGTAAAGAAATAATGGTACTTATGTATTAACGCCACCGCAGTAGAAGTTGCGCTACTGTGCCAATAAAGAGCAATCTTGTTGTTCGCATGCGCACACAGTTATCTTTTGGATTCCTTGTTGCCTTGTTGTTTCCTGATTTTTTACGCCATTTTTTAGTGCTACGAAAGATTGGCGGCACTTAAAAACCGCCAAATCTGTAGCTGTGGTGGCGTTAATACGTAACTACCAAAATAATAATGCATAATGATGAGATAATTTTTTCTTTAATTACTCAGTGAAATTCTCCTTATAAATATACACTAATAATTCACATCAATATGTTAAAATAACTAAGTTTTATTTCATGTTTAGCCATTACTTAATAACCAAAAAGCTTGATGAATAGAGATGCAACGATTATTCGGCCCATTCGGCCTATATGCCGAATATTCGGCTTCGGCCGAATATCAAGTCCATTATTCGGCCTTGGCCGAATAATTTTGTATTTTGTGCCGTGTTTATATTTTTGTGCCGAATAAGTTGGGTAATGTATAATGGACACATTTACATTACATTTCATCCATTATTCGGCCAAGGCCGAATAATGGATGAAATGTAATGTAAGGAAAAATATGAATGTAAGAAATGTTTTTATATTTGCACAGTAAAATTTTTTAATTTGACACTTTATAGTGATCATGTATAATAAAAATTTTATTTGAAATTAACTAACACTTTTCCCACCCTTAATTTTCATACCCTGAATGGGTTTTACCTACCCATTTTGTATAAGAAGGTAATTTAGGAATCATGTTAAAACTTTTATGCTATATCAATAAGTACAAATAGTATCTGTAATAAGCTAAGGTAATCTGTTAAATTTAAAATTAATCTATTCCAAAATTGTCCTAACAGAGCCATACAAGCAAATTCTAAATTTTTTAAGCATAATGGGAAGTTTAATATTTATCCCTTGTTACATAAAAAAAAAAAAGGTTTCAATGATATTTTAATTATACCCATAAAGAACATAAACATATACGATAGGTTAGATATAGATGTATTGCATGTATAACATAGACAGAGTTTCCCCCAGCTTTAAAAAAGGGCAGGGTGCTGCTGGTGGAAAAAGGGCACTTTTTTTAATTGTTAAAGGTATTATTTTGGTTTTAAAGCCACTTTTGATATTTAAAAGTCAGGGCACTCTTTTTAAGACAACATTGAGTCAGTTTTTATTATGAAAGCAAATTCTTTAATGCAAAAAGGAGAAAGGGCACTTTTTTTACTGAGGGGCAAGAAGGGTGCTAATTATTTTACTGGAGGGGGCAAGAAGGGTGCTAATTATTTTTATGAGGGGCAAGAAGGGTGCTATTTGGTAAACCAAAGAGCAGGCAGGGTGCAGCACCCTTCTGAAACTGTCTGGGGGAAACTCTGACATAGATATTTAAATCGTATATGCTGCAATACTTAGGGTTTATTTTTTATTTTTTTTTTTGGGGGGGGGAGTAAAATACACTTAAAAGTTAAATATAATTTAAGTGATTTTTTAAAAGTGTGTTACTAATATTAAATAATGAAAGAAATGTAAATATACTAAATTCTGTTAATTATTATATACATCATTATAATGTTTAAATTTATATTTACCTTAAAAAATAAATTAAAATGTTTTTAATAAATGTAGATTACAATGCAGAAATAATAATAATTCAGTATTTTCAGGTTATAGTCTTATTTGTTTTTTTTTTCATAAATGATAAATTATTCTGAAAATAATCGCTCACTATATATGGTACTTCCTGGTGAAGAAAGGTATTTTTTGGCGAATTATGAAAGGTGTAGAAAGTTTTCTGAATTTTTCGCCCACCACTCCAAAGGACACTGTTGTCTTTCTAGTAGTGACTGAGAAAGAAAATTACTAATTTCTTTTACTTCTTCACATTGAGGGGAATTTTCTATAGAAGCTTCACTCTGTGACTGGCTTGTAATTTCATTAAAGCATGCCCACAAAGAATTTGAAATTTGAGTTTGAGAAACTGGAATGGTTATGTTGGAAATATATTGTTCAGATTCTGTTACTGGTTTTATACTAGCCTTTCTTAGTCTTACTATAACAATTAATTTGGACTTTACATCAACATCCTTTGCTTCATCTTTGTTGAAAAATAACACTTTAAATCTGGGGTCCAAAACAGTTGCAATGGAATAGTGTTCCTTGTCTTGAATCGATCCAAAATGCTTCTCCAAATTTTGTAGAACGGTGTCTTTCATGGTGCCTACAGCAAAAAAAATCTTCAGATTTAGATAAATATAATTTTAATGTTATAACTATCGGGATAGGGATGACTTCAGAAATTAATGATCTTGATGAGGCAATTTGTTTTGTTATTACTTCAAATGGTTTTAATAGATGAGCAATTTTTCTAAAATATTCCACCGGTTTGTTGTCAGATTATTTATTTCTACAAATTTAGTTGTATGTAGAGAAAGTGCATTTTTCTGTTCCAGTAATCTCTCTAGCATATAATAGGAGCTATTCCAGTGTGTTGCCACACTTTGAACTAATTTCTTCCTAGAAATTTTCAACTCATTAATTTGTATATCAGTTAATCTTGAACATGCTAATGGCGAATGATTAAAATGTGTAACAATTGTTTTACCTCAATTTTTGTTCTTGCCCTTTACGTGCATTGAAATTTATGTTGTCTAGTACTTTTAAAATGTAACAGCGATACATAATATCTATTAAAATGTAACATTACAGTACCCAAGATACTACATATTCATTATTTTGATATTTATATCTATTTTACTTTTCCTTACAGATATTTCCTTCCTTTGAATCTGAAAACTTTAATTATACACTTCTTAATAATGCTGTCTACTGACATAGCAAAATAAATAAATAAATACATAACTTTTTTGATAATTGTGAACTTTATAAAGTCTACACTGATTTCTTTTCACCCTTTTAGAGGATATTCTTTTCTATCAGTGATTTTTTTCTTAAGATAGTAAGATTTCTTATTTTTTATTTTCTTTCATCAGAAAGTTGAAATTTATGTTTTCTAGTATCTTTAAAATTTTGTCATTATTTTAAAATGTAACAACATATATACATAATATCTATTAAAATGTAACTAGACAGTACCCAATGAGGAACTTTTGCTAAGAATTTTTTTGGGCGGTCGAATTATATTACTGAGGCAATATTTAGGCCGAACATAGCCGAATATTTTTTCAGAATAAAATAATGCCTTAAAAAAATTAAAAATTTGCATATAAATAATTTAAAAAAAGAAAATAATGCATTTTAATTGTGAAATATACAAGAATTGTGTATATAGTGCATACTATATTTTGTTTTTAGACAAAAATGAGTTCATTATTCGGCGGCCGAATAAGCCGAATATTCGGCTATAGCTAGGCCGAATAATCGGTATTCGGTTATTCGGCCAAACCATTATTCGTTGCATCACTATTGATGAATATATAAATGTATTTGGTAAAAAGAAAGTTATCGCCACTGATATCAGCGATATCTTGAAATTTTTCAGAAATAGATTTATACTTCATTCAGGAGAAAACATGAGTTCAATCCTGTTAATCAGAATTCCATATTAATATGTGTACAGAATGATGTAAAAAAACTTAAATTTTTCACTTACATCTTAACTGTAAGTTTCATTGTTTACATCTGAAACGATGTGCTGATTTTAGGAATTTGTAGATTTTAGGGTTACGTATTTGAGGGAGTCTACTGTATTAATTTTAACACAATTAATAAACCCTACAAGTTATAGTTTTCCAACTGAGTGAAAAAGTTTCCAGACACTTTTTCAGTCAGTTGGAAAATTATAACTTGTATGATTTATTAACAAATTAGAATAATTGTGTTAAAATTAATATATTTTAATGTATTAAGTAAAAGTTTTTATATAGATTATTTTTTCTTTATGGTTTTGAAGCATAAATTAGCAATAATTGAATCAGTAAAAATTGTATTCATTACTTTTCATTTTTTCCTTTATTCTAATGGAGGGAGCTTTGAAGCTTCATACTTTTCTATGAAATGGCCCAAAAATGGGTCATAAATTTAGCTAAATATATTATAGCACTTTATATATACTAAAGAATCTAATTAAAATCTGTTTGAATTTCACTATCAGGTATTAATGTTAAAATAAGTGCAATTTTCTTTTTAATATATAATTCAAAACATTTTAGTACTATTTTTCCTCTATTACTTTAAACATTTTATATTTATTCACTGCTCTTATATTTATGAATTAGAAAAGAATTTGTGAACTTATGAATTGTTGAACAAATAATAAATTGGGTATTTTTCGCTTAACCGGGTGCCTGTGATATATGTATACACACACACATATATATATGTATACACACACACATATATTTATATATATGTGGTAGATATATGTGTGTAAATATAAATGTAAATATATCACTGGCGCCCAGCTAACTGAAAAGTACTGTAAATTGTTTTAAAATAATTAACTGTATAAATTCAGAATATTGAAATGTTAAGAAAAAAAGATAGTTAAGCAAGATAGAGCAAGATAGTTAATAAGCAAGTTAATTAAGCAAGATAGTTAATCCAGTTGCCCATTTATTTGTTTTCAGATGTTAAATTGTGAATATATTAGCAGCAGCTCAAATGAAAGTTTGTGTGTGGACTTCAACTTATACTTGATTTGAAACATCTACCAACTGTACTAACAAAATTTTCATCAGAAGAATTTTGGTATGTTTGCTTAAAATATTTTTAAATTCTGTTATACTTTGTAAAGTTGCAAGAATTTAAAATACATTTTGTTCTTTTAAATAGTCACTTAAAGTAGCTTTAAATTATTTACGTACATTTAAAAAGTAATTAATATGTATGTTATTTGTAAACTGTCACACTTTTTATATATTATTTCTTTTATTTTTTTATTAATGCGTGGGAACATGTCAAGAGGGACAGGAGAAAAGTAAAAGTTAGACTATTTTTAATGCAAACAGCTTAGCTCCTCATAGGACTTTTAACAGTTTGAGTTATTAAAATAATTTTTAATTTATAAATTCCTAGTGCAATTTGGAATAAGATATTTAGAATAACAATTTTACAATTAGAATTACAATCTTCATAGCTCTTTAGTATTGTTTTCCTTCCCCAGAGAAATGCCTCTGTCTCTGCTGGAGGGCATCAGAATGAGTAAATAATTTCGCAATATAACGTACATTTTATTTTACCTAATCTATAGTGTTGCCAATTTGTAACATTCTCCCCCTCCCTTATTATTAGCCCCTTGAAATTTTGCTTAAAGGTTACATTGTGATTGTGTGTTTAGTAACATGATTTGCTAATTTAAATTAAATAAGCTTGATTTCAACACGTTGACGGACACTTGCGGCTGTAGCCGCCAAAGCGAATTTCACAATGTGGCATGACGGCTATAGCCGCCCAAAACGAAACGGTCAATTTTAGACACTACGGCTATAGCAACACAAATGTGCATTTACCGGCATACAAGTAGAAGCCCAGTGTCATGTTTTGGAAACAATTTTTTAGGTTGAAATTCGTTTTCCACCTGTTATACGAGTTGCAGCTTCAGTATGCACGTGCAGGGTGGCTAGTGGTCAGGAAAAAATACAGTAAAAAAAAAATGATAATTACCAATATATTCTTATAGAAAAATTCAAATTGAACAGGTGAACAGAATAATGCTTTAATGGATTTCCATGTTTGCGAAAAACTACATCCAATATATGAGTTTTCGTGTATCTTATCCTGAGAGAGCCTTTAAAAAATGTGTTTAAATACATTAATATATAAAAAATGTGTTAAATTAAAGTTTAAAGTATTGAGAGAAGGTTTTTAATGAGAATAGAAAATAATAAGTCGAAATCGCATATAGGAATAGAAAGTAATGCGCATGAACTGCGAGAGATGGCGCCAGATGTTTAAAAAGTGACTAGCGAATTTTAGGATATGGGCTAGAATAGCCATAAGGAAAGAATAGGGCCTGGGGAAGGCGATAGATGGCGCTTCATGTCCATTAGAAGAGAGAAAAGAGGAGGGGCTAAGGGTAGTTAGATTTTAAGATTTACGAGAGATTGAAATGTAAATGAATTGAATATGAGAAGGAAATAAAAATGTTATCTGTTCTAAAAACGATTGCAAATGTATTTTGATGGGTAAAGTGATGAAGTGTTTTCTCAATAGAAAAGAAGGCGTCTTTTCGAAGCCATACAATTAGAATTGAATAATCAACATAAATTTTTCTATAAGAATATACTGGTGTTTATCACTTTTTTTGACTGTATTTTTCCCTGACCACTAGCCACCCTGACGTGGTTGTGAAGGGAGTAGTGCAACCTAATTAAAGGTGCTGAATTAATCAAAATTAAGTTTATTTAAGCAGAAAGAGTAAAACTATACTTCTGATATTCTAAAAATTACAAAAACATATAGTGTCAATTTTCGAACTTCACTTGTTCCTACTGTCCGTCAATGTGTTAATTGATTTTTTTAGAAATATCTTTTGATTTTAATCAAATGTTTTTTATAAAACAATATTATATTTAAAATATAGGTCAAGATATGTTCTGATTATGGTTTACCAGAAATATATTGCACATTTTAGGAGTGTGTGTGTGGGGGGGGGGGGGGGCATAAATCCATGATTTTTATTTTTTAAATCCAATTTTGCATTTTAAAATTAAATTGTTAAATTAAAAATAGAGGATTTTTGTGCTAATAATCATTAAAAGATTAATGCATGCCTTTAACTATTAAGAAATATCTAAATCAATTAGGATGTACATTTTTAAGTTAGTAAATCAGAGAGAATTTCTGCTATGATAAGAATTTTAGGCTAAATATAACCCCTTTTCTAATGTATTTTAATCAGAGTCAGATAATATAATAAAACAAGCAAATGCAGATTGCAAAAAAATATTTTTTTTTCTTTTATCTATTTACCTATCAAAATTTATAAAGTAAATTTATGCATATTTTGTGGTGTCACAGATTCAGCACATTTTTGTAGAAAATGTTTGTGGTAATACTTGTGTTTGCATAGTTTCCTATTTTATATTACTATGTTTTTATGGAGGAGGGGAGAGGGAGCAACAACATTTTTTAATGGCAACTACGATTTTTTTGCTGGCTATCTCTCGCTATATATATATGTATATGCATGCGTGAATGCATGAGCTGGGCTTTACAAATTTGATAAAATCTGGTAGCCAGCAAAGACTTCTAGACGCTAGTAAAAAATATTTACTCCCTACCCCCTATCCTCCATCATTGAGTTTAAAAAAAAACAAGTTTTTTATGAATTAATTAAGAAAAAAATAATAGCAACCATAGTTTAGAATTATTAGTTACATAGTTTAGAACAGTACGTAATTTAGAAAGGTAATATAATATAAGTTTTCTAATTAAACATGTCAAAAGGAAATACGGTAAAGGCTGAATTAACAGGCATGTTCAGGGAATGCTGATTGCCAAATGCATGAATTTCCTGGATAGTTGCGTGCCACAAAATCTATATCTGATGAGGGGTGCATTATTAATTTTATTAAAATAAGTTATTTCTTGAAATTTTAATTACGTTTTTTAAATTTACTTCAAATGAATTACTTAGAATCACTTATATGTTATTTTTCTTTAAAATGAATATGTGATACATTAACTTGTTTTAATTCTGCACACAGAAATCTGATTTGAAACTTAAAAAAAAAAAAAAAAAAAAACCCTTGAGCATTGTATCCAATTTTAGATGCTACAAACGCTAGATTGACATAATTTCTTATTGTTTTATTGAAATCTGCTCTGTCGCCCCAGATTATAACCACATGGCATGCTAGCTGGCTGAGGTAGAAAAAAAAGACGTGTTCTGTGAATGAAATGGAAAATGCCTTTTAAACTTGGTTCTTCCACTAGATATACAAGAGAAGAGAAAGATCACTGTTTGTCATGCACAAATAGGGGTGGAGGAGAGAAAAAATGCTGTTTGTGCTCATTTTTTAAGTCAGTTTTGTACAAACAAAACCCCGTCCGATTAAAAAACTTGGTCGCCAGCAGCGATCACATTTGTCACGACCTGTGCATCAGTATATGTAAAAAAACCACTGATGATAAACTGTTTTTTTTTTTTTTTTTTAAATCCTAGTGTTTTTAAAAACTATTTATATAAATCAGATGTGGATCCAAGCAAAATTAGGGTTATTTTGGGAGGGGGGGGGGGATCTTAAAGAATTTTCTTAAAGTTTCTTATTTTAACTCTTTAAGGTACAGTAATTGTGTTTTTGTAATATTGAATTCACACCAGAATTTTTAAAAAAATTTATTTGAAAATATGAAAATGCAATTTTACAGTTTTTTTTCACCAAGGTTTATAAAAGTAAACATTTTTCAAAAATTCTGGTACAAATCGTGATTAAAACTAGGTGAAATAACAAATATCCCACTATCCTTGAAAGAGTTAGAAAACAAATCTCTGTATGGTTAATAAAATAGGCCACATTTTATTAGAAAAATTTGATCAATAATTAAAAAAAAAAAAAAAAAAAAAAAAAAAAAAAATCTCTTCTCAAAGTTGTAAACAAAATTGTATCTCATTGCTATTGCATATTTTTGACAGCCAGGGGCAGTTAATATGATATACTTTTTGACCGATACATACTCAATTGCATTGAGTCTGGTATTAGCTGACCAGTCCATTCAGTTAATAGCATTTATTTCCAAGTACTTTGATACCAGACATGCTGAAACAATGCACACATCACATTTTCACTTATTAACAAAGAATGTGGGCCAATAGGTATCCCAAAACAGGTTTACATTGGGTTCAAAGGCCTTAACCACATCTCTGACTTGTTGCCTAAGTTCTATTGAACAGGGTGATGACATACAACTTAAATAAATCCCTTTGTAAGATAGAGTGATCGAAACACAAATCATTATAATGATTCAGACAATTCTGGAAAAGTTATATAAACAGTGATGAAATACAAGTATGCAGTTCTTTGTTGCAAGAATGTACCCTTCAAAAGAATGTATTAATGGATGTGCTTGTGGTTTCTATTTGTCAGCTCTCTGATTTTTCCATTTTTGTTTTAACTTATTAGCTTAAGATGATTTTATGAAACTTTTTCTATAAGTCACTTTTGTATTTTCTTTTATTTGAATGCATATCCAAGTGTTATTATTATGTTATATCTAAGTTGAATGCATTTAACTTTTTCTTTAAGGTACCTAATGTTGATCAACTCTGTGTGTGGAACAAACTACTGCAAATCAGTTATGGATAATACTGTAACATGACCCTATCTACAGAAAATAAAATCAATTACTGTGTATGAACACATTTGTATACAGAAACATTATAATGTAATGTATTGTATTAATGTAATTCATTTATTATAATAAATATATTTGTACATTTTAATTGTTTTGACTATTTGTGAAACACAATAATATTCATTAATTTATCTATCTTTTTGTTTTGCAATGGAAAATGAATTTTTTTAATGGTTTGTAACTAAGTTACAGATATTTAGAATTTTTTTTTGCATATATGTTAAACTTGTTAAAAAAAATAACAAAAAAGCTATGGTGAATTTTCAAATGTGTAGATATTCAGAAATCATTTTTATCTAAATATTTGTATGTAAAAGTAAAAAAAAAAAAATCATAGATATGGTGATTTGTGTTTTCTTTCTACATCAGCCAGAAATATTTATAACATATTCCACTAAAAACTTATACTGAAATATAATTATTCATAACTGATTTCATTAAAATACCAGTACACACTTATAAACTTCATAAATAATTGATTTATACGATGATACTGTACAAACTCCATATGTTTCTCAAAAATAATGAAACATTATTCTTTCATATTAAAAAAATTACAACAGTTTTATTTGCTGGGCAGTGGCAATTTTAAACATGTAATCGAAAGTTTGAAAATTTAGATAAGAGCTGTATGTTGAGGGAAAAATAAATTTTCTAATTTCCATGTAACAAGAATGCCAGAAGTAATTATAAAGTTTTGGCCAGTCGTATTAATTTTAATTTATTCTTTAAAAATATGTGTTGTATTTAAGTAAATTGAACTTCTTATTTTATAAATGTAGATATCATAATATGAAAAAATGCCTATATTATAACATGGATAAATAATCAAGAAACTCCGGTCATGTTCAATAATGAATTTATCGTTATATGATAAAAATAAATATAGGCTTCTCATCAGATATAATCAACATTTTGGACTAATTTTTATATTTTTTATATTATACAAGAACTTCAATTTATTTGAAATTATATAAATTTTTAAAGAATAAAATAAATTCAATAGCATTTTTGTATTTATTTTCTATATTCTTGTTGCATGGAAATCAGATTTGTTATATCCCATTTATTACATTACATATCATTTTAAATTTAATGATTTATGACTATAAAATATATATGTATGATATTTTGACTGATTTCTTAAAATACTGTTAAATGATCATACATATATATTTTAAAGTCAATAATAAACAGAAAATATGGTTAAGTAACTGTTATCTAAAATTATAGTCAAATAACTGTACACATATATTTATGGTCATATAAAAATAAACCATAATACAACAAAATGATCATAGATCTAAATTTTACGGTCATATGTCGATGGGCGATTCCATCGTTACATGTGTGACTTTTAGAGAGTGTTTTTTTGCAAATTGAGACAAATTTGGAAGGGAAATTATTTAGATAACGTTTTACTTTTTTTATTGTTGTTACAGGGCACATACAAATTCATTTTTGTAGTGACACCTTTAATCTAAAGTAATAACAATTAAAAAAAATAAATGGTAAAGTCGTTGCTACGTGTGCGACTCAGAAAAGTCGTACACGTAACAACGACTTTACTATTTAAAAAATATATATATTACTTTAGACTAAAGATGTCACTACAAAAATGATTCTGTATGTG
Organism: Maratus michaelseni; assembly: GCA_963931845.1. Lineage (NCBI taxonomy): Eukaryota > Metazoa > Arthropoda > Arachnida > Araneae > Salticidae > Maratus > Maratus michaelseni. The sequence continues at coordinate 347,626,944 of OZ007592.1, forward strand.
TCCTGTAATAGCAATAAAAATAGTAAAATATTATCTAAACAATTTCACTTCCAAATTTATCTCAATTTGCAAAAAAACATTTTCTAAAAGTCACACACATAACGGTGGAATCGCCCCAATAAAATCCTAATACGGTTATGTAACCATTTTCTAAAAATATGGTTAAATGACTGTACATATAAATTTTACGGTCATATGCCAATAAATTCATAATACGGTCATGTGACCATTTTCTAAAAATATGGTCAAATGACCGCACATATATATTTCACGGTCATATACCAATAAATTCATAATACGGTCATGTAACCATTTTCTAAAATTAGTGTCAAATGACCGTATATATATATCTCACGGTCATATGACAATATATACATAATACGGTCAAATTATCATACATGTGTATTTTACGGTCATATGACAATACACTCATATACGGTTAAGTAACCGTAACTTTCAAATACGGTCAAATGCACGGCCGGTTTGCTGCCGTTCAAATGACCGTTTTCTTATCATGAAATTTTTAACAGTGTGTAGCGTATAGGAGTTTCAGGGTTTTTGTCACAAGGACATCTATCCGTGGTTCTTTTACCAATTTTATATTAAAAGCTTGAGAAGCTTCCATAGCCGCTAAGATAATATGCTGCAGATTTCTGAACACATAAAAATTTAACATCTACCTTATTAAAAATTTTATACGTTTCTCTTCCTTTCATTGAGTTGGTCCAATCATTTTGCCAATCTGTGATGATTTTGTTTTTAAAATAACCCTTTAGGTGGCTACGCCCCCACCGCCCGTAGAGCATACAGTAACTCTCCTGGTGATGCTTGCTAAAAGTTCCTGAGAACTTGAGTACGGCGGTTAACGTGCCTGACATGCGCCCTCGGGTGCCTGGTGGCGCAGCTCACTTTTTATACCGTTATTGAAAAAAAAATCAATCTAATCTAAAGGCATTATAGTGTTTATTCTGGAAACAATCATATAATGTACTATTAAAAGGATGGGCCTGCCATCTCTTGATACGCTTTAAGGCAGTCTCTTCATCATTTTACTAAAAGGACGCACGTTCACAATTCCTCCCACTTAATACGATTAAACACTTCCAACTTCCTTAATTATTGCTTAATTCACATCAAAACAAATGTATCTTTGTTGAAAACATGCATTTTAGTACTATAAAAGTATCACATATCCTTCACTAATATTTATTAATAATTATAAAACTTTTGTTAAATTCTATGAAAAACATGTGTTATATTTTATTTTTAAATAACTTTAGAGAGCTCTTGTTACCGCCATACAGTATAAAACTAATTTATACAAATTTTCACAATTCCTCCCACTTAATACGATTAAACACTTCCAACTTCCTTAATTATTGCTTAATTCACATCAAAACAAATGTATCTTTGTTGAAAACATGCATTTTAGTAATATAAAAGTATCACATATCCTTCACTAATATTTATTAATAATTATAAAACTTTTGTTAAATTCTATGAAAAACATGTGTTATATTTCATTTTTAAATAACTTTAGAGAGCTCTTGTTACCGTCATACAGTATAAAACTAATTTATACAAATTTTCAAAATTCAATTTTTATTAAGCTCTGCTAACATGGTTCTAAAACAAACTAAATTCTTAAAAAATGTTTTTGTTTCACTTTGCAATTCTTAATAATACTTCCCAGTCGATTTCCCTAAATTATTTAAAGCTAACTTAATAAGCTAATCAAAGCAAAAAACAAATCTAAATAAGTTACTGATTTTCGGGTATTAACTACATATTGGAATATATTAATAAAATTAGGAGTAGCGGTCCGCGAAATTAAAATAATTTGTTAATTAAAACTGTTTTTAGTTTAAAATTTGAGACTTGCTTAATTCCTCAGTTTCTTTAATAATGTACAAAAATAGTAAATTTTAGCGCAAATATATTTAAGTTACAAAGATTAAAACTATTTCAGTAAAGTGTATAAAGAAAGGTTACATATTTTTAGCACTCCAAAAAATTTACAATGCTACTCCTAACCGTACGCAGTATAAAATTAATCTATGCAAATTTTGGGAACATTTATTCAAAATAAACGTAACTTTTTTTTTCATCAGTTATTCTTAATACCTTCGTTTATTAAAAAACTAACTGACGAAGTTTCTCAATCTCAGCATTAAACACGATTACATATTCTGGAATAGTAACTGTTTATTTATAAAGTAATAAAAAAAAAAATATATATATAATGTATATTACTAGTAATGAACCAAATTCTCAGAGTTTTGTGAATTATAACTATTATTTTTTTATATAATGAGTCTTTTATAAATTATAAGAGTAAGCATTGGTTAATATTAATTTCACTTTACTAATTCCAGGGATTAACAAATGTGATTAAAATATTTATATTATCTTTCAAATTTCTAAGTACAACAAAAATATATACAGACAATATAGTATTGAAGTTATTTTCTAGAAAAAACTCTCTGTAGAAATTTGCCTGTCATTAATATTTTCTGTAGAAAGAAATTATATGTAAACAGAGAACAGACAATTTTTAAATTTACATATAGCATTTTAAGCTTATTGGGAATAAAAATTTTAATTGTTTCCCTTTTCTTAGTCTTGAAAGTATTTATATTTTATGTTCTAGTGAAATATTTATGTGGCTTAGAAAATCGTGACACAGGAAATCAATATAAAATGCAGCCGTTTTCCTTTTCAAAAGAAAAAAGAAAAAATAATGTTTTAAGAAAATAAATTAAGTATTAATTAAATTGAAACAAAGAAACTTTTTACATTTTTTATACACATAAATACTAACTAAAACACTCATCTAGGGTTCGCATACTTCTACCACAAATTTTTAACAGTTTTTTTTCACCTTATTTAAGAGACAGAAAAAAATATTGGACGGGAGTAATGATGTGGTTACGAAATATGTGTTTAAAAAATTAAATAGACAATTTCTTATCATTATCAGTGCTGCAAAAACTTTTGAAAATTCCAAGGAGTGCGCAAAACTTAACTCATCTAATGTGCCGTAAAAAATAACTAACTAAATAAATAATCCTCTATTTCTAAATCATTTTCCGCACAATTTTATCGAAAACTTCAAATAACTTCACTTCACTTCACTTCATCCAAATCATCTTTTACAATACGCAAAAATTGTCAAACCTTTTATTATGTTAGGAACAATGAACTGCATTATTTCGCACTGTAAAAAATGACCAATGTTTCTTATTTCATGAAAATATGCTATAACCACGAACGAAAATATAATATAATCTTCTGAGTTATCCGAAATTTCAAATAGCATGTTACATTGTCTTTTGAATCCCCAGAAACGAATACATTTTCAAAATTTAAAGAATAATTTATAAAAACAATTTATTTTTAGCTGCCCGAATTTTTCAGAAACGTTTCCGAAGGGTTTTTAAAGTGTATTAATTAGTGTCCTCAAGCTGGAATACCTGTTTTTCGAACGTTATCCATTCTCAAGTACACGTTTTCAGCCGCATAAGTTAATTTATACATGAAAGAGTAAATAACTTTATGTATTTTAATGTTATTGTTAACGCTGTTAATTTTGCATGTTTGTTTGTTAAACATTTTTTTTTTAGCATGAAAATGTTTCCTTCAGAATTGATAGCATTCGAAAAACAAGTATTCCGGGCTGAGGACACTAATTAATACACTATAAAATCCATTCGGAAACGTTTCTGATACATTCGGGCAGCTAAAAATAATTTGTTTTTATAAATTATTCTTTAAATTTTGAAAATGTATTCGTTTCTGGGGATTCAAAAGACAATGTAACATGCTATTTGAAATTTCGGATAACTCAGAAGATTATATTATATTTTCGTTCGTGGTTATAGCATATTTTCATAAAATAATAAACATTGGTCATTTTTTAAAGTGCGTCATATGAAAATAAATTATGCATCTTGTGTACTTAAAATCTATTGCGACATGTTTCTTATGTAATTTCTTCTGAAGTGTAGTGATGATATATCGCAATGCAGTGATTAATATATTATGATAATATAGCGTGTCACCTTTATAATATTTTACATCGCAAAACACATGTTATATTTCAAACTATTTTCAAAAATCACATTAATGTTAGACTAATATCTACTATATATATAAAACACAAACGGAAATTTCGTTCCGTTCCTTTATAACTCGAGTTCCATTGAATAGATTTGGATGGAACTTGCACTGTTCGATAGATAATTTTTCAGGGAAGGTTTTAGTATATAACACAATGTTCTACGTATATTAGTTATATAATTATGATAGAAAGTTCTGTTTTTTGGCCGAAAAGCTTACCATTGCTAATTTTTTGGCGATCGTTACTGTTGCAGAAAGAAATGAAAAGGCTATACATGTCGAAAAATAAAAGAAAAACTGTTACTAATTTTATTTTTAAAAAAGAAAGAAAGAAAGAAAACGAAAAAAAAGAGGTTTGATGAGAGAATATCATAAAATGAAAATATTTAATTTAAACATGATTGGGAATGTTCGTAATGCTTAAAAAATTATTCAAGGGGCAAGATTTATATATTGAAACAGTATTGGCGATGTATCTTTTGTTTATGGCGATTTTTATTTTACTTTTGACCCCAAACAATTTGATTTTAAACCAAAAGGTGTCTTTTTTTGTTGCAGAAAGAATTGAAATGGCTATACATCTGGAAAAATAAACGAAAAAACTGTTACTAATTTTATTTTAAAAAAAAAAGAAAGAAAAGAAAGAAAAAAAAAACAGTTTTGATGAGAGTTTTTAAGCCAAAAAGTGTTTTTTTTTAAGTGTACGACTGCATTTTTGCAGTATTTTTTTGGGGGGTACTTTTCGGTTAGCCGGGCGCCAGTGATATATATATATACATGTATATATATACACATACATCTACACAAATACATGTATATACATACATATGTTTACACAAATACATGCATATACATACATATATATACACTTATATGTATGAATATATATATATATATATATATATATATATATATATATACATATATCATTGGCGCCCGGCTAACCGAAAAGTACATTTTTTTTATTCAAATGTAAACTATATTAATGACAATATACTTCTATTTACTTCTACATATATGAAATTTCTTTTCGGCTGCTTATAACTCGAGTTCTGCCTAATGGATTTTCGTAGAACTTAAACTGTAAGATAATTTTTCAGGGAAGGTTTTATTGTATAACATATCGTTCTACGTAGCTTATTTATAGAATTATTATGGGAAGTTCTATAATCAGATCAATCCGATTATGAAATATTATCCTTTATAAAAGATTTTGTCGAGTGGATTTCGATGGAACCTACACAGTTAGATAATTTTCTAGGGAAAGTTTTATTATATAACATATTATTATACGTTGCTTACTTCTAGAGTTATAGGGGGAAATTCGAAAATCGGGTGACCATTTTTTTAATCAAATATTAGCCTTTTCAATATTTGATTCCGATTATGAAAGATTAGCCTTCTGAAAATGTTCTACTGGTCGGATTTTGATGATAATTGTATTTTTAGTTAGATGCTATTTCAGGAATCGTTTTAATGTACTACATATTGTTCTACGTTGCTTATTCAAACAGTTATGTGTGAAGGTTATATAGTCAGGTGAACCCGATTCCGAAAGATTAGCTTTTATGAAAGTTTTTACTGGGCGTATATATTGCGACATCCATTGTTAAGCAGATAATTTGTAAGGATGGTTTTAGTATATTTCATATTTTTCTGTTAGTTTTAGAATTATGTGGAAAAGTTCTATAATCAGATGAACCCGATTATCAAAGATTACCCTTTATAAAAACTTCTACATAATGGATTTTGTTAGTTAATTTGTTTGCATTGTTAGTTCGACAATTTTTAGTGATGGTTTTAGTATATTGTATATAGTTTTATCATTCTTTAGCAAACCTTAACTGTAAATGACCAAATAAAAGAGTTGGTCCTTAACAGCTAACATTTTGACTGCACATTAGAAAATATAATAGCGCAATCACGTCATTTTTCAGTAATGTGGAAGGACATTCCAGGTAAATATGCAGATTGCTTTCAAATACAAGGTCAAATTAAACGATATATTTCGTTTGATTCAAGGCTCATTTGTAGAAACCGACCAGCGCAGCGGGCGTAGCTTGCTAGTTTATACATAATTTTTTTTCATTCTAACCCTTATCATTAAAATCATGCGCAATGTACTTTTTAAATATATGTTTATGCATTTTAATATTATAAATTATTACTAGATGGAACCCGTCAAAACTTGACGGAAAAAAATTACAATAACAACATTAGTAAGCTTCCTTATTACATAAGAAGGGGTGCTTATGAAATAGTCTCTCAAATATTTTATTTTAAAAGTTTTTTTCCTCCAGTGAATTACAGTACTATTTCCGATGCAAACTCCAAACAAACAATCCGTAAACAAAATGCAAATCAGTTTGACATTACCGCCATATTCCCCACGGGAAGAAAGAAAATTTCCTGGACCTATGAAGTATCATACAAATAGTATATCCCTACGTTCATCTCATATTCAGTCAATAAAAGAACATAGTAAATAAAGCACACATCTCCCCCCCCCCCCACCTGTGATAATGCAACCGAATGAGCTCCTATGCGCATGTCCATTGCATCTACCTAAACGCACCGTCGAAATTCGAAGTTAAAAAAATAGTTTTAAAATGTTTTGATCAAAAATTTTAAAATGTCTTCTTTAATCATTGTTCGTTTCAAATCCATATCTTCTGAAACGCATCCATTGTTTTAAGCTAATCAATTTTTATGTAAAGATGAAGAATTTTTTTTACAATAATAAATCAATCTGCAGATAAGGGAGATTTTTAATGTTTTCAAGTGTAATTTATTTTTATGGTTTCTTCAGTTCCTTTACATAATCAGAATGATAGTTCCTTTTCCATAATAAAGCTAAATAATGTAAATAAATAAATATCCAAGATTATTTTTTATTCTGTTTTCATTAATATATTGTAAATTTTATTGTTTAAAGTTACTGATAAATGATACTTTAGTAAATGGGGCTTTTCCTAATTTTTTTTTTTTATTTCTGAGATTTAATGGCAACGTTCTTCCGTTTGTTTATTGGGCGCTACAGTTTAGCGATTTATTTGGGGTAATTTTCGATTAGCCGGGCGCCAGTGAAGAATATATATATATATATATATATATATGTATTATATTTATATATTTTTCTGAAGCCGGCTAACCGAAAAGTACCTAATTTGGATATTGTATTTTTTTCTTAATGGGGTGACGGGATAATGAATATTTTTGATGGTACCAGAATATTTTTCTGTATTTTATAGTTATATTAAGAAATACATATTTTTAAGATTTGCTGAATCACTGATTTGTTTACTTTTTCATGCATTATATTATTGAAGGTTGTTAGTTCTCTTATTCTCTTAAATATACCATACTTATATAAAAATAGCGTGTGTTCTCTGTGGTGTTTCGCATAAACATTGTAAAATTCAGGTTATTTTATCCAACTTAGCTGTCATAACTGCTGATGAAGCAGTCATTTTTGGCGATTTTTTTGTTACCTGTAAAATGTTTGTTTTTCGTATAGCCCGAACTAAGAAAAATTTGGATACTTTTCTGTTATACGGACACCATTGTCGCCAAGCATACATTTACATGTATGGCATGGTGTCGGTATAACGGAAAAATACCAAAATTTGCGATTGATCAAATAGCTGAATTTCGTTAAGCATTAAATTTTCTGGTAATTCTCTATTATCCGGTCGACCACTTTTCATAACCCTTTAAGAGCTAACCTACACAATTGTGTAGGTGATCCTAAGGGAAAAAAAACAATTTCCTCTTTCCCTGTGATTTAAAACTTGGCCTGCACCACAAAATTGTGTAGATCCTCCTTGACATAACCTAACAACGTAATTTTTTTTTTAAAATATTTCATTTCAATCAAATAGAATTTTTATATGCTTTTAATTTCTACCAAAACTCTTCAGGTCTTAAAGGGATACCAAAAAAATCTCGCCAAACTGTAAAATTAAACGCCAAAAATGCAGTCCGATTTACTTGATGTCAGAAGCATTATATGTGTTTGTTACGTCATCAAGTGGTTTTTAATTCGACATTTTCGTCTATTTTCCATGATGTTTTACTGATTTATTAGTTATTTCATAAATTAAAATAACAAGCGTGTCCTTAAATTCTTATATTTTATTTATTTATTTTGATATTCCAATGGCAACGTTCTCCCGTTTATTTGGCGTTACAGTTTGGCGGTAGTTTTTTGTTATGAAAACAGGTCGACATGATAATAGAGAAGTACCAATTTTCTTATTTTTAATCTGAGAAAGAAGTAACAATCATGGATTTAATTAATTTTGAAATAGGCGGTGCAACCAAAACAATTTTGATTATATCGGTACAGATATCGCTGACGCACCGGGGTTAATTTTTGGCGCCTAAATGCCGATTTTTGCTTTGTATGGCAACCTGGTGTTTTATAATAAAATTGACTATGTGTGTAAATAAATAAAATAAAATAGGTACTTTTATGTTAGATGGGCGTCAGGGATAACTCTCCAAATCTTGTTTCAATTGGAATCATTTAAATTGCAGCATTTTACTTGAGATTTGTTATTCATATTGATATGTTTATGTTTAGATATTTTATTATGATTATATTCTAGCAAATTTTAAGTAAGTTTTTTTAAGATTTTATATTACAATGTTAAAATATTACCTAGTTGATATTAGCTAATGTCAAAAGATTGGCAAACCACAGTGTTCAGAAAATAAACTCTATACCTCGCAAAAATGGGAGTTGCCGTCTTTATGACGTCATAAGCAGAAGTAAAAGTTTAATTGAAAATTACGGCTAATTAATTAAATTTTCGAACAAACGAATGCACGATAACAAATCTGTGTCCAAATATCTTTCATTAAAAAAAAGAATGGTGTAATTTGATGCAGTAGTTTGTTCTCACGGATTGTCGAAAGAAATCGCTTAGCGTTTTAAATATATAGATTCATTACTAGTACACGTAATGATTTAGTTCCGCAATGAAAAATTTATTAAACGTATAATGTTGTGTTTCAAAATAAAAATTATTTATTCCAGTTACATTGAGATTTTTTTTCATTCTATTTTTCTACAATTAAATGATATTTATTCGATGTATGACTATTTCCGAACATTATTTTTTCGCATCTTTGGTTAGTTTCAGTTGAATAAAATAATAAGTTCGTAAATTTCTTAAAATTAATTCTTAAAATTAATATTTTCCTAAAAAAAGGAAATTAAATATATAATTAGTCGGATGTGCCAATCCCAAAACTTTCTTCTATCTCACACAGGTTTCGCATACACTAAAAGAATCAGCAACCAATTTATATCAAGGTCTAACTGAATCTAAAATTTTATTAAATTCCGTGCATTAGTTCTTGAGATAAGACTAATGCTAAAACCGTGTAAATCCTGCAAAATGCAGCATAGAAGCGCCTCCTGTTCGGAAATTTAAACCAAAACTTAATCAAAAATAACTTATGACAACGTCTAACTGAATCTGAAGTTTGATGAAAATCCTTGCATTAGTTCTTGAGATATAGTTATTGTGATAATAATGAAAAAAGTAGCATAGTAGCGGCATCTGTTGGGCTATTTAGACCAAAACTTAATCAGCATCTATTTATGTCAACGTCTTACAGAATCTGAAGTTTGATGAAATTCTGTGCATTAGTTCTTGAGATATAGCTATCGTAAAAGTAATAAAAAAGTGGTATAGCAGCGCGACCTATTGGGATATCTACATCAAAATGTAATCAGCGTCTGTTTATGTCAAGGTCCAACTGAATCTAAAGTTTAATGAAAATCAGAACATTAATTCTTGAGATAGAGCTATTGCGGAAATCGTAAAAAATGCAGCATAGCAGCGCCACCTGTCGATCGATTTTCACCAAAAACTAATCAGCACCAATTTCTATTAGGAACTAACTGAATATAAAGTTATGTTAAATTTCGTGCATTAGTTCTTGGGATAGAGCTATTGCAGAAATCGCGAAAAGTGCTGCATAGCAGCGCCACCTGCTGGGCGATTTTCACCAAAAACTAATCAGCTCCAAGTCATATCAGGGACTAACTGAGTATAAAGTTTTATTAAATTCCGAGCATTAGTTCTTGAGATAGAGCGCACACAAAATTTTTGTCACATACAGACAGACAGACAGAGTCACAGACAGACATTTTCTAAAAGCAATCAAATCGTATTCAGGACTTTCTAAAACGTATAAATCCGTCGAAAACCGGAAGTCGAAAATTTTCATGAATCCAATACTTTCTTCTTGTAAAGATAGAAGAAAGTAAAAAGGCTATTAAATACTAAGTGTAATTGCAAACGATTCTTGTGATCTGTAGCTTTAAATGCACATGGTCAGGTAATACTTTTTAAATAATACTTGAAAAATGATGATAACAAAACACTGATCTAAATCATCTAAAAGTTATACAGATACATGTAGTACAATACATTTAATTAGATAGCATTAATATTAACTCTGTAGAAAAATTTTACTTTCTTCTATCTTTACAAAAAAAGAGTATTGGATTCATGAAAATTTTCGACGGATTTATACGTTTTAAGCTCTATCTCAAGAGCTAATGCATTTATTTTCATCAAACTTCAGATTCAGTTATACCTTGACACAAATAGACGCTGATTACATTTTGGTGTAGATGTCCTAACAAGTAGCGCTGCTATACTACTTTTTTCATTATTTTTACGATAGCGATATCTCAAGAACTAATGCACGGAATTTCATCAAATTTCAGATTATGTTAGACCTTGACATAAATAGCTGATTACGTTTTGGTGTAAATATCCCAAAAGGTGACGCTGCTATGCTACTTTTTTCATTATTATCACAATAACTATATCTCAAGAACTGATGCGTGGATTTTCATCAAACTTCAGATTCATTTAGACGTTGTCATAAGTTATTGTTGATTAGGTTTTGGTCTAAATCTCCCAATAGGTGGACCTGCTATGCTGCATTTTTCAGGATTTACACGATTTTAGCAATAGTCTTATCTCAAGAACTAATGCACGGAATTTATTAAAACTTTAGATTCAGTTAGACCTTGATATACGTTGGTAGCTGATTATTTTTAGTGTATGCGAAACCTGTGTGAGATGGTTTTATAAGGGTTTGATAAGTTTTGGGATTGGCACATCCGACTAGTTTTAACTATATAAATATTTCTTATATTACAATTCGGATTTTATGTTTTGTATCAATTGAATATATTTATTTTAATTTTTTCTGTATATTAGAGTTATAGTAAAAAACAATAGTATAAAATACACTCTAAAAATTGCTTGTACACGATACACTTATATTTTAAACAGTAAAATTTTGTAATGTGTGAGATAATTTTTAAAAATGGACATGAATTGTCTTTTCCAGATTCATATATAACTAATTTGGGAAAAGGTATTTTTTATGGGGGGTTTTAATGTATGTCTCCTATTTCAGAAAGAGGAAATTTTCCATCTTTAGCAATTATACCACAATAACCGCAGAAACAGAGGAAATGTCAATCAAATTTCAAGTGCAAGTAAAATATTTTACATCCATTGTCAAACAATATTCAAGTAGAATCGGAAAGTGGTTGTACGAAAAATTATAAAGAAAAGTAATATGTTACAATGAACTCATTATTTCACGATTTTATAATATGGAAACTTAATATGCCAAAATAATTAATCTGTAATATATAAACATAAGACTGTTGAATTAAAATTCTTATGAATTACTTAAGGTTTATTTTTGTGCCTTCTTAAAAAATGTTTTCTGTTTTTAAACTTATTTCTATACATACAGCAGATAAGAATATTAAAATGTTAAAGTTGATGAAAGCCTAATTTGACATTAAAGATGTCAGCATAATCTGCTTAAGGCATTTTACAGATCTCAATGGAATTCCTTTTATTTTTTGTTGAGAAATTAAACCGTAACATACGCAAGTTTATACTTCAGTAAAATTAATGCAATATAATCACACAAATTATAAAATTATATATTTGTATGTAAAATAATACAAAATTGTCAAGTATAAAAAAATTGTTTTGGTTTAAGTTTTGTTCAGATTTTATTTAGTACAAAGGGATGTTATTTAAATATATATGGTAATTTTCTTTAAGTAGCTATACTGCAGTTACGTGACAGCATAAGTTGTAAGACTTCCATGAACAGCATCAACATTAACATGCCAAAGATCAAACATGATCTACTAGCGAGCACATTTTCAATACTGTTAGCAAATAAATTGTAATTTAAAGCCATTTTAGCGTCAGATGGAATTGTAAAAGCAGTATACGTGCAGTAAGTTTGAAATATGGATTCGAGTGGCTTAAAAAATGATCATGTGCAACGTCGAAACGTGTCCATATAAACTTGCAATAGAAAATGGAGCAAAATCATTTTTTCTCCTAACTTTAAGTTTTAGCTTTTATTAAAATAAACTGTAAAATGAATGTTGTCCATAATATTTTTTTTAACTGTTTTAACTACATTACAGCAAGATATTTTGCAGCGAAAAATATCTCTTATTAATGAAAGAAATCTTTATTAATTTTTGTCATTTATTGTGCTTCTATGTTAACAATATATAAGGGACGTTCAAAAAGAAACGAGCCGGAGTCTGGAATGTGCAAACCGGCGACAGAATAGTAATATCGTTGCGTCAGTAACAAAGAGGGTTTCCGATAACAGCGTGGAAGTCCACGTGCCCGCCGCTAGAGGGTCACGAGTGCAAGTCACGTGACTACAAAGCTAGCAGAAGCATGCATCAGACGTCCAACGCTTATTCGTGTTGTAAGAAGTGAAATGGAGGCGTCAAACGGAGAACAAAGAGGTGTTGTTTGTTTTCTAACAGCGGAAGGAGAAAGGGAAAGGGTCATTCATCGAAGAATGTCACAAGTGTACGGTGAACACTGCATGTCCCTTGCAAGGGTCAACGCGTGGTACAAGCGCTTCAGGGAAGGACGCTTAGCAATCCTTAGCGTCCTTATCGAAGGACGCTTAGTCGCCCCTTTAGCTTCCTTAGCCGATGATGCACGGTCTGGAACACCAAAACGCATTACCGATGACATCGTCCACCTGGTTGATGGACTCGTTGCGCCATTTTTGGTCCCCTAAAAAAGGCTCTGAGGGGCAAACGATTCTCCTTAGACGACGACATCAAGCAGTACATGCGGAACTGGTTCACATCGCAGCCCCAGGAATTTTACGAGACAGCCATTCACCGCCTTGTGTCTCAGTGGGACAAGTGCATCAACAGCCAGGGCCAATACTTCTGAAATACATGTACTAGTTTCTGTTCCTAGGCCTCCGGCTTGTTACTTTTTGAACGTTCCTAATATATTAGGAACTTTTTTGTGATTTTTTTTTTTTTTTATTTGGCCATAAATGTCTTTATTTCACTTGAGAAATTTAAAACAGGAACCTTCGCCACATGTGAAATTTTGTCACGCTTTAAAAAATAAAATAAATTCAGTTTTCTTGTTTATCATTCTCTAAAATATGTTATGCTTTTAGATGGTTAAAGAAGGTTATTTTGTGATTTATTAAACATTTTATGTAGATGCTGTGTAGTGCTCACTAATATTTTTAAGCATTTTCTTCGTAATATATACTTAATAAAATTTGGGATTGTTATTAATGGCAAATTCAAAAATAGTACTTATATAACAGGTAAGAAAATTAATGTTTTGATTATTTTTCTTTGTATTCCAAAATAATTTAAATTAGTCATACGTATTTATTTACCAATTTATATGGATTAAAACTACGAGAGTATAACTGGTTTGATATTTTTATGTTCTTCCTCGAATAGCTACGAAACCAAAGATTCATTCTTAATAATAATTCATTAATTCTGAAATATTCAGAACAAGAATATACTATTCGCAGAACGAAATGATTGTTATTGGCTCAAATAAGAAACAAACTTTCCGATAATGATATTGTTTAGGATCTTCTGAATAATCCATTATTCATTATTTCGAATATTTCTGAATAATTTATTATAGCATATTCATTTATAATAATTCAGTATTAAAAATTCATTATATTCAGACGAGGATTTCTGCGATTGTTTCGTTTTATTAATAAAACATTTCTAAATAGTATTATAATGTCAAAACGTGTTTAGGATACATAATAAAAAGTATTGTTTATTTCACTAAACTGGATAAGTTCCAATTAAGATGGAGAAACAAAGATAATTTCCGAAGGCATATTCAATTAGAATTATTCATTATTAAAAATTCATTATATTCAAATGAAGATTTCTGCTGCTGTTTCATTTTATTAATAAAATATTTTTAAATAGTATTATAACGTCAAAATATGTTAACATATATAACAAGACGTACTGTTTTATTTTATTAAATTGTATAACTTTAAATTAAGATTGAGAAACAATCATAATTTTCGAACACATATTCAATTAGAATTATTCATTATTGAAATGTTATTACATTCTGCGACTGTTTCGTTTTATTAATAAAATATTTCTAACCATTGTTATAATGTCAAAACATGTTTGGGATATAATAGTAAAAAGTTTAACTTTATTTTATTCAGATATATAAATTTAAATGAATATTGAGATACTTATTTAAGAGAAATTTAATGAAGATATTTCCTTCATAGAATTTTTTTTATATATAAACTGAAATATTGATATTATTACGCTGGAATACATAAAAAGTCTTATATCAGTGGACCCATGCGAGACTTTCAGACAGCAATTTTTGAGATTATTTTCTGATACGTTTTTCATTAATTTTTTATTCACTGCAATTTTTAAACAAACAACGTGTTATAATTAAATGTGAGCGTATCATGTGAAAAGCCGGTACAAAAACCTTTCAAATGATATCTCATTCATCATTGTGCATTTTATGAGTGCTTATAAAAACGGATGCTGACAACAGAAATTATGTATATGGTCATTTTGAACTATTTTTATGTGAATAGTTTAGTTTATAGACAATTGGTCTGCTTTTAATGTGTCTTTCTGTTAATCATCTGGCTATTAAAGTAGAAATGTTTTACCAGAAAGGTTCGAAATAACTAAAAATGCATTTATTATTGTTATTATTATTATTATTATTATTATTATTATTATTATGTTTAATCCTTTAAGAATGTCGTATAGTTGATCCAATAGGAAATCTCTCAAAATTACGCCTGTATGAGCCGTAAACGTTAAATCACGCAGACCGGCGTTACCTGTGAAGGTAAATTTTTAAACTCAATTATCCAGTTTTCCAGTGATGTTGTAAAACATAATCATATGATTTCTTAAAACTTCTATTTTTAATTCAGGTACAGTTTGTAGATAAATTAGTATTCTTTAGTTAAAATCTTAAATTGTTTAAAAGTTATGTTCAAACCTTTACGAATGTCGTACAGTTGATCCGATAAGAAATCTCTTAAAATTACGCCTATATGAGCCGTAAACGTTGAGCCGCACAGACCGGCATCACCTGCAAAGGTAAATGTTTAAGCTCAATTATCCAGTTTTTCAGTGATTTTGCAAAGATACCTTTTAAACAAGTGTAGAATTTAACTAACGAAAATTAATTTCTCTACAAGCTGTTCCTGAAAAAAAATTGAAGTTTAAAGAAAACATATGATTATTTTTTATGGATTTTAAACTTTTCATTATATTTTCTTTCATTTTTTTGTTTCAGGTATAATCGAGAGACAATGTAAAAAGCAGTATGAAGAAAATATATCGAATCTAATATATTGAACGTGGACTTCAAATTCGTGGCAAAACAAATTTTGCAAGATTAATTTTGTTGTACAGTAATAAAACGTAAAATAATAAACTCCATATAATAAAACTTTTGTTATTGTCTTATACAACTTAAAAAATACATTGCATTTTCATTAAAAAAAACATAAATAAATACAATTTTAAACTATAAACAGAACATAATTGTACTTGTACTGTATTAAAAGCAGGTAAAATTGAAACATTAAAAACTTAGTAAAAAGTCAAATTCTCCAATAGTTTTGGCTAAAACCCTATTGCCACGGTCAGGGATTTTCAGAGACATACTGGTGAACTTTACAGTAGGGTGCGTCGTAAAAACCGAAATTTATATAATCGAAACATAATAGCGCGGGAAAGTTGCCATTGGTAATAAGGAACAAATTCGCAAAATATTACACCAAATGGTTAATATCTTTTACCGCCGAAAAAGGGCCAAAGTTTCAAAAAATTGCAAAAAAAAAATTTTTTTTCGAAAAAAAAATATTATCCAACTATAACAATACAATTTCTAATAGATTGCAACAATTACTTCAAGGTGTTAGTAATATTCCAATAAAATTTTATTATGGTGAAATCATTTCTATTATCACCGCAGGGGCGGTCAAACTTGTGAAAAAACGGCAAAATTTTCAATTTTCATTTTTTTCCAATTTTCCCAATTTTTATTATATGTCTACAATTAAATAAATTTACATTATATCTAGTAATAACTTATAAATGTCTAGTAATTTTGATCACGGTGTAGCCAACCAAGGGCGAGAAGGGCCCGCCATCTCCTAAATTTGAGAGAAAGGTGCTATTTGAAGGGATCCTGAAGATTTTCCGGGAATGTTAAGGGATTTTTTATAGGGCGGAAAATGATGGGTATTTTATGCATAGGGACAACCTTACAAAAAATCACCAAAATTTCCCGGAAATTCCTTAAAATTCCTTCAAAAAGACTTTTTCTCTCAAATTTAAGGGGGGGGGGGCGGATCCCACTCGCCCTTGGTTGGCGAAGCCCATGATAAAAATTACTAGTCATAAGTTACTACTAGATATAATGTAAATTTATTTAATTGTAGACATATAATAAAAATTGGGAAAATTGGAAAAAACTAAAAATTGAAATTTTTGCCGTTTTTT
The DNA here is from genome assembly GCA_963931845.1 of Maratus michaelseni. Classification (NCBI taxonomy): domain Eukaryota; kingdom Metazoa; phylum Arthropoda; class Arachnida; order Araneae; family Salticidae; genus Maratus; species Maratus michaelseni. The sequence continues at coordinate 347,643,958 of OZ007592.1, forward strand.
TCAAAATTTTGACCACTTCTGCGGCGGTAATAGAAATGATTTCACCATAATAAAATTTTATTGGAGTATTACTAACATCTTGAAGTAACTGTTGCATTCTATTAGAAATTGTATTGTTATGGTTGGATAATTTATTTATTTTTTTCGAAAAAATTATTTGTTTGCAATTTTTCGAAATTTTGGCCCCTTGCGGCGGTTAAAGATATTAACCATTTGGTGTAATATTTTGCGAATTTATTCCTTATTACCAATGGCAACTTTCCCGCACTATTATGTTTCGATTATATAAATTTCGGTTTTTTCGACCCACCCTACTTTAAAACCTGACAATGGGGAGACGAGAAGTGGGGAGGGAACACGAAGGGAAAACCAAGAATGAAACAAGTGAAAAAATACACATAATTTGCAGCAGCCATCTACCGTTAAAAAAGTGAAACTAAACAAAAAGTGAAAAAGGGGTTTAAGCTATTTTCAAAAGGTTTCTCCATATATTTGGGAAATTAAATGAAAAATTATCATTACAAGTATTTTTATTTCTTAAATTGATGTCGCCTGACTCTCTAACCATAGCTCTAAGTGGGTTGCTATGGTGAAAAATAATTTTAGCACTGTTGAAATCTATTTTAATATCTTTATTTCTGGCGTATAATCTCGAAAGAGCAGTTGTAAACTTTTAGCAAAGTACAATTATGTGCTGTTTGTATTATTTATTTATATATTAATCAACGGTGTAACATCGTCTTTTTAAATGTTTTTATGCATAAATAAATAAATGCAAAAAGTAGTAGTAATGTAAAACCATCACGGGCTTCTTAATCCAGGATCAAAGTTCAGTTAATCGCCGTCCCCATTCTGGCACCATTAAGAAGAAAATTTCTAAAAACTGAGAACTTGAAATGATGGTCTACATAAAATACCTGCATAAAGTACCACAGAAGGAAATTAAGCATGCAGATGTTTCTACTTTTTTTAATACTCTTTAATTCTATCTCGCACCACTTTCTCAAAATAAAAATCTTTTGCATACACTTTGAAAACATGTGCAAGAGAAATATACTACTAAATTTATATATATATTTTAGATAGTGGTGAAAATATAATGTAAATATACTCGCCGGTGGCAGTTCTAACATCATAGTCTGTCTGAGAACTGCAGTAATACAAATCACTTTGTCTTAACAGATTTTTATGTAAAATTACTGTAAAATAATATTTGTATATTATCTTGAGAAAGTTTCGAAAAAAACCTAAGAATTACTCAGCATAAATATTTCATACATATTAACCCTTAACGAACTAACGCCATCATACTTGTAACAAACAATTTTTATTATCCAACTGTGTTGTTTCCAATTATTATTGTTTTGGCACCACTTTTTCAACAAACTTATTTTTGCATTAAGTATTTTCTGATATTTTGAGATTAGATAAGATGACATTTTGCGTGCAAAAATACTCGTATCATGTTGAAAACAACACATTTGGACAACAAAAAAAAATGGTTGTCCCGAATATGGCGGCATTTCTTCGTTAAGTGTTAACAGTGGCATATTGATAAGTTTTAATTCTATTCAATATTTTCCTCTCTCTATATCTATTTTGAGTTACGTCAAAACGCCTTTAAATATGCTGATAACCTTTAATTATGCTGATTTAATTAGCAATTTAAAAAATGTTTTCTTATGTTACCGCTTTATAACTATAAAAATAAAATCTATAACAATTTTTGAATGGGAATGTGAGTTTATTTCTGAATAAACGAAAGTTTCACTTTTTGTAAATGTTTCCTATGTATAGTATAAAGATACTAAATAACACATCACATACTATACATGAGAAATTGAAAATTATTGTAATCTAAAATTTAATTCGTTGTAGAGTTAAAATCATAAACAAACGCGTTTTTTTGTTGTTGTTTAACTGAAAAAGAAACTCTTCAAATTTGAACATTTATTAATGTTTAATAATAACTAATCAATATAATCGATCAATCTAAACGAATCAAACGACGAATGAAACTAATCAATCTCTTATAAACTTTCTTTAGCTTAATACCGATCAGAAAAACTTTCAAGTAGACCATTTAAGCGATTGCAAAAGATGTACCCAACAGCAAATATAAAATACAGTAATTATTTCTAAAATATTTTGCGTCTACTTTTCGCGTCATTGTTTTTTTTCACACACAAATAAGAAAAAAAAATTTTTTTTTTCTACTCAGCAGCAAAAAAATTACGAAAGTGGCTTAACAAATAATTTTGACGAAATTGTTACTTTCAAGAGATTATTGGCTTAGCAAATAACTGTGACATAAAAGAAGAAAAACTCAGTAAGTAAAAGAAATAAGCTGCTTCCAAAAGTAAATTCAGAGGAAGATAACTTACTCAATTACGAAATAAATTAACTTAATTTTCGTATAAACCTTAATCATAAAATTCTACACATTAATTATGTATGAAATAGTTATTTTTATAAGTTGAATCCGTATAATTATATGGATATATAAACGCTCCTTAACTTACAATTTACAAAAGGTTTAAAAACATTTTCTAATTTGTGTATTTATTTTTTTTGTATTTTATGTATATATGTATATATATATATATATATATATATATATATATATATATATATTTTTACATTGAACAAAAGATTTCAATGATGTATAACTACTACTTAGTTTATTTTGTTATAAAAATTTACTTTCAATTCCATGTTTAATGGATTTTTCTACTTTTTTAGTTTTTATTATATATATATATTGGTTATGACATCAGTAGTTTGCTGTGCTGCTGTGATAAAATATTATTTAAGTAAACTTTTAAAAGAATAGTAATAGCTCATTACTTATATGTAACATATATTATCCAAACTTTGCATTTACATACAAAGATGTTATCAAATTTCAAATCAGCATCCTTCACACAGATTTTCTTAAATCAAAATAGTACAAGAGTAAACTTTCAAAATGTGTATAAAAAAGCAATGTTACACCTTTTTAAATTTTATTGTATTTTTAGTATTTAATTTGAGAGAGAAAGATCATTCCATATTTTTGAAAATGAAATATTTTAATACAGCAGATAAATAAGAGTAAAAAAAAAAATCGAATGTTTCAAACGTTGTGGCAGAAACAAGCTATATGCAAACGACTATAAAATAATTTTACAGAAACTTGCTACTGTCAAGAGAAATTTTGGGGAAAAGCTCATATTAAATAAGAAAAGGAAAAAAATCTTTACGCGAAAAATGTATTCTTTTTCTAAATTCAAACATTCCTTTATCAAGTTCCAAACTTGCTTAAGACATTTGGTCGATAGAAAGTGGACTGTAACTTGAATTTCCTTTTAAAGTTTTTTATTAACACTTAAACAACACTTGACAATCACAAACAAAAATTATTACGTAACTGCATTTTTGTTATCAAGAATATCCGCCGCGTGGTCTGGGCGGTGTTTACATACGTGTGAATGCTTCATCGACCCACAGTTTAAAGAATCGTTTTTACAAAATGACTCTTGGTGGGGCTGCAATATTAACGCTCACTAGATGGACCCAAAAACATACTTTCGTGACGGAATAACATTCTTTCCAAGACCGATTATTTTTTAATATTTGCATTTTAAATATGCAACTCGTTCCTTTGTTAAATATTATGAATGCTTAACATGGCATTTGTTGTTGATTTTTTTTTTGTGTGTGTGTGTGTGTGGGGGGGGGTTAATAGCAGGATAACGTGCCATCGGGAACCAGCACAGTCAAAAAATGTTAAAGCTTATGGGACAAAACCAAATGTACTAATCAGATTTTGTGCAAAAAACAGACTAAATGTAATAGAGATATAAATAAGTAGCATTGATGTTTTTTACATTCTATGTATCTTAGGTGACACGTCAATTCGTCGCGCACAATTCATCGCGGAACATTTCATTGCTCCATCAATTCGTCGCGGCGCACATAGGAGTATTTTATGAAAATGTGGACAAAATTATTTTGTGAGCTATATCAAGTTGAAATGTGTTAAAAAGCTATTTAGAGTCATTATATATAACTTTTTAACAAAACATATAATTTTTTTTTTACGAATTTACAAAAAAACTTTGCTTTTTAAAAAGTAAATTATCTATTTAGAACAATTTAGAATAAACATTTATAATATTTAGTGAAATATTCAGTTTGTTTTTTTACATATTTATAAAAAGTTTTTTCTTTAACTTACTATTCTAATCAGATTCATCTTCATCTGTTACATCTTCATCCTCATCTTCCTGTTGATCCGTTTCACCTTCATCCTCATCTTCCTTTTCTTTTGGATGTTGTCCGTATGGTGTTTCTGGGAGTAATAGTTCTATTGTTTCGATAGAAAAAGGCTTGCTTTTTTTCTTAGGCTTTGGTTTTGAACTACTTATAAAAGGATCAGAATTTAGTAAAAGTTTGTTCAAAACAGCTTTATTACATTGCTCTCGAGAAAAATTTCCCGAAAACTTTTTAGAGAACCGTCGGTAGCATAATAAATTTTGTATCTTTATAAATTGTTATATCAGTCTTCATATTTTAATTTACATTTTCATATTTTGATAATGGTAAAAAAGTTTAGTTCAGCTTACCTGAGAATTGCTTTTGCGCAAAGAAGTATCCACGATGTATCCAAAGTATTGCACCGATATTTATCTTATCGATTCATTGACGTATCACTGTATTGAAGTAATAAACAGTATTAGTAGAAAATAACAAATTGTGTGAAGTAAGAAGTAGATCCATTTTCCTTTGAATATGATATTATTATCGAAATTCGTTGCTTTATATTTACATTTGTATCGCGTTTGGAGGCTGCTTAAAAGTGCTCCAATTTTACATTAATTTGAGATATTTACAAGGGCGTCTTAACTGTTCGGTTACATTTTAGATTCTGAGTAAGATTGTTATTGAGTTCAGTTCACACGTGCAGGATATCGGTTGATGGTTGAAGTGGGGCGGTCTGGCGTATTTCGTAGTTGATTAGTTTCGATGTGAGATCTGGTTTTATTCACTTTGGTTCACAGTTGCGTTTATCACTTGAAGTACTTACAGTTAATTGGGGTCTGGTTTTTAACATGTTCTAAGTGTTCTTTCGATCGTTCACAACACGTGGAGATTATTAACGGCATAAAAAGGTTTATCCGGCACTCCCCCGTAATCTGCTGTGTGGGGAATGGTTGAAGGTTCAGTTTCTTACGGTGTTTTTCGTACACAGGTTTGGGAGTGGGTTTGGTGAGGGTGTCGGCTATCCTTTCTTCAGTGGGGCAGTATTGTAAATCAATTTTTCCTTCTTCTTTCATCAGTTTGTGGTTGTGGAATTGTATGTCGATGTGTTTGGATCGCTTAGTATCTTTATCATTTTCAGTCATTTTTATACAGGACATATTATCCTCAAATATCGTGATTGGTAGTTTTTGTGGAATGTAGAGATCGCTAAGCAAGTTTGTTATCCAACTTAATTCTTGTGCTGCGTTGCTAGCAGAAACGTATTCAGCTTCTGCTGACGAAAGTGCAATGCAATTCTGCCGTTTTGTGATCCAGTAAATCGGCGATTTTCCTAGCATGAATAGATTTCCTGACGTTGATTTACGTATTTTCAAGTCACCAGCTTAGTCTGCATCGGCGTATGCTGTTAAGATGGGCTTGCTGTTTGCGTTAAGAGTTAAATTCAAATTTTTTGTAGTTTTAAGGTATGAAATGATACTTTTCACTGCTGACCAGTCCTTTCGGCGTGGTGTTCCGTTTCTACGACATAATATGTTGACTGCTGCAGATATGTCAGGACGCGTGATTGTTGATATGTAAAGTAATGTGCCTGTGGCTTGTCGATATTTCGTGTTATTAGGTAAAAGATTATCATCGTCCTCAAGTCTGTTGAATCCAGCAATCATGGGTGTGTAATGAGGTTTCATGTCTTTTTAATTCAGTTTTTTTCACTAGTTCGTGTATTTTATTGTTTTGATTTAGGTAATATGTATCGTTGATTTTATTAATGTTTATGCCTAGGTAATTATTCACTTCTCCTAAGTTTTTAAGTTCATATTCTTTTTCAAGTTGGTTTATTGTTTCTTCGATATCACTGTCCTTTCCTGCTATCAGGATATCATCTACGTAGATGATGATATATATCGGATTTTCTTGATTTGATTTAAAGTACAGACATGGATCATTTTTGCTCTGTGTGAAATTATTGTTTGTGAGTGTTTCCGATATTTTGGTGTACCAGGCCTTTGCGGCTTGCTTAAGACCGTAGATGGCTTTTAGAAGTTTACAAACTTTTCTTTCATCGCCGGGTTTAATATACCCGTCTGGTTGACTCATATAAACAGTTTCAGTTAATTCACCATGCAAGAACGCTGTGGTGATGTCAACATGTTTCACGTTCAAATTTTTGTGCAAAGCGGAGATGAAAAAAGCACGTATTGTAGCGTGCGAAACTACAGGTGCGAAGGTTTGATCATAGTAAATCCCGAATCTTTGTCTATATCCTTGTGCTACTAAACGCGCTTTATAGCTTTGGACATTTCCTAAATTGTCCTTTTTTAGTTTAAAAGTCCATTTTGAACCGATAATTTTTGTTCCGGGTGGTGGATCTGTTAAAATCCAAGTGTTATTTTTTCTTAGTGTTATTTTTCTTTTTTTTTCTTTTTTCATTTTGTGTTCCTTTTATCCAGTTTTGTTTATCATTAATATTTTCCATTTTTTCAATATCTTCTCAATTTTCGGGAATGTTTTCAGATGAACTATTTATGAGACAAACATATCTGTCAGGAGGAACGCCTCTATTTGTCCTATTAGACCTTCTTGGTTCAATTGGTTGCTGTTTGGGCACGGATGGTGTCTCCTCACTGTCAAGTTTTATTTCTAAGTGATTTTCATGTCTATCCGGTAATTGTGTAGTGTCATCGGATGTTTTTGTGGTGTTTTGTATCTCCTCAATGTTATCTGAGTGTACATTTTCATTTTCAAGAAATTTTACTGTTCTCGCTATTATAATTTGTTTTTCTTGTGTGTGAATTGTATAACCAGTCGATAGTGTGTCATAACCTACGAACGTTCCGGTTTGAGCCCTGTTGTCAAGTTTTCCTCTATTTACTTTATCGACGTAAAATAGCGCTTTACAACCGAATGTTCTTAAGTGTTTTAAATTCGGTTTAACTCCTTTCCATAATTCGTAAGGTGTTCTATTGTTATTTGCTTTGGTTGGGAGTCAGTTTTGTAAGTATGTTGCGGTGTTTATGGCTCCACCCCAAAAATGCTTGCTTAATTTTGCATGTGATAGCATACTTCTAGTCATAAACTTTTATTTTTTCTCTCCGCAACTCCATTCTGGCTCGGATTATGCGGGACAGACAATTGGTGTAAAATTCCGTTCTGTTTTAAGTATTCATCGATCTCTTGATTTACATATTCACGACCGTTATCCGATCTAATTTCCTTAGGTTTTTTACCGAACTGATTGTATATCATCGTTATGTACTCTTTTAGCTTTTCAGCAACTTCGCTCTTTTTAGGTAATAAATATATCGTAGTATATCGGGAATAATCATCAATAAGAGTCATAAAATAAATTTTTCCGCCTAAAGTCGGTGTATCTAGAGGACCACATACGTCACTGTGGATCAAATCCACAATATCAGTGGCTCGGTTTGTTGCTGATTTGGGATACGGCATGTTAGTCAATTTAGTTTCGACAAAAGTTACGCATGTTTTATTTTGATGTTTACAATTTCCTATCTTTATTCCGTCCGCAAGTTGATTTGTTATTATAGATTTAATCGCGTCATAATCTCTGTGACCGAGTCTGCGATGCCAGAGATCTATGCATTGTTTGCTGTTACAGTTATAGGTTATGTTTACATAATTTTGTGGTTCTTCCACATCGTCCATTTCCTCAATAATATATAAATTTTTCTTATTTTTCACCCTGATATATATTTCTTCATCAAAGATCAAATCGCATTTATTATCGTCGAAGATTAGTTTACACCCGTTTTTAGCGGCTTTACTAACCGAAATTAGGTTCGACTCTAAGTCTGGGACATAAAGCACTTCGCGTAATTTCGTTAGTTTTTCTTTTCCTTCGGGGGTTAATGTTTTTATAAAAACATCTCCTGAACCTAACGCTGTTAGTTTATTACCATTCGCGATCGTTACTGAAGTTTCATTATAATCAATAAATTTACTAAATAGGCTTTTATCGTTACAAATGTGCGAAGTAGATCCTGAATCGAGAATCCAGTTATTTTTGCCTACTTTTTCGGTGATCAATGCTTTATTTCGCGTCTAATCATTTGCGTATTTTATTTCGTTTGGAATTTTATTTTCCCTTTGTGTTTCGGTCTTTTCATAACATAATGAAGATGAGAAATTCTTTTTATTTTTGAATTGATTGTTACGAGGATTTCCGGATTGTACCGTGTTTATGCTCTTGTAGTGCCAGCATTCGTAAGTGGAATGATTTTTCATTTTACAGTTGTTGCAATATTTTTGTTCTCATCTATTTTCAGTGTGTGTATACCTCCTATTTGTTTTAAATGATCTCTCATTATTGTTATATCCGCTATGTGATTGTTCTGACATTTCAATTCTACGATTATATTCGTCCGTTAATTTGTTTTTGATAAAATTAGGGGTGAACCCATTTTCCGCTCTCGCCTCCAACGCAGTTATCAAAGTATTGTAACTGGGGGGAAGAAAACACAGAAATAGCGCGGAAATATGTGAATCGCTACTATTTTCTCCAATGGCATTAAGTTTATCTATAATTTGCAAGATATTAGTGATATGCGTGATCATGTTTCCACCCTCCGCTAATTTAGTACTGTATAGTTTCCGTAACAGGTAAAGTTTACTAGATACATTGCTTCTCTCATGTATATTTTTTATAGCTTCCCACGTTAATTTGGCGGTGTCTAAGTTTTTTACATTTACGATTTGAGAATCATCGATGCTTAAGTTTATTAAAGCCCTAGTCTTGCGGTCTTTTTTGTGCCATGCGGGGTCAGGTGGAGCCGGTGGATCTTGTGCTATATTATCATCGAGTTCCTCTTTAATCAGGAACATCTGCATCTTGAACTTCAATGTACTATAATTTGTGGAATCTAGTTTTTCAATAAATTGAGTATTTTCTTTTATCGCATTCACTATTTCTTTTTTTTAGTGTTCTTTTATTTATTATTATATTTTTAGAAAATGGTTAAATTATCGTTTTTAATACTGGGATATTCTTTATTCAGTCTTTCATAATCTTTGTTAGAGAACCGTCGGTAGCATAATAAATTTTCTATCTTTATAAATTGTTATATCAGTCTTCATATTTTAATTTACATTTTCATCTTCTGATAATGGTAAAAAAGTTTAGTTCAGCTTACCTGAGAATTGCTTTTGCGCAAAGAAGTATCCACGATGTATCCAAAGTATTGCACCGATATTTATCTTATCTATTAATTGATGTATCACTGTATTGAAGTAATAAACGGTATTTGTAGAAAATAACAAATTGTGTGAAGTAAGAAGTAGATCCATTTTCCTTTGAATATGATATTATTATCGAAATTCTTTGCTTTGTATTTACATTTGTATCGCGTTTGGAGGCTGCTTAAAAGTGCTCCAATTTTACATTATATTTGAGATATTTACAAGGGCGTCTTAACTGTTCGGTTACATTTTAGATTCTGAGTAAGATTGTTATTGAGTTCAGTTCACACGTGCAGGATATCGGTTGATGGTTGAAGTGGGGCGGTCTGGCGTATTTCATTGTTGATTAGTTTCGATGTAAGGTCTGGTTTTATTCACTTTGGTTCACAGCTGCGTTTATCACTTGAAGTACTTACAGTTAATTGGGGGTCTGGTTTTTAACATGTTCTAAGTGTTCTTTCGATCGTTCACAACACGTGGAGATTATTAACGGCATAAAAAGGTTTCTCCGCCACTTTTGTCCACATTGGCGGAAATGTTTGTTTCTAGCTTCAGCAGCCTCCTCCGAAAGTTGACCGACAGGCAATATTGCATGTTTAATTAATGTAGCCCCATGTACTAAAACTTTATGTACTATTGGTGATACTGGGTGCCACCCACATAATTCGACATAAAATTTTACTGTTTCTTCAGTGTAATTTTCAAATTTTTTAACATCAATTCTATGTTCACTGGACAGTGCCTCTGAAATTACTTTAAACCTTTTTATAAGGTCAATATTTATTCCAGTGATTCGGGAAGCAGTATTGGGGCCCACAAAAATTCTTCTTGCTGTATTTCCGTCAGTCGTGTTGCCAAAACCTGGCTTGGGAATATCTACTAGAAAACCCATTTCTTCTTTGAAACTATTTTGAATTGGTTTATTTTTGCCACAGCTTTTTTGTCTTCATTGCTTCTCGCTTGCCACTTTTTTAAAGGAATTTTATATGACAAATGCAAAAGTGACTCAAAAAATCGAATCCATGCATGAAGAATTGATAAACCAAATCTTAAGGCATCAGGATTCTCAGGATTCTTCTTCTCCCATTTATTAAAATTTTATGAAGTTTCTCCACATATGTAGCATCTCATTGTTGATGAAGTGCTTGTTGCAGCATTGCAAACCTTCGCATCTACCATAGTAGGTATCAGCGTGTGTTTTACGTAACATAAACTACCATTAGTAGTAGGTATATCAGTTTTCTTAAGATTTTTAACTTGATTTTTGTGATGTCTCTTCCGTATGTGTGGGCGTTCTAAAGGAAACAGGCCATTGTAATTACGAACACAAGTTTAATTCTTGACATAACGTTGACATAAGAATGACGAAGACAGGTACATCACACGACATTAAATAAACATAGAGGATTAATGTTATTTTTCAATATTTATGACCGATAACATTTGCGGCCATTTTCATAACATTTCTGGTTTCTCATAGGACAGTCGACGTTCTTCGCCGCTGACATTTCAAGCTCTACTGCCGCGCGCTTTCGTTTCTCCAGAAGGGGGCGCTACTAGAGCAAGAAGAGGCATGCGCAATCCTCACACCTCCGCCTTTCGAGAATTTGATTTAGTCTTTTGAGACAAATCAATATCTGGTAAATATCTAAATAAACAAGTAAAACATATTAATACTAAAATTCAAACACTTAAAGAATATCAAAGAAAATAAAACAAACAGAATACACTATAACACTAATACTAATATTTTAAAGTTCGAGGATAAAGATAAAGTTTTTAAAGTTAAAGTTCAGACTTGTAACACAGAAGAAATGTTCAAAGAATGTTCACAGTTTTTAAGTCTTTAAGTCCAATGTGAGGCATGTAGCCTACTTAGAGAGTCAGCATTCGCGTGGAGTTTCCCACGTCGGTACGTTATTTGGGCTTGAAAGCGCTGAAGTGCAAGGGCCCATCTTTGAAGGCGCGCACTTTGAGGTGCACAGTCCGTGAGAAATTTCAAAGGATTATGGTCGCTCACCACAGTTACGTGCGAACCATAAATATAGTGTTCGAACTTTTTCAGGGCGAAGATAACAGCATAAGCTTCCTTTTCGATGGTAGCATAACCCTCTTGGCACTTGGAGAGCTTTTTACTTGTAAAAGCAATGGGGTGCTCTTGTTCATTTTCATCTTTTTGAGATAGACAAGCGCCTATCGCATACGAAGAAGCATCTGCATGTATAATAAATGGTTTCTGAAAGTTCGGGGAATAACAGATGGGTGATTTACTGATCGCCTGTTTCAACTCAAAAAAGGCTTTGTCACAATCCTCAGACCAAGTAACTTCATTAGGGACACGTTTCTTCGTAAGTTCAATCAATGGACGAGCTATGTCGGAGAATGAAGGAACATAGGATCGGTAGTAAGATAAAAGACCTAATATGCTTCTGACATCTTTCTTTGACTTGGGAACTTCTAAGTTTTGTATCGGTGATACTTTGTCGGGATCGGGTGCATGTATACCGGATCCTACCACATGATCTAGAAAATTTTATTTTTTTTCGTTTTCGCCGTCTTCTCGTACTAAATGTATTGTTCATTCGGCGAAAGCCATCACGTGTATACTGTTTCTTCCTTACAGATTCCTTTATTTTCACTTTAACATAATTTTTAGAAAGTTCAGTTTCATTTTTATTTTCGTCGATCGTCACTTCCTTAGTCTCTGTAAACTCATCAAGCTTCTCAGATTTCTTTTGGCATTTTTCTAACATCATGTTGTCAGGATGATTTAACTTAAGGAATACATCGGGTTCTTTGTTTGTTATTTCATGTGATTTCACACAACCATTGACTATAATGTAGTCGGAATTTTCATTGTAAACAAGAGGTTATTCCTCGCTGAACTCAATCGTGTTGGATTCGGAACTTCCATCAAGTGTTTCTGGCATTGTATTATTGAAAACAGAGTAAGATTCTTCTGTTGTCGTGATATCAACTTTTGAATATTTGTTTTCAGAAATTATGTTTCGTCTTATATTTTCTTCCTTCATGTCTGCTGATGCAATCAAATATTTATCCGAAGCACTTGCATTCTTTTTAGCATAATTCGGGGTTTCGTATTCGGTTTCTTCATCAGGCGTGACTGCATAGTTTGAGGATTCGAAAATTGAAATTACATTGTTAACTATGGGAGTATTAGACATAATATTGTGTTCACTCTGTAAATAATTTTGGACTTTAAAATCTTTTGAGTTATGTAAAATTTCTTCTGCTTGCCTAATTTGGGGATCTTCTTCCTTATAATGAATTTCCGTTTCAGTTTGATCACCACTCTCTATTACGATTAAATCGGCAACAGTACATACGTCATTTTCATTATTATTAGTTTCTTTCGTGATCGATTGTGTAATACTAGTACGCGGGTTAGAGTTATTTTTTGTCTCATCAAATAATTTATCCAAGTGATATAAGAAATTCTCATGAACGGAAAAGCTATTAAATTCATTTTTGTTAGCTGTCGAACACTGATTTAACGAAGGGTCGTTTTTCTGTTGCCATTTAAATTTCTCTGAATCATTTTTAAAAGTATCAGGGTCGTCGTCAGGTGTATGGTCAATGTTCTCGTTTGCATTCTCATTTTCAACTGACACATGGTCTAAAATTGAAGCAGACAGATCTACAGTGTTGGTTTCTTTTGTATTGTCACTTATCGCGTCAACATTACAATTTAATGCCTTATCATTTCCATTATATTTATCCAAATTATTTAATTCATTATATGAATCAAGAGAAAGTAATAAATCATTAATTAAATTATCAACTACAGCACATGTTATCATAATATTAGGATATATCTTGGGGTTTAATTTCTCAACTGCAATACTCAAAGGGATATTTATTAAAGGAGCTTTCAATTGGTGTCCAAATGCAGATTGCAATATTACAGTACCACAAGGATTTTTAAAGTATTCGGGTACACAATTAGCCTTTATTATAGAAATTTGAGTTCCACTATCTACTACGCCATGTAATATTTTATTACCACATTCGATATTTACTGTCGGTAATGTTTCAATTAATTTTGTTTCTTTTCGCGGTGTTTTCAAATTAAATAACTCGTCTGATTTGACTCTAGCAGTGAGTGCTTTTTCATTTAAATTCGAATTATCTTCCCTATCAAATTTATTGGCATTGCCAAATGAATAACTACATATTGTAACATTATGGTATCTGCCGCAATTCGTGCATTCTTTATTTTCTATGGTACAATCTTTAGCGACGTGTTTACCTCTCTTCAAGCATAAAAAACAGCGCCCTTGTGCTTTTAATTTAGCTATTTTCTGATCAACGGGAAATTTATTGCACTCCTCAATCGAATGACTATTACAAGAACAAAATATACAAAAGGTTTCCGCGGTAATATGAGATACTTCAGAATTAATTCTATCACTAGCGAACATTTGTTTACGAAATGCAGTGGAATCATTATTATACGACTGCTTTAACCTTGGGTTATCTAAATTGCCAGTTAAATAATTTTGTTTTTCTCTCGACTCTATTTCGGTACGAATAAATAATAACAAATCATCAATACTTGATTGCGTGTCACTGGAATTTTTTATACATTGCTTATTATATTCTAACGAAAGATTATATGGCAAGGATTTAAGAATTATTGGTGTCAACAGGTTATCAAATCCATTTGATTCAATGTCTAAAGACCTGAGACTTCTTATTTGCGATTGAATCGTATCAAATAATTTCCGTAGAGCGGTTACATCATTTGTTTTCAATACAGGTTTCAAAGATAATAAAGTATTTATATGTGTCGTCACAATGAGATCCTTTCGGCCAAATTGTTGTTTCAGAATTTGGACAGCTTCCAAATAATTTTTATCTGATAACGCAAACCCGGAAATAGAATTATACGCGCTACCGCCTAAATAACTTTGTAAATAGCTCATTTTCTCAATATTTGACAGTGAATCATTATCATGGACTGCTATTTTGAATGAGTTCCAAAAGTTTTGAAACTTACTTATATCGCCGTAAAATTTCTCAATCGTTAATGTAGGGAGTTTAACAGATTGCGCAACTAATTCTGCGTGCTTATTATCGGCGTGAGATACGGGGGAAATTTGGCTTTTACTATTATTTTTCAATTTCTTATTAATTCTAAATTTCCATAAAGTTATTTTTTCATGATATTCAATAGAGGTCTTCGCGTCTCTTTCGATTTCATTTTCATCATTAATTAACGCTAAAATTTGTTCATCTTCTCGTTTAAGGTCGATACCTTTCTGTTCTAGCTGAGCTAGATTTTCTTCTAATTCCACCAAATTCGGCGATTCTAAAACCCATGCTTCTTCGATCTTTTTAATAATAGATGTAATAGATGCTTTTATTACCCCTCTAGTTTTTTTAAGTTTGGTCAGTTGATCGGCCATACTTAAATAATAAAATTTACCTTACCTCTGTATAGGTTATCCAAAGTTTTCTTCACTATAATATTTCACTATAATATTTCACTATAATATTTCACTATAATGTTTCACTATAATATTTCGCTCCGTAATCCAGTAATACAGCCTGTTTTTCATCCATTAATTCTGACACCAGTGTGATGTCTCTTCTATGTGTGTTCGTCGTCTAGAACGGCCTGTTTCCTTTAGAACGCCCACACACATAGAAGAGACATCACAATTTTCAATACACTGAATTTCTTTATTAGTAATATCGCTCGTTTCATGAACAAAACGAATGCGTATCGGCCTGCAGAATCTTGTAGAGCAAGGTAGAGGGTTCTGCCACAAAATCTTTTCTTGGTCGCCAATTTTGCATATTAAACGTAAAGGAACAAGACAATTATGAAATATATTTGCATCACTATCAGAAGTATATTATATATATATATCAGAAGATATTAGTTCTAAATTGTGGTTTTCTTCTGTATTATTTTGAATCACTTTTTCTAAATATTTACACAGTCTTAAAGGTGTGTGACCAAGAAGATCCTGTAGGTTAACTTCAGCGCATGTTTCTGTGACATTCATCGACTCCTCACTTGGATAGCAATCTTTCTTCTCTTTCTTAATCCGAGAATAACAAGGATAAATATTCTTATTTGCACTATGAATAATTTCCCCTTGCTTTCTCGTTATATTAGCTTCTACAAAAATTGATAAGTCTTCTGATGGTCTATGCTTCTTAAGGGTGGGTTTATTTGAAGTTATAATTTTTCTGTATTTTGTAGCTCTTGTTGGACTTATAGTTATATGTTTTATGAGTTTCGAGGCATCAATATTACCAGCAGCACGTTGACTTGTACTAGCTGCATATGTTAATTGATCAAGAAGTACTTGCTCTCTTAAATCTTTTGTTTTTCGTCGCTTGCTTCTGTCACACGATTCGGCGAAATATTTTGTTGGTCGACCTTGTTTTGATATTATACAGATAGCATCTTCTACAGCTAATTTTATAGAACTGTTATGTCAATGTTCATTTATCTTAAGAAAGCGACTTTTTGTCCTATTGGCAGCCTCCCATGTTTCTTTAAAATACGATTTGAAACGGCTTAACGAACGTTTTAATAATTCTTGTTCATCTACCAGGCATTTCGTCATTTCTATACCTTTACATTCCATGAAACATAATTTTTCATCTATTTTCTTACTAGGGCAATCTTGCATAAGGTCAAACAACAACTTTCTTGAAACATCTTTCGCTGTCACTGAAGTTTCTAAAAGAAAAATAAAGATTTTTCTTTTTCAAAATATCGTCATCTTCTGATACCATTTTTTTTATAAAACGGTAAAAAAAAAATTGGGGCAAATATCGGCAAGATTTTATTTTATGAATATAACGAGGAATATCTAAATTTTATATTCCAATAAAAAAAATTTGCCGGGAAATAAGCGGAACGCATTTATATATCACTAATCAATTTAAAGAACTGGTAAAAATCACACTTATTTTTAAAGATAAAACAATGTGGTTTTATTCATAATTATATTCGTTTATAACTAAAACTAAATACAGTAATTTAAGCTACCTAGCTTCCATTTCTTTTTCCATAAAGGGTTTTTCAGATCTTTACTGTATACAACGATAAATGCAGTTAAATTATGCGCTTCTCACAACAGCGCTGTGAAAAGAGACATCTGCGATGCACGACAGCTGTGTTCAGACTGATTTCGCGACGGGGAGTGTTACCGAACAACCCTAAGATAGTGTTTACGTGAAGCACCGACTACCACGCTATAAAAAACAAATAAAGTATTGCGGTTTTTAACGAACCTCATTTTTCGACTTTTGTCCAGTTTTTTTAGAAATACTCCTCTGTGCGGCGTCCACTCATCGAAGCGAAAATGTTTTTCAAGACGACGATGGTAATACATCACTTGCTGAGTGCTGAATCATTTGCTTACTAGTGCATTAAAAACCGCATATAAAAAATCCTCTCTGTTTTAATGATTGGTATTTTTAGTGTAAAGCAGTAAAAGGAGAGTCTAGAAATATTTCAGTATTTCTTTATTGGGAACTTTCCAAAAACAACATATAAAAAAATCCTCTCTGTTTTAATGATTGGTATTTTTAGTGTAAAGCAGTAAAAGGAGAATCTAGAAATATAGAGAAATATTTCTATATAAATATTTTAATCTGCATCTAAAATCGGCCTTTAAAATGTTAATTAAAATTCTCTATTTCTGAAAAAAATTATCATTATATTATTTTACTAAATTAAGTTTACTTTTATCATTATCGCCTTCAAAAACAGTTTCGCTGCGATGAATTGACGTCTGGACGGATTGACGCCACGACAGATTGATGCTGCGACATATTTACGCCACGTCGAATTGACTCTGCGACATGTTGACACCACGACGAATGGACGCTGCGATTAATTGTTCCGCGAAGAATTGTGCGCGACGAATTGACGCAGAACCATGGATCTTAAATAGTTTCAAAAAACAGTATTCCTACAGTTTTAACTGTTTAATGACACTGTTTAAAATAGCAGGCATTTCCTATTTAACTGCAAATTTCTGGAATAAAATAAGACAAATATTATTTTTCCAAATTAGTGGTACGAGTCCTGAAAATACAGGGTGATTTTTTTTAAGTTGTGAAAGTAAAACCCTATAACAAAAGAACCACTGATCCAAATTACCTAAAATTTCACCAGTATGGTCACAAAGCAACGAAAATTTTTTGCGTGGTTAAAAAAACTTAAAATCGCATCGACAGATGGCGCTGTACATGCAGTAAAGTCGGGAGCCGAACTTGCGCCCGGCACACGCACATTGGCGGTAAAAACGTGAAGTACGCACACCTCGTGTTCATTATTCTACGGAAATCCTTGCAATGACTGTGCATTGACGGACCGTGCTTTGTTAGTGGAACTGTATTATCAGAATAAAGACAGTGGAGCAACTGCTGTTAGGAGATTTAGGACACTTAAGAATTTAAGAAAAGGTCCAATGACGACAGATAGCCTACGGAAGATGGTTTTCCAAAGTACCGTCCATTGTTTTCCTGTTGTTTCCAGACGATATTCTTTTTTTCTTTTACCTTACAGCGCCATCTGTCGGTACGATTTTAAGTTTTTTTAACCATGCCTAAAATATTCCCATTGCTTTGGGAGCATACTGGTGAAATTTCAGGTCATTTGGATCAGTGGTTCTTTTGTTATAGTGTTTTACTTTCAAAACTTAAAAAAAATCACCCTGTATATTCTCAGTAAGCATTATCAAAGGGAACAAGTGGATTAAATATGAATTAAATTATCTTTATTTTCTTTTGATCTTGAATAATAAAATTCTCACCTTTAATTATGTATACGATGGATATTTTCTATAAAAGTATTCTTTTAATTTTGTAAACATAAAAAAAAATCATTAAGATACTATTGCAAGTAGAATTTATATAGGGATATATATTTAAATTTTCTACTCTGAATTAAATATGCAAGTAATATGAAATTACTATTCATTTTTAATTACTATTCTTTTTATCAAAATGACATTGAAATTATGATGTATTGTGATAATATATTAATTCAACAATTGTTTTAAAGAATACTTAGCTTTACTAAGCTCTTAACTATGTGTAAGTTATCACTATTACTTGTGTGACAAAATTTCTATAATATTAATTTAATGTCAACTTTATTGAGCACAGATACATTAAAAATTATCATATATTCTAGTCCCTAAATTACTCATGGAAAACAGATAGAAAGCATTCTATATTCTACAACACGCAAAAGCAAATATCTCTAAAAATGTAAATTGCTTAAGTCCTCAGAAATGTGTATTTAATATCCACCAACTAAATCTTTTATTTATTTCGTGTTTGCTACGAGAAAATATTTGGATAAAATAAATCTTTAATAGCTTTTCGTATTGGAACGTTAAAGTGAAACAGAAGTAAGTAATTTTACATATAAATCGTTTTTAACTATAAGGCTTTTCACAGATTAGGGAAACCTAATCAAATTATGAATAACCGAAATTAAACATTCTAAATTACCATTTTTATCTAGCATAATGCTACATAAATAACACAAAAATAAAGTAATTGTTTCGATTCCGCTGAAGGCAAAAACCTAAACAAATAGCAATTTATTTTGAAAAATCTTGCTTCTATTAAGAGAATATTGGCTTAATACATACGCTAAGATTAAAAGTAAAAGAAAAAAAAAATCAGTGTACAAAGAAAATAAGCTGCTAAAGTTACTTGTTTGATTATGGATTAAATTAATTTCACATTTTCATGAGCTGTAATGATAAAATACTACACGTTAATTACATATCATATGAAGTTTTTTATTATACAAATATACATTTTTTCGTTGACATTTTGAATTGAAATGTTTGCCTATTACTATTTATAAAGATATAATTTTTTTTTCATATATTTACATTACAACGCAATTTATCTTTCAGTGATATGAAATTGCTATTACCTCAACTAACATATAAAAAAATTCCTTTAATTTCTTTTAAAGAAATTTGTAGGTAAAATAAATTCTTTTTGCTTCAAATCGTCGGAAAATTCTTCTGTCATTTATGATAAAAACACGCCGATCATCGAAGAAAATTATTACTGTGTCATTTGTTGTATTGTGGATGTGGACTATGGCAGATTACGTATTACTCAATATTTAATTTATGGTGGCTAATGGTTTTCAGCAAACCATAAACGATAATTATTTGATTCTGTGAGCAAGGTAGGGCATGCCTCAGTAAAGTGAATTAATAAAATGATTCTACTAACTTTTAGTAACAAAACAGCGTTATATTAACATTAAAAATACAAATGGCGTGCACCCCATGCAACACGAATAGCAGCAGAGATCGAACTGCTCAAGAAGGGTAGGGTTGCAGATAGAGATGTGTTTGAAAAACGTAGAGTTGAGTTGTTGTGACAATCCAAATTTTGGAAGATTACAGTCAAAATATCAGTTATACGTTCTGAGTAATATTAACGTTGACACAGTCAGTGGGTTGTAGTTAAGGTTGAACCGCCACAAATTCATTTACTGAAAAAAGGGTTGCGATATCTATTGCACTTATGTTATGAATGTTGCTTTATGCATGTATGAATATACAAGTTATAGCTATTAATTTGCAAAACTTTAGCAGCAATTATTAGAATTGAAAGTATTTGTGCTGTGCATCATTCTCGTTTTAATTTCTGTTGTTGAAATACGCAAGCAAACGTTCGCTCTCAAAGCATTGTTGTTTAAGTGAAAATAATGGAGTAGAGAATAAGCATTAAATTTTGTTTCAAATTGGGAAAAACTGCTGGCAAAAAACGTAAAATGTTGCTTCAAAAGTAACGTGATGACGCATTATTACATGACCTTAATTTAAATCTGTTTTTAATCTCTTAAATTTTGGCTTTAGCATAATGGAGCTTTAGAGACTCCGAAACAGCTATTTACTATTTTATATATATTTTATTTGTGCTATTTTTACGTTGATCATTTATTTTAATATTTTAATAGCATTATCACGTTCTTGCATGTTTGATTAGTTTCGACCTACCTTGCTTGTGAAGCGGTTTTTGACCAACCATGACATCGTGCAGTTAACTACCCTCCCCGTTATTGGCACGCGCAGACTAATTGACGTGAACCAAACTGCAAACCCCCCTATAGGATACAAGATTCTTAAATATTGATCACTTAATAAAATCCAGGAAAAAGTGACGTCCGAAATTAAGATATCGCCAGTGAAGATAAATAGGCCACTTTCCCATCATCACAAAAAAAACATTTTGACCAAGGTTTACTTCACTTAAGCAAAAAAGTTACAACTTTATTAATTTTATAAAAAAAAATTGATATCTATTTGAAATGATCGAATGTAAATGAAAGGATTCAAAAATGACAACTAAACAATCCATAGTGTTGATAAAAATTCAAACGGTAAAAAATTTGTGATACCATCACCTTCATTCCCAGTAAAAGTAATATAAATGTGTAATAGCAGCTAAAAATTTTGAATTGATAATTGATAATATGAAATTATGACACATAAAAATGGGTTTGTCTTGCTTCATTCTAGTGCGCCCGATTTGGTACGCATTTCAGTTATACGTTTAACCGATATACGTATATACGCATAATATGTCGGTAACAAATATCTATACCTTAAATTATACGTTTACACGTATCCGGATACTTATAAGCGCATGTCGGTGAAACGTATAATTCAAGTATCCTTATAATTCAAGTATACGTATATTCAAGTATGCGTATTTACTTTTAATACTTTTAACTCGTCAGACTTACGTCAGTCAACGGAGAATAAACTGAAAATCGGTGGCATTACCGTAACAATCTGCATAATATGTTTCATACACAGAATCTTGTTATTTTTCACTATAAACTATTATTGTAAGTATATAATGAAAGTAAACAGTTTTTGAGCAAAGAAGGATATTTTTTTTGCGAGGCGCCGCTACCTACACAGGAACCGCAAGGGAGGTAAACTCTGGACCATCATTATTCTTTGAACAATGAAGGCCCTAATAAACTGCGAGAATACACTCTAGTAGGTGATTCTCAATGTATATGATTCTCAGACCAGCGGGAGAAAAGCATCTTCTTTTCACGCAAAGAACAAAAACCATTTAAACGTTTATATGTTTAACCGCAGGGGTAAGTTCCTTATATACGCTGTACCGTATATACTGTTTTGTATAATAAGTATAACCGCCTTAGTCATATCATACGTATCCAAAATCTACACCCCGTATAATACGTATTATACGTATTCTCGGATAAACTTTTAATAGGAAGCACTACTTCGTTCGCAGTGATCTTTCTTTATCTACATAGCTTTGTTTCTAAAACTATTTTGAATCAAGAACGCACCATAAGTGAGATGGAAAAACACCATCACATATCATTGAAGAGCGATAAAAATCTTGCAGATTGAACAGTGCGTTACATATTGTCCCCCAATTTAGTAACCACACTCAAAATAACGTAAACTTATTATATCAAAATAACAACGACCACCCTGGAACCCAAACTAATACAGGTAACCACTTCCCCAGAAAACGCTATTCAACAAATACACCTCGACACGTAACTGTAGCTCCTTTTCAGCTTTATTTTCAAAGAATTGGGTTCATTTGTTAGTAAACGTTGAAACTTAGACTGAAACCCCCAAGTGGTGATATTAGCATTCTTTGATTAGCAGCGCGTGGAATCTTACCCTCAGTTACCTTATATGAATGTGAAATAATTTATGTATAAGCACAGGCTTATTATGTGTAAATTAAGTGTTAATATTAAATGTCAAATTAAATATAAGCATAAGTATTTATCATAAAAGTTATATATATATATATATATATGTATATATATACTACTCTTTACAAAAATTGTACATAAATAATTCTGTCAATAATAATAATCTTTTACACATTCGAATTATTGATTTGAGATGTGATAGATACTACACAAATAATGTCATATAACGATTGTCTCACCACTTAATTTATGAAGAGGCTTATTATTTTTGACTAAAATAAAGCATCTTGTATGATTTTCTTTTACCTAGGATTATTTTATAGTGTGGCTCAGGGAAACGGGAAATTTTGACGTAGTTCTTACAAAAGTAAAAAAAAAATAAAAAATTCATTTTGAAGTTTTATTGTTCAAAACAAAAGGTAATCTAAAGCATCCCAAGAGAAAATAATTCAAATTTTTAAAAACAATGTCCATGATCGTTAGATGATTATCACGTAGTCTGTTGCTTTCATTTCCTTCACAACTTGAATTTTGTATGAATGAAACTTCAAAACACCTTATAGTATTCGGGGCACGTTTTGTTCGGTTTAGATTCAATGCTGATGCGTGTTTCCTTGCAGAAGATGTGGGCTTCTTCCGATTGACGTCCGAAAATTTTCACCGTCTTAGGGGGTTCGGTAAGTCAATTGACCTCCTGATGGTGTCTTTTTTAGAGCGCAATCTGTCTTCTCAAAATTCTCAACCCATATCTTGATGACGTGGCATGATGGAACGCAACTACGACGTCTTAAATTATAATAAATTCGAAATTCCCTGCGAGCATTACTATTTTTGTAAAATGCCTTCATGGTACATGAACTTTTTGACCGAACCAAATGTTACATGATTACTAATTAGCAGGCATTTTTGCACAGAATGATTCCACTTTCACCTTTCTACCAGTTCTGCAGGCTTTCCAATACTGCAAGATATAAAAAATTCCCGTTTTTTTCTGTGCTACCCTGTATAAATTTAGCATGCTTTGCACTATATTGATTGAAATTAGACATCCTTCATGGATTTTTTCAAACGGAGATATCTGAAACTTTGCTCAATATAAAGAAGAGTAGAATATGCAAGCGCATGTCTCACGGGTGGTCATTTTGCTCACCACTGATCAATCTGAAACCACCTTTTTAGTTAAATACTGAAGCACTATGACATTTTTAGTAGCTTATACGAACATCTACTTTAAAATGTTCAATATTGATTAATTGCCGATCATTTGAGAACAAAAGAAAAAAGTTATTTTTTAAGTTTAGTGCACAATTAAAAGTAGTAAATTATTTCAGTGATACATATTGTTGGTATAAACCATCAAATGTATACCATGTTGGTATAAATCGTCAAATATACAATTTTCATTACACAGAACAGCGAACACCTGAGAAGGTCCGTAAAAAATAGTTGCGCAGTTTAAAAACACTTGGATATACTGTCCATTTTGCAAAGCAAAATTTCAAATAATTCCGTTTGAAAAAATTCACGTAGCTTGTCTAAATTTCTGAGTGCAGAAAGCTTGCTCCGAACGGGAGATTTAGTCGAGGGAAACTTAAACTTATTGACAGGTTTAACCCTTCTTTGCATGAGTTTTTCTTTTACAATTGTTTTTTTATACATATATTAAATATTAGACACCAGAAATGTTAAGATAGATTTTTAGCTTTGTTCAGCAACATAGTTCACGGGAAATTTACTACATTAATATTTCTATATAAATATAGTGGTGGCGAAGAAGTTGATTTATTTATTAAAAGTTAAATAAACAGTGATGGAAATTTCCATCACAATTCAAAGAAGGGTTAAAGATGACACTAAAGGTGAAACGTTTCTAAATTTTAGCTAATTTGAAACATAAAGGAGGATAAAAAGGTAGAACAATAAAATTATCAGGTGTGGTTTTAATAGCTTTAGAATGTGTAGAATTACTAATGGGTCTATTGAATTTATCCACAGCATTATCAATAACAGAAGGGTTGAAACCTCTTTTAACAGCAACAGATTTGAAATAATTACGTTCATCATTAAGATAAACGCAGTCTGAAAAAATTGCAAGAGCACGGTTTACATAAGTGTAAAATACACCGATTTTCTGGTTGGCTGGGTGATTTGAAAGAGCATGAGCGGGGGGGGGTTACAGACAGAAAAAGGTTTCCTATAAACACATGTTTTGAAAAAAAAATCACATCTGGAAGTTAAAACATCAAGGAAGGGGAGTGTATTACAATTTTCTAACTCAAAAGTAAACTAAATATGTCGGTCGATAGAATTGACAGTTTGAAGAATGGTGAAAATATCAAAAGGATTATCAAGTAAAACAAAAGTATCGTCAACATAACTTTTCTAACTCTGAATTATCCAATTTTCTTCATAATGTTTCCTTCTGTTCTGTATCCATTTGATTAGGTAATATCTTCTGTGATTGACTGATGCCTTCTGTTTCCCTATAGGATATTTCCTCAACAGATTCCCCATTGCTTGCTCTTTAACTTGTCCCTTTCCCCCTCCCATTTCCTTTCACTCTTGTTTCTGTGTTCAAACTAGTAGCACGTTTTTTTTTGCGCCAGAAGAAGAAACACAAAGTTTTTTTGAAAGGCCTAGCGCAATTCTTATTTTATTGTGTTTTAAGAAGGTTTTATGCTTTTAATGTTATCACATGTGTTTTTCAATATTTTAATACAATCGCAAATGTAAGAATAAGCTAATCAAAATAAATAAAGAAAGAAAATATTTAAAGAAAAAGAAAAATAATTAAATTATATGTAATATTTTAGTTTTTGAATATACGTAACGTACATTTAAACAATAAACTGTAATAAATTTTGATATTTGAAACATTCAACAGCTATCCTAAAAGTTTCTTTATCATCAATGGATCTGTATTAGTTACCTGATGCAATAAGCATTTTTTCGAGTAAATTAATGTAATCTGCAAATTACATTTAAAGGTAATTAATTCATTTTACTCTGAAATCTTTAATGGATATGTGACTTAAAAGTTTAAATCTGAAATATATAATCGAGTAAATGCCATTTCTTATTTTGTCCGATTTAATAAAAAAAATTCTCAAAGTTCTGAAAAAACTCATAATCAAAATAGTAATATAATACAATGATCTTTCTTGCGTAAAGAATGTCCTGGTCATTAGACAATTCGAAATAATGACACGCCTCTTTAAGTTCTCAAAAGTATCCTCTACGGAAATATTAAAAAAATGAAACAAAGAAAGCACCTTATTCTTATCATAGTTTTAAAATGCATCACTTGGGAGTTTAATTCAAGCGTATAACTGGAATTTGTACTTTAGAAACAGTTTTAATTTTTCAGTTGTAAAAAAGATACTTTTACTCATGCGTTGAGAGATGAATAAAGACTACAACCAAAAATGAGAAAAAAAGCGAAAAACTATTACTTACAAAAATACTTTATTTATTTCAAACACAGATAAAAGAAATAATATATGCACATTCCGAAATTATCTTATCAAAAAAAAAAAAAAAAAAAAAAAAAAGAATGAGTTGAGAAAAAACAAGCGGCGTACACGAAGAAATACAACAATTTGTACTTAAAAGAAGACTATATTAAAAATATGCTGTCTAAAGTGAATTGACACTGGTATGTTTTTAAAGGAAAAAAGTATCAAATTTCTTTCAATGTCGTACGAACATTTTCTGAAATAAATGTAAACCTTTTTTGTGGGATACATGATTTCAGTAAACGTGACATGCATCCTTTATTCATAGAGTTAAAAATATTACTGCGGCGAAAAGTCCCATTAGACGGATATTAAACTATTTCGCGAAACAGAATGCAATAAACAATTTAGATATTTTTTCCCAAATCTTTCTAACACTCTTTTGTTTTATTATTGTTCTCAGATGTGATAGCAATTTAAGAATTAAATTGAATACTAGAGGTAGTTTAAATGATTTTAATGCGATAATATATCAACGAAACGTGAAAATTGTACAACTGAAAACTAAAGGAACAACGTCTAAATCTTCTGGAGTATATTCTTTTCATTTTTAAAGAAAAACATGCCCGTTAATTTACTTTCAACGAAATGTAACAACTAAAAATTTAAAATGAAATCTAAAATATTGCGCGTCACGTATAAATTATGGAACAATTTCCGAAATGAATAGTTTATCATCTAACATTTTTAATTTATCCTGTTTTTCGTGAAAATAATACATAATATATTAATTTGCATAGTTATGTAGAGAACATGAACTTTCAACCTTTTCTTACAGATCAACGCTGAAAGCGAAAAGTCAGCCTAATCAGTTCAGAAAGTTATAATTCTGCACTGAATGCAGGTAGAAAATGCATGTTTGAAGTATAATATTGAGAATCATGGATAATATAAATGTACTAATTTTTGTTATGTGTAATTATTCGATTAGTAGTGTTTGGTATTTTAATGTATTTTTCTCTGGCAGATCAATGTATTACAGAATTTTTTTTTAATTTGCATCAGCTATAAGGTCGCTTTTAAATCTAGTAAATTCAATGTCTTGTAAAAGCTTTATTGCACATAATTTACATTAAGGTGAAGAAATCGAGACAATAAAATTTAACAGCACCTACCTATGAGAAAGCAAAAAGAGCTGTGGCATATAGAATCAGTGGAACTAAATTCACACAGAGGTCAACAAGTGAGATTTCCTCGCCTTGTCCCAAATGTTTTTATTTGAGACGCAACGCTAAAAAAGTGAGGGACACATACACATGGTTTGTGAATTATATAAATGTAATCGCCAATGGCAAGTGCATTTTATGAGCAGGAAGTGAATTTTTTGGCAGTTTTTTAAATGATGTAGGCTATAAAGAATATGCCAAAAACATTCACATATTTTTATTTTGGCCATTTTGGCCATGTTTTGCATTCTTATCAACTGTTGCAATGTAAATACGGCAATGAATTTTATCTTACACTAAATTTTCCTTCATTGCATATCTTTCTTAATTTTATACAAATGTTAATACGAAAAGGAATTGTAGTTATGAGATATTTCTGCAGTAGCGTAAGTTTTACTATAACAGTTTTCGACTGTATATAGTATCTTGCTAGCTGGTGAAGACAAATCTTTGGCTTGTAATATTTTAGGGAAAATCTTTACACCTGCTCATGCATATAGATGGTAACAAATAAATGGTAAGAGAGAGATGTTAAAATATATATACACTTTATGTTTTAAACAAGAACGAAAAATCATGTGTCAAGCATAGATTATGAGACACTTTCCAACATGTCCACAATACGTTAACAAAACTTCAGCGTTTAATAAGGTGAAATATGATGTCTAATTAAACCATGGCAACCCAGGGAACCTAGCTTTCGCTTTAGTGTATATGTCCAATATCTGGGGGACATCTCTAAGGAAACAATTTGGAAAACGCGTAGCACATTTAAAAATCTAATTTCAGGAATTACCATTAATTGTCTGAAAAGTAACCAAATTCTTTTATTGCATTGCATATGATCAGTGTCTATATATGCAGCCCTGTATATTGTAATTTCTTTTGAATATTTTGAAAATGAAAAAAAAAATCACTGTAAACAATAACGCAAGTTTTTTATAGTAGTAAAATATAATGGAACCACGAACGAAAATATACAAAAGTCTCACCTGATTTTCCCACGATTCAGAAAAGAGTTCTTTTTCTTTAGAAATATCCAGATATATTTTAATATTATGCATTTATAAATAGAATTTTTATTGTGCAAATTGATATTGTGCATTGATACAAATTTTATTGTGCTCTGAAACGTTCGGAAACGTTTCAGTGTAGTTTTTATAGTATATTAATTAGTCTTTTATTCTGAAATATCCATTTTTTGGATACTATCAATTCCCAAGTAAACATTTTCACGCTTAACAAACATGTTTTATAGACAAACATGGTAAATTGACAGAATTTGCATTATCATTAAAATTAATAATATTTTGCTACTTTTGAATGTATAAAATCAGTTACGCAGTTGAAAATGTTTAATGGAGAATAGATAGCACACGAAAAGCTGATATTCAGTAATAAAAGACAGATTAATACATTTTTAAAAATATTCAGAAACGTTTTCTAAAATCAGTGGTAGCAAACAAAATTTTGATTTATAAATGATTCTTTAAATTTCGAAATTTAAGAATTTCTGTGATTTCTAAAGAAAAATAATTTTTTTTGGAATCGTAAGTATTATAACTCGGAAGAGATTATTGTATATTTTCAGTCGTGGCTATAATATATTTTCGTAGATTCAGAAACATTCGTATCTTTTTACAGTGTAAGTCTTTGAAGCATTAATCTTTCGTAATTATTTCAGAACATACTTAAAAAGTAATTTCTTCCAAAGTTTTAGTAGGAATTTTCTAAAAAGACAGTTACACTGCAAGCCTTTCACAGAGGGGCAGCCATCTTTCCCACCACAGTTTTATCACCTGCTCGAGACATTCACCCTCTCTGTCTTTTTAGATTCCTTGCATTCCATATTAAAAATGTTATTTCTGAAAATGTTTCTATCTTTGTTGAGTTATTTAGTCTCTGTTATTGATCACCTAATAGTAAGAGTTGTTAATCTATTTATCTTGAAACTATAGTCGTGCATTTTTATTCGCCATCTGCAAAAAAATAAGATATATTTCTATATTGTTTTCATTTCTATTTATTTTATCATCACTATTAAATCTTTGATTTTGATTATTAAGTCTAAATAAATATTTTCACCTTAAAACTCTAAAGTTATATTTTCTAAAACAACAACAAAAAAATAATGGGCAGAATATTTAATCAATTTTATATGCATTTATATTTATATTTTTTATTTTTAAGTTTATTTTCAATTACCACAAAAAAATTTCAATTACAAATGTGTTTTTTATTTCTAATTTGAATAGGATTTACTTTTTAAAATGTCCCATAAAGTTCCAATTGGAATCTGCTTCTGGGCTTTTCCGTATTAAGTTCATATGAATACATATTGTATTAAATTTTGAGTATGCATAAGAAAAATGCTTTCAGGAGATTTTCTGTATCTATTATTAGATGCAATGTACAGCCAAAAACAACAAAGGAAGACTCTGCTGTGTTTAAATGTTACATTGTATTTTGCTTATTTTTAAGAATATCTAGTCAACGATAACATTTATAAAAATGGTAACATTAGAATATAACAAAAAAACTATTTGCAGAATATTTCTAAAATTGTTTTTTATTTTGGTTTCTTATTTTCACATTAAAAAGAATTCCCTCTTTTATGTTACGTAAAGAAGAAACATAGACTGTAAAAAACAACTTTTTTCATTTGAAATTTTAATTTCTATTGAAACGTTTGGAGAAAAATTGCCTCGGAGCGTATTTATTTTGGTAAATATTAAACAAATATCTAAAGTTCATTATTTTCTTAACGATACACTGAGCTAGACAAAAGGAAAATAATGATTTCTTCTTCAAATATTAATCTTGTATTTTAATTATTTCTGAATAAATGTAAATAAAGGTTTGATTCTGATAGACACTAAGATTTCAATTTTTCAAATACACATCTGCAGAATATTTCCATTATGCGTATGCATGTTTTATTATTTTTCAATATGTATAATAAAAAATATAGTAATTATTCTGCCTGAAAAAAACAAATGATTTATAAAACTTTTTTCATATTTTTTCATTTGACATTTCAATTTTCTTTTAAATTTTTGTTGTTAATGGTTCAAGGAAAACCTACTTCCAGGCAATAATATTATGCATTAATTGCATTGAATTTGTTTTAAAAAAATCTTCTTCTGTTCTATAAGGAGAAAACAAAAAGTTAGATAAAAAAAAACTCTTCCAGACAAAAGAAAAAGCATTTTTTTCTCTTCTACAAAATTATTTTTGAATTTTACATGCTTTAAATAAGACTAATGAAGTTTGTCTTTAAAAACACAAAATATTATTTTTCATTTAATATTTTTTTTTTTCAAAAAATAAAGAAAAAGAAACATTTACCAAACATTTTTTTTTATCCTTTTTTTCGGTGCGTTAGCTTCATCTTCTTCTTCTTCTTCTTTTTTTTTTTTTTTTTTTTTTTAAATTTCCATTTAAAATTATTTCGCCCTATAAGATTGCAAAAGCGTCGTTCCGTTTTATCATTCTAATTGATTTAAAATACCTTTGATAAAGTTTTAAAAGTGGAAATTGCTTTAGGGGCAATAACACTTCTTATTAATTTTCGAACGTGCTACAAAAATTTCTTCCGAAGTTTTGAAAAGAGTTTTCAGCGAAGGAAAAAAAAAAAAATACCGTGAAAAATATAAGAAAAACAAAGTTATTCCGCTTCTTCAAATATTCATTTGTGACAAATGTGACATTGTGAAATGTAAAAAAGATTGAGCAAAAGATAAAATGTGGTTTTTCCTGAGAAATATCTGAGAAATCTACTGCGGCGTTTTATTTTTCATTTCGTTATAGATCTCAGAAAACTCACAACGTTCTATAATTATGAGTCTGTTTCAAATTAATGAAAATAAAAATAATTTTTACTTTCAAAACATTTACATTAAGGTACCGTTACGAAATAAGGCCACGTCAAGGATCCAGAACACAATAAAATGTGTTATATCAGCATTAACATTTAACCTGCTGTCGGATGTAATATTTATTCATTTTCTGCAATATGAAATCATGCATACTCTTCTGTCTGTTGAATTTCGGCCGAGGAAGTTCAAACCAAAATGCACTTTAAAGTTGTCTTTTTAGGTCTAGGTGTTCTAAATAACGCATAACTTGTTAAGTACATGGTTTAGCATCATTTAACAGATATTTTAGAGGTATTACACCAAAATAGAAGAAAATAAAGAAAATGTTTTTAAATTACTCATTTTCACTGTTGATAATAAAATATGTATGTATAAAAAATCAAAATAAAGTCATTATTATTTTATGAAGAAGTACAAAAGAAATTATTCATAATTTGGGGCAGAAACATGTACGTGTGTCCATTTGGGTCAGTCGTATATAGTCTTCACGGACATACTTCTTGCACTTTGAAAAAAAAACTCATATCTAAGACACGGTTCTTTTGGAAAATGAAGCAATGCATTCTCAGGGGACTTCTGCGTTACACATATTTCACTTTCAAACACAAAACAGTACTAAAAATACAGAATATCCCAATATACATTCTAAAAGATTGTTACGTTATCTTGTACAGCATGAAATATTGTAAAATTCAATCAATATGAAAGCTTATTTACTATTTTTAACAAGTATGTGTTGAAAGATTTAGTGGTCCGATAATGACGACGAAGCTGGTATCGGTTGTGGTTGAATCTTTTCCCACGTGTCAAGGACGCAGAAATTGTGATGTATGTCCCACCATATGTCGGCTTGATACCGTTCTCTACAAGATATTTACTGATGGCTTTATAAAGAGCATGGCTTATTTTATAAAAGTACCTTAGTTTGAAGTGTAAAATATACATTACATTCTTGGTCCACACAAAAAATTAATTTACTAACTAAACTAGCTTTTGTGACGATTTTTCCTGTTAAATTTTTAAAACGGTGATTTCCTTAAAAGTGAAATCTTAAAAGATTTTTTAAAAGCAATTTTATTATAATTGTAATTTTTAATATTATTTAATAGTTTATGATTAAAAATCGAAATATGTCACCTTGTGTTATGAACAATCTGTATTCATATGATGTTCGTTTTTGTTTATACAAAAATATTTCGCAAACGTTTTTTTTTCAATTAATCCATTATAAAAATGTCGTTTTTCAGTTCCACAGAAAAATTTCTTGGAAAACTCTTCGTTCAAAATTATTTTTGTAAATGAAATTTAATGCTAGAAATGTTTTTTAAATCCTAAAATTTAAAAGAGAACATCATATTTTCACAAACATATAAACTCATAAAAACTTTATTTTACAAAAGTAAAGTGTCACACAAAATACATATATAAACAAATAAACTACTGGGCATGTTTCGGTTTCATTAGAGATAAAAACCATTATCATCATGATAGTGGTTTTTATCTCTAATGAAACTGAAATTTGTCACGCGGTTTATTGATTTATATATGTATTTTGTGTGACACTTTACTTAAGTAAAATCAAGTTTTTATAAGTTTAAATGAAATTTAGATTTAATATTTTTACAAATGCTAAAAGTTTATTCCGATTCGCTAATACTTTAGCGAAATTATTTTAATAATTAATGTAACTATATTGATAAAACTCAAATTAGCGATTTTTCTATATTCATTAATCTTGAATGTAAAATTCTTGGTATTTTTGCTATTAATTTATAAAAGTAAAAAAGAAAAGATTATTTTTAAGCTATTATATTACTCAGAAATTTTAATGTTACTATAAAACTATTAATAAAAAAATATATCATAAGCTATTTAAAATTAAAATCGAAGAGATGGGATGCATAAACTATTTATGAGTCGTTTATTTCATGTGCATAAACAGTAGGGTGGAATGAAAAAGTAAAAGATTAAAATTTCGAAATAGAATAGTGATTAAAATTCTCTTCACTGGCTATTAAACAGAAAAAAAATCAGACAAATTGATTAATGTCTTGAAGGCTCTTCCATGCCTTGAAAATACAAAAATTGACAGAAAATTGTGACGTTTCAAGTGAAAATAAAACTCAGAATTTCGAAATACAATAGGCATGATTATTTTTTTTTACTTTCTATTTCACGGGAAAAAGTTTCAGCTCAATCGACTAATGTCATCTTGAGGACTCTACCAGGCCCTGAAATTTCAAACAACAATTGGCATCAAAATTAGCTTTTTTACTTTATGTTTAATGGAGAAAAAAAATTCAGCTCAATCAACTAATGTCTTTAGGACTCTATCAGGCCCTGAAATTTCAAAAATTGACAGAAAATTGTGACGTATCAAGTAAAAATAAAATTCATAATTTCGAAATACAACAGTCATCAAAATTTGCTTTTTTCTTCCTCTTTAACGGAAAGAAAATTCAGATCAATCGATTAATGTCTTGAACACTCTACCTAGCCCTGAAATTACGACTTGACTTAAAATTAATTGATTGATCTGAATGTTTATTCCGTTATATTGGAAGTAAAAAACAAGTTTTGAACTCTCCAAGATAAATCACAATTTGCTGTCACTTTTCGTAATTTCAAGGCCCGGTACAGCCTTCAAAACATTATAAATTGACCTGAATTTTTTCATGTTAAATAGGAAGTAAAGAGGCAAATTTTAATCACCTTTGTGTTTCAAAATAGTAAAGTTTATTTTTTTCACTCCACCCTAATAAACAGCTATTTGCAATATAACCCTTTTGAAAATATTCTCTAATAATTACCCTTCAGATGTGAACGAAAGTTTTAAATAAAGACATTCTAAAAACTGTAACTATTTCAAAGAAATTAAAACGCTTATAAAATATTTAACTGTATAATAACTATTTTCTATATAATAAATTTTTATATTTATATGGTTTTCAATATTAATGATAATCATCTTAATATTAAAGTCATTTCACATTATTTAAATTGTTTTGTTTTTCTCACTGATAACCAGGAAATTACAAATTTTAATTAATATTAATTTGCGTATATATATATAAATATGTATACGCATATATATATATATATATATATATACAAAGGCATATATACATACGTATATATATATATATATATATATATATATATATATATATATATATATATATATATATGATGTATATATATATATATATATATATATATATATATATATATATATATATATATATATATATATATGATGTATATATATATATATATATATATATGTTTATGTATATATATATATATGATGTCATCATCATCATCATCATCATCATCATCAACCGTTTTCAATCCACTGCTGGATGTAGGTCTCCCCCAGATTTTTCCATTGTTGCCTGTCTAGTGCTTTAGTCATCCAATTAACACCGGCCACTTTTCTGATTTCGTCACTCCATCTTACTTGAGGTCGTCTTCTTGGTCGTTTTACATCTCTGGGATACCACTGTAGGGTGTTTGTGCTCCATCTATTGTCTTGTCTTCTTGCAATGTGCCCAGCCCATTTCCATTTTAGCCATTTAATTCTCTCGATAATGTCAAAAACTTTCGTCTGACTTCTTATCCACGTTATTCTCTTTCGGTCTCTTCTGGTTATGCCTAGCATACATCTTTCCATACTTCGCTGTGTTGTTTGTAATCTTTGTACCATTCGTTTTGTTAGTGTCCAAGTTTCTGCTCCATAAGTTAGTGCAGGCAAAACACATTGGTTAAACACCTTTCTTTTCAAACAAAGAGGCATGTTACTTTTCAGAATAATATTGTTCTTCCCAAAAGCACTCCATCCATTTCTTATTCTTCTATTGATTTCATTCATGATACTGTTGTCTGAAGATATTTCTTGTCCAAGGTACACATAACTTTCAACATCTTTAATCTCAGTGTTGTTGTAGACGATTTTCTTTTTTGATGCAAATGAATTGAACATCACCTTAGTCTTTTCCAAATTTATTTTTAATCCCACATTAATGCTAGCTTCTGCCAAATCTTTTAGCATATTTTGCAATTCTTCAGGGCTATTACTGAAAATTAAAATGTCATCAGCAAACCGGAGATGGCTTAAATATTCCCCATTTATTCTAATCCCTTTGTTTTCCCAATCCAGCTTCTTGAAAATACTCTCTAAGACAGCAGTAAAAAGCTTAGGCGAAATGGTGTCTCCTTGTCTTACTCCTCGTTCAAGCTTGATCTTCGCTTTTCCTTTGTCCAAACGGATGGTGGCTGTTGCTTTCTTGTAGATCTTCTTTATGATATTGATATAAGGTTTGTCTATACCAATGTTCTCCAGAGAAGTAATTACTGCAGATGTGTAGACCGAATCAAATGCTTTTTCATAATCAATAAAGGCAAGACAGAGAGGTAAATTATATTCTTTATGTTTTCCTATAACTTCCCTTACTGTTTGAATATGATCCATTGTGCTAAATCCACTTCGAAATCCTGCTTGTTCTCTAGGTTGAGCTGAGTCCAGAGCTGATTCAAGTCTTGTCGTTAAAACTTTGGTGAAAATTTTATAAATCACTGACAGTAAGCTGATTGGACGGTAGTTTTTAATGTTTTCCTTTTCTCCTTTCTTATAAAGTAACACCATCACAGCATTATTCCAATCTTCTGGTACATCTGATTTCTCGAGACATTTGGAAAACAGTAAGGCTAGCATTTTTGCAAATTCTTCTCAATAGCCTCTGCTTGTTAACTAGGAGAAGACCCTTTAAATGCCTCAGAGGAGGACTTAAAGGAATCGACTGGGAGCAGGGACTTGATGTCCAATCCGCACCTTCCATCGGTGCAGCCTGTTAGTACCCTTGCCTAGTGCATGGGGAACGAACGCGGATGGGCTTCCTCCAACCCGCTTGGCCAGCGTGGAGGAATTTGGCCACCTCCCCCCTTATTTTACCATGAATTCACAAAACAAATCACGGCCCTCAATTCCCGGCAGTCTGCATGTTCCTGATTACGGCAGCGATCAGAAAGACATGAAGACAGAGGGTGCTAAGAATCACCGGGCTCGGTTTGGCTGCCATAAGTTGATGACCTTGGCTACGTATAATGGACGATCC
This sequence comes from Maratus michaelseni, assembly GCA_963931845.1. Taxonomy (NCBI): domain Eukaryota; kingdom Metazoa; phylum Arthropoda; class Arachnida; order Araneae; family Salticidae; genus Maratus; species Maratus michaelseni. The sequence goes on from OZ007592.1 coordinate 347,679,820, forward strand.
TTATCTTCTGAAAATCGTTTACAGGAACTTGAAGAAGAATTAGAAAGAATCAACTGGGACATCCTAGGATTATGCGAAATAAGAAGAAAAGGTGAAGAGAAGATTGATCTTGCCAGTGGACATGTATTGTACTACAGAGGTACAGAAGATGGAAAAACAAGTGGTGTAGGATTTCTGATTCATAAAAGGTGGAAGAATCACATCGTAGAATATGATAGTGCATCAGATAGAGTTGCAAGGTTAGTTATACAAGTGTCAAAAAGATACAAACTGCAAATTACCCAAGTTTATGCACCAACAATTAGCTATACTGATGAAGAAATTGAGGATTTCTATGAAGAAGTAGCTTCAATGCATCAAAAAGGAAAATGCTACATAAAATTAATAATGGGAGACTGGAATGCTAGAATTGGGGAAAAAAAGAAAGGTGAGTTCTCAGTAGGAATTCATGGATATGGGGTGCGTAATGAAAGAGGAAACAGATTGATTGAATTTGCAGAATGTGAACAGATGTATATCATGAATTCATTTTTCAAGAAAAAGCCACAAAGAAAATGGACATGGCGTAGTGCAAATGGCTCAACAAGTGAAATCGACTACATCTTGACAAACAAAAAGCATCTTATTCAGGATTGCAGCGTTCTCAATAACTTCAATACAGGAAGCGATCACAGGTTAGTTAGATGCAAACTGCTTTTAAATACTAAAGTGGAAAGAATGAAGCTTTTGCAATGCTCAAAGAAATCAGTCGATATTATAAATCTCCAGAAACATAAAGAAGAATTTAATTTAGAACTTAAAAATCGTTTTCAAGTACTTCAATCAATCTTAGAAGAAGAACAAGATGTTACAGTAGTGAACAAGAAAATAACAAATACTCTACAAGAAATTGCAAGGACGATAGCTGGTGAAGCACAAGTAAAGAAAACAAAGAAAATAACAGAAGAAACAAGAAGACTGATGAAGAAACGCAGAGAATTTAAAATGAAGAAAAACTATCCTAAATCAAGAGTTGAATATGCAGAATTATGTAAAACGGTAAGAAAATGTGTTACAGAAGATATCAGAAAATTTAACTGTGATCTTGTCAAAAAAGTTCTAGAAGATAACAAAAGTTTAAAATCAGCTAAGCGCAAACTGTGTGTTGGAAGAAAAGGTATTTTTGCACTGAAGACAGCAGATGGAACAATCACCAAAATCAATAATGAAATAGTACACATTGTCGAAAAATTCTATAACGATCTATATAAATGTGAAGATCAAAGGGAAATCAACCTACGTGATCCACTAGTAAACATAACAGAAACTGAAGAGATAATCCCAGTGATGACAGATGAAGTTGTACAAGCCATTAGAGGCATGAAAAAAGGTAAATGCCCTGGCGAAGATGGAATTACAATATATGATGTATATATATATATATATATATCATTAACATCTGATTCACATTTCTATATTTTACTGAAGGAAACTTATTTTTATTAAGTGGAATTTATTAATGTATTAATTTATTACATTTAAATGGACACCGTGCAGCAGGTATACCGCGAATGCGCTACAAATCTTTTAATTCCTTTTTTAACCGCCAAGGGGGGGGGGATCTATATCTTAATTAGTTATCTAAAATTTTAAATAATAATTTTAAATAAATTTTAAATAATAAATTTTAAATTATAAATATATTTCAATTTAAACAATGCTATAATACTTTAGTAGCTAAGTTTGAGTGAATTTTATTTGAACTTGGCACCCATTTCCATATCACTTTTCTTTTCTTTTCTTTTTTCTGTTTCTTCTTCTTCTTCTTTTTTTTTTTTTTTTTTTTTTTTTTTTTTTTTGTTTCAAAACTTGGCAATTTGTCTCCTTTTTTTCACAGTTATGTTTTTGTTAGATATCTTTACTTTTTGTACAGTTACAATATACTTAAACACTTTACTTATTGGTTTTTAATGTTAACAAGTGACTATTTTACTCACCAGGCAACATTCAATTTAATTTAAATTTCCTACAACAAAATATTTGGCTGTCAATTCGCGGCAGAAATCTGTATTTTAATACTGCTGTATTTAATGTTTGTTTTGAAACGAAATGTACTAATTCGAAATATTTATTATTTCTGAAATAACAATAATTAAATTTACATAATATTATGTTTTACCGTTACAGACTCATTAACATATAAATCAACAGTCCTATTCAAATTTAGAATGAAATGACGAAGCTATCCAAATAATATCAAACAAATGATATAAAATCTAAACAAGCACAAACTAGAAAATCCGGCTGACTTTTAGCCCTTACTAATGTAGGTTTTTAGTTTGGTGAAAGAAAGTATTGGCTCAAACTATAATTAAAAACTAAATGCTAATGCACATTTCGCTTAATTATAACATTTATTTTCGTACAGCATACAAACTTGAAAGTAAAAAGACAGTAATTATTAAAATTTGAATTCGTCCACAGAAACTACAGCATAGCAAGAATTTGCATCTTCAAAACCCTCCGTATCCAACAGTTTGAAAGTTTGTGTCGCTATCAAAATACATCGAAATGATACTTGATAGTCCTCTGCAAGCATTGTCTTTATACTCAGCGGCAATCGGTATAGTACATCTATCCGCAGCGGAAATCGATAGAGTACCCATAGCACTGGCGTTGAGAGTCCGAGACACCGCAAGGTTGTCCGCGGCTACACTGCCTAGACCCATGGTAGCCACACATCCATCATCAATATTTATTTGAATCATAGGAATGACTCTCTTTTGTTTATATTTTTATATCTAGGATTAGTCGAATTTCAACTGCGGATGTCTCGAAATATATGCGTATTTCGATATATGTATTCTCTTAAGACATTTTTGTTTTTTCACAATGTGTCTAAAAAGGTAAATTTTATGCACCATTACTCAAACAATTAATTCTCTGAAAGTAGCCAAAAATGGCTGATAATCAGGTGATTTTGCTGCAAGGTCAACCCAGATTCAACATTTGGCGCCTTCTTTGGCAAATTTAAATTTCGCCTAATAGACGTAACGTTAAAATAAAAATGGACACCCCCAAGTGGGTAATTAATCGATTTTCAGATTTTTTTTCGATTCCTTATAGGGTCATTCCATGCAAAATGAGCAAAAATTAAAAATAAGTCGTGGCCACATAGTAACCGATTTTAATAAAATTTGGTACGCAGATTCAATTCATATTTAAATAGAGCTATTCAAAATATCTTGACGAAAAATAAAATATTTTAGCAGTTCTGGACATTTAAAAAACTTTTGACATAGAATGGCAAGTATGGAATCGTTTAAAGTTGCAAGTTTAAAATTCCGTATCTTGAAAACTATTTAACATGAATTAAATTTTTTCATAATATTATAACCCGTGGAAAATTATTATCATATTTATTTAGTAATAATAATTTCGTAACACCATGGTTCACCTTAAATTGATTGTAAAAATTGAAAATATGTCGATTTTGAGAAAATTAAAAGCGTTATAAAAATCAAAGGAATTTAAAAACATATGTGAAACTGATGTTTGATGTAGTGTTACATATGAAAACCAAATTTCTCAAATTTGGAAGTTGCCATTTATTTCTTCATTTTCAAAATACCTTAGATACTTTTTAAAATCTTTAAGAAAAATGTAGTGCTGCCTTCTATAAGGAGGTATGGTTACTATACTATATAATTGTTTGTTAAACCACTGCCCCGTTCAAATCAATAATTTATTCTACTCTAATTTAAAATATTGCTGAGGAAAAATAAACTGAAGGCAAGAATGAAAGTTTCTATATTTAAAATATACATTTTCAGGGATCTGTTTAGGAAAAAATTGGGTCCTTTAATGGACTCTTCAAAAATATTTCATTTAAAAAAAGGACATTTCACAAAATTATTTTCCCTAAACAGGGACCTTCACAAAATTCTTTGTCTTAAAAATAGGTTTTTGACAAAATTTGTCCATCATTTAAAACAAACATTTCACAAATTAATCATTTAAAAGTAAAATCTGACCTGTCACTTATACATATATAAAGAAAATATAATGTATTTTATATCCATATATCTTCTTAAAAATGCATAAACAAGAACTTGAATATAACAACCATTTCAAATTCACAAAATTATGATTAAATTTTTACAAATATAAAAAGCTGTTCACAATTTCCCAAAAACAGGACCCTGTGAAAAAAGTCTGGACAGACCCCTGATTTTTACCTATCGTCAAATAATTTTAAAATGTTTCCTTCATGTTCAAACAAGTAATAGAAATATTGAATTTCCCCCTCAAAATTTTTCATTATTTATTTTTTTTCTCATTAAGGAATAAAAAGGCAAGAATGAAAGTTTCTATATTTAAAATACATACTTTTATCTATAACGTCAAATAATTTCAAAATTTTAAGACCTTTCCTTCATGTTCAAACAAGTAATATAAATATTGCAAAATTTTTCATTATTTATTTATTTTTATCATTATGGAATAAAAGGACAATAACTAAATTACTACAGTCTGTTACTAATTATTCATTCTTAGTTATAAATAATTTTTGTCTTTCCACTCCTAAGGCTAATAATGAAAATTGAAATTTCAAGTATGTAGACAAAACCTCGATCTTATATCAACTTTTAATGTAAGTTTTAATACTTAAATAAACAATCCTGAAATCTATTATTTTACATTTACTCATAAATAAATATCATCTACTTATATGCTGATTTTCATTAAAATCTATGACATGTCAGCAGGCCCGGACTGGCCAGGTCGGCTGGTCGGCGATTGCCGAGGGCCCCCGGACGAAGGGGGCCCCCAAAAATGGATATATGAGTACAAATTTATAATTAGTTACATAAGAAAAATTCACTATTTCCCACTAATTTTACGATCACGCTTTTTTTCCCACTAATTTTTTTCAATCAATTTTAAGCAGTGCCCAGTTGTTTTTTGTTTATGTTAGCCCACGTAGTGGGGCTGTGTCGTGTCGCTGGCCAGCAGAAGAAGACTGCTGACTACTAATCGAGCTCTGTGTAGTGCTCATAGGCTACGATTCAAGGCGTATAAGGAAAGGGCCTGTTTACAAACAAACACTCTCGTCAATCAATCTCCCCCTCTCCCAGCCAATCAGACAAACTCGTCCCTGTTCGTACACCAATCAAAATCATCTTTTGCCCTGAGTGACATCAAAGTTTTGCCCTGAGTGACGTCAACTGATCTTTCGTCTCGTAGTATGGTTGTTAGGGCCTGTGTACCGCATAGGCACGTGAAGCCCGAGTTTACCCACTGAAATACAAAGGGGGCCCCCAAATTTACTTTTCAAAACTAATTTTTAGGGGGGAAAATTTCATTCAGGGTAAAAAATGTATTTTCTTTTCCTTATTTATAGCTACTAAATTTTCCCTTAGACTATTACTGACACATTTATACTCTATTTTTTTTTTCTGTTGATATAACAAATGGTATAAAATCAGTGATTAAATGCAACTTATTTTAATTTTTCTTATGTTTTACATTTTCATTTCAAACGTGCTAAAAATAACAGAAAATTTAATCTGTATAATTATATTTTGTTTATATTCATAAAGAGTGGAGAATAGGTTATTTAAATAAAGGGGAAAGTAATTAGCATACAGAGGTGATACCAAATTTCTGTTTATAAAATAGAAGCAAAATTGTGTTGCAGCTAAGCATAAATTTCCGTCAAATATTCGTTGTCCCTACACTGTTCTTAACACTGACAAATCCTGCAATTTGTAAAGCATAAAATATATTTTGATGTTCAAATATTCACACCTGTTCCATGTTTGTAAATTCATTTACAAAATTAATTTGTTATGTATATAATAAAAAAAAATTATATGTATATTGGTAGTTTTAGTTTAATATTAAAAGTGTTGTTTACTCGAAATTTTGATGATAAAAATTCAAATTGTTGAAGCATAATTGGCAGAGTAAAAGGGGCTTCCTCTACTTCTAAGTCTTAAGCGGGCCATGATGGTTGTAGTTAGAGCAGTGTCACAATTATGTCAACATGAAACGTGTGAACCATAGTGGCGCTACGAAAAGGGAAAAAAATAAAAGAAATTCTTTAGACATTGAAAAAAGTTCGAAAAGTTAAAATACTTGGTTAACTAGTGCCACTTCTCAGTCGCAAAATCAGCCTTTGAGGGACAATAGTGATACATTAAATACATAGACCGGGAGGCGGCAGCACAGACAATCACCTCATCGAGTTCACGGCTGAAATTCCAGAATGAGTTAAAACTCGATCCGCATATTAACACGTAATCGGTCTTCCAAGTCATATCTTGGTGGAAAACACCCGAAAACCCGATTTTAAGGGTTGGCTCGTAGGTTTACCATTGTGTGTTCCTGATCCCAGTCCTCTATGTTTTCATACCTTTGGGTGCAGGAAAACACAATGGTAAACCTACGAGTCAACCGCTAAAATAAGGTTTTAAGGTGTTTTCCACCAAGATATGACTTGGCAGACCGATTGCGTGTTAATATGCGGATCGAGTTTTAACTCATTCTGGAATTTCATCCGTGAACTCGATGAGGTGATTGTCTGTGCTGCCGCCTCCCGGTCTAACAGGTAAGGTAAATCGGATTAATTTATTAGCTCATAAATACTTTCCACATACGCAGTATTTTGAGTCGCCAATTCCGTGTTTGTGTTTCTTGCCTATTATTAGTCCAGTCATTTGGTAGAAAATAAAATAAAGTTTTGGTGGAGTTTTGATAATTGGTACTTTTGTGTTTTTTGGGGTCGCTGAAGATGAATGAGGTTTTCCAATAAACTTTTTTCCGGTAAATACTTTTTTTTGTTACAAAAAAAACGGACTTTCTTCGGATGACGGAAAACGGAGTAAAAAAAGGAGTTTTAGAGTTATTTTGATAAAACAATCAAAATAACTCTAAAACTATGTTTTTTACGTGAAAGTCGACAGTATATGAATCAAAGAGGATAAAATTTCATACATTTTATAAATTGAAATTCTTTTCTCTGATCAATAGTTTAGCCATGAGAATGCCACAGAAATGGGTGTTAAAAGCAAAAAACTGAAACAACGGGAAATACGGCACTGTACATCAATGTAACATAGAAACTAACCATTTTACGCTATAAAGAATCCATTTTTACTTTTAGGTGACGTTGCGTAAGAACCAGTGTTTGGCAGCTGAGAGTTCTCGTGTGAAAACTTCTAAAAGAACATTTCCAGCATATTTTCTCACATCGGCGTTGCTTTGAAATAGTGGCAATCCTGAACTTCTTTTGTGAACAGAGGAAAACTTTAGAATTATAATTGACATAGCATTGTCCAACAAGGATGACAGGACTTACTTTGCTGGTGGCCTGTCTTGGTGAGAAAAAGATCTTCATGAGAAACCACAAAGTGCAACTACTTATTTTCCCCTTGTAGAAAGAAACCAATACAGCATTGGTTTGCAGGTGATGTCATGATCCCACGGTACAAGTGGTCCTGATAAGCCCCTCCTCGGACAAACGCCCCTCTCATTGCGAAAACCATAAGCGAAAGGATTTTAATTAAGAGTTCAGATTGAGATAAACGCTGATAGGTGCCAAGCCTCTGTTCGAGAATACAAGTTACGCCAAGTACCCGGGTGACTGCGAGAGGAACGCGAAGAGGTGCTAGACCTCTGTTCGAGAATAAAAGGTACGCTGAGTACCCGGGCGAATACTAGAAAGCCCGCCCGCAACAAGTTTTGTGCGGACAGGGAACGAGAAACCTTTTGAGATGCAACACATGATCTGGATAAAAATCCTACTAGAGTGAGAGAGAATTCTGAACTTTTCACGAATCGAGAAGAGTGCTAAAACTCTTAATATAAAACAAATCTAACTGTCAATTATAGTGGACTGAACAGGCACTGAAATCCAATGAACGATAATTTAAAACGAAAGATCGTCATATCGACGAACTCATAAACTTTATTCTTATTTTTCATCTTCCAAGAAAATCTTTGTTTATTCAATAAAGTGATCTTTCGGATGTAAGAAATATTTTCGAAGTTTAATCCTTTCGCTACCAAGTCATCACTTCGCGGACTATCTATGAAAGGGCGTTATAACGCAAATGTTGACCATTAATGATACTAAAAATTATATGATTGATTATATTTTATGCATCTGAGGTTCATTGTTTTCTTCATAACTAAAAAATAAATAAAAATGAGCATACCTGGGATCGGATCAAAATCTCCATTTGCTTTTACAAAAATATGGCACTTTTTAATTTGCCTTTTAAATAACACAAAAATAAAATAACTAAAACACAGTTTCGCTAATAAAAGCTGACACGGACTTCAGTTCCTAAAAGTTTTATTTTTTGCCTAAACGGATCAACTTCCATAAGTCTAGGGAGTGAGGTATTAAAGACGGGAGCAATGTTGTTGGTGGTGACTTTGGAACTGTCAAATTTAAACGGAGCGACAGAGTAAAACCTCTTGTTGTTATAAACAGTGTGATACTGTGATACGAGTAGACGACGAATTGGTCTCTATTAACCCCACATCTTTTTTTCCAGCGAATTTCGGTTACAAAGCACTCGGATGAAGATATTGAGGAGTTTTTGACGTACGATCCAGGACCTTATTCCGTGTTGACAATGACTTAATAAAAGACAATGACTTAATAAAATTCGACAATGAATTAATAAAAGGAACCAAATCTACTCTCTACAAGGCATTCAAACCCCTAACAACCAAGCGGTTCAGTGGCAGGGTTCAATTCGTCATTGATGGTTATTTTTAATTGCATAGGGCTGTTTGGTCTACAAATCATTCTTTTTCTTTAATACCCGACGAATATGTTGAGTACGTGCAGTAGTCAAAATATCAACCACAGGCAGTAGTTGTCTTTGATGGCTACCCTGATGACGTACAAAGTGGTAAAAAACTGATGGGCGTATGAGACGATTAACCCCTTAAGCACCACGACGTACCTGCGTATGTCATGAAAACCTCTATCTGTAGTTTCAGGACGTATGTGCGTACGTGCAGGTTGCCAGTTTGACCTTTTTTTAATTTCAAAATTTTGAATTCATACCAGAAAGTTATAGTAGTAATTTGTATTTTATATAATGACAGACTTTTCGTCATAACTGAAATTAAAATTATTCTTTTAAAATTTCCGGTATGAATTTTGTAATTTGTAATTTTTTTGTATTTTTGACGAAATTTAACATAGCTGGTATTCAGCATACTATCACTAAATTGAATATGGTGCTTAAGGAGTTAAGGAAGCATGCTTTGACTGACGTATTGTTTGACGGCACAACGATACCTACCACGTCCGAAGAAAAGTTTCTTGCTAACCCAAAAAACAAGGGTAGGTTAATATCTATGTTGATTGACAGGTTTTCATCACCGGATATTACATGCAAGCAAGCAAAAGAACACGCAGACACCTTTATTTTAAACACTGCTTTGTCCTTTGTTCCATAAAATGAGATTGTGAATATAGTTGGGGAGGATGTAAAGCTCTTGGTCATTTTAATAGGTCTCTGCAGAGCTGAAAACGTTTTCTTTTTAAAACCTGGGAAGGACACCGTTTCTCCATTGACATTTTCTCCATCAAATGCTATGAGTTCAACGGTTGCGGAAAACATCCTCTTCCTACACGCTATGAGCGGGTGCGATACAACGTCAGCACCGTTTATGCAAGGGAAAATGAAGTTCCTCAAAATTCTTGGGAATAATCCATATGTTGCAGACGTTGTTAAAGTGTTCAAATACCTGATCGCTACTCAGGAGATGGTTGCAGCTGCTGTGGAACGTTTCCTTGTCTCACTGTACGGCTATATTGTGACGAATGTGCCTTCGCTGAACTATCTAAAGTATATTTCGTACAAGAAGTCAGCTTTTAGATACAGTTCTAATATTGCTGTTTTACCACCATCTGCAGGTGCAGCGCAACAGCATTCTTTAAGAGTATATCACCAAGTCCAGCAATGACTGGGGATTGAAAAAAAGGCTGATGAGTGGGGACAGAAGAAAACAAATGCTGGCCTTCAGCCTGTATTTACTGTACCCTGCTCCCTTTGCTTTGTTGATGCTTGTATCCTGCAAGTGCACAGAGAACTGCAACCGAAATTTTTGGTGCAAGAAGGCAGGGCTTTGTTGTACTAACATGTGCCACAACTGCGAGGGTAACTTCAACAGCATCGCAGTGGTGCGTGAAGAAGAGGAAGACGAGCTTACCTTGAAACCGAGCTGTAGCTGCATTGTCCACTCACTGAATCCGTGGACCCAATAGAAGAGGAACAAGCCATGCCACAAAGTATGAAATATTTACCATTAAGAAAACATTTATTCTATAATATTGGTAGTAATAAAAAACCCACTAATTCCATACATCTATTTTTTATGTTGTAGATGTCGATGAACAGCACGGATCGTCAAATAAAAGAATGCGGAAATAAGATTTTTGTTTTTTTATTTTATGTAAATGTACTTACTAATGTACATAATTATTTATAAATAATTAATGATTCATAATGAGTCGTCGTATTTGTTATTAGGAATTCAAGCGCTCGAATACGCCGTCTGGTGGAAAAATATATAACTTCTCCCTTCAGGAAAATCCCTTGCAATCCCATTGCGTTACATGCATTTTTAATTTGTTCATAATGATTATTTTTTTGCGCAATTTCAGATTTCATGTGCTATTTGTGTTCTGTGTTTATATGGCAAAGTAAAAATTATCCGAATTTGAATATCTAACACTTTTAAACGCGTTTATAATAAATAATGGCTTCAATGGCACTTTAGCATTAGTTAAAGGGACAATTTTCCTGTACCGATGGCTGCAATCAGCACCTCTATAGGCCGTTTTAAGTCCCAATCAGGCAAATTCATTGTAAAATGTATTCAATCACACAGTCCTTATAGACCGGGAGGCGGCAGCGCAGACAATCACCTCATCGAGTTCACGGATGAAATTCCAGAATGAGTTAAAACTCGATCCGCATATTAACACGCAATCGGTCTGCCAAGTCATATCTTGGTGGAAAACCGAGGCTAACGAAAAAGAAAGGCTACCGCGGTGCTTTACGAGTATCTTTTTTTACAGACCGCGGGAGTCACGTGATGCTCGAATCCACCAATGCAGGTGTACGAAAAGAGCATCACGTCACTCAAGCGGTCTGTAAAGAAAGATAAGTGGAATGCACCACGGTAGCCTGTCCTTTTCGTTAGCCTCGTGGAAAACACCTTAAAACCCGATTTTAGCGATTGCCTCGTAGGTTTACCATTGTGTTTTCCTGCACCCAAAGGTATGAAAACATGGAGGACTGGGATCAGGAACACACAATGGTAAACCTACGAGCCAACCCTTAAAATCGGGTTTTCGGGTGTTTTCCAGCAAGATATGACTTGGAAGACCGATTACGTGTTAATATGCAGATCGAGTTTTAACTCATTCTGGAATTTCAGCCGTGAACTCGATGAGGTGATTGTCTGTGCTGCCGCCTCCCGGTCTATTAGTATCATTAATGGTCAACGTTTGCGTAAAATGGTTAGTTTTCATGTTACATCGATATACAAGGCCGTAATTCTCGTTTTTTTTTTTTTTTAATAAACACTTTTTTGCTTTTAACCACCATTTTTGTGGCACTTTCACGGATAAACTATTGATCAGGGAAAAAACTTTTAATACATAAAATGTAGAACATTTTATTCTCTTTAATTCATATACTTTTGTCTTTCAAGTAAAATGCACATAACGAAGTTTTGAGATTCCATTCACAAAGTGCGCTTCGTTTCTAAATATTACTTTTGCGCCATCTGTCGGTAATTAATATAAATAAAGACATCTTCTTTTGAAATTATACTTTGTTATGCGTGTTATGAATTCTGAAGACATTGCAAATAAAATGAATATTTCTTATAGACCGGGAGGCGGCAGCACAGACAATCACCTCATCGAGTTCACGGCTGAAATTCCAGAATGAGTTAAAACTCGATCCGCATATTAACACGCAATCGGTCTGCCAAGTCATATCTTGGTGGAAAACACCCGAAAACCCCATTTTAAGGGTTGGCTCGTAGGTTTACCAATGTGTGTTCCTGCTCCCAGTCCTCCATGTTTTCATACCTTTGGGTGCAGGAAAACACAATGATAAACCTACGAGTCAACCGCTAAAATCGGGTTTTAAGGTGTTTTCCACCAAGATATGACTTGGTAGACCGATTGCGTTTTAATATGCGAATCGAGTTTTAACTCATTCTGGAATTTCAGCCGTGAACTCGATGAGGTGATTGTCTGTGCTGCCGCCTTCCGGTCTATTATAAAACGTAATTGGGATATAAGGAATATATAATGCCGTGTACTACATATATTAATTATATCAATGCAAATAAAATTTTATATTTTAACATAATAGAAACTTTGTAGTAAAAATAAATTTGTAATCCTATTTATGTCTATTGTTTTGTTAGATTTATTTCTTGTTATATCTCATATTTTAAAATATTTACAAAATAAAACCATTGACTATTTTCTACAGTCTGGAACTTGGTAGAGAAGCTGCTTCAACAAATAACGGATAAAAGGAGTGATAAACACTTTCACGCTCTGTATTCCAAAACATTATACAAGTATAGTTAATAGCAACTTAGAAGATAACAGTATTGATGCTGAAGTAGAATTAGATTTCAAGGAAAAAATAACTTCAAAGAAAAAGGTAATGCCTGGTGAAAAATCAATAGACGAGGCTCCTGGAATCTCAACTGCTCAAAACTATAAATTGGTCTTTTTCAGTGTTTTAGATTGTGCCAGGGCAAGTATCGAAAAAAGATTTAGTCCAAATATAAAAATTTCAGTAGATTGTTCCTGGTTAGACCCAAAGAAATTTAATAAAATCGTAATGCTTCATAGTTTTCATGCGGAAGTCCTTTGTAGCATTTCTAATCTTTGTAAAGTTGAAAGAAGTCAGTTATAGGTAGAGCTGAAAGAGTTTGCAGATCAGTCTGAAAGCTTTACAATGGCTTAAAAAGCTATCATTTAAAGAAAACAAGACAATCTGAATGGAGCTGAAGAAATCTGTGAGTATGACGATGTAGAATCTGAATTTGAAAAACACAAAAATCTTTATGGTTACTGCTCTGACAAGAAACAATGTTTTCTGTGTTTATCATGCGCTTTTTCTGTTATTTTTGAACTCATAGAATCTGGAATGTTTACCAACCTGTATGTAGCTTACAAGTTTGTACACCTGTGAAAGGGTGTTTCCTAAACTTAAAATAGTTAAGAATTGACTTGGATCTACTTTAACCCAATACCTTATTTCTAATCTTCTTTTCATGAATGTAGAAAGATTTTATTATAACTTGGATAAAGATGCTATTATAGATGAACTGGCCAAAAAGGAGTTTGGTTAGTATACAGCCGTTCACAATCACATGAACTTTCTTAGTTCACTGTATCTGTACCAAGGTATTGTAGAGCCATTTTTATTTTTGTTATAAAACCTATTTTACAATTTGTAACAATTAAATTAAAATTAAAGAGGACATTGTTTCTTTTCCAATATGCTTGTTAGGTAGATTTCGTAAGAAATACTACCTATTACATTCTCACCTAAGTTGGAAATTTTGAAAATTTTTTGCAGATCTACGCCGATCATGACTCCCAGAACCCAAAACCACCGCCAGTTCAAAACTTTATCTATCTATCTATCTATCTATCTATCTATCTATCTATCTATCTATCTATCTCACTTTTTTCTGACCACGATAACTGGAAAAATTCTGCATAAATCTCTTCCAAACTGATACATAAAATCAAGGGTCATAAAATCTCTGTCAAGTTCGTTAATGGGCAAAATCGAACCAAGGGGGGGGGGTAAATGGGGGGGCTTTTTGTGAAAACAGAAAAACCCTCATAATTTCTTTATTTTTATACGTATCGAATCCGTTTAAAGTTATTATTACTTCTAGGAAAAGGGCTGAAAATTTATGTATGACAGATTTTTGATATAATTAAAAATGGCCCCAAGGGGGGGGGAAGGGGGGTTTTAGAAGAAAAAAAATCATATCTTCGTCAATTCACAAGATATCAAATCCGCGTAAATTTATTATTAATCCTCTTAGTATTATCTAAAACTTTTATATTGACAAGTTTTTTATAGGACCAACCGTTATAGCAAAAAAAGTTAAAAACAAAAAAAATCCCTGCCGGCTCCGCCTGCAAACAAGTTATTTTTTGAAGTAAGCGGTTCCAACTCCCGCATCTTTTCGAAACTGATACATAAAATCAAGGGGCATAAAATCTCAGTCAAGTTTGTTAATGGGCAAAATCGAACCAGGGGGGGGGATGGGGGGCTTTTTGTGAAAACAGAAAAAAAAACATAATTTCTTAATTATGATACGTATCGAATCCGTTTAAAGTTATTATTACTTCTAGGAACAGGGGCAAAAACTTATGTATGACAGATTTTTGATATAATTAAAAATTGCTTTAAGGGGGGGGAGGGAAGGGGGTTTTAGAAGAAAAAAAATCAGAACTTCGTCAATTCCCAAGATTTCAAATCCGCTTAAATTTATTATAAATCCTCTTAATATTATCTAAAACTTTTATATTGGCATGTTTTTTATAGGACCAACTCTTATAGCAAAAAAAAAAAAAGCTTGCTGGCTCCGCCTGCAAACAAGTTTGGTTTCGAAGTAGGCGGTTCCAACTGCAGCATCATCGCAAAAAGGTCATTTCTTCCGCAATTCCCGACAAACAGGAGCCCCACGGTCTGCGTCTTCGAAATCTACCTGTGCCTGTAGGCCGAGCCGTCAGGGATTTTTTTTTATTACCGTTGTTTCCCTTTTTAGTATTTACTTAGGTATATTACAGAAGGATTTAGATTATTAGATCTTCAACTTTTGTTATTTGGTTGCCTAAAACCAAAAGCATTTCTCACTCTCATTTTTAAGTAATAAACAACTCGTAATTAATTAGTATACTTACTTTTTTCTAGCTTGGAACTAGTTTAGGTACGGTATATAAAAATAATATAAATATTTATTGTGAAAGTAAACAAACTACATCAGAGAAAGCTTTCTTTTTAACCCAACTATTTTCCAAGTGACAAAGTAGCTAAATGTGGTTTTTATGCATGTAAACCTAATTTTCAAAAAGTAAATATTCTAATATTCTATGTCTTCTTAAATTTCCCGGTAAGGGGCCCCTTTTCAGTCTCTAGCCGAGGGCCCCCAAAGGAGCCAGTCCGGGCCTGCATGTCAGCCACAGCTGATTTGCTTATTTTGCATGGAATGACCCTATAGTGTCAACGAACTTCGTACCTCTGTAGGTGCAGTAGATATATGAGATCTTTTTGATGAGTGAGTGAGTCAGTGATAAAATTTTCGATTATCAGACATTTTCAAATATCATTATCTCGGAAACTAATTATGCGTTATTTATAAAATTTTTGATTCTGGATAATTAAAGGGGGGCCTACTACTCATCTAAAATTACAAGTACGTAGGTCAAATAGATTTTCAGTAGTAGAGTGTCGAAAACAGCTCGAAATGGTTCGTGTAATATAACACACTAGTATGTCAGACGAACTTGGCTGACATGTATTTTGGATATATAAAATTTCTGTTGATGTTATTTCAAATATTCTGTAATTATGCAGCTATTTTTAAAACCTTGGAAGTAAATTTAACTCCGTTGAACAGTACAGCTACAAATTTCAATAAAATATAACTAATTACTTATATTATTTGAAAAAAGTTAACTAGAATACAAAACAGAATAGCATTTCATTACAATAATCTATGATGCTTTCATTTCAATTCATATATCTGTAAAATACACATTTGACTGCTTTGTCATTATCTAAAACAATTTGCTTCCAATTTCAGCTTACATTATAAATATAAATTAAGAAGAAAGACTTAGTAATTTGGTATGCTTACATGACAGTTTGTGACAGTAATATTCGTAGAGTACAGCATTCACTTTAAAAAAACAGACATATGCAGAGCTATTTTCAACAAAAACGCAAAATTCAAGACTTATTATTAAAAAAAAAGAAAAGCTGGGAAGTGTAACTAAAAGCTTTGAGCTAGCTTCGAAAATATGAAAAGTAAAAAAAATGCCTTATTTAAAATTATTTTTACATTAATTAAAATTTACTATGTCTGAATAAAGATGATAATAAGCAATGCTCACTTGTCTGTCCCTTCATTATTTATATCAATTACATCTCATGTACTCCCCAAAATAAGGATATTTACTTTCCGAAGACAGACATTATTTTTCAAAATTATTTAAAGTTTATGCATTGAACACAATGCTCTAATTTCGACTAATACAAATAGATCATTTCTTGCTTATGTGAGAAAAAAATGTATCACATATATATACTCAATGATTCACATTTATCAAGCATCCAATTTTTCGATCATATGTAATTTACGAAATCAACTTTTGGCCAGCCAGATCCAAAAAATATACTATAATGCGACTGCACTTTTATAAAATCCACCATTTTTCTTGTGTCAGTGCAGTCGTGGAAATAAATCATACCGCTCCTTCTAGCTACTCGCAAACCAACGGATAAAAATATGTCTGGTATTAGTCAATTAAGAATAGCGTCAACTAATTAATGTTATACTTAAAATTTGCTTATTGTGTCGTCTACATATGCAAATTGTACTAAAATTAAAAATGTTCAATACTATCACCTAATTTTATCACCATATTTGGATTTTTCGATAAATGTCACATTCGGGTGCCAAATGGGAAATCATTCGGTCAAGTAGTGTAGGAATTATGTAGTATAAAGTTTGGAACTCCTGATATTGCATTCATTTTTAATCCTTCTAATACTTATTGCAATGCGTGTAGTTTTTAATGAATAAATGAAAACTACATGGCGGAATGAGCCATAATTTTAGAGTGTTATTTTTGAAGCTTCTAGAAGTTTGATTTCTGTTAAAAAAATTACTAAATTAAAATTCATATTTCTGTCGCAAATTAATTTTGAAAAAATATATATGTAAAATTAATTTTTGAAATTAATTTACCAGAAAAATATGAATGGTATATGAAACCTATGAAAAGAAAAAGTATTTTAATAATCAAAAGTATTTTAATAGAACACGATATTTAGAAGATTCAAGTATGTAAATACAAAATTACAGCTAATTCCTTCATTAAAATTTAATTTAACTTGCAGAGTTCGAACCAGCATAATTCCAAAACTATATGACCGAATATCTTCCCGTGTGGTATCTCAAGTTCAAATGTACCGAAGAATCCAAATATGATGTAAAAATTAAGCATTAGTAGTGAAATTGTAAATGTTTGGTACAATTTATGTACATAGCCACACACTAAGCACAAGTTTAGTATAACATTCATTAGTAGACGTTGTTATTAATTGATTCATACTAGTCACATTTTCAAGCGATGATTTGGGGCAAAGTTAATATGGTAGTCTTATTTCAATGACTTATACACTGAAGAAGATAGCTGAGGGAAAAATACATTTTCACTCACCGTATAGTTATTCGAATTATTTTAAATAAATAAGGTAAGTGTAAATGTGTGCAAACCGTCCGCAGTTGCTGCTGTAGCCTTCATTTCTCATTAGGCCTTTTCAAGACTATTATTTTAACGTGATCGGACTGTCCTGGTCTTTTATCAATGTTCTAAGTCGCAATTTATGCTAGTACAGTGATTTAAATCAGACTTTCACGCTTTTCTTTTCTCCTTTGTGTCATCTTCTTCAAAAAATTAAAACTATATACAAAAACATTATTATTGTTATTATTATTATTATTATTATTATTATAAAAAATAAAAATATATATCTAGTTATTGCAATGCTGTTCTTAACCTTTCTCTCTTATAGTGTTCATATTTTCCCATTTCTATGAGCTCCTAATTATATTTTAATTGCGCTTGTTTTTATGCTTATGTTCACCCCCTCATCCCACCGGTGATATAGTTATGTTTTACCCTAACAATTATTTCACCATTTGCTCTGTGTTAGGGATGTGTGGTAGATGACCACAGGCTCCTCAGGAAAAGTTGTCCGAAACCTAAAATTAAATATTCCCATTTTCAAATTCCGTTTCTCGTTATACAGCTATCTTTATTTAATGACTTAAAAATAGCACAGAATATTTATATTGAAAAGTGATGTGTCGCGCTGTAATCTATTCAAAATTTACCATTAGGAGTTCCAAACTTTTAAATATATATTATTCCTAAACTACCTGAGTGAAGTGGCATCTGAAAAGGGGTGTAAATGTAAAGATTACCAAGGAATACAATTATGATATCAAAATTATGTTCTAGTAATTAAATCTTTCAACTTTGGTAGAGTTTATGAATTCAGACGATCCCTTATATATAAGTTCTGTATAGAATTAATTAATAGACTTTATTACTAATTGACTAGCTGGCTTCGCCCGCTAGCGCGCCCCTAATTTACATCGGTGATTCGAATTGTAGAAAATCTCGAATCTTGTAAAACCTCGAACCGAACGAACCTCCGACCCGGGTCCTCGCTGCCTTTGGCACCGGATAATCCCTTAGTTTGCACATTGAGTGGTATAAACCTCTAACCGAACGAACCTCGGACCCTGGTCCCCGCTGCCGCCTTCGGCACCGGATAATCCCTTACTTTGCACATCGAATAGTATAAACTTCTAACTGAACAAATCTCCGGCTCGGGTCCCCGCTGCCTGCGGCACCGCATAGTAGTCGTGCTGCGCACGCGCTTCAGTATGCGTTAGTTCCGCCTTCCGCCACCAGGTGGCGCAATCTGTTTATACAATCATAACTGAAATCGTTAAGGTTTTTGATGTCGAGTCGAATGAGCCATACCCCGTCGTTTTCATGCCCGTAGAAACGGAGATAGGAAAGCGCCCCCTGGTGGTGAAAAAGAGAACTAAAATCGGTAAGCTCTATCGATGTCGAGTCGAATGAGCCATACCCCGTCGTGATCCTTCCCATAGAAACAGAGATAGGAAAGCGCCCCCTGGTTGTGAGACGGAGCAAAAATCGATAAGCTGTAGTATCCTCTATCGACGTTGAGTCGAATGAGCCATACCCCGTCGTGATCCGGGCCATAGAAACAGAGATAAGAAAACGCCCCCTGGTGTGGAGAAAACGAACTAAAATCGATAAGCTCTAGTGTCCTCTATCGATGTCGAGTCGATTGAGCCAAACCGCGTCGTGATGTGACCCATAGAACCCGAGTTGCCTAAAAAATCCTTTAATTACACCTTCCACCACCAGGGGGCGCAATCTGTTCTATACGAACATGACCGAAATCTGTAAAGCTATCGAAATCCAGTCGAAAGAGCCAAACCCCGTCGTAATCGGACTCATAGAACCGGATTTCCGGAAGCGCCCCCTGGTGGTGAAACTTGGAACTAAAAGCGCTATCGATATCGAGTCGAATGTGCCAAATCGCGTTGCGATTGGACTCGTAGAACTCGAGATATTATGAAATCAAAATATAAAATCTGGTATTATTATTCGAAAAGAGTGGTATAAACTCAGAAACTTTTAAAAATGTTATAGAGGGTCCTTATTACTTTAATTATGATGTTAGGAATCAGTTCGGGGGAAAACCGTAACATAGTTACTGAGTTATAGAAACGGATCATAGTTAAGAGCAAAATACTTGAAGGCGGGGGGGGGGGGAGGAGGAAGGGGCGATGACACTGCTTATCCTCAAACAACTGATTTAGAATACCTGAGTACTTGTTCAAAGACATTATTAAGCTTAGAACTGAAAAAAAAAATTCTGAAATTATTATTTGAAAATAGTGGCAATATTTCTATACGTATAATCAAACGTTTAAAAATGTTAAATTTGCTAAATGTAATTTGTCCTGATCAACGCTATTTCCTCAAAAATATTACAAATGTACAAATATATCTTAATTACATCAACCGTCACGATCCCATAGCTTGTCGGATGATATCAGGTCACTTGGTCGTTTTTCTGCAGCTATTGAAAAGAAAGTTATAAAGAAAAGATCCAATTAATGAAATAATAATTAAAATTATTGTAATTTCTGTTGTAATTAACGGAGAAATACGAAAATTAGATATCTAGAATTTACGTGAAAATATACGGATGTATGTATAATTTTCAAATCTATAAATGTAATATATATAAAAAAATAACGGGGCCTAAAATCCCTTAGGATATAAAGAATGGAAAGAAAATGTGGTTTTCTCCCGTCTTTCAGATATAAATTACGTGCCAGACATCCTGTCGCTGCTAAACATCTGCTGCAGGATTGAAATTAAAACTGATCTTTTTTTCTACTCAAAATTAAAATTTTATTAATTGATATCATCTCTTCCAATCGGCCAATTTTCACGATTTTTACCTTCGTTAATTCGCGATTTTTTTACGTCTGTTAGTAATTTTTCGTATGGATGGCTCAATTTTTGCGATTTTTTCGAAACAGGACTCCAAATTTTAACCGCAGCTGGAACAGATAAAAAGTCGTGCTGAACGGAGAGCGGAAATAAAAGCATGTGCAACGCTAGCCTCGCAGCAGGGTGCTTATCCAGTCAGAAATGGAAAGATCTGTGTGTCTGAGAAAAAAATGCCATTTTCGCAGTAATTAAAACAGTTTTGTTCATTAATAACTCCCTTAATCAAGGGCCGATTTCTTCGAAACTGCAATTCCTGAAGGTCCGGATTTTTCTGAATTTTTTGACATCAAAAGCGCCTCGCTGCTCGCTGCGCTCGCAACGTTTATCCGGTTACAGATGCACACACACACACAGAGACAGACGTTTACGAACATTAATAATATAGAAGACTAGCTGGCTTCGCCCGCCAGCGGGCCCCTAATTGCAAAACCTCAAATCTTGTAAAATCTCGAAAAGCTATCGATGTCGAGTCGAATTAGCCATACCCCGTCGTGATCCGGCCCATAGAAACAGAGTTCAGAAAGCGCCCCTAGTGGTGAAATGTGAAAATAAAATCGATAATCTCTAGTAAGCTCTATCGGTGTCGAGTCGAATGAGCTATACCCCGTCGTGATCCGTCCCATAGAAACAGAGATATGAAAGCGCACCTTGGTGGTGAAACTCGGAACTAAATTCGGTAAGCTCTATCTATGTCGAGTCGAATGAGCCAAACCAGGTCGCGATAGGACCCATACGAAGGGAGATATTTCGAAAAAAATAGCAAATTCCTTAGCTTTTTTTTTTTTTTTCGTATACAAAAATGACCATTATTTAAAAAATTCTAAAACTTTTAAAAATAAATGTTCCTGCGTTGAATCATAAACCGGGAGTTCAACAAACTATATAGAATCCGATATATAAAAAATAAAAATATATATATATTTTGATATCTTTTGGAGCTTTTGAAAAAAGTAAACAAAGCAAGTATTCGGAGTGCAATCGGCTGCTTCAGAATACAAATATCCTAGTAGAATAGAATTTTAACTATGAAAATATAATTATTTCTCAAAATAAATCATATATTCGGAAAGCCCATTCAATTCTGTACGCAAAATGAACAACGATTTTTTAAATAAAATCGTTAATAAATTAGATAATTACTTCTAAAGCAAAGTCACTTATTACACTTTGATTAATCTGTGCTTGCGCCGAAAAACGCTTATTTCTAGAAACGGGTTTCACAAAAGAATTTTTTTTGAAATTGATAATAGTCGAATTTCTTAAAGTCGAAAGTATCTTTCTATAGCTGAATGTATGCACTTTTAGCCTCTTATCTCGTAATTTGTGTAATTCAACACAAAATTGCTGAGGCGGGGGGGGGGGTATACATTGACAAATTAGAGGAAACACGAAAGTGACGTACGGGAACGATCGGTTTCTAAAGGGTTAATGTACATATTTTTTTTAATTGAAATATATGTTTCGAAGAAGAAGAACGTCGCTATGATCTGGTGTATTTTATTTGTCTCTATTCACATTTTCTGAGTCGATGCGGATTTTTAAACATGGGCCGAAAAACGGAAATTCACGCGAGTGAGTTTCGGAAACCATTTTTTTAGAAGGGTTAAAAAAAAAAAATTCGAAACTGATACCTGATTTTAAAAGGAAAAAGAACGTAGATTAGGCTCGGTATTTTTATTTTTTCGTATCTTGTTTAGAAGCCCAGAATTGAATTTTTAAAGATTGCAGAAATTGCTGAAAAACCGAAAGAGACTTACGGAAAAAAAAAACGATTTCGAAAGGGTTAACTGAAATATTTTTTTAAACTAAAGGTTTTGTATTAATCTCGAAAGAACGAAAATGTACTTGGGTGTGTTTTTTTTTTTTTTTTTTTGTTCTTTCAGAGAGCCGATGCGCGATTTTAAAAATTGCAGAGAATCGGAATTCGCAAAAGTGAGTCTGCGCGCGAATTTTTTTCGAAGGGTTAATATTTGTATTTTTCAAAAACAATCACATATTTCGAAAGGATAAAGAATGCAAATTTCGTCTGGTATTTTTAGTTTTCCCTGACTCGTTTGAAACCGCCGCTGCGAATTTTTCAAAATTGTCAAAATTGCCGAAATCGCGAAACGGTGTACGGAAAATATACGTTTTCGAAGGGTTAACTGACGTATTTTTTTTTAATGGAAGGTGGCATTGGAGAGGACAAAGACCGATCGTTTATTTGGTGAAATCCGTTTATCCGAATCTTTCTTAGTCCGGCGGATGCGAGGTTCGGACAAAGGGAGAAAATACAAAACACGAATTCGACGCTTTTTGATTATTTTTTGAAAGGGTTAATATCGAAATTTTTTCGAAACGATCGGATCGTTAGAGACGTAAAAGTACCTTCTTTGAGAATATGTTGACGTTTTTTTCGTATTTCTGTTCACCGTCGGCGAGTTTGGACAGTCGTAAAATGAAACCGGCCGAAGCGATTTTTCCTTCTTCTTTTTGCGGAAGATGATGATTGACCTCTTCTGGGCATGTGCTGATTAATTTCCACGTAGGTTTCTTTTTACTAATTAAAACAGTTTTGTTAGTTAATAACTCCCTTAATTATGGGCCGATTTTTTCGAAACTGCAATTCCTGAAGGACCGGATTTTTCTGAATTTTTTGACACCAAAAGCGCTTCGGTACTCGCTGCGCTCGCAGAGTTTATCCGGGTACAGACACACACACACACACACACACACCACACAGACACACAGACGTATACGAACATTAATAATATTGACTAGCTGGCTTCGCCCGGCAGCGGGCCCCTAATTTACATCGGTAACTAAAATCGATAAAATCCTAATTTACGTCGGTGCCTCGAATCTTTTGTGTTCTCCGGCTCGCACCCCCCTGGAACCGAACGAACTTCCGACACGGGTCCCCGCTGCCTTCGGCACCGTATACCGGTCGTGCTACGCACGCGCCGGATAATCCTTTAATTTGCACATTGAGTAGTATAAACTTCTCACTGAACGAACCTCCGGCTCGGTTCCCCGCTGCCTGCGGCACCGTATAGCAGTCGTGCTGCGCACGCGCTGCAGTATACGTTAGTTTCACCTTCCACTACCAGATGGCGCAATCTGTTTATACGATCATAACTGAAATCGTTAAGGCTTTCGATGTCGAGTATGAGCCATACTCCGTCGTTTTCATGCCCGTAGAACCGGATATAGGAAAGCGCCCGTGGTGGTGAAAAAACAAACTAAAATTGGTAAGCTCTATCGATGTCGAGTCGAATGAGCCATACCCCGTCGTGATCCTTCCCATAGAAACAGACATAGGAAAGCGCCCTCTGGTGGTGAGACTCGAGCAAAAATCGATAAGCTGTTTTATCTTATATCGACGTTGAGTCGAATGAGCCATACCCCGTCGTGATCCGGGCCATAGAAACAGAGATAAAAAACGCCCCCTGGTGGTGAAAAACGAACTAAAACCGATAAACTCTAGTATCCTCTATCGATATCGAGTCGAATGAGCCAAACCGCGTTCCGATTGGACTCGTAGAACTCGAGATTTTGTAAAATCAAAATATAAAATCTGATATTATTATTCGAAAAGAGTGGTATAAACTCAAACTTTTAAAAATGTTATAGAGGGTCCTTATTACTTTAATTATGATGTTTGGAATCAGTTTGGTGGAAATCCGTAACATAGTTTCTTAGCTATAGAAACGGACCATACTTAAGAGAAAAAAAACCTGAAGGGGGGGGGGGGGAGGGGACGATGACACTGCTTTTCCTCAAACGACTGATTTAGACTACCTGAGTTCTAGCTCAAAGACAGGGACCTGTAGAAAAACTTAAAACTGAAAAAAAAAATCGATAACGGGCGAAGCCCGCTTTTCCCTGTCATAATATTATCTGGTTGCCATTCTAGCGTAGTGCATAACGAAATAATAAAAAGCAATTAATAGAATCCTCTATTTTTGCACAAAAAGGCATTAAAAGAACTTTACTTTTACTGCACCAAAAAAACTATAAAAAAATATATACTAAAAGCACAATGTGCACAAAAAAAAAAATAAAAAAATAAAAAAATAAAAAAAAAATCAACGAAGCCATGTACGCTAATGGCGCCTGGTGCATGTAAAATCCGTCGTGGGTGCAAAGTCCTCCAAGTTCCCTTTGAATTATACCTCTGGAGGTGCCGAGTCAGGTGAAGGTCTCGTCACCTGATCAAGGTTCTAAATTACGAGACCAATTCCTTTCTCTTTTCTTTTTTTTTTAAATTTAAATTTCTATTTTAAACCTGCCATTTCAGCGAGGTTGGCTGGATGCCGTGAGCTGTCAAGTAGAGAAACTGTAGCAAACCACTAGAGAACAACACTAGAGAGAGGACCACTACAGACAAGATGTAATACATAGCGGAAACACAAATATTTAAACTGAATTATATAAACCTGTCTATATTAGCAACCATAGTCAGTGTGAATATGGCCCGAAAGCAAGCCCCTTTCCTTATTCGACAACATACCCAGATACCCATAATTAATAACAAACTAGAACCGGCCAACACAGTATCAAAGTAACTCTCACGAAATACCGTTGCAGCCAAGGACACCCAATAAGCTAATCAGGTGGATCTCCGTTATGAGGAGATTAGGCGAATTTCGCCCCGCGGCCAGGTATACAAACTCGTTAAGCTGGGCATAATGCCCGGCAGGTTGGGGCTTGGTCTGCGGTTTAATAATAATAATAATCTGGTTGCCATTCTAAAAGAAAAAGATGACACTACTTTTCCTCAAACAACTGAATTAGACTATTAGACTACCGGAGTACTTGTTCAAAGACGACTTGAAAAAAAGAAAAAACTCTGAATTTACTATTCGAAAATACTGGTAATTTCTATACATAAACACAATCAAACGCTAGGGACGAATAAAAAAAAATGTTAAATTAAAATCATAATATCTCACCCACTCTCAGCTTGAACATCTTACCAGAAAATCTTCTGTTCCCAATCGTCTGCTTCTAATTTATTATTTTTGTCTGGGCATAGTTGAAATATCAATAATTAAATAATGTCTCAGATCGTAATAACTAATATCTAAGCTCGTAATGAAGATATCAGAATAATTTTTAGATTCTCTGAAAGCTGATATATTTTTACGTCGAAATGCGCGAGCACGGAAGGTCAGCGCCCCTCAGATTCTGAGATGGGGCGGCCCCCTGAATACCCGTAGTCTATAAAAGTCACGTGATGTTTACTGGATTTCCTGCTAGCCTCGCCAAAAAGCCCCGAAAAAGACAGAAGCCGATTGGTTGTCGCTCTATTCGCTAGCCTCGCCTCGAGGTCTGAATCTAGTCAGGAATGAATTTATTTCTTTGTCGCAGAAAAAATGTTTAGTTTTGAGTAATTAAAACAGTTTTGTTAATTAATAACTGCCTTAATTGCGAGCGGAATCGTTCGAAAACTATAACTCCGGAATGCCCGGATTTTTCTGAATTTTTTGACATAAAAAGCGCTTCCGTCCAGCGTCTCTGACCCGACTTTTATCCGTTTACAGACAGACAGGCCGACAGACACACACACACACAGACAGACGTTTTCCAACATTAATAATAGTGACGATTGGTGACAGTCGCATTTTTATATGAATATTTGCGAAGAGTTAGAAGGGGGTGGAGCGTTTTTTTTTTTCAGGACAAAATAACATCTTGCATGACAGTATAACTGACAATTAACTTCAAAACTTCTTGCATAGAATCTAACTTACGTTTTTAAATGTGTTTGTAAGTTAATAAAATTTGTTATATCCATAGGTAGTTTTCGGCAAACATTTTAATAAATTTGACAAAGATTATCATTACAGTTTAAAGGCAATGTTTTATAATCGATTTCTTATCATGCTTGATATATTAAAAAAAATTCTTATTTTTAAGAGAGAAATAATATAGAAAATTATATTGAAATCTTATAAGGAATTTTGCTACGAAATCGCATTTATGTCATTTTAAGCGAAGTATTTATTTTTTCCAGACTTATTCAAAAATGTCGATAATTTATGTAGAAAAAAAATTCTATCGTAGCAAAGAATTTTCTAAATTTTAAAAATTTCGTATTCTGACGAGAGTTGTCTTTATATTGCCTGTCGATATATTTTAATAAAGGCTGCTATTATAACTTATATCTTTTCATTTCTTCCAGTCATGTTAAATAAAAGAGAGAGAAGTATTTCTATTGAAGAATAACAAATATACTTGAAGAGAAAATATTCTGCATCTTCCAAATGCACGGTATATACGTATACGGACTCTAAAATATAACTCTGTAAACAAAATGGTAATTTTTAGGTAGTGTAAAAAGATAAGTTTAAAAAAAAAAGATTTTATCGATCCACTCTAATTCTTCATTGATTTACCGTGCAAATTTTCTTTAACCTCAACTGCACTTTAAAGATTATATATGGCTTAAACCTGAAAATCATATTCACCATGAATTCAAACTTCCCAAGCTAGGAATAAAAATTGAAACTACTGTCGAGTAACTCAACGTTTGTACAAATAGAAGGTTTAATGACAGCACATGTGTAGATATTGAAAAATGGCCGTGATTTTGTTTTGTGCTTTGATGCATGTTTTGTAACCAAAGCTGTTTTCGAAACGTAAAAAAGAGTTTGTTTTAATTCAAAAAATAAATATTGCTAATCGGGAATATTTTCCCCTATATGACACAAAAATATTTACAAATCGATTATTTAACTAATTAAAACGTATAAAAATTCGTTTAAGTTTAAATTTTAAATATTACTGTTAAATAAGTTTACAATAAAAATTAGAAACAATTACAATTACAAATTGAGGGTTTCGGGGCAAGAAAGTGCCAAGCCGCATTTTTGGTGAAATAAATCTAACACTGTAATCTGTTGCTTAACATTGTAAATTATAATATCCAACATATAATTTGTTTCTAATGTCACTTTGTGGCAGCCTATGTGATAGGTTTCGTTTTTGCCCCAGATGTTTATGCCCCCAATGAAGATAGCTAATTTACAAAAAACGTAATAGTAATATTATTAAAGTAATGCCATATTGTTACTCAGAATATCTCAAATGTTACTAAGACATTGGGTTTAGACAAAAACTTTAGGTTATATATCTTGATTTGAGTATTTGCTCAAATTTTCAAATTGAAATATCTCAGAAGTTCAAAAATGTGGCGTGGCACTCTTTTGCCCCGACTCCCTCAATTATATTGCAATTAATTTTCATTTATAAGATGTAAATAACATTACATTTTAAGTTAAAAATTACGTTCTTACTTATTAGTTACTTATACTACGGGTATATAAATATTTTTGAATCTTGCAAATATTAATTAACTAAAATTTAAGTTTACATTGTAATTAATTGTAATTTCCTGTGCAAAATCATTAACATCAAGTTTTAAACTTTAAATAAAACAATGTTTCTTACGTTTTAATGAGTTATACCCTCGCTATATGTACATGTTTGTATCTTATAGTGGAAAATATTCCCATTTAACATTATTTATTATTTTATTTTAAACGAACTTTGATACATTTTAATTATACAATTTTTACATCTTACAATGAAAATTATTCTCGCTTAACACTGCTTCCTACTGTGAAAATCTTATTCTTTAACACTTCTCATTAGACTATGGTTATGAATGAAAAACTAGTGTCCATTATTTCTTTTAATATCTAAATAATTATTTTAATGAATACTTGTTTAGTTATTTTTATTTTCAACTTTTAAAAGGCATACAATTAAAATCCTCACTACATGAAGGAAAAATATTATCTACTTCTTTATAAGATATTTTACATCATAACATTTAAGGAAATTCTCAAAGTTTTCTACAATTTTCTTTAGAATACCATCTTTCATTTATCTATGTTTCTAGCGTTTTATATTCTTAATTCACAAAATTTTACCTGTATAATTCACAAAAAATTACTTTTTAAGTCTGAAATTTATAATTCATAATCAACAACACATTTAGAGCAAATAGTTTCTTTCTTTTAATAGACTAAATTTCAATTATCTCATACATTTTTAATTTGTTTATTTAAATCAAGAAAGTCTTTCTAATTACTTTTTTCATCTATATTATTTCAATTTATTAGGTTCCATTTATGAAAGCATATTTTAAGTATGATTGACTATACGTAATTATTAAATAGTGAAAAAAATCCTTTTAAATTGTAAGATTTATTTTACACTATTTATTATACTGTCTATAAATTTTTAAGAGATTAAACTTACTAATTTCAGAGTAAGCAATTTATTCTCACAAAAAAAAAAAAAAAAAAAAACATTTCTTCTAAAGTATTTTTTTCTCCTGTATTTCATTAAACTGTCCGTTTCAAACTGGTATGTCTTTGAATCATGAACACGCATTTTGTGGGTTTATGAGATAAGATTTTGCAGCGTGTTGATGGGTTTTAGACATATAACACACTCCCCTGTCATCAGTGCAGCCGGGGGGAGGAGGAGTATTGCAGAGACAAACAATACGTTCCCGGTAAAGATATCCACTTTTCGTTAATTCGGGATTACGGGCCGATTTCAACGTGGGAACATTTGCGGATAAATTGATTTCTAAATTTAATATGATTTCCTGCTGACATTTGCCTTTGAAAAGATTTGTCCTAGAGAAATCGCTAGTTTTTGTCGAGACGATATTGTGTGTATCTCACCATGTGGCTATTGTTCATTTATCGACGATTCTTGTAATAGGCCGAGATTAAGCCGATATATCTTGCTGGGGGGGAAAGTGATTTAAAAATGTACTTTCGAAAATATTTCTTTTTTTTTCTGTAACACAATTGCCATTCTCTAAATTAATATCGTTGCTCGTTTCAATTTGAATCAGGCGATGAAACACATATAAAAAACAAAACGTTTAGAGTGTATTCCACTATAAATGTTGGACTAGAGATCAGAGTCATAACTCATCAGTTTAGTCGAAAATAAATTGAATCTCTCTCCATCACAATTTCGGATTTTATTTCATAACTTTATGCGAAATCAAGATATTGTAACGGCATGTCAAAAGAAAAACTTTGCTACCTGTCAAATATGCCGCTATTACAACTAGTGTTAGAACAAGTAATATATACAAAAAATTTAAAGTCAATTCTTACTTAGGTTAAAAATAATTTTTTTTCCAGCGATCTACACGCTTCGCCACTGACGGTATTTGTTCCTAAATTTATATCTTACTAAATATCTTATATAAGAGAAATTTATTTTCGAGAACGGGAGAATTTCCTTCCGTCCCAGGCAAGGTTTGATTCTGGGACCTTGTGGTTAAGAGCTCAGAGCTTCACCGACTGCGCTACCAAGACTTGTGAGTGAGTGCTTTTAAATGGAACTAATGTCTGAAATAAGTCGGCTGCGTGTTGATATTTTTTCTCCCACATAAAACTAAATTTAATTAATTAAATTTAATTAATGAATTAATATATGAAAAAACTGCATTAACATCAAGTGTCATCCACTACCAGTTTAAAAAAATGTATTTGAACTTGAGTGGATGAATAAAAAGTATTTTATTAACGATTGAAAATTTGGACAAGATATATAAATATATATAGGGAGAGTGTGAACTAATAGTAGGAATTGAAAAAAACAAAAACAAAAAAATTATTTTTCCCTCATTAAGTTGATCGAAGCACAGTAATTATTAGTGTAGGCTTATTTTAGGTACTTCCCTGTACAAAAACAAAAATATGTTTTCTTGACGTGTTTTACCACCCATAAACGTCTGCAGAATGCATTTCGAAACACACTGTATACTAATCATTAGATTAAGAAGCGAAATTACGGTACTATTGTAATAAAGTTCTCTCTAATCTATGCATGATGTAGATTTTTTTCTTAAATTTTGAATTTTACTTTTTATTCAACGAAAATTTTTCCATCACGTTTTACGCTGTGAATGAAAATATGTCATTCCTTCTACTTTTCGTTTAAGAGTTCTATCACGTTTTATTGAAATATTATCGCAGCGAAGTCATTTTAACTGTCCCTAGTTTTCAATTTAAATCGTAAATTGCTTTTAGAACTCTGAACAATAGTGAGTCGCCCTAGGTGTTAGAAAAAGTTGTGTGTAGACCATCTAAATTGCTTATTGCATTTTGCTTTGCTAAATAGATTTGACAGACATTAGATGTGACTTTCGCCACAGCATTTCTTTAGCATTATGAATAAAGAATGCAAGTCACGTATACTAAATTCGTGTATCCTATAAACTTTTTATTTTGTTAGGAAAAAATACGTTTGAGTTTGGAGAAAACAGATTCTTGTTCAATACTGTTACAAATTATAGCGTCAAAAATTCTTTACAGATATATGATTCTTAATAATATATGATCAGTATTACTATTAAGATAATATGCAACCTATTTAGCTTAAGTTCAATAATAAATGCAGACTGATTTAGTAACACATCTTAATAGATGCATTTTATTTATCATTTTAAACTTTTTTGACGATATTGTTTTTCGTTGAAGTGAAAAGTAAATTCATATTCTTTTCCTGTTTCATATATCGCCTTTTTAAGCTTTTCCTATTTTTTTTATATAATTTTTGTTGTATACATCTTAAAATAATTAACAGTAAAACTCCTTTTAGAGACTAATTGGTTGGACTGATTTTAGAGACTAGATGATTTTTACCGTTATTTATTTACCGTTTTGGTAAGAATGTTAGATAGAAACAAGGAATATACAAAAGTAAGGAATATATTACATAAAGCACAGACATCTAGTCTTTTTTTTTCTAAATGTTAATACGTTCTTACATAAGAATGTTAAAACTGAAATATTGTAGAAATGTATGCTTTGCGATGTGGTGTATATCTGCGGAAATTTATTCAAGCGTGTATGTAAGCTAACACAAACACACTCACACATGTACAAAATTTTTGTAAGCTTGACGATATTATCCAAAAGTCATTGAAATATGTCTCCAGGTTCACAAAATCGCCAAGCAGACAAAAGAAGGAAAAAGTAACAAGGCTAACAGGTGAATTTTCTGAAATTTCCATTTAAATCCGTTGTTACACAAAACTTTGATTTTTCAATAGATAGTGATAACTTAAATCAAACAATTGTTCACGATTTTCTGTCAGGCTTCAATAACCGTTGGAAAGTAACTACCCATTCAAAAGAAGTTTATTTTATTAGGATATTTTCATTCGATTAAAATGCATATAAAATCTGATAAACGATATAATTACTGTAAATGATTTTAATGAAAAATGTAGTACTTTGTTAATTATTATAATTACATTAAGTTTAATTATATGCAATTTTAAATGCATTCTATGAAGGTTGTCACAAAAGAATGCTATCTGCCATTCTTTTCCTCTGTAACATGCATTTTTTTCTTAACGTTCCCTGCATCAAAAGTTATTTATTGAATACTGTTAAGCTCTTCACACTAAGTAATTTTGGAAGTAAATCAAAATATATCTTAAATGCTATTTTGCAGCGTTTCCTGGTTCTGCACGATTTGGTTAATTCTTTCTAATGTGTGAAGGCCAACAACAGAAAAACTTGAGGCAGGACAATGCTTTTCGGTGCATACTTGCGTAAATTAATTCTACCGTGTATGTAAGCTGACAAACCAGCAAACACACACATGTACAACAATTTCCTAAGTTTGATGATATTATGAAAAATATCGTTGAAAAGTGTGGCCTGGTAATATGTAGCAAAAAAAGAAAGGAAAAAGTAACAATGCTAACAGGTAAACTTTTTTCAATAACCGTTGCAACGTCACTACCCATTCAAAAGAGATATAATTTATACGGATTTTCCATTCAATTAAAATACATGTAAAATGTGATAAATAATATAATTTCTGCAAATTATTCAGATGATGAATATAGTACTCAATTAATTATTATAATTATAAGAAGTTAAATTCTAGATTATTTTAAATGCATACTAAAAAGGTTGACACAAAACATTCCATGCATAAAAAATTATCTATTGAATACTGATAAGCACTTCACTCTAAGTAATTGTGAAACAAAATCACCGTATGTTGTTAATGCGATTTTTCAGCGTTTCCTTTTAGCTGTATTCTAAGAACTAAGGGATTTGGTTATTTGTTCCTGATGCGTGAAGGCCTACAAAAGAGAAAACCGAGGTTATCACAATATCTATATATACAAAACTTTAAAGTACGAGGAGGCGAAAAAGCGGTTATTTATGTTTTGCCGTTGGTAACGAGTTGTTTGTTTTCACTAATTTGCGAATATTAAGAAAAGTATTTGAGGAATCGATTTAAAACTCACCAGACCATGTCAAACTATCGAATAAAAAAATGCATTTTTGATTACTTTTAAAAATAGGTCGATTTTCACCATTAAATTTTAATATAAGGTAAAGCCAAGGAGAGATGGCGCGGTCGGAGAGTTTGCGCCCATAGAGGTTCGGGGGGAAGGAGTAGGGTGAGCGCGCAGCGACTCCAGGTAGTTGTACAACAACAGTAGTGGAGTGTCTACTTGAAAGTGCACGATGATTGCTTTGAGCGTCTAAGATAATGTATTGCTATTTTGAATTGTTTTCCAAAAGTAAGTGCTTCAATTTTCATAGCTATTCATCAGAATATCTATACAATGTCAACAGTACAAAATATTTTAAACTTAAACGATTTCTCATAAGCTACTAATCTAGACTAACAATGTGAACATTAACGGTTCGTTTTAGAAGAGGTCATGTTTGAATAAAAGGCCGCGCAATTTCTCCTACCGAAATTGGAGAGATTGCGCATCTGCTACTTAGGAGAGATGGTGCAGTGTTCCCATTACTTTTCCTGCTAGGAGAGATTACGCAGCTTATTGGTAAATTTGCATATAAAAATGCAAAATAAAAATGGATTAATTTTAAGTTAAACGTGTTTTTAAGTAACATAATTTCATTTTGTAATCTTATCTGGACTTGCTTTTTCTGATTCTTTAATTTTTTTTCCTTTAATTAAAATTTTTTAATCGTTTTTAAAATTATTTCCTTTTTCTGATTCTTTAATCATTAGGTTGAAATATTCACTCCTAATACAATAATATTTGTTCACAAAAACTTTACAGCAATGTCATTAAGTGAATTATTTTTGTAAACAATTTAATTATAGTTATTATTAGTAACAATCTCTCCTACCCATGAGCGCAATCACACCAACCCTGTAAGGACAGATTATGGCAAAATAACTTTCTTGGTTTTATTACAACTGTTCTATTAAATTGCAACCTAACAACAAAATAGCAATTGAAATGCATAAAAAACAAATGAAGTAAAAATTATTCATGAATAGTTTAGGAAAAAATTAATATTTAGATTTTTTATTGCTATTCTTTAGAATTGTGCGCAGACTATCCTAGTTTTACCTTAATTATTTGCCTAGTAAGTATACTAACAAAATTTCTATGAAAAACAAAGTTACCAGTTTGGCCTTCTTATTTATTCAGAGATGTAGAATTCATACCGGAAATTTTGAGAGGAAATGTTTTACTTTATGAAATCACGAAATGTCTGGCATTAAATACACAAAAAATTCTGTTTCAAATTTCTAGTATGAATTCGGAATATCCGAATGAAAAAGAAGGCCAAAGTGGCAACGCTGGTGAAGAATACTTTTAAAATTTAGTGGTGACAATCGGGCCACTTTTAAAAGTAATGAAAAATGTATTTTATTTACCCATCATACGTAGTATAGCGAAAGTCCTGTAATCGTTTTGAAATTCGAAAATTTTTGTTGACGGATTTACACGTTTCAGACACTGGAGATTCCGAAAAACATATTTATATATATAAAAAAAAAAAAGCCGTCCGTCTCTGTGTCTGTGTGTTTGTGTGTCTGTAAACGCTCTATCTCCCGAAAAATTTGAGATAGAGACTTGAAATTTGGTATGTATTTAGTATGTAATAATGGGAAGAAGCTTATTGAATTTCAGTAGCCTCGATCATCCAGAACTATTTTTTTCGGATTCTCGAAATATTCGTTCTGATAAAAGGTATATAAAATTTTTCGAAATTGTTTATTTTAAGGAGTGGATATAAAAGAGAATAAAAAAACATAAATTTTTCATAAAGCATGAAGTCGATCGGATAATTAGTTGCCGAGATATTTGTAATCATATTTCCACACTCTTCGATTTTTCATGACCCTGTATTTCAATCAAATTTAAATTCAAAGATATATTTTAATTGGAAATGAGACGCTTAATCAGATGCAATAACCCGCTAGTTAATAGGAATATTGTTTTTGGAGTTATAAGGATGTTTCTTTTAACAATTCAGTAACAGAGCATTTAAAGTTTATGACGTCATCAAGCCACGATTTTATTCGAATTGCGATGTATTTTATAAATAGTTCACATGTGTTTTATTTTCATATTTTATATTATGCATATCCATGATGGGTAAGTATTACGGTGGCCCCCAACGACTAGTTTTCACATTAGATAGCTTGACATGGTAGTGATGGATAAATTTTCTGCATACGCAAATCCACCATAAAACGATACTTTTGTACCATAATTTTTGTAAAATTCGAGGACAATTTTTCTTAATTTTTGTAATAAACTAGTTATTTTCTGAAAAGGAAAGAAATTACGGTGGGAAGTAAAACCAAAAAGGTGTCATTTTTTGTTAATTAAAACATTATCTCCATTGTTGTACCTTATGAAGTTTAAACCCATTAATGCCCGCATTGTTATTACGTCAATGTTACTGATGCACATTTGTGTGATTTATAATGATATAGAATGACTTTTAGAAGTTTTACTCCTTACGTACATAACGGCCACGTGTTTTCTTTTTTTTTCAAAGTGCGAACTGATAGATAACCAAATTAGACCATACATTCTTTGTAACTTCCAAATCGATGTAATTTAATGTAAATTTTATATTTAACAACAACAAGAACAACAACAAAAAATGCGTACTTCCATATTACCTGCATGCCAACGGATAATAAACAAAAAAATCGAGACAAATATAATGTCCTGTATGTATTTATTATATGTATGTATCTATGTATTAATGTGTACGCATGTTTGTATACATGTTTTTATGTACTCATGTTTGTATGTATGTTTGTATGGGGAAATTTGAGTAATCGGGCTCGCCTACAACTGGCGTATTGCGCAAGCGTTGTTTGACGTGAGAGTGCATTAAAGAACTTGGAGGAGATTAATTTGGCAAGCGACGTCTAAGCTAAAACTAAAATCACCCTGCATTGATGTGAAGGAAGGAAGCTCAATATATGGAGTGGGTCTCGTTTGCTAATACAATCTTGTTGTTATGGCCTGATTCTAAATAGGATTTTATTGGTGAATGAGACTCACTCGATGTATTGAACCTCATTTCCTTCAAAGCCATGCTAGGAGATTTCTGTTTTTGTCTCGACCGGATGTCTATTGTTCGCTGCGTCATATATTGCTGAAAAGTTGAACTAAAATCAGGAATCACAGTAAAAAAAAACTCCTGACATCGTAAAATTACTCTCCTGCAAGAATTTTTTAAATATCTGTCACCGTTTGAAAGTTATTGAATTTTGAAATCAGTTAGTGCATTTTAGAACACCCTGTATATATATAATATGTATACATAATTTTGTATAATAAATAAAAAATCATTAATTAAAATTAAATTTTAATTTCATAAAGAGACAAGTAAAATATCTTTCTGTAAACATTATTATTATATTTTGAACAAGACAAGGTTTTTAATAATATTTAAAAAAAATAGACATCGATGCAGTGTGATTGAAACATTTGAACATTTAAAACCATTGATTTGAAACTCGCTATTTAGTGAGTTTCGACACATAAAACTTCAAATATCTAAAAGAAGTTCATCTGAAGAACGATAAAGAAATTATATGTCATTAAATTTGTTTAACATATACTAGAATGTGCCTTTCCATTCTCATAAATTTGTGATATGACGACAAATTTTTGTTTACTTAACAATGAAAATAAAAGACACACGAAAAAATATATTACTGAGGAGAAAATATGTCATTAAAAATACAAATAACAGAATGTCGTCTGATATTTTTCAACCTTCGCAATCATTAAGTAAAAGTAAGAAATATTAGGCATAATAATTAAACTGAATATTATGCTGAACAAAATACGAGTTTTTGCGTGTTTAACATAAATAACTAATAGGAGTCCAGAGTATATTAACCGGAATAAAGTTATCTGATACGTATTTAACTAAAATTTAGGGTAAAAAATCTGAATTGTAAAAATAAGAGTCAATAGTGCTCGTTCCAATAATATTTATTACTTCTTATTGCCTTGAAACACAAATCGATGGTCTTTGATTGAAGCAAGACAGCAGGCATATCTGTATACCAATTTCAACAAATACGGTATTATATAATGTGTATCATTAATATCACTTTTACTGCCTAAATCTTAATGAACAAAATTCAATTGCCAGTAAAAACTGTAATGCATATTAAATTAATTCGATAAACTGTATTTTAATGTTTGTTACACTGAAAAAGAAACTAATAAATTTTTTTCCGGAAAAAAGTAAAAGAAAATTGTTATTTTAATATTAAGAAATTTTAGCTTCACGCTATCTTTCCAGCTAGATTTTTAATCGAGTTATACGGCTGTCAAAAGCCAGCTGTAAATCGTATTGTAGTTAGTATAAAATTGCATGCTGTTGAATCCAGGTAACACCAATGATAGTTTTAGTAATTACCATTCTGTTGGAGTTTAATATAATCATGGAGGAGATTAACTTTGCAAGCGACGAAAGACCATCTAATTACGTACTACTGCATATGTACTATTAGGTTGTACATATATATATATAGGGTGAACCAAAAGTCTTACCCTGATTATAATAATTCATTACTGAATAACCGTTTGTATAATAATGTAACTTGTTGTATCATTGGATAGGTCAGTTTTAATAGGTTTTTTTTTGTGCAATAGATGGCGCGAATTGGAAGCGATGAACCAATACCTGGCCTACGCGCTCTCCAGACATTACTCATCTGGATTTTTTTTTTGGAGCTATATAAAAGACAGAGTTTTTGCCCCACCAAATGCTGACGTCGAAGACCTGAAGACTAGGATACAAGTTGCTGTGTGTACTGTAACAGAAGACATGTTAAAGGACACTTGGCGGGAACTAGAATACCGAATAGACATTCTCCGAGCTACCAAGGGGGCACAAGTTGAAATTTTGGCATGCAATTTACCTGTTTCCATTCTGTTGAAGCCAGGTAACGCCAGTGACTGTTTTAGTAACGACCGTCACAATCATCTCATCTAAATACTGACTTATGATATATGATTTTAAAGAACAATGTTAATTATTACAATAAGAAAATGCATGTGAATTAAATTTTAATTTGATAAAGAGACAAGTAAAATATCTTTCTGTAAACATTATTATTTTATTTAGAACAAGACAAGGTTTTTAATAATCTTTAAAAAAATGACATTGATACAGTGCGATTGAAACATTTACAGGTATTTAGTGAGTTTCGACACATAAAACTTCAAACATTTAAAAGAAATTTAATTGAAGAACGATAAAGAAATTATATGCCATTAAAGTTGTTTACCATATACTAGATATTATGCAGATTTTCATAGTTCGCTATTTTTTGTATTTGTAGAGTTTCAAGTTCAATGTGGGTTTTTATGTTTAATCTTGCAAGCACTGTTAAATGTTTATTTAACTTTAAATAACTTATGTGTTTTTATGGAACTATTAACCATGTGTTTAGGCAATGTCTGAGTATAAAAATTGGTAATATGAAGAATAAATATTAAATGAACAGACATTAATAATTGAATACCCTTTTCAATATTTAATGTTTCGATATATCAATTTTTTCTTAACTGTAGCGCATTTAAACCGACGAATTTTCAACCGAATTTAACACCACTCTCAGAAAACTTGGCAAAGAATACTAGTATACAGCAATTAAAATATTAATATATTGAATATTTGATGAGATATGGGTATTTGTATGAAATAAATTTTAACTGCGCATGCACGAACTACAACAAAGATTTTTTGTCATGATTTGGTAGTCGATACTATAGAGCAACCCATTAAAAAAGATCAGTCAAATATCGTGAAAACTCAAAAAGAAACAGGTAATACAGTGAGCTAATTGATAAATTGAGGAAAAAATCCCATATAATCCAATTGGATTTCCTGCCCAATTTATCAATTACCTCACTATATCGCCTGTATCTTTCTGAATTTTCGCGATGTTTGAATGTACATTTTATATAAGTTGCTCTATAGAATTGACTACCAAATCATTAAAAAAATCTTTAGTATAGTTCGGAAATGCTCACTACAGTTGAAGTCGGGATCATGCTATACTAAACGACAATAACATACAAAATTTTCAAGGCAATCCGAATATATTTACGCGAGTTAGAGCACTGACGGACGGCCAGACAAACCGAAGTCATAGACACTTTTCAACTAAGTTGGAAAGTGTTAAAAAGATACTCTGCAAATATCTAGGCGTGATTATCACCCTAAGGGAACTTTCTAATTCTTTGGGTCAATTTTTTTTTCCTGTTGTAATTTTTGCATTCCTAAAGTGTGCAAGAGTTTTGCCCTATAGCGGTTTCGTGATATTTCAGCTCCGTACAGCATTTTTTGCTCATTGAATGTAACGTCCCTTGTTGAAGCTAACGCTATTTTAAAATTTTAAACCTGGTTTTCTTGAAATCCTATTCTTCCAACTGGGCGACCATTTTTCCCGGGAATTATTGGACCGATTTTCTTTATTTTTTATTTAAAAGAAAGCTAATCCTTTTTGCGAGAGCGTACATTATAGGAAATTACAATTTTCATTGGTTAAATATAGAGGTAAAGAGCGAAACAAAAAAGTGAAAAAGTGTCATTTTTTGTTCGGATGACCGATATTTTGCAAAAAATCAACTTTTTAAACTAAATGTTGGTATAAGTTCCAGAGAATTTAATTCCCTTTCATAATAATACTGACCAATTTGTTTGAGATGCTTGTGACTGGAGAAAAACGGTCGCCGATCAGGAGTCCATGGCGCAGTCGCACACTACATATTCAATTCTTTTACACCCAAAAAATTAAATACATAAGTGAAATGTCAATAAATATAATGCAAAAAGCCGAAAGCGATATCTGTTTTATTTGTAACTGAAATAAATCGTAAAAATCACTTAAATATTTAGCCAAAGAAGTAGAACCTCTCCTTAATAACAAATAAATTAGTCTAAATTTCATTTTCTCACTAGCCAAGTTATTATAGGAGGACAATATTTATGTAATCATGACCACATATTTTTTCTCACATAGAAAATAAAATCATATATTATTTACGAAAGAGTACACTATTTTTCTCCTTTCTTTCGATCTTACTGTAATGATTACCGTTTCTAGAATTAATAACATATTAACCAAGTACAATATTCTTAAAATCATTTAATAAATAGTGATAGCGTTATGTCAGTTATTTCAGAAAACACACAGTAACTCATTAATGAAATTGAAGACAATTAAATTTGGTTATTTTGTAAGCAAATAACGAAGTTCCGTTATAATGCAATTTTCTTTTCAATTCGTTACATAAATTAAGTTATTGTACAAGATGGTAAATATAATTTTATTACGATCCTTCAGGAATACTTATACTTAGTTTATTTTCAATTTTTATTAATTATTCGTTTAATATTTTCCTATAACACATTTAAAGTTATATAATTCC
Source organism: Maratus michaelseni (assembly GCA_963931845.1). Classification (NCBI taxonomy): domain Eukaryota; kingdom Metazoa; phylum Arthropoda; class Arachnida; order Araneae; family Salticidae; genus Maratus; species Maratus michaelseni. The sequence goes on from OZ007592.1 coordinate 347,719,995, forward strand.
AATGTGAGTTTCAAAAACTAATATAAAAAATGTTTTTGCACATTTTTTGTAATTTAATTTTACGTTACGAATCCTTAATTTTTTTTTTCTTTTGAAACAAAAAATAATTTATATACATTTATGCTCCTAAATAAAAGAAAACTTTAAGACAATCATAATCTTCGTCAATTTAAACTTTTAAATATCTAAAACTTTCGGAAATGAAGTAAAGAACTTTTAAATGATTTTAAAATTTAATTCTTTCTCTTACTAGTTTATCTTCAAATTATTAAATAAAATGACAGAAATGTGTGCAGAAAATATAATTTTGAATAATACATTTGTATTGAGTTGGAAAAAAGTATTACTAATAAAAAAGAATAGTAATGGACATTATTTTGATTCTGAGAAAGCAATACTTTATTAAGACCAATAGGAATAATAATTATTTAAATAAACAAAACGCTTCTTATTTATTTATGAAATAATTCTGGCATTAAAAGAAAATTTAATTTCGATAAATATCTTATATTTTATCATTAAACAATAAAATTCACAATTTCCTGTTCATTTTTTATCTCAAAATGTTTAATACGTGCCAAAATAAAAACATATGGTGCGAAATATTTCGAACAATGTTGATAATTTTCTGCGAGAAGAATAAACTATCTCTAGTAATTACGCTTAAAGATATTTTCTAAATCTGTTTTAATATACTTTCGCCAGTTCCATTATCGTTAAAGCAGCAGATATGTCATTATAAATTGTGTTTAAACTTATTTAAGTCTACCGATTTTACTATTCTTTCGATGTTTAGTTATCAATGTCGTAGTTACTCTCTTATTGTTAATTTCCTTTACTTGAATTCGAACAATTTTTCGCATTGTCCCATTAGATGTAGTTTATAAATTAATAAAAAATCATTTTTTGTCACAGTAGATAAATTCATCTGTGTACACATTTCGGATATCATTGCGGTTACAAAGAAAATAACTGAAGACAAAAACATTCAGTTATTAAAAATGTATTTTTAAATGTTTGCTCATCTACAAGGATCGTAGCGTTTTATATTTTTTCATGTATTCAGTACCACTATTTTCAAAATAAAGCTTTCGTGGTACCACACTTATGCACATTTTAAGGGGTCTTGTACCTTTTAAGCGCGGCGAAAATCGAGAAAAACAATCAAAGTTCGAATTAGTGTATTTTCAAAACCTTTATATGTATAAACATAAAGTTATGTTTATTAATTAAATAGATTATACTTTTTAATATAATACTATTAAAAACTGACTAATATTTTACTGAATTAATCCATTGTTGAAATTAAAATAGCGCTTTTTTTTTACTCCGTAAGTCATTGCGCGTATGATATCTTGAGAACGTATGTATGGATTGATATGAAATTTGATTTAGATAATAAGCGCATATGTGTGTTTAAAATGATCTACTTTTAAATATTTACAATGATAAATTTTTTACTATGATTATTTTTATTCAATAAAAAATGTAAAATTTTGAATTTTTTTACAAATGTTTTTTTACATGGTTAATGAAATAATTTTGACCTAAGAGTAGGTCATTTTTAAAATACATATGTGCTGATTATCTATTTCGAATTTCATAACAATCCAGTCATACGTTCTCATGATATGCGCGAAATGAGTTACGGAGTAAAAAAAAAAGCAACATTATTTTCAACAATGCTCAAATTCTGTAAAAGATTAGTCAGTTTCTAATAGTGTTATATCAAAAAGCACAATCTGCTTAATCAATAATCAAAATTTCATGCTTATACACAAACAGGAACGAAAAATCATGCGTCAAGCATAGATTATGTAACACTTTCCAACGCTTCCAAAATAATTTTACAAATCATTACCGTTTAATAAGCTGAAAGATAACATCTAAGTAAACAATTTTGAAAACGCATAACATATTTAAAAACGTAGTTTCCGGAATTTCCAATATATACAATATTCGAAAAATTATCCGAATAATTTTATTCAGCCCTGTATATGATCTATAGATTTTTATATATACTACATAGGATGCTAAATTTTAGTTTAGTTTGGAAACGCGTAGCACAGTTTAAAATTCTACTTCTGGAGTTTCTGTCAATAAACGGAAATGTGTTCGCAAACTTTTCTGCTACCCTGTATATGACATACAGAATTTATACACACCAAGTAATAGACAAAAAGTGAGTTAAATTTAAAATCGCGTTCAGCAACTTAAAACGCACTTCCAGGAATTATTGTTAACAGACAGTAGAGAATTCTTTTGTGTGTCCCTGTAAATGAACGATGACTGCTATACATACACTATTCTGTAGTAAGCCTCTTGTTGTGCACCTTAGTGATATATATAAATTTCAATGTGTTTAAAATTGTGAAACATTATTTAATTAAACCGCAAACGATTTTTCTCCATAGACGTAATGTAACGGAATTCTTTTGACTGTGCTTGTAAAGTAACTATAACTACTATGCACACCCTATTCCATATTAAGCTTCCTGTAATGCACCTTAGTGATATATATCAATTACAATGTATTTGAAATTGTGTAACATCATTAAAATAAACCGCAAATGATTTTTCCCCATTGACCGTAATGTAACGGAATTCTTTTAAGTGTCCCTGTAAAAAAATTATAAGTGCTACACACTTCAGTTGAATTAAGGAACATGCTATAGATAACGACAATAACATATAAAAAATGCAGGGCAATCCGAGCATATTTACGGGAGTTCGAGCACGGACAGACGGCAGACGGCAGACGGCCAGACAAACCGAAGTCATAAACACTTTTCAACTAGGTTGGAAAGTGTTAAAAAGTTTTGAAGATACACTAATTCAAAGTTTGAAAATTTTTGCTGATTTTCGGCGATTTTAAAAGGTACAAGACCCCTTAAATAATTATACTGCGAAGATAATAGTTTGGATATAGTGGTAGCAAGTATATAAAACATATATGTGACCCCTGCATCTATCACATTGATATTCGGGAATACTATCATGAAAAAAATATATAGACATATATGTAGAAAATATACTACTCATAAATGAAATTAACCAATAAACTTGCATTAGAGTATGTCAATAAGAACAATAAAAATATACAAACACTTAACCTCTCGGCAGACTTCTGGTAAAATTTCAGGCGAAAACAATCCTATGTAAAATGTATTTTAAAATCTTTGCTGAATTTACACAACAATATTAAGAAATACTAATTTTAAGTTCCCAAAAGGTATTTTACTATAGATGTTTATGCATACAATTTACATTTCATAAAATGCAATCTGAGTTTTAAGACGTATACATATTAACAGTTATTGGAGTTTACGATGAAATGGTTTTAGAATCCCAAAAACATTCAACGTGCAAATTTACAAATAGTAATTTTTTTTTAATCATTTAATAAGGTGATGACAAACTTACTAATCTATACTAATAAAATAAAGTTTCGCTCTCTGTGTGTGTGTGTCTGTCTGTGTGTCTGTTGGCAATGGTTAGAAAAATCTAGCCCACCTAGAAGTCTCAAAATTTATGTGTGGATAGTCCAAGGTCTGGCCATGTGCACCTGAGTCTCAGAATTTTAATATTTTGATAATTACCCAACATATTAATTATAATCTCATTAAACATCGTATCAAAAATGCCCTCTTTTAAGTCAAAATGGCTAAAAAAAGGAACTTCTGTTCTGAATTTGCAAGCGGAAATGAACGAATTCAAAATTATTTTACTAATTAGCGAATTTTAAGAAAACTAATTAAGATATCTATTTGAAAATTTCTGAGCATATCTAAAAAAAAATTCTGCATCCGACTATGTGATTTTTGTAAAATTCGGTCGGTAATTTTTCTTAATGTATGCAAAAAACTGCCAAAAATCTGCCGGCGCCAGTGAAAAAAGTTCGAGAAAGTTTCAGGCAGGAATCTGCTTTTATTAAAAACTGAACTACAAAGAGATCTGCTTCTCTGACCGATCCCTCCATTTAGTTTGCAAAAATAGAAGGAAATAATGGCCAATTTTTACTAATGAACAAAAATTGAGATAACTAATGAAGATATAGATTTGGAATTGAGTATGGGAAGGGGGTCATCTGCCAGGTATTTCAGCGTAGCGTCTTCTTTATGTTCTAATTATCAGAAAAAATTAATTATTTTTTAATTATCGCGTTAATGTAGATGACGGTGGTTTTCTTGAACAAATTATTCGTTATATTTGCGGGTATGGGGACGGAGGGGGTTAACGCCTTGCTCTGAGTTGCACGAAATATATTCCATTTAAGAAATTTATTAATTTTAGCTTCTAACGTAGCGTTTTATAAATGTTATGTATAGAGAATACAAGAAATTTCAAATAACTATTTTCGTAAAAATTAAATTTATGTTCCTAATGAAAGTACAAAACCCGTATATACCTGATGGATACCAGCAATCACAGTAAATGAATTGTTGTTGAGCACTTGTCCAAGTGCCTCCTGGCGGGCAATCCTACAAGTTTTTTTATCTAACTGTGCATTCTTATCTCGGGTTCTTTGGGCCTGATCACAACGGCCTTTGGATGATTCAACTTGATTTTCGTTCATGTTACAGATTTTAGCTCAACCTTCCCCCGCCAGAATGCGCATTATTTTCTAGAGTTCTATGGGCCTGATTTCGATGGGAATTGGTTCATTCAACACCCATCATACAACGGGTACCCGTGTTGGACATTCGTGTGGAACAAATTGCGCCCCCTGGTGGTGAAAAGCGGAATTAAAGGATTTTGAGCGCGTAGGCAGCACGCTTGATAACGATAATAACATATAAAAATTGCAGGGCAATCCGAGCATATTTACGGGAGTTAGAGCACGGACAGACGACAGACGGCAGACGGCCTGATAAACCGAAGTCATAAACACTTTTCAACTAGGTTGTAAAGTGTTAAAAAATCATTGGCCCTCTTGCATTAGCTTTAATAATGCAAAGAAGACACGATCAATTTCTTTAGAAATTGAAAAATTAAATTATGGCAATTAAGTATCCCACTAATGAAGAATAATAGATTGCAACATTATTTTTATTCTAAGGCAGTAATTTCTTTTTCGGAATACATTTACACAAGAAATATCTAAATAATCATTTTCCAAGCAAAAGATACCCAGCAAACACGAGATTTTTGGCCACCTGTTGTAAACGTTGTGGCCAAAAAAGTTTGCGGCAATTTGTATCCAGCCATTAATGTATTTTAACTGAAGCGCCCGCACACCGGATGTCTATCGCCAAATCGTTAACGGGCAAATGGCGGGGAAACTTAATGCAATTTCAGTGCCCAATAGCGAATGAAAGTACGTTTGCGGCCAAGATATACAAATCTATCATTGTTTAAAAGTCAGTGGCCCAGTATAATCTTCTCGACATTTTTATTATAAGAAATAAAAAGTATCTTTACTTCACATTTTATAAGATGATTTTCGTTATTTTAAACCTGGATTTATGTGAAACGATAAAATATGCTGCATTTAAATATTTTATGCAATAAAAAATACACAAAAAGTACCCTTCTTTAATTTAAAGAGTTTTTATGGAAAAAAAAAATCATAAAAACTGTTAATGTTTTTGCTTTTAAAGTATGCATTAATATCTTTAAATGAATATTTTTTGTGAGCACCTAGAATGAAAATGAATATTGCAATCTTTAGACATACATATTATATAAACATATTAAAATAATTAATGATAAATGGGAATTTATTTCAATTTCAATTTCAATGAAAAAATATTTGTCAAAAGAAATAAATGCCACTTTACCAAAAAGCAGTTACTGTTAAACGAAAAAAAAAAAAAAAATTCTTTTTTTTCTTGGAGGGGGGGGGGCGGTGATTTTATATTATCTGTATATTATCTATAAATCAGTTCCAAAAAATAAGTTATTTTCATTTTTTGAAACACTCAAAATTTAGATTTAAAAGAAAAAAAAAATCTTAACTAGCTTAAATAAGCAATAATAGCAAATACCGATCCCCCCCTCCCACTCCTTTCACACGGCAAGCCGGGAGTAATGCAGGGAAAGATGAAACAAGATTTCCCTTTTCCAACACATTTTTTTTCCCAGTGGGGATTTTTGTAAATATATTTTTAAATGTTTTCCGCTTTGTAATAATCAGCATTGAAAAATTTCCACTTTTAAAATTATTTAATGTTGTATGAGAAATTTTGAAGATAAAAAAAAAACCTTGAAAAAATAAATCTATTGAAATATAGCTTTTTTTCTGCGGTCTCGTAGGGATTTTTATGTCTTTTTGGCAGCGTCAACGCACATCGCAGCGTTGTTTACATTTCCCTTTCCTGCATCGTGGCGTCGTCTATGTCTAAGTCTCGTCATTCACTGGTTTTTGGATATTTAGATTTACTAATTAGGTAAGATTATTTTTCTATATTATTCCAAGAGTTAGTTAAAAATTAGTTTTCATCATTCTCAGGGACAGATTTAAGTTCAAGATAAAGAAAGCTGAGAAAAAGCATCAGCAATTGTGTAAAATTAACTGCATTGCTTTGCTTATTATGCGACTTAATTCTACAGAAGTGAATAAAAAAAAAAGTTCTTTACTGATCTTACATCTGCCCTGAATATGCTATTAATAAGTTGATTGTAATTATATATATATATCAGAGTAAAATGTGTCCGTAATGAACAATCTCGGAAGTTTTTGGTTTATAAAAAAATTAACCAATAAAAATTCAGCTTTTATTTTTTTCATAATTCTCCGTTGCCTGTTTTATAATTTGCTTTATTGCTGACAATCTTAAACCAGTCAAGAAGCGGAAAGTAATATTTTACAGCTCCAGTGTCTTTCAGTGAAATTATACTTCATATGTTAAGATCTGGTTTTAATTAACTAATATATATATATTCTGTATTTTCTGATGATACTGGCATATTTTTATTTTGATAGTAATAGAAAACTTCGAATTTTATGTACTAATTAATGACCATTTGCAAAATTTCACTTTATTTTTAAGATTTTAATAAAGTAGGTAATTTCTTTTTAATTCATTAATGTGATTTTTAATTAGTCATGGCAATAGTGCCCAAAATGTTTTGGTTTAGCCGAAAAGCTAAGTAATCGGATTTAATTTTTAAATTCCACTTATCAGAGTGTAATAGGAACACAACTTGGTACTTTTCTGTTATACCAACACATGCCAAAATATACGCTAATCTGCCATTTATTTCTACCCTAACCGTGTAAAGAATTTTTTATTGCAAACTGTACCAAACATTCTGATTGGACTATTTATTGAACGTGAATCTTTTATTATTATTATTTAATCGTAACCTCATAAAACATCTTAACTTGCTACTTTTCAAATAGAAAATATTTATTAAATTATAACTTGCATTTATTATTGACACTGAAATGAATTTTACCATTAAGCTGTTACTTGATGATGTAGAAGCGGCAATAAAATTGTTTTAGGACTTTAGATACATAAAAAAAAAGTTTTTATCAAAAAAACTCATAAACATCTTCATTCAAAAAATGAAATGTTTACAGCAATCCTAAGAGACATTTACAATTTCAAGCCTGTAGTTTAAATAGAGTTTTATTTTATTACCTTATGTAATATTTATTTGTTCTTTTATTTTAAGTGCATATTTTGTATTGCAATTTTCAAACGTTTTATTTTTAAGTGCATAAATTCGTGCCAACAATGTTATTTTTGTTTTCAAATGATTCGTTTCATGTGAATTTCCTTTTGTGCCGATTATTATGCTTAGCGACAATGGTGTTGGTATAGCAGAAAAGGACCCAAACTTTTTATAAACAGTTGCTTTTAATATATTTTCATGTTGTAAATATTTTTTTAATAACAAACCAGATTAATTTTTAATGGGTTTTTTTTTCCTAATGAAAGCACATAATTTGTTTGGGTACATTTCGGTTAGCCGGGCGCCAGTGATTACATGTATTATATATACACATATCTATGTATATACACATATGTCTGCATATACATATATATACATACATATATTTATATACATATATGTATGTATATACATATATAGGTATATACATTATGTATTTATATATGTTGATATATATCACTGGCGCCCGGCTAACCGAAATGTACCTTTTTTTGTTTCAAAGTATTGCATCGTCCCTTAACCCTCATGCAAAAACAAATTTGTCTTTAAGGACGTCTTCCTTTTTAAAACTTGTTTTAAGCCTTTTTTTAACCTCATCTCCCCCGAGTCTGAAATTTTCTTTCTGTGTTTGTGACAACATACTCTCAAAGCATGCAATTTCTTTCTTGGAATCCAAAATAGTTGCACACTGTTATACTATACTGTTACATTTTTTTTTTTTTTTTTTTTTTTTTTTTTTTTTTTTTTTTTTTACACCCATCCAAAATATTAAGAGGAGAGAGCCTGTCTGATATTACACTTTTAATTTTATGTTAAATAAAACATTGGGTACTTTTCGGTTAGCCAGGTGCCAATGATGTGTACAAGTACATACATGTATATATATTACTGGTGTCCAGCTAACCGAAAAGTACCAAACATTGTATCAATTATCTTCCTTAATTACTTTCCTGGAACTATAATTTATCTCCATCTTTTATATTATGTTCTGCAGTGTTTTTCTTTTTCAGTACCATAATTTCAGTAAAAAGCGCTATAGTGCATATGCGTGTAAAAATTTAAAACAGTCTAAGTGCACAGCAATTCTGCTGGTGTGGCTGATTCAGTAATTTTTTTTTTCTTTTCCTCCCCATAGCAATATTTAGATAAGATGCCATTTTATTTAATGCAAATTATGTGTGTGTGCATGTTGAAATAAGTTTTGATTTAAAAGAAGAAGAAAATGATTCACTGACATCAGTTATATACATTAATCAGTTGTACTTTTTCTTTTTAATTTTCTAGTTGAATATGATAAATGCTTAATATTGCAACCTATTACAATTTATTTTCATATTTTTCAGGAGACTGTGGTGGCGCAGTTCAGAGATGGCAGCAGAGATGACTGTGCAGCATAAACTCGTTTGGCATTCAAGCAAAGGTAAGTTGTCAATTTACTCAGTTTGTAACGCAGGGCTTTTATCTTAGGGCCCATTTTGAAAAAAGTAAAAGTTATTTGTGTGAAATTTATTCTTTTTTTTTTTTTGTGAAAGATAACATTTTGTAATGAATATGAAATTTAGTTACTCAAATTTGAACCAAACGTTTATTGATAACTTCTTTAAGTCCTTCTGTTAAAGTTTTCCTTTCAATTTGTTTGCAAATTACACATTTTGAAACATAAAATAAAAATTAACAATGAAGAGTATGTTTTTATGGATTGTTTATAAAATAGTCAATTCAGAAAATTCCAGATTTTAAAAGTATTGCTACCCCACATGCAAAAACAAATTTGTCTTTAAAGACTTCTTCCTTTTTAAAACTCAATTTTTTTTAAGTTGCCTGTGTTATTTAAAAAAAAAAATGGGAAGAGATCCTGTTTATTAAAAGGTATATTGTGAAGGGACCTGCTTTACTAGGAAGAATTTTGGGATGGTCCCCTAAATAGGCTCCAAATTTTGTCTGTATTGATCAATTTACATTAGTAAATTTAATTTCACACATTCATAAAATAGAAGTGCACTCTTGTATTTTAGCTGCATACAGTTGGTAAACGTTAAAGCTCTTTACAAAGCTTTCCAACCTTTGCACTTTAAGTGTAAAATTTACACTTTTTAACCTTTTTTTACAGCTAGAATGTACTTATTTTTTACTCTTAAAAGTTATAGAAAAAAAAAAAGCTATTAAAATATTTTTCGGCAGAATCCTCGAATAAGCGAGGGTCCCCGATTTGGCGATTTTTTTGACGCACGCCAAGGAACGACGCGCGCCAACCGAGAAATCGGCAACCTCCGAATTCTACCCAATCAGAACACGAGCTTTTCGGCAGACGACTTATTACTTACACACATCGTCAAGCAAATTCTTTCACAAAGTACACCGTGAACGTAGCATTGATTTTATTTCGTTTTAAGAATATTTACAAAGTTTTAGTAAATTTTACCGCCACATTTTTCGATTTTTACATACTTTTACCAATATTTTCCTTCAGATATTTCAATTTTTACAAACTTTTACCGATATTTTCCTTCAGATATTTCAATTTTTATAAACTTTTATCGATTTTTTCGTTCCGATTTTTTCCATTTTTACAAATTTTTAGCTATTTTTCCTGCCGGATGTTTCCGTTTAAAAAACTATTTAGCTATTTTTCACTCCGTATTGTTTCATTTTTAGCAATTTTTCTATCCAAATTTTTCAATTTTTACAAATTTTGAACTATTTATTCCTCCGGATATTTTTATTCTTACAAATTTTTTCCTCCGGATTTTTCCATAAAAAAAAGTTCTACCCTATTTTTTCCTCCGGATTTTTCAATTTTAACCTACTTTTTTCATTTGGATTTTTCGTTTTTACAAGTTTTTAGCTATTTTTCATCTATTTTTCATTTTTACAAATTTTTAGCTATTTTTTCCTCTACATTTTTACAAATTTTAGCTACGTTTTTATTTTATTTCTTTTGTTTTCATTTTTATAAATATTTAGCTATGTTTTTACTTTTTTTTTCATTTTTATAAATATTTAGGTATGTTTTTACTTTTTTTTTCATTTTTATAAATTTTTAGCTATGATTTTCCTTTGTTTTTTTTGCATTTTTTGAAATTTTTAGCTATTTTTTCCTCCGGATTTTTCCGTTTTTAAAAATTTTTAGCTATTTTTTCCTCCGGATTTTTCCGTTTTTAAAAATTTTTAGCTACTTTTTCCTCTGGATTTTTCCGCTTTTAAAAATTTTTTAGCTACTTTTTCTACCGAATTTTTAAATTTTTAAAAATTTTTAGCTACTTTTTCCTCCGAATTTTTCAATTTAAACAATTTTTAGCTACTTTTTCCTCCGGATTTTTCAATTAAAAAAAAGTTTTAGCTACTTTTTCCTCCGGATTTTTCAATTAAAAAAAATTTTTAGCAATTTTTTCTCCAAATTTCTCAATTTTTTTAAAAAAAATATCTATTTTTTTCATTTGGATTTTTTATTTTTACAAATTTTTAGCTATTTTTTCTTCCGGATTTTACCATTTTTACAAATTTTTAGCCATTTTTTTCCTCCAGATTTTTCCATATTTTTAATTTTCTTTCTTCTGTATTTTTCATTTGTATAAATTTTTAACTATTCTTTCCTCATCATATTTCCATTTTTACAAATTATTAGCTACTTTTCCTCCAGATTTTACAATTTTCACACATTTTTAGCTATTTTTGCCACCATATTTTTCCACATTTTTAGCTATTTTTGCCACCATATTTTCCGAATTTCCAATTTTTTTGCTATGTTTTCCTCCAATTTTTCCATTTTAAACTATTTTTCCCACCGGATTTTTCCTTTTTTTTTTTTAATGAATTTTTAACTATTTTCCCTCCAGATTTCTCCATTTAAAAAAATTTTTAGTTATCTATTCCCTCTAGCTTTTTCAATTTACAAATTTTTAGCTATTTTTTCCTCCGGATACTTCATTTTTACAAATTTTCGGCTATTTTTTTCCTCCGGATATTTCCATTTTTACATACTTTTATCAAATTTTTTCTATTTTTACATATTTATAGCTTTTTTCTTCCATCTGTATCCATTTTTACAAATTATCTTTTTTTTTCTATGAATTTTTTTGAAATATTTATCAAGTTTAATAATTTATTACCTTTAACAATTAAAAAATTTCTAGTAAAATAAGGCTTAAACTTGAAAATTGTCACAAAACGGAATAAAATCAACGTTTACTTCATGAAAGAAATTCTCATAAAAACTCTATAAATAGCCAATTCTCTGCATCACACCACACACGTTATAATTGAGGAAAATTTCGATATTCTTCATTTTTCTAATACATGCAAGACGCGGTTGACTATGCTTCGCGTACATTAACCGAAAAAAAACATCACTGGACGCATGAAACTCGCTGTACAGCATTCTGTAGAATGCACGAAATTCATTTAAGCCGAGGTCAGTAACTTGTGTATGTACGCTTCGCGTACATTAACCGAAAAAAAACATCACTGAACGCATGAAACTCGCCGTACAGCAATCTCTAGAATGCACGAAATTCATTCAAGCCGCGGTCAGTAACTTGTGTATGTACGCTTCGCATACATTAACCGAAAAAAAACATCACTGGACGCATGAAACTCGCCGTACAGCAATCTGTAGAATGCACGAAATTCATTCAAGCCACGGTCAGTAACTTGTGTATGTACGCTTGGCGTACATTAACCGAAAAAAAACATCACTGGACGCATGAAACTCACTGTACAGCATTCTCTAGAATGCACGAAATTCATTCAAGCCGCGGTCAGTAACTTGTGTATGTACGCTTGCCGTACATTGACCGAAAAAAAAAACATCACTGGACGCATGAAACTCGCTGTACAGCAATCTGTAGAATGCACGAAATTCATTCCTGCCGCGGTCAGTAACTTGTGTATGTACGCTTCGCGTACATTAACTGAAAAAAAAACATCACTGGACGCATGAAACTCGCTGTACAGCAATCTGTAGAATGCACGAAGTTCATTCAAGCCGCGGTCAGTAACTTGTATATGTACGTTTCGCGTACATTAACCGAAAAAAAACATCACTGGACGCATGAAACTCGCTGTACAGCAATCTGTAGAATGCACGAAATTCATTCCAGCCGCGGTCAGTAACTTGTGTATGTACGCTTCGCGTACATTAACCGAAATTTTTTTTTTTTCCCCAACAATCCATTGACTAATTTTAAGATTTTTTTACCACGATTGGCTGATAAATTTGGCGATATCTTTTAAATGGCCAAAAAATCATTTTGTAAACTTTTTCATATTAAAATTTAGTTAAATTGTAATATTTTAACAAAACTGTATTCAAAAAGTTATCATAAAAAAATCTTCGTCTATTACATATTGCATAGGAATTGTTCATTTTTATTAAAATTATTTTATTCAAAATTGTTATTTTACAGTTTGTTAAAACAGTTTAGCAGAGTTTCATGAAATGTAAACATCTTGTACAATGGGTCCTTCAAATTACTCAAAATTTTGATGCTTCAGCTCATGTGCTTAGAAAATGTTTGCTTTAAATGTTTTAATATTTGTTTCAAGAGTGATGATTCAGTTTTGTGATTATTGTGACACCTCTGGAAATATAGTGCATCTAATCTATACTTACATTTAATAAAAATTAAATTAATTTAAATTTTTGAAATGTAAAATTTAATAGAAAAAGATTGAGTATTTTTTAAAGCTTTGCAGAAATGTTTCAAATAATTTTTGTTAACAGGGTTTTTGACTTTCATGAACTTTGACAATACTTAAGATTACACAGATTTATGCTAAATAATTTTTTTTAATTTATGCTATGTATGTAGAAGAGGAAGGGAGAAGGTGATAAAATTATTTAATCTTCTGACCTCTAAATTAAGGATTTTTTTTTAATATGTTGTCATATAAATTAATTTGGATTTTGATTATATGCAGGGATCACTCTAGAGAGTTTCAGAGGGGCGACCTGCCCTCGTGCCCTTTTTAGATAAAATCCTGCCCTCCTTGCCTTTTTTCCATGTATAATTCTACCCTACTTGTCCTTTTTCCAGGTAAAATTCTACCCTACTTGCGTTTTTTCCAGGTAGAATTCTACCCTCCTTGTTTGCATTGTACTTAAAAATTTTTTTGCCTATCTTTTATTTTTAGAATGCTAGTATGGTATGTCAGGAGTATTCCTCTTTCCCTCTTTATTTCTCTGTAAAATGTGTATGTCTAATCTTTGACTTTGAGTGATTCATCTTTCCATTTATAATTTTTTTCATTGAACAAGACAAAAAGTAACTAAGAGTTATTGATTTATTTCACCTTCTCTAGTGAAATATAGTATTGATCAAGCATTTTGACCATCAAAACATGATAACTTGCATAAGTTCTATAAAAATTTTGAGAAGTAGCTTTAGAACTTTTATTTTGTAACTTTTTCAAAACCGGGAAAAAGTTTAATAAAAGTTTTAGAGAGGAAAGCTTTTTAATATCATAGGAAAAGGGGGAAATGGCCGTGAATATAGTAAACAATTTTACAATAAAAATTGAGAACTTAAGTTTCATTTTGCTATTTTTAATACTTTTCAAGCGGTGAAGTTATGGAAATTAGAAATGTTACGGGATTTTTTAAATTAAGGAGTACTTTAAGCTGTTGCCAGACTTCCCTCCCCACCAGTATATTGGTATAAGCACTTATTACAAAATGCCCTTTTTATGAAATGATGTGCCCTTTTCAACAAAATTGCCCTTATTATGTAATGTGCGCCCTGCCCTTTTTTATGTTCTAGAATGATCCCTGCAGACATATGTGTATATACATAGATATGTGTATATATAATACATGTATATATATCACTGGCGCCCGGCTAACAGAAATGTACCCAAACAAATTATGTGCTTTCATTAGGAAAAAAAAAACCCATTAAAAATTAATCTGGTTTGTTATTAAAAAAATATTTACAACATGAAAATATATTAAAAGCAACTGTTTATAAAAAGTTTGGGTCCTTTTCTGCTATACCAACACCATTGTCGCTAAGCATAATAATCGGCACAAAAGGAAATTCACATGAAACGAATCATTTGAAAACAAAAATAACATTGTTGGCACGAATTTAAGCACTTAAAAATAAAACGTTTGAAAATTGCAATACAAAATATGCACTTAAAATAAAAGAACAAATAAATATTACATAAGGTAATAAAATAAAACTCTATTTAAACTACAGGCTTGAAATTGTAAATGTCTCTTAGGATTGCTGTAAACATTTCATTTTTTGAATGAAGATGTTTATGAGTTTTTTTGATAAAAACTTTTTTTTTATGTATCTAAAGTCCTAAAACAATTTTATTGCCGCTTCTACATCATCAAGTAACAGCTTAATGGTAAAATTCATTTCAGTGTCAATAATAAATGCAAGTTATAATTTAATAAATATTTTCTATTTGAAAAGTAGCAAGTTAAGATGTTTTATGAGGTTACGATTAAATAATAATAATAAAAGATTCACGTTCAATAAATAGTCCAATCAGAATGTTTGGTACAGTTTGCAATAAAAAATTCTTTACACGGTTAGGGTAGAAATAAATGGCAGATTAGCGTATATTTTGGCATGTGTTGGTATAACAGAAAAGTACCAAGTTGTGTTCCTATTACACGACTCTGATAAGTGGAATTTAAAAATTAAATCGGATTACTTAGCTTTTCGGCTAAACCAAAACATTTTGGGCACTATTGCCATGACTAATTAAAAATCACATTAATGAATTAAAAAGAAATTACCTACTTTATTAAAATCTTAAAAATAAAGTGAAATTTTGCAAATGGTCATTAATTAGTACATAAAATTCGAAGTTTTCTATTACTATCAAAATAAAAATATGCCAGTATCATCAGAAAATACAGAATATATATATATTAGTTAATTAAAACCAGATCTTAACATATGAAGTATAATTTCACTGAAAGACACTGGAGCTGTAAAATATTACTTTCCGCTTCCTGACTGGTTTAAGATTGTCAGCAATAAAGCAAATTATAAAACAGGCAACGGAGAATTATGAAAAAAATAAAAGCTGAATTTTTATTGGTTAATTTTTTTATAAACCAAAAACTTCCGAGATTGTTCATTACGGACACATTTTACTCTGATATATATATATAATTACAATCAACTTATTAATAGCATATTCAGGGCAGATGTAAGATCAGTAAAGAACTTTTTTTTTTATTCACTTCTGTAGAATTAAGTCGCATAATAAGCAAAGCAATGCAGTTAATTTTACACAATTGCTGATGCTTTTTCTCAGCTTTCTTTATCTTGAACTTAAATCTGTCCCTGAGAATGATGAAAACTAATTTTTAACTAACTCTTGGAATAATATAGAAAAATAATCTTACCTAATTAGTAAACCTAAATATCCAAAAACCAGTGAATGACGAGACTTAGACATAGACGACGCCACGATGCAGGAAAGGGAAATGTAAACAACGCTGCGATGTGCGATGACGCTGCCAAAAAGACATAAAAATCCCTACGAGACCGCAGAAAAAAAGCTATATTTCAATAGATTTATTTTTTCAAGGTTTTTTTTTTATCTTCAAAATTTCTCATACAACATTAAATAATTTTAAAAGTGGAAATTTTTCAATGCTGATTATTACAAAGCGGAAAACATTTAAAAATATATTTACAAAAATCCCCACTGGGAAAAAAAATGTGTTGGAAAAGGGAAATCTTGTTTCATCTTTCCCTGCATTACTCCCGGCTTGCCGTGTGAAAGGAGTGGGAGGGGGGGAATCGGTATTTGGTATTATTGCTTATTTAAGCTAGTTAAGATTTTTTTTTTCTTTTAAATCTAAATTTTGGAGTGTTTCAAAAAATGAAAATAACTTATTTTTTGGAACTGATTTATAGATAATATACAGATAATATAAAATCACCGCCCCCCCCCCCTCCAAGAAAAAAAAGAATTTTTTTTTTTTTTTTTTTTTTTTCGTTTAACAGTAACTGCTTTTTGGTAAAGTGGCATTTATTTCTTTTGACAAATATTTTTTCATTGAAATTGAAATTTAAATTCCCATTTATCATTAATTTTTTTAATATGTTTATATAATATGTATGTCTAAAGATTGCAATATTCATTTTCATTCTAGGTGCTCACAAAAAATATTCATTTAAAGATATTAATGCATACTTTAAAAGCAAAAACATTAACAGTTTTTATGATTTTTTTTCCCATAAAAACTCTTTAAATTAAAGAAGGGTACTTTTTGTGTATTTTTTATTGCATAAAATATTTAAATGCAGCATATTTTATCGTTTCACATAAATCCAGGTTTAAAATAACGAAAATCATCTTATAAAATGTGAAGTAAAGATACTTTTTATTTCTTATAATAAAAATGTCGAGAAGATTATACTGGGCCACTGACTTTTAAACAATGATAGATTTGTATATCTTGGCCGCAAACGTACTTTCATTCGCTATTGGGCACTGAAATTGCATTAAGTTTCCCCGCCATTTGCCCGTTAACGATTTGGCGATAGACATCCGGTGTGCGGGCGCTTCAGTTAAAATACATTAATGGCTGGATACAAATTGCCGCAAACTTTTTTGGCCACAACGTTTACAACAGGTGGCCAAAAATCTCGTGTTTGCTGGGATGATTTTCGTTGAGGATAAGTAAAATATTGCTCGAGATATAAAACCAATCATATAGTTTAGTATGCTGTTTTCTATTCACAAGCCTTATATTTCTGGTCGCCAGTGGCAATCTGGCGACTTGTAATTTCGCTCTCTGTAGTAAAAGTTAGTATTCTTTCAATAATGAGCAAAATCTTTTAGACAAAATTTACGTTTTCTCTAATTGCATTTTTATTAAATTCTAAACTTTCTTTTCCAGTTTCTGACGTATAGTGAAATATGTGTTTTCAACGTTTCCGCTGAAAACAAAGCATTACATTTGCAAATCTTTTACAAGATTAGACCACATAATTGTCTGCATTCATAACAATTTGACAAAAAAAAAGCAGTATTTTTTAAAACCATTTCTAAAAGAAAGTACTTGAAAGAATTTTTTTAACTCAATTAAGCAAGGAATAGAAAAACAATGCTATCTTTAAATGTAAACTTATTAAGTAAGAACATATTAAGTTTTCTCTAACAGTATCCTCATCAAATTGCTGACATTATTTTCTCACAAACTATTACTTAAGTTGATATATACATACATGATCGAACATCAATATTCAAGCTTTCGATGTTTTATGAAACACATATTTCAAATGGATTTCATAACCAATAATTTACAAATAATTACAACATTTTATCATCTGAAAATATTTTTAAATTATACAGATCACTAAAGCAATTTTCCCTCGCTTTTGAAAAATATTTTATTTATAAAATACTTATGACGTAACCCAAGAGACGCTCGAACTGACTGCCTTCCACTTTTTGGTAGTAATAAATCCTCGATAAATATTTATTTCTGAATGCATTAAATGGTACATGAAGAGATGCTATTACAGCCTTCCGTAATTCGCTGATTCAATTCTTCGATGAAATTTGGTAGCATCATATAAATTATCGTATTCAATTGCCCTAACAGAAAAAAAGAAAACTTCATTAGGTACCAGATCTAGAAAATGAGTAGGCTACTCTAAAAATTATTCTTGCCTCTTTATTGATATATTTAGATAATTCTGATTGAAAAAATCTCTGGTATCATTTATTTATCTAGCGGGACAGCCGTTCTGTTGGAAGACAGTTTTATTCTTCGGAAATAAACATAATCTACAGAATTTTGAACAATAGATATTTGTTAGAATTTTTGGCGTACAGTAATTTTTTGAAGATATTGGGTCTAAATATTTAGGTGTTAGATTCGCATCAGAATTAAACCTTCTGATGTCTCTACGTTCTCCGGATATGATACCTAAAACATTTTTTTCTGTGGTAGCACTTGCATGCAATAGTTTATTAGGAGCTATCGAATTTTATCTAATAGTTTTGCAACAAATTACGGAAGGCTGTAATAATATATCTCTATCTACATTTACGAGAGTCGTTAATGAATTTATAACTTATTTCATAGAAAACCTATTACTTCCAAGAAGTGGAAGTCGGTTAATTCAAGAATATTTTGTGTTAAATTGGATTAAGTTAAAATATTTTTACTTTTTTATAGTATTAAGACTTAACATTTTAATTATTCTTAACTTTCTTAGAAAATACCGCAGGCCCAATTTTCTTATAATTTTATTTTGTTTTGAAGCAAACTTTCCAGTGGTACGCCTTAATCCTCCCCCCCTTTTTTTCAATTGGAAATTTCAAAGTTTAATCACTCATCTTTCATCTGTTCAAAAACAGCCGAAAAAGTCTCTAAAGCGATTGGGGCTCTTATAAACCTTAAGCAATTTAGCATACTCTTACATTTATTGAACACACATTTCAGTTTTTCAAATTTCCAACGCATTTTTGAGGTTATAGGGGAGTATGCTGTAGTTACAATACAGAATCCAAGAATTAGGCTTTAAAATGTGCTTTGGGAGCAGAAGATGCAATGACATCACAATTGATTCAAAATGTGTTGAATCACTAAGATGGCGCAAATAAAGAATGAAAGAGGGGTGAGTAAAGATGAAGAAGAGAGTGACTGATAGTTTCGTTCTTCGTTTGCGCCATCTTAGTGATGCAAAAAGTGCATATTTTGAATCGCTTGAGATGCCATTGCAGCCTCTGCTCCCGAAGGACAGTTTAAAGGCAAATCCTTGGATTCTATATTGTAACTAGAGCATACAGCACCACCTATCGACAAAATTTGTAACTAATTTAGAAACTTATGCATCAGACTTTTACTGCTTTCAAAATAAGCATACCACTTGTGTTATTCTTCTATCGACCTCCTCTTACGAGTTATTTAATTTTTAAATCGGAGTGTCCTTTTTTGGACACCCTGTATTTTAATAGTTCTGTTATTGTTATTTAAAATTTTGGAAAAAATATGCTGCATGCAGTTTTGATAAACTTGTCAATATTACTTTTTCTAGTTTTTTTCTTTCTATGTTTTTTATAATTTCATTTTCACTTTTTTACTTATTACATTTTATTTTAGTTCATTTTCAATTTCTCCTTTCACCCTTTTTGATGATGTTTTTCTATTTCTCTTTCATTCTTGTTGTGTCATTGCATGATTGGTTGCTGTTTCCTTCTTTCCTATTGGCTATCCTCACTTGCACCTATTTTTTTTCCATTTTACAGTCAATCTTGCTCCTGCTTTCAAACGGTAGAACACCGTCTTTGTGCCTCGTGAAAAAAGGTCTACTTCTTTCAAAACGCGTTGTGCGTTTATGATTTTCATGGTATTTTTAAAAAAAATATCGTCTTCTAAAGTTTATTACATCAGTTTTTAAGATACTTTGTTGAAACTGTATGAGACAAATATATTTTGCAAACTTCCAGATGTTATTTTAACCTTTTTTTAAGTTTGTATAATTTTTATAATTTTGTATAATGTATAATTTTTAACAAATTAAAAATAAAGCAGATTCTTTGGAGAAAGGGACCTTCTTTAATACTTTCTTTGACCCTTTTTTCTTAAGAAACTTTAAAAAATGATATTTAAATTCAAGGTATTTTTAAAACATTCTTATGTTTTGCCCAAAATATTTTGCAAATGTAAGATTCTGGAGAGGAGCTGAAGGTTCAAATCCATGTTTTTAAATTTTCCTTTAAATCAAATATCAAGTAATAAAAATGGTGATTTTTTTTTCATTGCTAACTAAGCGTAAAACTGACAGTGTGAAATATGTTCGAGCCTGGAAGCTTGGTTACGCTTAGTTAGCAATGTAAAAATTCACATGTTTGTTATTCAATAATTTCGAGTTAATTTCACTGCTGAAAATAAATTAAAATTACTCAAATATCAAGTTTTTAGAATAAAATAACTGTGGCAATATTTGTATTGGAGTAATTAGTGTTTCCCCTAGACGTTTTCGAGAGGGCGCAGCACCCTGCCCATTTTTTTATAGTTGTAAATGCGCCCTGCCCGTTTTTATATAGCTGGAAATGTGCCCTGATTATTGTGGATTCGCAAGAATTTGCTTTCGCGAATTTCACCAAAATTTAGCGGGAAAATATCACAAAAATCATCTATCAGTCATGAGAAAATATCGCAAGATTCGTCTTTTGGTCACAGTAAAATATCACAAAATTTGTCACTTGGTCGCAAGAAAAATTACAAAATTCAAAAATCTCAAAATTCGGCAGTTTGTTGTAGGAAAAAAATTGGGAAATTTGCTTATTTGTCGCAAAACCTCCCTCCCTGCACAATTCGGCAATTGGTAGCAGGAAAATATTCTGAAATTCATCAGTCAGCTGCGGGAAAAATCACGAAACTATTCAGTCAGTCATGGGAAAAAATAGCGAAATTCTTCCAAGATCGCATGAGAAAAATTGCTAAATTTGTCAATCGATTGCGGCTAAAAATAGAGAAATTTATATATCTGTCATGGGCAGGGCATTCGGGGCACGGGCCCAGGGTCCCCGATTTTCAGGAGTCCCCAAATGCTACTAAAAATTTTTGAATTATTGGCCAAAACAGTTTTAACTGTTAAAAAAACAAAATTAAAATGGAAAAATCTGTTTGTCAGAGATTGTCTATGATGTGTCAAAGCAGGGTTGGCAAGTTTCTTCCAAAGTGGAAAAAACCGGCCTGAAGAAATAGGTTTCTTCCAAGTGGAAAAAATGGAAGAAACTGTTTTTCTTTAAGAATTTACCATATAAGTTACAACTTTGTAAAATACAATAAAAATAAATGTATTTTCTAATAGATAACCTTACATAAATTTAATTAGACTTATAAAAATTTAATTATGTATGATAAATTGATATTTACACCAGTTTTTTAGCCAAGATCACACACCTGTCTAAAGCTTTCCAATCATTGTGTACCTGAATAAAATAAGTGGGACTTTTCTAACACCATGCCAAAATGTATGCTAATGTGCTATTTATTTCAACCCTGAACGTGTAAATATTTTTATTGCAAACCGTGCCAAACATTGTGATTTGCTATTTATTGAACATGACACTTTTTAATTATTATTATTACTTAATTTACTCTGTAACCTCGCAAAACATCTTAATTTGCTATTTTTCAAATAGAAAATATTTAATATTAAGTAGTAACTTATATTTATTGTTGACACTAATGTGGATTTTACCATTAGGCATTTACCAGATGATGAGGACGCTGCAATAAAATTGTTTCAGGACTTTGGATACAAAAAAAAAGTATGAACGTCTTCATTCAAAAAGTGAAATGCTTACTGCAATGCTAAGAGACATTTACAATGCTATGCCTGTAGTTTAAATTGAGTTAATTTTATTAATTTATCATATAATATTTATTTGTTCTTTTATTTTAAGTCTATATTCGTGTCGATTTAATAAAATAGTTCGTGAAAGTCTGTAATTTTCAAATGTTATATTTTTAAATGCTCAATTTTGTGCCAACATTTTTTTTTTTTTTCCAATTGAATCCTTTCACATGAATTTCATTTTGTGCCAATTATTGCACTTGGTGACGACAATGGTGTTGGTATAATGGAAATGTACCAAATAAATTTATCCAAAATACACAAAATCAATTAAATGTAATTCAATTCAAAAGAAGCACATTTTTTTTAATATATATAATTTAAACTTCTGTAACCAGTAGTAAATAGTATGTGGATCATTTACCTATTGTAGAATGAAACTCTTTTAAATAAAAGACAGTGCTTTGAATTTACGCCCATTTTATTAAGGAAACTAATATACAGTAATTACTGTATTGAAGGATTTCATTAAAATCTCCATCTTCCTTACTACAGTGCAACATTCTATAACAAAACAGAAGTAATTTAGCTTTAAGATGCTGCAATCAATTTCTCAACTTAGAATGGATGAATGCAAAAGATGAAAAAAATTCTTATGCCTGTAGAGTTTATTTTCAGAACATTTATCTTTTAAATCAGCATGCTAGTATACATAATTACAAATTTTGTTTGTTTTAAGTTTTGCACAATAGTTTTTAAAATATTGCATTTTTATATGATAAATAAGGAATTGGTAGGTTTTTTTTTTTTACAGAAATTATATAAACAATAAAAAAATATCCCCTACCTCTAAAGTTGTAAAAAACATAACCTGTAAATACCTGCTGAACCTGAAGTTTGTTATTAAAAAATAACTTATTTTTCCATAAATAATATTTTTAATATTAATTAAAATTTCCAATTTAAATTTCATATAATTAGGTTTTGAATTTAATTCTTTTATATAGTTAATATATTTTAATTTTGAGCATCTGTTTTGTTTTCTGTTGGTTTTTTCCATTTCTTCCAGTTTCTTCCGGAAGAAACCCAACCCTGTGTCAAAGTAACTTCATTTTTTCTTTATTGTCTTTTAACCCTTTGAGGCGTGGTGGGATATATTATATCCCACCTAATTTAAATTTTACTTTTTTAAATTTGACGGGGAAAAGTTGAAAAATTGCTTTTCCTTATTTTGAACTAAATTACGGTGAGAATTGAAATGCTATCGTTTTATGAGTGATAATATCAGATTTATAGCTTGGAGGTACACAATGTATTTTCCTACTTTACAAAGCCATTTTGAAGGAAATGTTATGTGAAAAAATAAAGTGAAGAAAATAAAGAACTGCTGGTTTCTAGCAATACAAATTCTAGAAACATTTACAAAGTGAGCAATTCGACTTTTATGAAATGAACAGAAAGAGCACCCATACATCATATGTAAAGAATATGAATTTATATATTTGAAGTTATTCAAAAGAATTTATAGAAAGCCTGTTTTTATTTTGTTTTAGTGATTAACACAGAGATAAAGTATTTAATATATACAGCCCCCCCCCCCCTGCTCTTAACACATAAAAATAGAAACAATATTATTGTTAACATGGTTGCAAAAAGAAATGAGAGAATATGATATAACATAAAATTGCCACCATGAAATGCAGTTTCGCACCTAGAAAAAAAAAAAAGGAATTAGGCGTCATTTGACAACGCTGCTCTTTCATGAGTTTTTGTTAAAAGCAAATATAGGTATACTGCAATAAAATAGTTTCATTTTGTACAAATAACTTGAACTACAAAGCTTTTTGTAAATAGTTTTTTTAAATTATAATTTCTGTTCCGATTATATTTATAAATGGCTAATTAATAAGTGGTGTTTTTAAAGTAAGGCATTTTAATTTTGTTTTGTAAAATTTATTTTTTGTTTTTCAGAAGAAGAAGAATAAAAATCTGGAAAGAAAAAAGTTCTCTGTGAAGATGACTGTAGATTTTCAGCTCTTGTTTATAAACTTAAATTAAGAAACATCAGAAATTTAATTGTAACAGGATTAAATTTTCTTGTAAAATATTTCTGATAAATTTTGAGCATCTTGTAAATACATAAATAAATGTTTTTTGGTTGGTTTGTTTTACATTTGTTGTGAAAAATAAAATTTATATGAAAAAAAAAAAAAGCATTCAGTTCTAGTGTTTTTAAATATATATATTTATTTATGCAAGTGATGTTGTTAAAAAGGATGTACTATATATTTTCCCCTTCTTTCTCATTCTGAGAACATTCCCCCTTCTTTTTACAGGTTAAGATATAATTGAATAAAAGTGTTTTATGTAGGCTATATTTTAAAAACTGATAAACTGTTTTTGTTGGTTGATTATAAATTAGCATTGCTTGGAGATCAGGTATTAAAAATAATTTGCTGTATAAAAACTTTTGAAAATTTTAATAAAAATTTCATCATAATCTCATTAGAAGTTGAGATTAAAATTTTAATGTACATAATATTGTATGAATCAGTTTGAAATTTTGTTAGTCAAAAATTCACATACCTCCTGCTGGAAGGAAAAATATTTTAAAGATTTCTTTATTGGTAATATATTAAATATATATATATATATATATATATATTCAGTACTCATTACTTGCTAATTTTTAAAAAGTAAAAACAATGATATATTATTATTTATGAGTAATGTTTAGTCCATTTAAAAAAAAAAAAAAAAAAGATTTAGTGTATGAATGGTGAACCTGCCGTGTTCTAGAAGATCAACTGCCACTACTATTTTGAAAAAATATTAAACTTATTTAATAAGAGAAATTTTAAGATTACATAAGAAGGAAAATAGTGACAATTGGCTTTCTGTCAATTAGTAATATTTTGTAAATATATATACATTGAAATTTTGTTCTATGATGTGTATAAAGGGGGGAAGAGTCCTTAACAGACTAAAACATTACTTTATAGGAATACTGCTACATTTTTCTGATATTATATACCAAAGAGATGAAGATAGTGAAATGACATTTTTTGAACGGACCTAATTTACATATATATATAGTTACATCATTAAAAAAAATTCTTAAATTTCAATGATCAGTAATGTCAACATTTTACCAATTTTATAAAATAGAGTTCCTGCGTTTTTGTTTTATTTTCAAGCCGGATAATTGGAAGAAACATCCAGGTAAGAAATTGTATTATAAAAGCACCAGTGGACCCATGCGAAGATTTCACACTGCAGTCTAATACTTTTTAGCAATATCTAATACTCTTTAGATGCAGGTTTAAACTTGTAAAGGAAAATTAAGGACTGAAACTATCTTCAAACAACATTAGTCGAGCCAGAATATCATCTCGTTTATTCCATCACAGTTACAGTAAAAACTGATCGAGCATAGCAAAGACAAAAAAATATATATATCTATAGTTAATTAACTGCTTTAGAGATGACATCATCTGTTTCGGAAAAAAACATGGGACAAAGAAAAATAAATTGAGCATTTCAATTTTGCTTTTTAGTCATAAATATAAAATAAACCCGTGCAGCAACTATGTCCCACTTTATCTTTTTTGTAGTATTTATTTTTTATAATCATTTTAAGCATTATATAATGTGGTATTTTATTTTTGTGGCTACACTAATTTGAGGAAAGCCTTTCATTTCTTTTATGAAGACAATGCAGATTTAATTTTTAATTTACAGCAATTTTTAATCAAAAAATATGTTTTATCGAGATGTGAGTGCACTATGTCAGAAGCTGGTTCAAAATCCTTTCTTATGGCATCTCGTTCATTGTTGTGCATTTCATATTTTCTGAGAAAAGGGGATGTTGATAACAGAAATAATATATACTAGTGGGCCTGTGTGAAGATTTCACACTGCAGCCTAATATTTTTTAGCAATATCTAATATTTTTTAGATGCATGTTTAAACTTCTAAAAAAAAATAAAGCCGGAATATAATCCAATTTATTCTTTCATACTTTACAGTAAAAACTGACTGAAAATATCAAGAGCTATATATATATATAAATTGTATTTTAACTACATTAGAGGGTAACATAATGTTTTGAAAAAAAAAAAAAAAAAAAAAAAGGATAAAGAAAAATAAATTGAGCGTTTGAATTTAAATTTTGCTTTTTTATCATAAATATAAAATAAACCCATGCAGCAACCATGTCCACTTTATCTTTATTGAACATTTTTTTTATAATCATTATTGTGGAATTTAATTTTTGTGGCAACAGTAATTTGAGGAAAAACTTTCATTTTATTTCTGAAAACAATGCCTATTTAATTTATTACTTGCAATTTTAACCAAAATACATGTTTTAAAGAAATGTGAGTGTACTATGTCAGAAGTCGCTTGAAAATCCTTTCATATGGTATCTCATTTAACATTATACATTTTTTATTTGCTTCGAAAAAGGGATGTTGAATATAATCATTAGATAACAATTTTCAATGGAAATTCTGGCTGGACAATCCACCTGGTGAATTAGCTTGAAGAAACATAAATTGAAACTACTTAAAAATTTACTCCTTTGAATAGAATGTTTAAACCTATAATTTAATTAAAAATTGAAGAAAATTAGTTTTTTTTTCGTATTCTCACCATCATTGGTAATTTAACGCTCAATATATATTTTACACCTTGTGTTACACCTTATTTTACAACTTTTTTTTTATTAATTACAATTATGGCTTTTGCAACTTTTTCAGAATAACATTAAAAAATAAATCATAACCATATGGCCTTTTATTCCGATCTAATGAGATGAGTGGATACGGCCAATTTTTGCCTCCATTGGGACACTTTTTTTTAAAAAAATTATTATTATTGCTTCCAGATTGAAAGTATTCTATACAAGATCTGAAGCACTTTTTATTTTATTGTATTTTGACCTTTTTAATATGGGGTGCTTATAACACCATTGCAGTTTTTAACTGAAAAATATAATAAAGTGAAACATGTTTGCATAAAAGTCAGGTTGGTGTTATGAGCTCTTGTTAAGAAAAATATTCCAATAGATTATTTTTTTTTTTTTTTTTTCAAATTTTGAATAAAATATTTAGAGTTTTCAGACAAAAATTATGGACCAGTAAATTTAGATTCTAAAGTTTAAAATAACTTAAAAAAAGAAAAAAAATTGTCCCTGCCAAAGGAGTAAAAATGGAGATTTGCTCAGCTTTACTTTTTTGAGGACCATAAAAAGTATAATTCTGGCCAGCTTCCATTCATGATATCTAATAGTGGCATGAATATGGCTAGCTTTGGGCTATCATTCATTAATGATGCCCATTGATGGCGACAAAGTGGCTAGCTTTCGGCATGCATTCATTAATGATTACCATTGATGGCAACAAAGTGGCTAGATTTCGGCTTGCATTCATTAATGATGGCAACGAAGTGGCTAGCTTTCGGCTTGCATACATTAATGATGCCCATTCATGGCAACAAAGTGGCTAGCTTTCGGCATGCATTCATTAATGATTACCATTGATGGCAACAAAGTGGCTAGCTTTCGGCTTGCATTCATTAATGATGGCAACGAAATGGCTAGCTTTCGGCTTGCATACATTAATGATGCCCATTCATGGCAACAAAGTGGCTAGCTTTCGGCATGCATTCATTAATGATTACCATTGATGGCAACAAAGTGGCTAGCTTTCGGCTTGCATTCATTAATGATAGCAACGAAGTGGCTAGCTTTCGGCTTGCATACATTATTGATGCCCATTCATGGCAACAAAGTGGCTAGCTTTCGGCATGCATTCATTAATGAATAGCATTGATGGTATGTGGATGGCTGGCTTAAGGCTAGTTTACATTTATGATGACCAATAAATTAACATTTATGGCCAGCTTTGGGGTAGCTTTTATTCTTAACAAACGCAGGTGGCATGGCTGTGGCGATCTTCTGGCTAGATTTTATTCACGATGATCGTTAATGGCCAAACTGTGGCTAGTTTTCATTAATAATTGCCACTTAAAGTATAACTGTGGCCAGTTTTAGGCTATCCGTCAATTATGATTAACCACTTGTGGCACAATTATGGGCATCTTAATGTAGTTATGGCCAATTCTGTTGCGGCCACATTGTGGCCGGCGTGACAGTTTTTTTAAGTTGCCGTTACGGCAAACGATTGCGGCCCCTCATCTACTAGTTTGGGCCAAGGCTAACGTAGCCATCAGTGGCCCGCAAGTTCTGTGTTAGTTGGGTACTATACACCAAAAACACCAACGTCTAACACACAATATCAAACTACAGTACATTGGACAGACGTACGTTTCGTGAGTAACTTGGACTCACATCCTCTGTGTCAATAAAACAAAATAAAACATTATTGTATCCCCCCAAAGACACGAAATTGAATCGAGAAACCTAAATGAAAACAACACACCGAAAAACACTTCACGCACGAGCCACCAATGAGATTAAGCCGGAAGTGATTCACTATGACACAGTAACTCAACCCAGAAAGGTGAGATTAAGGTACGCTTGAAAAATCATTGACCAGGGAGTTACCAAATTTATGAATATAAACTGCTTCAAAGAAGTCTGAATCTAATGTAGTGTTACATTTCTTAATAATAGTGGTTGAATCAAAGTTAAAATCACGTCCCTCACTCCAACAGTGACAAGCAATAGAGGATTTTTGTAATTCATTTTTCTTAATATAATTTCTGTGTTCATTGAGTCTGAAACGGAGTTGTCGTTTAGTCTTTCCTATATAGGACAAACCACATTGATATTGGATATTGTAAATGCTCCAAAAGTTTTGATGTGAACTTTTATCCTTTAACTGTGAAAAATTTAGTTTATTAACTGGCTTAAAAACAACCTTAAAATCAATTTTTTTAAATAGTAGCTATTTTGTAGCTAATGCTCTTGTAAATTAGCAAAATAATGAGGTTAGTAAAAGATACTGGAACAACAGAAGAATCAGGATTACTAATACCTTTATTTAGACAACGAAAAATTAAACATTTTATTAAGACAAACTAAAACCAAGATTAATAGCAATTGATCTAATATAATTTAATTCTGTAACAAGGGAATCATTATCAGAACAAATGGAAATTGCTCTATTAATAAAGAAATGAAAATCGAGGCTTTCTGAGAAAGGGGATGACACGAATTAAAATGAGGGGGGGGGGGGTGAGACTGCAAAGGAAAGAGACTGCTGTTTACGGTATACAGGTGTCAAATGTATTAAGCTGACGAGTAACTAACACGTCAAGAAAAGATAATTTTTGTTCAACTTCATACGTAAATTGGATAACAGGATCTATTGAGTTTAGAATTGTTAAGACATTATCATTGGATAAAATAGATACGTCTAAGAGTGCAAAAAAAAAACATCAACATATCTACAATAAAACGGAAAATTAATAAGATCAAACAATTTATCCTCAAAATAATGCATATACAAATTTGCTAGGAAAGGACAATGCTAGGAAACACAATGATAAATTTCGACACACTGGATCGTTCATCATGGTTTCGTACCATTAAAATGTCTGCTTATCACAAACTTTCAAATTTACTCTCTCATTCCCCTTCGGGGCTTCCAGTGGTTAATAATAATGCTATTGTCAACCTTTCCTCTTACCAATTGTCACCAGTACAGGAAGAAGCACTTAAGCTTAAATATAATTTTTCTTTTAGTAAACGTCCGGAATAACCTAACCTTATTGCTCCAGTAGAAAGAACTTTTAAATTTAGCAAACTATCTGTTTCTCAAAAGGATTCCATTAGGGTTCTTATTAAAAATACTATTGAGCATAACGCAGCAAATTTTACACCGAATATTAACAAGGATCTTAGTAATGCATTATACTTACAATAAAGTCCAACGAAGACATTGTTATTTCTAAAGCGGATAAAGGAGGTCAAATAATGTTGCAAGACAAATAAGATTATTTTGATAAAGTACAAGATCTCTTACAATCTGGTCCATACGTTAAACTAAGTTGTGATCCATCTAACAGTGATCTTCTGAGAACTAGAAAACTCATTAAAACTTCTCCTTGTATTGATGAAAATACTAAAAATTCTTTAATTCCTTCCATAGCTAACTGTAGTCGTTTTTAAGCCCTTCCAAAAGTACACAAAATTGGTGTCCCCCTCCGTTCTATTGTATCTAATATTAGTTCTGCTTCTTACCCACTTGCTAAATTTTTGGTTAAACGTTTTTTCTTTTCTTTCAGTTTCAAATTCATATACTATTCATAATTCTAGTGCTTTTGTAAACCGTATAAAGAACTTCCCCCCCTCCCCCTCTTTACGCATTGTGTCTTTTGATGTTATTTCACTCTTTACCCATGTTCCTGTCCAAGGGGCACTTCAGTGTTTCACTTTACGATTGAAAGAATTCCATTATACAGATTATGAGATAAACCACATTATTGAGTTATTCAGTATTTGTTTAACGCAAAATGCATTCCAGTTTTCAAATCAATTTTATTCCATGGCAGATGGTTTAGCGATGGGTAATACTTTAAGTCATTTCCTAGCAGATTTGCATATGCATTATTTTGAGGATAAATTGTTTAATCTTATTAATTTTCCATTTTATTGTAGATATGTTGATGATTCTTTTGCACTCTTAGACCCATCTATTTCATCCATTGATAATGTCTTAACTATTCTTAACTCAATAGTTCCTGTTGTCAAATTTAAATATGAAGTTGAAAATAAATTATCTTTTCTTGATGTGTCAGTTACTCGTCAGCTTAATACATTTGACATCTGTGTATACCATAAACCCTTTGCAGTCTCACTCCCCCTCATTTTAATTCGTGTCACCCCCCTTCTCAAAAAGTCTCGGCTTTTCATTTCTATATAATTAGAGCAATTTCCATTTGTTCTGATAATGATTCCTTTGCTACAGAATTGAATTATATTAGATCAGTTGCTATTAATCGTGGTTTTAGTTTGTCTCATATCAACTGTTTAATTTCTCGTTGTCTAAATAAAGGTATTAGTAATCCTGATTCTTCTGTTGTTCCAGTATCTTTTTTTAACCTCATTAGTTTGCCATTTTACAATAGCATTAGCTACAAAATAGCTAATATTTTAAGAAATTGTGATTTTAAAGTTGTTTTTAAGCCAGTTAATAAACTAAATTTTTCACAGTTAAAGGATAAAATTCCACATCAAAACTTTTGGGGCATTTACATTTG
The DNA here is from genome assembly GCA_963931845.1 of Maratus michaelseni. Classification (NCBI taxonomy): domain Eukaryota; kingdom Metazoa; phylum Arthropoda; class Arachnida; order Araneae; family Salticidae; genus Maratus; species Maratus michaelseni. The sequence goes on from OZ007592.1 coordinate 347,751,143, forward strand.
TCACATTTTTACATCACATTTGTCAATGTGGTTTATTCTGTATATAGAACAGACTAAACAACAACTCCGTTTCAGACTTAGTGAACACAGAAATTATATTAAGAATAAGGAATTACAAAAATCCTCTATTGCTTGTCACTGTTGCTTGTCACATAATTTTAACTTTGATTCAGCCACTATTATTAAGAAATGTAACACTCCATTAGATTTAGACTTCTTTGATTCAGTTTATATTCATAAATTTGGTACCACCTTTTTCAATGGTTTTTCAAGCGCACCTTACATCTCACCTTTCTGGGTTCAGTTACTGTGTCATAGTGAATCACTTCCCGCTTAATCTCATTGGTGGCTCGTGTGTGATGTATTTTTCGGTGTGTTGTTGTTTTCATTTGGGTTTTTTTATTCAATTTCATGTGTTTGGGGTGATACAATAATGTTTAATTTTTTTTTTATTGACACTGAGGATGTGAGTCAAAGTTACTCACGAAACGTACGTCTGCCCATTGTACTATAGTTTGATATTGTGTGTCAGACGTTGGTGTTTATTGTGTATATTTATCCACACAAGATTTTCTTCATAAAAGATACTAATTTAATTTTCAACACATTTTAACTATAAAAGAAAACTAAAATAAGCTTTTGTTTAAACAAATTGTAAGGCGTATATGAATTCCAATTCTACTATGAACCCTGGGGATGAATAGAGAACCATTTAGAAATAGACTTTTGTTCGATGGAACAGTTTATCCTTTTCTCATAGTAAAAACATCCTTTAAAGACCATCTACATGTTTTTCTTTTTTCTGCAGCTTTACTGCTTGTTTGAAGGGGCAAAGTGATGTTCGAAGAATGGCTGGAGTATAACTTTCTTTTCAATCGCCGGAGGCTAACGTAGATTTTTGAGAGGTGATCTTCATATTCTTATTTTCAAGAAACCCTTTTTCTGTAGCAAAAAAAAAAAAAATCATTCTTTTTACAAGATGCCGCCTGTTTATTGTTCCTCTTTGTAGATAACTACGACTTAGTTGAATTTATTAAAATGTGGAAGTTTGATCCTTTTAGCAGATTCTACAGTGATGGAACAGTAGCGCAGCAGAGAACCAACTGACACCTCTAAATTTAAATATTATCCTTCGTCTTACTTAAATGTAGAATTTCTGAGCTTTTTATGACGTAGAATACTATTAAACTTTTGTGGTGAGAATCGCCCAAATGCTGCGCCACTGTTCCATCATTGGATTCTATCTGCTTTTCATCGTCATATCACTATGCAAGTGAGGGAAAATTTCTTTGTGCTACATGTCAGTGAATAATAATGCTGTATGCAGTATGAGTCTAAAAAATTAAGATACTACCAACGAGGGCTGGCTATAAAATATGATTTGATTATTATTTAAAAAATATATAATTATTTTTTTAATAAAAACGTGACAGCTAAGAAAAAAATATTGTCTTCATTTCTAGTAAGTTTATCTTGCCACGTATTTATTTATTTTGCTCTATAAATTCTCTTTAATGTAATTCCTTTCGGTCAATGTGCTCAGACTTACCTCCAAACAAATTCATGGTTTCAGATTCAGGAATATTCAAATAGTTATTTTCTAATTTTTGTGCAAGGGAATTATTTTTAGTTGTTTGTAATTGATATTGCATTGGAATTACTTTTATAAGCAATATTTTATTTAGTACTGAATGTTTTATTTTTTCAGAAGATAATATTTTATCTTTTAATTAAAATTCACTATACGATCTATTCCAAATTAACTCAATTTCCTATCTCGCATTTTACCAAATCACATTTTAATGTAATATGATATTTAACAGGTTTATTTTACATCATGAGGCAATTATTTCATTTATTTATTTGTAATATGCTGTTAAAATTTTAAATTGCATATTTTTCTATTTAGAAAAGTATAAAAACATTTGGTGCAGAATATTTCGAATCGGAGTAACGATTTTATGTAAAGCCATGTAATATCTCATGGAATCACATAGTAGGATTATTTTATAAATCGGATTTAGTGTACTTTCTCCAATTCCATTATCGTAAGAGGACAAGATATGTCATTAGATTACTGTTTAAAACACATCAAATTCCATTAATTTTGTAGCCCTTAACAACATTAATCTATAATGTATTTCCTGTCTTACTGCTTTTCAATTTCATTTAATTTAATTAGAACTATTTCATTTTGCCCCATCGGATTTACTTTGTAAATTAGTAGAAATATATATTTTGCCCGAAGTACATGTACAGAGACTGTGTTCTTATTTTACATGCTTTTACCTTTACATAATAAAAGAAATAATGATAAGAAAAGAAAAAATCGCTTATCGAAATTGTATTTTGTGATAATATAAAATGATTCCTTGCATTGAAATTAAGAAAATATTTACTAAAAAAGAATTAATTAAATATTTTATTCATCTAAAAAATAGGCATTTTTTAAAAGCAAAGTCATATTTTTAATGATTGTTAAAATTTATTATATACCTTAAGAAATTTACATCAAATGAAAAACGCATTCTTTGACATTCAAGAAAAAAAAGCAATTTTTTCATAAATCTTTTGTAAACTCTTTCCTATTTACAAATTCTCTCTCTCTCTCTCTCTTTTTTTTTTTTTTTTTTTTTTTTTTTAATTTTGTAGAAATTTAAACATTTTTGTTAAACGACATTTTATAACAACAAAAATTTATTTAGTAAAATTGTGAATAAATTATTGTAATGCAGTACTTCTTCAACCAATTAATTAAAAAATATATATATATATGCATTTATTAAATTGTTCATATTTCTCTACATAACTTTTAATGCATAATATCTAATTTAAAATTTAAATAAATTATTTTCTTGTAAACTGTTACGTAGCGACAAAAATATGATTAATATGTGATATCCACTTCCGGGCTGTCTACTAGAAAGGTGGTCATGACACAGATTTAAACCAAAAAGGAAATTTATTTATAATAAACAAGGAATTAGCTAGTGATGGGCTTATTAGAGATCTTTTAAGAATCGATACCTTAGTTTTCGAAAAATTTTCAGAATCGAAACCAACATTCGAATACTTTGTACGAAAATATTGTAGCACTGAGAACTACTCCAGACTTCTTTCAAACTAAATGCCGGGCGACATTTCGTCTGTTTTCACTCTTCAAATGGCTACGTAAAATCGCTGATTTTTTTATTATTATTCTTATTTTTTTGATGATCACGTGTGTGTCATAGCTCTGCGAAAAATCTGTTTTCCTGTTTTTGACTTCTGGTGAAGATTCGGATAGGGTATCACCGATTATCCTTCTAACCACAAACTTTTACTGAGAAAAGTCTCATATACTATTTGAATACTCGTATTCATCTATTTGCTCATTGAGAGCAAAGTTGGAAATACGAAAACAGAAAAAACGCAGTTTTCGGTGCCGATATGAATGCCAGGTGGTTTGTATTCGAATACCCTTGACTGAATCTAGACCACTTGAAAACATGGCTGAATCGAGACCTCAGACATTTTGAATTCGAATACTCCATCACTAGAATTAGCAGTGTAGTGGGTAGATTTAAATGTAGATGATCAAAAATAAACTCAATTTTATGAATGACTAAGAGGGGGATATCCTTTCCCAAAACTTATTAAATTTAACTCATTTAACTCGGCTCCAAATGACCACAACTTTATTTCTACAGGAACCTAAAAAAATATTTTAGCAAGAAAAAATTATTAACTAAAATTGTGAATAACTTGTGACTTTCTTACGAATAAGACTCCGATGGAACCTTATCCAAGTAGAAATCTCAACTTCTTTCTAAATTGGCGAAAACTCCCAGCCGAAGAATCTATTTGGCACTCTGCTAATCGGAAACGCTATTTGAAATCCACACATGACTCGAATTTCACAAGAAAATGCACAGTGTCGATGGCGAGATACGTTCAAAGTGGACTCATTCCAAATCATATTACACTACACAAGGCTACTACAGAACCATACTTACCTTTTTAAGATATCATTGAAAAAATAACCGTGCAAATACATCCCTGGAGATCCATATGTACTTTGAGAAATTAAAAGAAACGACAGAATAGATCTCATTTACACACAAATATTCGGATTCAGGACACCATGTTCGCACACAAAATCACAAAACTCACTCGTTCACTAAAATACCCTTATACAAGACTAGCTAGACATTCGGCGACAACGCTCCTCCTGAATTCTAGAAAAAAAAGAAAACAATTCGGGTAAACATGTCCCGGGTTAGCAGGAAATTCCTTAAGAATGGCCTTACAAATAATTGCGGGAGTAAAAACTCGAAGTTCTCCTCGGGAATATATAGCTTTTGAATAAAATAGAAGGCCATAAATCAGTTTAAACGACTGATACCATTTTCAAAAATGGCTACATTTAAACAAACAAACCAATCTGGATCATCTTCCAAATAGCGATATGATCGACCAAACTTAGACTCCTCCTTCAGCTCTTGAATAAACTTTTTCTTCGATCTTAATTCCAATTTCGACAAAACTCAAACCACAAGAAAATTCCTTGCCAACTCACTCCATTCATTTGTGTAGGTTACGAGACAAAGCATGAGCAACAGCATTCTCTTTTACAGCTCTATGTTAAATACTCACATTATACCCTTCTAACTTTAAACTCCATCTTACCATTCTCGATGAAAAACCTTTATCATTTATTAATTTAGTAAAACCTGAGTAAACCATTTTACCAGTATTTCCTCAAAATAGCACGAAATGTATTTAACGCACAAATATCTCCAAGACACTGACTATAGACACTGAACTCCAGACACTTTCAGTAACTGCATAATTCTGTTCAACTGAATTCAAAATCATAGACGCATAGGTTTACCTTCCTGTGCTAACACTATACCAACCTCGGATGAACTAGTATCACAGTATACATCAAATTGCAGCGAATAATTTGGATAAGCCAAGACGGTGTTGGGACTCTAAAGCTTTCTTTAAAAGTCCAGAAGGCTTCTGAGCTTTCGGTGACCACATCAGCTTTACTCTCATCCTTTTCAAAGCATACAAATATTGACACAACTCAGAAAAATTAGGAATAAATTTTGAAAAATATTCACCCATGCCTAAAAATGTTTAAACTTGCTTAAAATTTTAAGGTGAGATTTCGGATTTCTCTGAATCCATTTTAATTCCATCTTGAGTAGTTTTGATGCCCAAATACTTTATTTATCGCCTTACAGATTTATATTTCTCCAATTTTACTTGTAAATGTCTATTACATAAAGACTTTTCTTAGCAAAATTAAATATCGCTCAAAAGTGGCCTCTCTGACTGTAATATCTTCCAGATAGATCAAAACTGCTTCACCTGACAGAGGTTTCAGGATTTTATTCATGACCTTTGAAACGTGGATAGTGACGCAGAAAACAAAAACTCACCCATTTAAAGGTGAAATCAGCCAGTTTTAATAATAAAATCCGTTTTAGTTGTATCCCATGACTTTATTGGATTTTGAAAATGCCTCGAAGTTAAATTTAGGAAGCATATAAAATCACTATTCGTTATATTTGCCATAATATTATTTATTTCACGCATTGGAAACTGGGAAAACTGTATAATACCATTTAACTTACGGTAATTAATTACAAATCTGTATGCATCAGGGTCATCAGAATTTTTCTCTATATTCTTTTGACGCAAAATTACTGGTGACGTAAAGAGGGAATCAATAGCCATTATAATAACATCGTTCAACATCTTATTTAAATAATAATCTATGGTTAAACGGGTCATACCTATACGGTTTGATATCCAAGAGCGCTGCATTACACGTATCTATCTCATGGAAAGCGGCATGAGTGAGACCCTGTTTGCCTGAAAAAAATCACTAAACCCCTCCACAAACATCTTAAATTTCATTTTCCCACCCTCACTATGACTGGTCAACCCATCAAAATCAACCAAAAAGGAAAAGGACTCGAATTCACGCACAATATTTACCCGATTCACTAACAAAGTTTTATCAAAAAATACAGATTTACACCAAGAATTATTCAGTAATAATTCTCAAAAATACAGATTTATACCTCTACCCCTCATATAAACAAGACAAACTATATAATGCACACTTAAGCCTGCAATCACCGGAAATTTCCACAGAGTTTTAACAGAAATAATTTCAACATATAAATCTATCCACCCTCTGTTTACACATACTGAAACTTGAATAGACTCAATCATCAGCTTTGAATATCTTAACTTTTTATACACAACATATAATTATTATAAATTTAATAAAAAATTAAAGAACGCTCTGCACCCGTATAAAGTAAACTTTTCAACACAATTCTATCCATTCACAACTTAGGAAGTACTGCTGGATTTACAGGAATAGCACTTAAATTGTCCGAAGGCTTTTGTTATTTATTCATGACTGTATATATTCTGAACTACAACCACTTACATTTAACTGTGCGGAACTCCTGTCAGATTGTTTCCATACCTGCATTCTACTTTCATTATCTTCAACTACACTCAGCTGTTTTAAACCATAAGAGATGGGGGATGTACAATAAGGGTACCTTGACCTCCAACTCTACGATCATTTCAAAAATTTCCTTTTAAATTACCACCATCGCCTCAATAATTATCACCGCTATTACTATCATATTCAAAATCCCTTCCACCATTCCTATACCCATTTCGATTTCCACTTCAAATTCTTTGCTCTTCCCCGAAAACCATTTTTCATATCCTCATTTCTAAACTTACGGGAAGGAAAAATAGACTCAGTAGTGCAATCCCCTCTCTGTCCTGGGCTTCCAGATACTCCACAATGATCCATGCCATGTCTACTTTCGAATTTCAGTAAGAATTCATAATGCTTGTCAGAATTTTTAGGTGAACATATTTCGACATAATACTATATCGCCACACGAAATAAAGGTAATAAACTGTCAGTATGTTCTTCAAACGCAATGTCTAGCCACAGTCTCTTTTAATCTAAAATTTATGGAAGATGAATTGATATGTTTTTTGAAACACATTCTGCTGATTAAAATAAAATTCCTTTCGTAAATTCCTTTTATCACATACCGCTGGAAATGCCTCTTTATACCCAATAGCTGTTTTCATATTTCATTTAGTTTAATCATTCACACACACACAAAAAAATTATCGATATTTTCAAGACGTAGGAGAGCATGTCCTTTCAACGAACACTTCAGTAACAAACATATATTTTAGTTAGGGATTTTGTTATACAGTATATACTCTTCGAGATGTAAGATAGATTTATTTACATCTTTTACAGCACTAAAGTAGGCTATGGAGAAAAGTCTAATGTCCTGACCAAGAGAAAAGTTCTGGCGGCATTTGTGGCATCACTACAACAATTTCCCAAAACAATGTCCTAACTGCATTAAATTAAAAAAATGCTCGTGCTTCATTTGTAACGTACTCTTTGGGGCGACAACTGGAACGATGTCCATGGCACAGATGACCAAACACAACAAGTTATTTATAAGAGTAAACGTGGAATTAGTAGTAGGCGAGTAAATTTAAATGCATACGCTAAAATATAGACTAAATTCTATGACAGATTGAGAGGAGGTAAATCATTTCCCAAAACTTAATAAGTTTAACTCATGTAATACGACTTCAAATAACCTCACCGTTCATTCTACAGAAACTTAACAAATTTCACTTTTGCAGATAGAGTCACTGTAAATGAAATTCCGTGAATTCCGATGGCCAAGTGCAAGATGCGTTCAAAATCCAATCATTCCAACTTCTACCCCACTATATAGAGCTGCTCAACAACCACAGTTACCTAATTAAAATATCATCTAAAAATCAGACATGACAACCAGATTTCTGAAGATTTCTATGTATTTTGCGAAACTTAAAGAGATGTCTCATTCATACACAAATGTTTGAATTCAAAAAACCACTAATCTCACACAAAATCTCAAAATTGACTCTCCCAATAGAGCACCCTATAAAAGAGTATGTAAGCAATCTGTAACAAATATTTTGAATTGTGTTCTTTTGTTCCCTATTTATGCTTTACCTATAAGACTGTTGTTAGTATACGATTTAATGTGAGCTACTTTCATATTATTTTTTTTTCTGAAGAATCATGATATTAATGAGAAAAATCTTTTCAAGTGGTAAATATATCTTGAAAATATTAATGATTTCAATAAAAAGCTTTTAGAAATTATTTTCCACGATTACTTAATTTTATTTTCTTTTTTTAATACTTTCTTCTATCTTTAGAAGAAGAAAGTATTGGATTCATGAAAAATTTCGACGGATTTGCACGTTTTACAAGGTATTGAACACGATTTGACTATTTTTAGAAAATGTCTGTCTGTGAGTCTGTAACTCTGTCAGTCTGTATGCGCCAAAAAAAATTGTGGGCGCTCTATCTCAAGAACTAATGCACAGAATTTAATAAAACTCAATATTCCGTTAGTCCCTGATATAAATTGATGCTGATTAGTTTTTGGTGTAAATCGCGAAACAGGCGGCACTGCTATGCTGCATTTTTTACGATTTCCGCAATAGATATATCTCAAGAACTATTGCACTGATTTTCATGAAACTTTAGATTCAGTTGGACCTTGACATAAACAGACGCTGATTACGTTTTGATGTAGATATCCCATCAGCTGGCGCTGCTAAGCTACGTTTTTCATGATTTTCACGATAACTATATCTCAAGAACTAATGCACGGATTTTCATCAAACTTCGGATTCAGTTAGACGTTGACATAAGTTGTTGTTGATTAGGATTTGGTGTAAATCCTCCAACAGATGGCGCTGATTGCCGCATTTTTCAGGATTTAGACGATTTTAGCTATATTCATATGTGAAGGACAATTCCGAGGAATTCAATAAAACTTCAGATTCAGTTAGACCTTGATATAAATAGGTGCAGATTCGTTTTTAGCATATGCGAATCCTTTGTGAAATAGAAGAAAGTTTTGGAATTGGCACGTCCGACCAATTTTTTTGTTATTTGAGGGGAAATAAAGATTCTTATAAATTCATACTTCTCCAAATTTTGAATTAAATTTTCGTATTAAGATATTTTTTCAAAGATAATATACACAAAACTGAACAGTTTTTTTTTGTATTTAACAAATTACGTAAAACCTCTTATATAGAATAGCATATTTAATATCGGAATTAAATTTTAAATAAATTTACCACAAGCACAAAAGTACATGCCGAAGCAAAAAAAGTTAATGTAACCAAACAACGTTCTTTGCTCCTTTATACTTTAGACGCAGGAGCACTAATCTCAGAATGCGACTGAAAATAACTTTTTATCTAATCTTCAAAAGAATTTCTGCTTCTTTTGTATAATGCTTTTCAATTATTAAATATTTTGTAGGAAATTTAAGCTAATTATATATTGTTTTCCGACTCTCCACTTTTGTTCAGAATTTATAAATAGCATTTTTTCGAATTTTAATCTTCTTAATTTTAAATTAACTCTCGCTGAAAGAAAAATTATTTAAGTTTAATTTTTTGGAAGTTCAAAATTCAGTTTCCAGACAATTTATTGACAAGTTTTCTATTAGAAGATAATTTTTACAATGCTTGTCTTGAAAAATTATTGTGATTAAAATTATGATTTAATAAATATGAGAACTGTTTTTTTCTATATGGCCTATTAAGTATTAAATTAACATAATAGCTAAGCAAGAGTACCCCAGTTAGTTTTAATGATTATTAATTAAAGAATAATTAATGGCCAATAAATATACATATATATATTTTTTAATTTTAACAGCTAAATCTACATAAGTTGTTTTTTTTACATGTAAACGGTGTCTGAAAAATATATTGTTACAAACTCTGAGGGGAGGTAGAGTATATTAGAGCAATGACTTTTTTTTTTATAGCAAATTAGGATTGCACCATGTATTGAATCAAAATTACATAGAGTTTTATACCAATCTGTACATGAATTCTTGTTCAAAACTTTAAATAATATTGAAGATAATTTAGTACAATTTGCTACAGACTTACCCTTCTTGGTGCAAAATATAACGATACAAATATCATAGAAATGATCACTATCCGCATCAAAACAGTTCTTAAAATAATATAGATGCGCCATATTTCAGAATTTAGTTCACATTATATAAAGACTCACTCCTCCAATTGTTATGTTATTCGAGCCTTTTTCTTAATGTCATCACGTTTCATACAGAGCAATAGAAGGCAGTTAGGAGCTGTAAAAATATAACGTTATAAGTTTTTAGTTATTTTGTACTCACTTTCACTTTTAGAATATTATGCATTATCATTCCTCGACCTCCCACCACCCCCACCCACTTTATGGATATCGTTATGAATGTTTTAAAAATATTTTTATTTTTACTATATATTTTTTATTCGTTTCCAATGATATATAGATATGGTTATACATTCATCATTCGCTTACTTCACTGATTTAAATAAAGAGAACAATGTTACTGATTCAAATGAATCAGTAAAATAATTTTACAAACCTTAAAAAATCAGTTTGAAAGAGAATTGAATTGTAATTGATGGGATATAAGTTAGTATATTAGAAGTTTTGTATAAATTAATCCAATTACTTACCAATTAACCTGTGAATAGATTAGTAAATTTCAAAGTTAAACGTGAAATTAAGAGTTAAGCAAAAAGATCTGACAATTTCATTAAAATATTAATATTAATGATCAATAACTATAAGATTCTTTTATATTTTAAATGAATTTTAACATTACTATTTAAATCTAATATAGGTTATTTTTACACGGAAAGAAAAATATTTTATGTTATTTAGTGAATGTTGTGAATGATTAAAGATATTAGATTTACATATCTAAATAATTTCTATGTGAATGTATTCAGGAATTCTAAAGTAAATAAACTATTAAAAAATTAAACTAAAGTAATACTAAAAAGAGTGTTAGAGAACTATAGAACTTATAACACAGATTGAATTTTTTTAACCATTTCCATGCTAAAAATAATTAAAATATACTGTAGAAAAATATCAATAACAACAAAATGTTTACAAACCGAAAATACAAAAATAAATGAACAATAAATTACGTTTATGATTATTAAATATAAAAAGTTTGTCTGTTCATTAATAACACTGAATAACAATGAAATTAATTGTGATGGGAAAGTCTACAATTATGAATGATATTGACCCTCTGAAAACGAATATCGCCTTGAGAAAACTTCATTAGCTGTTGTGTTGGAGATATATCTGTTTTAACTGCAGTATGATTTTAACTATGGTTTCTCTGAAACTAATACTTGGAAAAAGAAATATTCTAACCTATCAGTTCATTTTTAATAACAAAAAAAACGATTTCTTAAAGCTTAAAATATGCTATCCCAAAATTACTTGTCATTCCATGTAGTTTCTGAGTCATGCTTAAAAAATTCGGAAATAATCAATTATTATATCAATATTGGGTATTCATATTGATAATTTCAAAGTTTGTTATACTTTCAATGTGAGTACAGTCTTATGTGCTTATTTTTTCAACATAGATGCAAAGAAGAAATAATTACCAATCGAATGGCTCATTTTCTGTTTCTCTATCTCGATTTCCAATTAAAGAGTATCGAGTGGTGAGTACAGTCTCATTAGCTTATTTTTTTCAACATAGAACAAAGAAGGCTATAATTACCAATCGAATGGCTCTTTTTCTGTTTCTCTATCTCGATTTCCAGTTAAAGAGTATCGAGTGGTGGGTACAGTTTCGTTAGCTTATTTTTTTCGACATAGACTCAAAGAAGGCTATAATTACCAATCGAATGGCTGGTTTCTGTTTCTCTATCTCAATTTTCGATTAAAGAGTATATAGTGGTCTCTCGTTTTTTTTCCTTTTTTGGATGACTATATTATAGATTAAAGAAAATGCCAAACAAAAATTTCAAGTTTTGTAACCGGAAAATTAATTGATTTATTTTAGATAAATAAGATGTATGTGTATAAAAATGGTGTATGACATTTCCTCTTCCTCTAACGTTCTCGTAATGGAACTATCTTCAACGATGGCTTAAAAATAACACAGAAAATTAATATTGAAAAATGACGTGTCGCGTTGTGAAACTACAATTTTAACTTTTACTTTTCACGAATGTGTTGCCGACGTTTTGGGGTATGGGAATGCAATAGAAACGCTCAATTTACTTCTTTTTTTTTTCGACCATACATATCTTAGAGATAGATGTATTAGAAAGATATAAAGATTTTCTACTGCATAATTTAAACTACATCATGTTTACGGTTATGGCTTTTGATAAATTTATTTACACTTGATTGATCGTCTGGAAGAACGGGACTGTGTTACAAATTAACAACTTTACAGAAACTAGGAAATAAATATTACTATCATTGATTAGTGATGTCCTGAGCACCTAATGCAACATAGGACTTTCTTCCGATCTTAGTTACCCTCCATTTTTTTCTTCATGCTAAGCCTTTTCGAGTAATAAAATACAATGAAAGTAATAACATTATTTTTAGTTGTTGTTTTAATTTTTTATTTAAAGTAAACATTCTTGTATATATAAAATTGCAATTTTTAATACTAGGAAATCATCAATCATTGCACATAGTTTATTTTCTAACAAGTAAACCAATTTTTCAAAATTTGTATCATAGGCCCTTATTCGAGGTACCCATTCATTTTTTTATTGTTTCTGATTGTATTTATTTACGAAAAATTCTAATCTGACGCCTGCAATATACCGGGTGATTATAATTAAAGTTACGATTTCAAAAATCGATAATTTTAAAACTACTGTTCAGAATGACTTGATATTTTAGCTGAACAATCGTGAGGCAATGGAATTTTGTTTGGCGAAGGAAAAAAATAGTTCCAAATTGTGCCGATAGATGGCGTTGTCAGGGTAATGTCAGGGGAAAGACCAAAAATGTATTCATGAATCCTTTCCGGCGCGGAGTAAATTTGTTTGCAAAATGATGAAATAATAGACTGACACCGGAATTTACAAACGAATCCATTAGTAAAAAGAAACTTGCTTATTTTTCTGGTTCTTAATGAAAGGAAAATTTTAATTAAATACCGGGTGATTATAATTAAAGTTACGATTTCAAAAATCGATAATTTTAATTAAAACTACTGGTCAGATTGACTTTATATTTTAGCAGAACAATCGTGAGGCAATGGAATTTTGTTTGGCGAAGGAAAAAAAAAAGTTTCAAAATGTGCCCATAGATGGCGCTGTCTGGGTTCACATTGTCTGAAGATATGCAAATTACTAATACGTGACATGCGCACCGCAGACATAGCAACCATAAAAATGCAGAGCAGCAGCTCTTTGCCTGAATGCTTCACATGACTCTGACTATGAAGGATCGCGCTCTGCTCTTGAAGCTTTTTTATAAGAACGATCACTGTGCACTTACAGTTATTAGGAAGTTTCGGACATTAAAATTCATAAAAAATGGTCCAATAACAACAAATGGTCTGCAAAAAATGATTGCTAAATTCGAAGAGACCGGTTCATTTGACGTTAAACGGGGTAGAGGAAGGAAACCAGTTTCAGCTGCGGCAGTGGAAGATGTGGCTACAGCATTACAGGTACATACTGACAGTGATGCTGGAATCAGCAGTGCAAGGGGGATTGGCCGAATGCTGGATATGCCGAACAGCACGGTGCGTAAAGTCCTACGGAACGTCTTACGCTGTTATCCGTACAAGATAACTCATGTGCAGGAGTTGCTACCTGCTGACCTGGGAGCACGTCAATCTTTTGCACTACAATTTCTTGCCCGGATTGAAGTGGACAACGGATGGCCATGGAACATTCTGTGGTCTGACGAAGCCCACTTTCATTTGCAAGGTTCTGTAAATACGCAAAATTGCAGGATATGGGCGACCGAGAATCCGTCCCAGCTACAGCCATTACCTCTTCAGTCTGAAAAGGTCACTGTGTGGTGCGGAATAACGGCAGCGTTTATCGTCGGTCCATTTTTCTTCGAGGAGATCACACCTGCGGGTCCCGTTACCTGCACAGTTACTGGCAAGCGGTATGAAGAACTTTTGCGTAACCATGTTCTTCCGGCACTTCAACAGCGTCAGTGTGTGGATCGCATAATATTCATGCAAGATGGCGCTCCTCCGCACATTGCTACTACTGTGAAGCAGCTACTGAGTGATAATTTCGGAGATGATAGGATCATAAGCTGCCATTTTCCAACAACGTGGCCACCACGTTCCCCCGACTTAAACCCGTGTGATTTCTGGCTTTGGGGGTACCTGAAGAATGTTGTTTATAGCGGGCGGATTCAGAATCTAGCCGACTTGAAGACAAGCATCACACAACACACCCATTGCATTAGTACAGATACCCTCCGATCTGTTGTTGAGCATGCCGTTTTGCGCTTCCAATTAGTAGCGGAACAAGGCGGAGGGCATATTGAGCAACTTATGCCTTAATAATCAGTAAGGTGTTTGTTCCATGAAGCTCTTTTTTTTTTTTTCATTTTTTGTCATTATCGCTGTCGTCGCTGTAAACACGTAGTCTTGTCTTTTCGCTAATAAATTTTTAGTAAATCTCTGAACTCTATTTTTTTCCTTTTGGCAACATCATTCCTATGTTTAACCCTTTAACGGGCGGTGGTCACAAAAAAGGACACCCAATTTTAATTCTAAAACTGACAAGCGGCACCAAGAATATTTAATTAAAATTTTCCATTCATTAAGAACCAGAAAATAAGCAAGTTTCTTTTTACTAATGGATTCGTTTGTAAATTCCGGTGTCAGTCTATTATTTCATCATTTTGCAAACAAATTTACACCGCGCCGGAAAGGGTTCAAGAATACATTTTTGGTCTTTCCCCTGACATTACCCTGACAATGCCATCTATCGGCACAATTTGGAACTATTTTTTTCCTTCACCAAACAAAATTCCATTGCCTCACGATTGTTCTGCTAAAATATCAAGTCATTCTGACCAGTAGTTTTAAAATTATCGATTTTTGAAATCGTAACTTTAATTATAATCACCCGGTATATCGAGTGATAAAAATATTAAGACGTACCTCAACCGTATATTAGAAAAATAAAATAGAACGTAAGCAATTAAGCTTTATTATGGTCATATTCATGCTCCGCCTATCAAATTTATTACGAATAAATATTTTCATACCGGACGGACTAACTTGTGAATTACAATATATATTGAAATCGTTGAGGTTAAGATAACTTAAACTCGAACCAGAGCAGAGTAAAACGCAGTGAAAAGTTTCATAATACAAGCT
The DNA here is from genome assembly GCA_963931845.1 of Maratus michaelseni. Lineage (NCBI taxonomy): Eukaryota > Metazoa > Arthropoda > Arachnida > Araneae > Salticidae > Maratus > Maratus michaelseni. The sequence goes on from OZ007592.1 coordinate 347,766,436, forward strand.
GATTAAAAAGTTCAAGACGCCTTTAGGTTTTCTTAATTTTACTTAAAATCACAAAGCAATCGTCAGTCCTTTGATTTTGAAACTTAAAAACCGTTGAATATTAAAATAATATAATGAACATATACGTAATCTTGATTAGTAACCACATGTTACATCAGACGGCGAACACCATAGGTTTCTAAAAATTAAACAGAAATGTTTCCACATATTATCACCAACGCCGCCGTAAATACATTCCATTTAAACACAATATATATAAAAGTTAATTTATTATGTCACGCCACATATTTGCCGAAAAAATTTAAATAAAGCAAGACGCGAAAAATAAAATGTCGGAAGAAAATATCTCCGCATGCAGCCGTACAATAAACTTGTGTAAAATGTGAAATGACTGACTAAATGAGGAGAAAAACGACAAAGCGTGGAGGGAGAGGCTTTTGCTCGCAACAAGGGAAAAAGTACTGGCAGGGAAATTAAATCTACGTGAATACATTTTAACTTACAAAATAAACTTCTTATACCTGTCATTTATATATGCGACGAAAATTGTAGCTGTAGAGGATGTATTCTGGTTTAGATGAATGACAAGAACAGCTAATAACATATGATGCGACCACATTATGCATGTAGTAAAGATATATTGATCATATTGATGGTCGGCGATACAATCTCTAAGATATTAGCATCTATTATCTTAGGATAGCGTTTATATGATGACTTTAGCCATGAAGTCTAAAAATATATATAGTAAGCAGATGACGTGTACGCAAGATTTATGCAAGATAATGACTGAAACAAAACATTAGAGTTTCCCCTAAAAAATAGTCAATTGCAGCAATAAGTCTTTATTTCATAAATAAAATACAACAATATATAGGAAAGTTTTTCTCGAGGCATTGCCAGTCTTAATGAACTGACACATTTCATATAGTAGATTAAGTAATATTGAAATACCTAAATAAATTAGTGAAAAAAATATATTAAGGTGTCTGAGTTACGGTATTGAAATTCCACAACAACTGGACCCACGTATTTTGAGGCAAGAGAAACGGCGATAATTTTCTCGTCTGATCCAGTGCAAAGTATTTTATTAGTTAGAGCGTAGAGATACAAATGCGAAGCCCGTAGCCAATGATAAAGCGAATTGCGAATTAACTGACAGATTCGTCAAAGCGCTGCAATCCGGTTCATCAAAAAAGTCAGGAGAAACGTGCTGCTAACTTTCTGGTTCTTCTCAAGGCATTGCCTGTCTTAATGAACTGACACATTTCACATAGCAGATTAAGTAATGTTGAAATAGCAAAATAAACTAGCAACAAAAAATATATATTAAGCTGAGTACATTACGGCATTGAAACAACAACTGAGGGTATAACAACTGAAGCAAGAGACACGACTAAAAATTTCTCCTTACAGACTATAGTAGTGAATTGCTTAAGAGTAGTTGTTAATTGTGTTACGCATTTTCCTGCTGAACTGTACTTAGTAGACTATTAGAAGTTTGTGGGATGTAAATAAATTCATATACAGGACTACGCAAAAAGATACATTGTTGTTTACAGTTGGTAATTCCTGCAAGCGAGTTTTATGTTACCTTTTAGCTTAATATGTGTTGTGTACAAAAGTCTTCAGATAATATACAGGGCTGTACAAAAGATTTCGAGTGCATTTCCATCGATTGGCGAAAATTGCTAAATGTGAATATTCAAACTGGACTAAATTTTATCATGCTATATATCCACATCTATTGATCATATACAGGGCAGCACAAAATAATCCGACTACTACTTGATACTGGAAGCTAATTTCGGAAACTGTATTTTTCAATGTGTTATATGTTTTCTAAACTGTTTACTTACATATCTTCTTTCCCGTTATTTAACGGTGAAGTTTCGTTACAGTTTTCTGGCTGTGTTGGAAAGTGTTTCATAATCTATGCTTGAAGCATGATTTTTCATTCTTGTTTTCTTTTTTCAGATATAAAAAATATATACAGGGTGCTCCTAAAAAAAGTTTGTCGATATATCCAACTCTAGCGGCCGGTCCGTTCAACCGATCGAGATGAGAATTCACAGGTAGGAGCTCGGTGTTCTGTGAACGGCAACAAATTGGCGCTCATGGTTACGGTTATAGCTACAGAAACTCGAAATTTTCAAATGGCAACGCCCATTTTTTTCATCGCAAAATGCTCAGCGCATACGAAAACCCTAAAGAGCGTTGGAACGGTACGTGTATCGCAATAAACGGACGCGTTATGCATGCACAAAAACAGCTCTGCGAGCGGCAAAAAGAAAAAAAACACGATTAGGGCGCACGAAGGCAATTTGCATATGACAGACGCAAAACACCAATTACGCAACGCCATTCGCCAGATAGTCAGCGTAGAAAACGGATGAAAAACAGGGGTGGGGATGTTCGTTCTTCAGTCTGGAGCACGCACATGCCGACGAAATGACTCTTCCAGCGACAGTTCGTGCTGAAAACTCACGTCACAAACAAAATGGTAGATTATCAAAATGGGATGAATGCTGCGAAAACCTTGCGTGTTTACCGTCGAAACCATCGCCAAACACGTGGCCCATGTAACCCGCAAGCTCTTCGTGATTTAGTAAAGAAATTCGAAGAAACTGGCTGCACCTGTGATAGACCGCGAACCGGACGACCAACTGTTCCTGAGGATACTGTTATGGAAGTGCATCACACAGTGACTACAGGACACATGCAAACTGCAAAAGGTGCAACCCGTGTATTGGATATACCGAAATCAACGGTCCTAAAGCTACTGAGCTAAAGCTACTGTAATCCGCATGTTTTCTTACCGTCCAGATGTTGGAAGTGGAGGATCATCAACAACATATAGACTTTGAATAATAGATAATGAATTTCTTATCCGATATGATGGAGATAACGACTGGCCTCTTCGCATATTATGGACGGACGAGGCACATTTCACCTTAACTGTCAACGTCAACACCAAAAATGGTGTGCACTGGGCAGACATGAATCCGCACGCTGTGGCACCAGTACCTTTATACGACGTCAAAGTTACTGTGTGGTGCGGTATTGCAGAACAATTTTTCTCGGGCAGTACTTCTTTGAGGAAGCGACACCAACTGGAATTGTAACTTGCTCTGTAACAGGCTCCCGCTATACGGCAATGCTGCAAAATTACGTCATAACAGAATTGCTGCAGCGAAATGCACTGATTGACTTCGTTTGTATGTACGATGGTGCACCTCCACATAGAGCGAAGTCTGTTCGCAGGGTCCTGGAACAGCATTTTGGTGACCGTGTCACCTCACGCCATTTTCCATTTCCGTGACCTCCGTGATCCCACGACCGCACTCCTATGAATTTCTGATTATGGGGATATCTCAAATCTAGAGAGTACATGTGCAATCCGCAAACTTTGCCGGATTTGAAAGATTCTATCAAACGTGAGATTGCAAACATCCCTCACGCGATGTTACGTTCGGCTGTATTGTCCACATTTGCCCGCATGCAATGTGTAATTGCCTGTGATGGCACCCATGTGGAAAATGTGTAATCAAAATAAAAGTTTTCTTTTCTCCGATCTGTGTTGTAATCAGTGATTGGTTTACTGACTCTGTGTCATATGCAAATTTCTGCCCCGATAGTTTTTTTTTGTCCGTTTGAAGAGCTGTTTTTTGTACGGTGCATAACGAGTCCGTTTCTTGCGATACACATACGGTTCCAACGCTCTTTAAGGTTTTCGCATGCGCTGAGCATTTTTCGACGAAAAAAAAATGGGCGTTGCCATTGGAAAATTTCGAGTTTCTGTACCTATAACTATAACCGTGAGTATAACTATAACTATAACACCACTTTGTTGTCGTTCACAGAATCCCGAGCTCATACCTCTGAATAACTATATCGGAAATCTCACCCCGATCTGTTGAACGGACCGGCCGCTAGAGCTCCATGTATCGGCAAAGTTTTTTTTTATGACCCCCCTTTACTATTCTTACTAAAACGTAACTTCGTGAATTTAGACATTTTCACTTGTGTCCAAACGAGAAAAGTCACTTAAATTATCTTACTACATATATATATTAAAGTTTACGGGAACGTGTAAAACTAAAATAAAATAGCAAAATCAAGTTATCTCTTGAATGTAAAACCCTTGACTGAGTACTTTATACCTTTTAGAAGAAACATCCAATCAAAATGAATAAAATAATCGATGATGAAAAAAATCAGTATTAGTTAAAATTAAATTAATATTTATATGTTAATTGAAATCATAAATATCTTCTTATCAGTCAGTTTTTAACTCACTGTAAAATATATTGTTACCGGGATTTATTTATTAATTAATAAATTACCTTTTTAACTCCATGTAAAAAAAAAAAATATGATAAAATATTCATTTTATAAATTACAAAATGTCAAATTTGATCATTAAATTAGACAAAAAATAAAGTACATTTAATTCAAATTATACAAGTTTTTCATTATAAAAATTCATTATCATATTAGCATGCTGTCTTATCATAAAATAAATATTTCGCATCCAGTGTGTTTTCCTATCTATGATTGTAAGATAAGCCAATACTCTTTTAAGTATAACAAGTCTCTTCAGAAATATACTTATTCATTTGATTAGATTTTTTTTTTTGTCTTCGTGTCTAGGAAAAGCACACTTACATGTTATTTTCCTAAGTCGTTAGCAGAAAAAAAATAAAGATTGACACGGAAAAAAGACTGTTACCAAAAAGTATGTCTAAAAAGACGCTCGTTATTTTAGAAATAATTACTTTTTTTCTTTTGGTTTTCAGTAACATTGCTAAAAACATTAAAAACGTCCTATTATTGCTTTTTTTTCTAAAAAATTCAATAAAATTTTATGATGTTTGTTAAGTGCTTTTTCTTATTCGTAGACATCTGTTATTTACCGCTTTATAATTGATTTTGTTTTATCGTAAAATGTTTAGTTTTATTTGGAATTAAAATAAGTGGATGTTTCTTCTCTTTTTTGATAGGTAATCAAATAGTATTTACATATACTTTTGCAAAATTTGACCGTATTTTCAATAAATGCATAAAACAGCAAAAAAGCTTAGAAAATAAAGTATATTCAAATTATTTTTTTCTTGGAATAAAAATATTAATATATATACAGAAACAAAAATAAGAACATGTATTTCTTCTTTATAAACTTTAAGTTACACAATCGTATATTCTTAGATAAATCGATAGAATAAAATGAATAGATACCCGTGTAATGTTATTAAGTTCACACATGAACTTCAATTAAATTTTTAGAAAGTGACAATTCTTCCATAATCAACATGATGCTTAACATGTAATAGAGGAAATTATAGTAAAAAATATCTTCAGAGAAAGGCAAAAAGTATTGAAAAACGAAATCCAATACATTTAGAAGGATCGCAGTTAGAACTTCAGAAATGTCTGAAATGATGTTAGAGATTCATAAATTATCGATATGCATATTTGAGGTTCCAGATACTAAAACATAATTAACTTGCTAACTGTCTGAAAACCATATAGAAACTTTTTCAAAGAATAAACGACCGAAGCTTCTCGCTGAAAGCATTTTGATGCAGATGCTTGGCTCATAAGTGGTATCTTTAAATGGAACAAATAACGTATAGCTGATATTGATAAAATCTACGAATGCGTTAGCGTGACGGGCTATTAAATATAAAATAAACTTACTAATAAGGAATTTTGTAAACAAAATGTTTGAATACACTAATAACAATGCCAAACATATGCCCGATTAAACATAAAAGACATTGCAGTATCGAACAGTCAGCATCCTAGCTACAATCACTGTCCCCTAGGGTAAAACTACGCTTTGGTTTCACATTACAGAGAAATCTATATATTTAAAATGAAAGACGCATTCTGTCAAATTTTCACACGAATATCGCCTCTTTACGCATGCGTCAACGTTCTTTTGAAGGATTCTCCCCTCGAAACGGGAAACTTGATTGATTAGCCTGTGTAGCCTAGCGGGGTTGAAAAGGGTTGATTTAAAGACCTTCTAATATATTTTTTGCTTTGAGGTTGAAAGCTAAAGCTTTTTTTTTTTCCTTTAAAGAACTCATGTTTTCACTACTAAATATGCATCTTTTTTTGCAAAATTTTAAAGAGAGCTTGGTATCATGGTTTATCGGGGTTTTGGAATCAGAATGATAAAAGTAAAATTAATGAAAAATTTTAAAGGCCGCGTAATTAAAAAAAAATAGAAAATACTAAATATTGATATATATATATATATATATATTAATTTTTGAGACTGTAGTAAGTAAAAATGAATCATTCAATTAATATTTTTAGTTAAATTCTTGCTAAAATAGCTCAAGTATAATAGGATGTAAATTAAAGCTTAAAATTATTTCACTTCATTAGTTGAGTAGGTTGGACTGACAACACAATCTACTGTTTTACATCTATAGAAATCGCTTACACGATATAACAGTTAATAAAATTTTCAATATTTAATTAATTTAAAAGAAGCTAATTAAAAATAAAAGTATATTTCTAAAGGATATTTCAAGTTATTTACCGTCAAATTTTGAGGGGTACCATCTAGTTTTATTTATGTATAAAATGTTAGAGTACACTTTATTGGATTATCACTCAAATAAAGTGTGTATAAATACGGCACAGAATTTCAGCATTTCATTGCCGTAAATGTTGTTCTGAAAGCTATACATATGTTACAATTACTTTTCACTAATTATGAATACAAAAAAGTTGCCACATAAGCTGAAGTATAATGATAGTTTATTACATGAGAAACTGAAAAATTAGAACCATAAAAATGCAAAGGCGTCGGTTTTTAGTCTAAATTAAGAAATATTAAAATTAATACCGCAAATAATAGTAGTAAATATTAAGTTTAAAAAATGTATAATATGCAATATTTGCAATAAAACCCTGCTTTAAGTGCATTTACAGAGGCTAGTAGATAAAATATCTCAAGCTAACTTACTTCCATTATATGTCATAGTGCTCAGAACAATCTTGATTTTACAATACACACAAGCGCCCCAGCGTCGATCTGTGGCAAAACGCGGTCGATTGCTAGAATATAATATTATCATTATTTTGGCGACTCCCCCCCCCCCAAAAAAAAAAAACAGTTCATCAAAAAGGCAGCATGGTTGATAAACTTAGTAATATATTCTTCTTTCCTCTCATATTTTAATAAATGCACAAACATATGATTTACATTTTGATCGACATACGTTAAACCATCCCTGATACAAGAAAGTTAAGTCAAAATTGTTATATTTATTTTCGAGTTAATATTGCTATTATAAAACTATGAATCAACGCATTATTTGTATGTATATATTGCTATACAATTTTTATGGTGATAAAAAAAAAAAAAACTTTCCTATCTTTGTGAACCAACGCCAAACATGCTAAATTGTTTTTCGTATCAAATACATGTGGTACTGAGGTATAGAGGCTTAGGAAACCTCTTACTTTATGGCCAGAACCAGTGCTGCTAGTTGTGCAGTTTTTAAAATTCAACTTCTTTGATTGCTACCACTATTATGCAATAACATCGCGCGTCTTTTTTTTCACCTGATTTAATCTGTAATTAAATAATATTTATAATTTCTTAAAATTATAACAGGAGTTGCTGCTAAAATGACAAGATGCATTCGATTCGTTAGATTTTATTTTCGATGTATGATAAGCAATGGCAAAGAATAGAATATATTTGAACAAGTTATTAATACCAATTTTGAAAGCTTTATAATTGTTCTAATCGGTCACTACCCGCGAAATTATCTCTTTCTCCAACAGTACGTTTGTACGCTTTAGTGATTCAATAGTTACGCCAAAAAGTGCGCCAAAACCATGGGATAGACATACATTACACAAACGTCAAACGAGATTTTTAAATAAAGCGATTTATATGCAAGGAAATGGGATACAAACTTTTCCATTCACATCTCATCACTTACAAATTGTTGAACAAGTAGATGTTTCGTCGACTGCAACATTCATTAATGGTTTTCTGCAAACATTGCTCCCTAACTACATACGCGTTCCAAAAAGTAAGTATGTAAGTTTTGTAAGCATTTATTAACATAGCTGTTCAGAATAAGATTTAATTTATGGGCAATTATATTCCAATATAATGTATCCTAACACAATTTTAATCCATAAAAATGATTGCTTCACTGTTCTCATATCCGGACAAAGTCCAGCAACCTGTTGAACAGTAAATAAAGTTATTTATTCAGAAAAGAAAATTCTTCTGTTTACTCTAATTTAATGTCAATTGTCAAAGATATAGGACCAAATCATGTTGCTAGTGGAACTGGTTTTAATGAGATGGTGTGGAAAGATATATGCGTAGTCTTGTGCTGTGAAAAACTGCATGACTATATGAAATGTTATTAGCGCATTTGTCAGCTTGGATTTTATTTTCATAGTTTTTGCTATGGACATTCCATCCAACAATGGTGTTTTAAAACCTAATGAGTGGATGACACTAATTTTTCATGACTTCTTAACACAACGTAAAATATTAAAACAAAATAACTTTCTCCAAATGACGCACTTTCATAAATGTAACAAATTACGAGAACTTTTTTTTTTATTTTTTTAAATATTAATGATGATTGGATTGAAAACCTGCTTATATGTTTCTCAGAAAAAACATATTTTGATGTAACGTAAAATAACAAATTTTCTATAGAACACATATATATGTATGCCGATTCAGTTTTTTAAGCTTTATAATACAAAAAATCTGGAATGAATTCATTAATAATAGTGATTACTTAACTTTATCCATATAACACACTACCATATCTACGTACAAAAAATAAAATTATAATAGCAAGAAAAATTGTATAGTGATATATGTGAAGGTAATGCATGATCATTAGTCTTCTTTTAAATGTGTTAAACATCATATGTATTTTCTTTATTAACTTTCTAAAATTTTAAACTTTGCAAAAAATCAATAATATTTATTTGACAATTTAATTAACATTTTATGCAGTAAATAAAAATAAAATATTTGATCCACAATATAAAGTATTTAATTTAAATTATGTTAACAGTTGCATGTAGATTTTTATTAAATGTAATGCATGCCTTTAAAAGATGTTTTTATTAAATAAACCATTTATGATAGATTTCATACAAAGTAATATAAAATTATTTCAAATATAACAACAAAAAATAAATTTATCTGTCAAAGCATAAAATATCTCTAAGAACCATGCAGCCATATTTCTTCCTGAATTTGATATACTGTTCTTAAAACAAGGCCATTAGAGTTAATGAAGTCTATATAATAGTTGTATTACTGCTTATAACGCATCAAACTTAGGAGATTTTGCTTTAGTTTGGAGTTTAATCTCAGCTAATTTCCTTTATGTCCTACAATGCTTCAAAATTTCATTATCTAGAATTAGACTCATTTCACTTTTCCCGCTGGGCGTAGTTATTAAGTTAATACGAATTAGGTGTCGTTACACATATAAAGGATATAAAATTGAGTAGCAATACCGATGTCATTTAAGTTTTAAAAAATTACATAAAATCAGAAAAAATAAATGTCATATATATTTTTGTTTTTAACTTTTTAAAATTTTAAATTTGCAAAAAACCTGTAATACCTATTTGAAAATTTCATCAATATTTTCTAAAGGAATTAAAAAATTAAATATTTGATCCGGAATATAAAGTATTTAATTTAAATTATGTTAAAAGTTGCATGTAGATTATTTTTAAATGTAATCTATGCCTATTAAAAATACTTTTAATAAATAAACCAATTTTTATAGGTTAATTACATATTAATATAAAATTATTTCAAACATAACAAAGTGAAAAAAATTTATCTGTCAAACCATAAAATATCTCTAACAAGGAAGGTCTCCATAAGCGCATACTCAGAAAATTTTGAAAAAATTACAGAATGTTCTTCTCATGAGGATATATACCTCGATATAACGTCCGCAAAAAAAAAATAAAAAATTCGTTTATTTGTCGATTTATCACCGATGGGCGACGGAATGAAAATTTAAAAAATACGCTTTTTAAGACAAATGCTCTTTAAGGAAAAACTTTTTCATGCTGAACTTGTTTATGTAAGTTTAACTTACATAATAAATACATTTTTATAACTTCAATTTTGTGTACACATTTATATGTATATATAATGAAATTTAAAGATCGTATTTTACGATTTAAAACAAAATCTAAATTGAATAAATATGCTTCAAGCTCAAAAATAAGTTTGATTCTGAACATTGTCAATTCAAGAAAAAGTATTGTTGCTATGGAAATAACGACTTCTTCGATATGGAAATGTATAACGAATCCGTTTGTCATCGGATCTTTTCCTTTTAAAATACATTTAAAAATTACTTGTCATATAATCGGTGAAGTCGTTTAAATTAGAAAAAATCGTGGAATGGAGGATAAAACAGAAACAAAATTTCATTCAATCGCTATTAAATAGAGAGAAAAACGTGAATGATTTATTTAATCAGATTTAAAGAATATTTTAAATTAATATAATTGCAAACGTACAGGGAATTAAAAATGTTAAACGTAAAATTCAAACGATTCTAAACAAGAAGGTATGGTATCAGGAGCCCTAGAATTAACCCATTCGTATATATTTTTTTTAAGCTAATAACAATTTTACAAAAATCTCATAGACAGGTCTCATACAAGATATTTTTCAAACTCTGAGTTTACTTTAATATGCCTTTCAGATTCATATATTTTTAAAATTTCGACTATGCGGTTTTTTAATTTAATTTCCTCTTCTGTTATATTTGTCAGTGCCATATTTATTTCCATATAGTCTCTGTATAGTATCCAAACAACGTTGAATGTATTCATTCTCAAAGCCATTATTTTAGTGTAAAATAAAATTTAAAATGTTAACTAAATGTGAAAATAAACATTTGGAAATTAAAAAGACGGATTTAATAATTTAATAATACATATAACTTAAATGTCAGCTTCGCTATAACATAAAATAGATATTTGCAGCATCCAAATTATAGAACATATTTTTTCAGTGGTAAAATTAAATAACTGAAAAACAAGCATCTTGAATATATTATACAAAAAATAATAAACTTTTTCATCGTTTCAGTTTAAATTCATTGATTATTGAGCATTCGGATAATCATTTTACAATCAATTTCAAAATGCATTCAAATGCGTGTGGCGAGGAAAAAATGTTGATAGCCAAATCGCGTCTTTTGCGCCAAATACTCGAAAGTATCTTATTTTTTTGCAGATTTTCTACTGGGATTCCGCAGCTAAATTTCACTGTTCCTTTATTACATACATGAGTAGCTTCATTAGCATTTTTTTCTCAAAATTTTCTGAGTATGCGCTTTAAGGTGACCTTCCTTGTAAGAACCAAGTAATAAGAATTTTTTCTAAACCTGATTTTCTGTACTTTCAATAACGCCATTAGCGTTAATGAAGTCGATATAACTGTTGGATTACTGTTTATAACTCATTATACTCTTGAGATTTTGTTTGGATTTTAATCTCAGCTGGTTTTCCTTATCTTCTAGAGTGTTTCAAAATGTCATTATCTAGAATTAGAATCATTTCACATTTTCCAGCTGGATGTTCTTTGTAACTTAATAGGAATTGGTTATGTGTTGTTACACATATAAAGAAATTTCAACTAAATAGAAATACCGATGTCACGTAATTTAAAATAGGCGACAAAATAGTAAAAAAAATAAACGTCATGTATATATTTTTTAACCTTTTTTAAAATTTTAAATTTCCAAAAATCACTAATACCTATTTCAAAATTTCATTAACATTTTCTAAGGAAAGTAAAAATTAAATATTTTATACGGAATAAAAAGTATTTAATTCAAATTATGTTAACAGTTGCAAGTAGATTTTTATTAAATGTAATGCATGCCTATTAAAAGTGATTTTAATAAATAAACCAATTATGATAGGTTTCATACATATTAATATAAAATAATTTCAAGCATAGCAACAATTTTATATAACAGTTGGATTACTGTTTAGAATGCATCCAACTCGGGAGATATAGCTTTAATTTGCTGTTTAACCTTAGCTAAAACCTTTATCTCCTGCAGCGGTTCAGATTTCATTATCTAAAATTAGAATCATTTTACATTTTTCCGCTCGATGCACTTAGAAATTTAATAGAAATTGATTATGGGTCAGTTAAACATACTCAGAAAATACAATTACTGATGTACAAATACTGATGTTATATAATTTAAAAACGGATATAAAATCAGAATTATTTTCTTTATATAATATACTGAAAACGTAATTTTCAAATGTTGCAGATTTATTAACTTGGTATTGTTTATTCAAATTACATAAGCTTATCTTATTATGTAAAGGTATATAAGGAAATGAATCAGATCTGTATTTTTCATTGGAGAGTTGAAATTCTTCTTTGCGATAAATGTGTAATATTTCCCGTGTATGTCAGAAAATGAAACATTTTATTAGCAGGTCACTGTTTTAGACAACTGAAAAAAAAATGTACAAAAATATTTATTTATTCATATTGGACAAATTTGAAACATTTTAAAATAAAATTAATTTTATCCAACCAGAATGGCAACAAAGGATTTCACATTGACGACATACATTACAGAAACTAAGAAAATTATCAAATGTTGGTTATGTATTTTTACTTTCTTCTATCTTTACAAGAAGAAAGTATTGGATTCATGAAAATTTCCGACTTCCGGTTTTCGACAGATTTACATGTTTTAGAAGGTCCTGAACACGATTTGACTTTTTTTAGAAAATGTCTTTCTGTGAGTCTGTGACTCTGTCTGTCTGTCTGTCTGCCTGTATGTGACAAAAATTTTGTGGGCGCTCTATCTCAAGAACTAATGCACAAAATTTAATACAACTTTATATTAAGTTAGTTTCTAATATAAATTGGTGCTGATTAGTTTTTGGTGAAAATCGCCCGACAGATGTCGCTGCTATGCTGCATTTCTTTAGATTTCTGCAATAGCTGTATCTCAAGAACTAATGCAGTTTTTTTCATCAAACTTCAGATTCTGTTAGACCTTGACATAAATATACGCTAATTATGTTTTAGTGTAGATATCCCAAAAGGTGGCCCTGCTATACCACTTTTTCCATTATTTTTACGATAGCTATATCTCAAGAACGAAATCACGGAATTTCATAAAACTTCAGATTCTATTATTCTTTGACATAAATAGATGCTGATTACGTTTTGGTGTAAATAGTCCAACAGGTGGCGCTGTTATGCTACTTTATTATTATTATTACGATAACAATACCTCAAGAACTAATGCATGGATTTTCACCAAACTTCAGATTCAGTTAAACATTGTCATAAGTTGTTGTTGATTATGTTTTGGTCTAAATCTCCCGACATGTGGCGCTGCTATGCTGCATTTTGCGGGATTTACACGATTTTAGCAATAGTCTTATCTCAAGAATTAATGCACGGAATTTAATAAAACTTTAGAGTCAGTTAGACCTTGATATAAATTGGTTGCTGATTATTTTTAGTATATGCGAAACCTGTGTGAGATAGGAGAAAGTTTTGGGATTGGCACATCCGACTAGTTTTTTATGTTTAGTTAATTTCATTGTAAAAAGTTTTAAATATTTTAGAACATATTACTTATAACCATCTCAATGAATTCCACGTGTTCTTTGATAGAACGGGTTTTTTATTCCGATGTTTGAACGTAGATACCTTATAGAGTACTTAAAATAATTAAAAATAAATATTTTAAAATGATGAATACTATGAACCAATGCATAATCAAATGAAACAAATGACAATTTACTGTAAATGCATCGTTGGAAAGTACATTTCAGCAAAAAGTAAGTACATTCGTGAATGAGAGGTGTGATCAAACTCTGGATTATTGTAATTGGAACTTCAATACCTGAATTTTTATGTAACATTTAGTTAAAAATATTACATATTTATTCACAAACTATTGTAAGGTGAAGAAAGTTCACTAAAATAAACGTATACATTTGATAAGGTGATTTTTATTCGTAAGCAAAATTACACGGAACACAAAAATTTCATCTAGAAGTTTTTACATATTTGTGTGTTTTGAATACGCCTAATAATCGCAGAAAAAAAAAAACATTTCCGTATAAGTGTACTGTGTGTTGTTACTGAAATCATTGGAAGCCACCATTTAAATAAAAAAAATCTTATGCCTTTCAACAACAAAATGGAATGATAAAATGAAAATATATAAATATAAAATATCAGAAATTTTGTTATTTATATACACTACTATCGAATAGAGAAATTTTAAAGAAAGTGAGATAGAAACACCGTTGTTTCATATAAATACATGTTCTCAAAATATGTTTTTAATTGAAATTGAAAAGAATTTTGATACCTTCAAGATATATTTGCTGCTGTTGAGGCATCTATAAATATATCAATGTGAATATTATCAACTGCAAATTACATCCTTGATATAAAACGTAGAGATCAGGAATGACATTAGTATGGAGTTGAATACGTCATTTATAATAATTTTGCATTCTCTATCAATAATTGCATGCAATTGATATTTAGAAACATACTCATATTTACAACAGTTATTTTACCAGTTTATGCATTATATAAATACCGCTGAATTTTAATTATATCATCTAGAATAAAATATGAATAAAATAAATTAAGTACATGCACATGCACATATAATCTTTAAATATTTCTTTTGGGTACAAAACCTTCACGCTTCATGTACTTAGTACTCTCCATGAAAAATGAAGAATGAATGTTATTCTAACAGAAAACCATTTTAATTAAGTATAGAATCATAAATGAATGCAATTCTTTAGATTCAGGATATCGATAGAAAATGCGAAGCTATAAACTGCATTTCAATTAAGCTCAATGTCGTTCAAACTCTTTAAAGTTTACTATCAATTCACAAATATATTTGGACAGTCATTCTAAATGCAATTTTCGTTTTTTGTTTTAACATCCACGTGTCTTGTTGGTTGCAGTTATTTCAAATTAATTGTTTTTACGAAGCAAAAAGAAAATGTACTGATAATAATGAAGTGTTAATCAACGTAGCATTGATTTAATTGGATTTATACCTGGACGAAAATATTTTTTTATTTAGAATCAAAATAATAACGAATAAATCCCTTCTATTTTAGCTACAGTTTTTTTAAGAACTATGTCACTTATTGGTTACAGTAATTTCAAATTAATTGTTTATAGGAAGCAACAAAAAAAGATACGGACAATAAAGAAGATTTAACCCTTTGTTGCATACTTTAGAAGTGGCTAATACCCATCATTAAATTTTCCATTTTCTAACATAAAGGGTCACACAGAATGAGAAAAACAATTCATTTTATGTATAATAATTACATTATTATTATTTTAATTACAACCTGTACATTACAGTTTAAAATAAAACAAAACAATTAAAGTATTTTTATACTTGTATTTCAATTATGCATTAGACCAAGAAGTCTAAAAACAATAATTAATAAATTATTATATTGTTAACAAAATACCATTTAAATAACATTACTGTTGGTATAGAAATATTTCAGTTCATGCTGAACAACTTGCCTGCATGACATTCTGAAAGGACATCCATTTTGATGATATCTCAACAAGTAATATACCCGTTGTTGTGGCGCTATCACGATTTTGCTATTGAAAGCATAGATGTAACAGTGTAGCATAACTTTCGAATAGGAACTGCAAATCAAATATGTTGGATAAGAAAAAAATAGCATTTTTCTCCATTGTTGTGGACGGTATGCAACAAAGGGTTAACACGTTGACCGTCACAGATTCCGACGAAGTGGGCGTTTTTGTAGGGATTTACAGAACTTTTTCAGTGTTTATCTAGTCTATTCACAATTCCCAATCTCGGCAATGCCTGTTAATTTTATATAAAATGTTAATTTAATATTATTTTAATTCAAAAATATAAAATTTTACTTATATAAATCACTAAACAAGCCTGCAGGAGAGTGGGGGTGCACGGAGTCCTTTTTTAACACTTTCCAACCTACTTGAAAAGTGTTTATGACTTCGGTTTGTTTGGCCGTTTGTCGTCTGGTCGTGCTCTAACTCGCGTAAAAATACTTGTAGTACCTATGTAGTTTTGCATATATAGTTTTGCCTTTTGCTCTCACTAATCGTCTAAAACAGACAATTAGATTTCACGATTAACGAAGATAAACATACCCCCAATCTTCGTTGTTTAGCAACAGATAAAATGTTATTATTTTACATTATTCCATATTATTTTTCCGGTATCAAATTTTTAGCAATTATTTTCTGTACGAAATAAAGAAAAAACACCCTATTTAACACTTTCCAACCTAGTTGAAAAGTTTTTATGACTTCGGTTTGTCCGCCGTCTGGCCGTCTGCCGTCTGGCTGTCTGCCGTCTGCCGTCTGCCGTCTGCCGTCTTTCCATGCTCTAACTCACGTAAATATACTCGGATTGCCCTGGAATTTTCGTATGTTATTGTCGTTTACTATAGCATGTTCACTATTTCAACTAAAGTGTGTAGCATTTATAGTTTTTTACAGGAACATTCAAAAGTATTCCCATACATTACAATCAATGGGAAATAATCTTTTCAAGTGCATTTTGATGATGCTACGTCATTTAAAACATGATGAAATCGATATATAATTATGAAGCGCATTAAAACATGCTTTTTGTACAATATGAGGTGCAAATCATTAATTATTAATTTACAGGGTCAAACAAAAGAATTCTGTTACACATTGTTC
This sequence comes from Maratus michaelseni, assembly GCA_963931845.1. Classification (NCBI taxonomy): domain Eukaryota; kingdom Metazoa; phylum Arthropoda; class Arachnida; order Araneae; family Salticidae; genus Maratus; species Maratus michaelseni. The sequence continues at coordinate 347,783,243 of OZ007592.1, forward strand.
TATGGGGAAAAATCGTTTGCAGTGTAATTTAGTGATATTTCACTATTTTAAACATAATGACAATTATATACATTACTAGGGTTCATCATAAATTGCTCTCTTGAAAATGTGATGTGCATTGCATTTATTTACAGGGTCACACAAAAGATATCGGTTACAGTACATGTGCGATATTTACAGTCTATATGTGATAAGTGCGTTTTCAACTTTGGTTTGCGTTTTTAATTTTAACTAAATTTTTTCATAGTACATGTGTGTAAACTCGGTGTTCATATGCAGGGCTACACAAAGAAATCCGTAAGTATTGCAGACTAAGGGAGTGAATTGCTTAAGTGTAGTTTTTAATTGTGTTACGCATTTTCTTGCTGAACTATCATATATTTAGTATACTAATATAAGTTTGTGGAATATAAATAATTTCATATACAAGGCTACGCAAAGAAAGAGATACATTATCGTTTACGGTTGGTAATTGCTGCGAGTGAGTTTTAAGTTGCCTTTTAGCTTATACATGGTGTGTACAAAAGCATTCAGATAATATACAGGGCTGTACAAAGGATTTCGAGTGCAATTCCATCGATCAGAGAAAATTGCTAAATGTGAATATTCTAACTGAACTAAATTTTATCATGCTATACATCCACATCTATTGATCATATACAGGGCTACACAAAATAAGTCGACCACTTTTTTTACACTGGAAGATAATTTCGAAAACTGTATTTTTAAATATGGTATGTGTTTTCTAAACTGTTTACTTACATATCTTCTTTCACGTTATTTAACTGTGAAGTTTCGTTACAGTTTTCTGGCTGTGTTGGAAAGTGTTTCATAATCTGCGCTAGAGGCATGATTTTTCGTTCTTGTTATAAATATATGGTAATAAATTATAAATAGCTTCGTTTCATAGCAATAAATTGTCTTTAAAAAATATTGATGGCCTATATATTCGTGTGGTATGACTCCCCGTGAAATGTTACTGGCACACATGTTTGTGTGCCATACCAGTCAATGTGTCAATTAACGTCGAATTGATTTAATTGGATTTATATGTGGGCGTAAATGTTTTTAATTAAAATTCAAAATAGGAACGAGTGAATCCCTTTTATTTATTTCCAGAGGTGCAGATTCTGTTCCCAAAAGATTTAATTATTCTGTGAAGAGATAAATCAGTTTGATTCAATTCATTTATTTATAAGTGATATTTAAATTCAATTACGCGTGTGTACAAGAGTTTAGTTTGACGAATAATTAGTTACAGAACAAATTTACATAGAGCTTCTATTTTTACTAATAGTAAACTTGAAAAGATATATTTTTCATGTAAAGGTCAGAAAAATAATATTTCTTAGTCTGTGTAATAATTTACTATTTGTAAAAGTCTTTATAATTTCGATATATTTAATTTTAAATTAATATTTTTTAGTATCTCCATCAAAATTGGAAATTGTATGAGCTGTTTTTCTATTTTTCTGATTGCTTGAATGCATACTACATTCGTAAATATGTTTGAAAACCCTTGCGATTTATATGTATTATTGAGATAGACATTCTGTATTGTATTAAGGGTATATTAGCATATTCCTTATAGAATATGGTGTAAGTAATATTTCTTATATGTTTACAGCAATGCATGAGTAATGAAAATTCAAATACATAGTCTAGTCTGGAAGGTACATCTTTCAAATAAATTTCAAAGATGTTATTTTACTTCAAACATAATAAAACTCGATATTAGATTAGTTCAATTAATCTAGAAAAATAATTAATGAATTTTAGGCATGTACAAATAATTTTTTTAAATGTACTCAGAAAAAGTAATTGATTAAAACTACAAAACATGTTTTGTTGAGTACATTTTGGTTGTTTTAGCAAAATTCAAGTACAATTGAACCATTTTACTTCAATTAACAAAAAATTTTTTGCTGACGATACAAAAACCTATATTTAAACAAAATTTTTGTTTAAATATAGGTCAATCGAAATTTTGTTTGAATCAACAAAAAAAAATTTTTTTTTTGCAATTCCAAAAAAAAAGTTTGTATCGTCAGCAAAAAATGTTTTGTTAATTGAAGTAAAATGGTTCAATTTTACTTGAATTTTGCTAAAACAACTAAAATGTACTCAACAAAACATGTTTTGTAGTTTTAATCAATTCCTTTCTCTGGGTGTGTTTACCACGATTCATTTTTTTTTTAAATCTTGGATTAATGTTATTCAAACTGAAAAGTACTTTAATTATGTTTAGAATGACCCTTAAATGTTACGGGATTTAGTTTTGATAATAGATAAACAAATCTGAACTATAAAATGTATTTCGTTTAAATTCAGGGTCATGCAAACTCTTTAAGTTCTTTTCTCAATTACAAATAAAATGCACATTAATTCTAAATGCTATTTTGTCTTTATTTAACGTGCCCGTGACTTGTTGGATCCAGTCATTTTAAGTTAATTGCTTTTACAAAGCATTGAGAAAAGATACCGAGAGTAATGGAGTGTTAATCAACATCGTACAGGTTTAATTGGATTTATACCTGGACATAAATGTTCTTTTTAAATCAGATTCTAATCGAAGAAAACGAATGATTTCTTTATGTTTTTCGTTAGAGCTGTGGACTCTATTCCCAAAAGATTTAATTATTTCTTAATGAATTTCATTTAATGAATTTGTAAGTTTAATCGAAATGTAATTATATCTGAGTGTAGCAGTTTAGTTTGAGTTGTGTATATTTCTTGGAATAAATATATCGAGAGATATTACGAAAAAGAAATATTAATGTACAATGAATATAAAAAATAAATTAAAGTAAACCATCTTTAATCCTTTCATGGAATGCAATAGAAACATCTAATAATAAAATGTGTTTATTCTATTATAAAGCATCTGAAATATTAAAACGCTTTTTCAAATGATCATTTGACAGATTTTAAAATTTTTTAAATCAATTTATAGAGATGTAAATTTGTGAAAAAATGGCCTCTCTAAAAATCTTTTGCCGTGTTACTATTTTGCAGAAGTTAGATTTCAAATAAATAAATATTATATGAAAATTACATCTAATATTACTTTTAATAGAAAACATTTTTATGGATGATTTAAATGAATAAGTAAAATGTGAGTACAGAAAATGTTAATCCTTAAGGTAAAATAATATTTTGTTTTAAGGCGCTGCCTTTTTATAATGAAACACGAAAAATACGCATTTGATTTCATTTCCTCCGAGATAATAATAAAACTCAAAAATTGTGAAATATTACAATGTGATATGAAGATATTTTAACAATGTTTATATAAATACAATATTTCTTCTCCCTTTCAAATACATAATTGTTACCACTTTTTATTATCTATACCATTTTGTTTCTTTAGACACAATGTAACATTCAACTTTAAGCATTTTATACATGTACTGACATTACAAAATTTTACATTGCATTTTAAGTTGTCTCGAATTGTTTGAGCAAAAGAGTTATACTTAATATTATTTAGGGGGAGGAATTACAACTGAATTTTGTATTTTGTTTAAGTTCTATTTCGAATCAGTTGGATGGTCTTTCACGCTTCAAAAGTTTTATTTCGCCATAAGAAAAATCAGCCTGTTAAACTTTCAGTTATACAGTAATTTCATTGGCTTGCTTTTGACTCCCGCACCTTTATGCACACATCAGCAAAATATGTAAACATTTATAACTTTAAGGTCTAGGAGATGTTAATGTAAACAAAAGTACCAGACTTTTTTTTTATCTCACCGTAATTTTCTAGCATCTAAGTAAGGTGTATAAAAGATCCATTTTCCCCACGTGTTTATGAAATGTTTTTATTACATGGAGGCAACCAACAAGAATTCCACGTTTTGTTTCATATCTTTATCTTCATTTTTTCCACAGGGTTTGTGCCTGAAATTGTGAATAATATACTAAATATGTCCTGCTAAATATGTCCTATACTATTGTCCTGCTGCTCTAAATTGAAAATATAAACTGTATCTATCTAGACTACAAATTATTTTATTGATCTTCTAGATTTAGTTTTCATTTTTTTCCCATGGTATTTTGCAATGTGGAATGCGATTTTGCCACAAAGTTCCTAAATATAACATTATTTTCGTTTTTAAATACAGTCGAATCCGGTTAAGACGATCACGTTTAATACTTGATCACACTTAATATACGATACAATTTCGGTCCCTCGAGGCAAAAAATTCAACTTAAGATGCAAATTTGTTTTCTCATCTCCGGCGCTACCAATTTAATGGTTTGTTTATTCAGATAACTACCACTATTTTCGAATAGTAATATTTGCCTTATTATCAGTATTTGGGAACAGTGGAAAAACTGGTTGATATTTGAAACTAAACAGTCACTTAAATGGCAACATAGCTTATTTTCTTTGATCCCCCGTCCTAATATTCTTTGTCTTTCGCTTCGTATATCATTTAACAGAAGTATACAGGGTGGTCCTAAAATATATGTCAAAATGTAACGGCAGGTAGAGGGGACCTAAATAAGCATATTTCGGATAGGAATGTGTATGCAGTAATGACACATTAAAGCACTAGCTTGTAAAGCAGTATGAATCAAAGAAAACTGAAAAGACAAGTAAAGACAAAAGAAAACAAAAATTTATTAACAGTTTACAAGAGGTGCTCGAAAGAGCGGCCACCAACAGCGATACAAGATTCACAGCGAAGGCGCATAGATCGACGTGCATTAGAAAAGACGTCAGGCATGCCGAGCACATGTAAAGCAGCAACAGACAAGCGGGCAACAAGATCTTCTTCAGATGTGACGGGACTCTCGCACACCAGGCTTTTAATATGACCCCAAAAGAAAAATTCCAAGCAGGTTAAATCAGGAGAACGCTGTGGCCAGGGAACTGGACCGCCCTATCCTATCCATTGCTGGCCGTAGACAGCGTCCAGGTGATTCCTGACGTCTCGACTGAAGTGAACTGGGGCTCCATCGTGCTGGAACCACATTCGTCTGCGAACACCTGGGGAAATATCTACCAGAACTTCAGGTAAAACCTCCTGTAAAAAGATGCTGTATGTATGGCCAGTTAAACTACTAGGTAGAATGTACGGTCCTACTAAGTTATTGTGTACAATGCCTGGTCAAACATTAATGGAAAACCTTTCTTGGTACGCGTTTGCTATTGTGCCATGTGGGTTGCCATGAGCCCACAGGTCAGAATTATAGATGTTAAATACCCGACTGCGTAAAGGTAGCCTCATCAGTAAAGAAAACATCTGCTGGGAAGGTTGGATTGGCTGCCGTGTGCTGTAGGTACCAACGAGCAAAGTTGAGACGTGGAAGATAATCGTCAGGGGTCATTGCTTTCACTCTCTGTAAATGATACGGATGCATTCCGTCTTCATGTAAAGTCCTCAAAACACTTTGATCGCTCACACCCAACGCACGCCCGACAGCTCTCGAGCTTGTCGAAGGACTATCCTCTACTGTGTTTAGTATTCTGGTTTCCACTGCAGGAGTTCTGCGATATCTTCCAATGCCAGCTCTACGCCTGGAAGAATAAAACGATCCACTTGTGCGTAACTCCCGAAGAAGACGCTCGAATGTTCGACGATCCGGCTGATTCCTATCCGGTAATCGCTCCCTCCACATCCTCTGAGTAGCTAATCCGTTTCCTTGTGCAGCCCCATACATGAAATGCATGTCGGCAAGCTCCTCATTGGTGAAATGATGCATGGTGTTTGAGATCCGTGCGGGAAATGATGAATCCAGCTAGCGAAGCGCTTTTATACGCCGCAGTCATCAGCGCTCCCTACCGGCTCAAGGCGGCATTACCGCACACACAATCCCATACGAAATATGCTTATTTATGTCCCCTCTACCTACCTTTATATTTTTACATATATTTTAGGACCACCCTGTACATAGAAAAATTAAATTCTGTCGGGGGGTTTTGCATGTTCTCCTTTATAATCTCAATGTATTTTTTCTTCGGTATATATCTCCTTTACATGCAGTAAATTATTTTTTTTCCTCTTGTACAGTTTGGGGAATAAAGCTTTTGTAGTACTGTGTGCTTTTAAAGCAGTTGTTGAGGAAAGGATTTTTTGTTTCCGATTCTGTTTCTTCGTTACTTACTGCTGATACCAGCTTCCTCTTGGCATACATTACGCAATTTTTTATGCGTTAATTTCACCACCGAGTTTGTCGCGCCAAGTCGTTGCTGAATGTTTTGTTGAGTTTCAGTAACTGTTTGTCACCATGGAAAACAGTCAAAAAATTAAAATAAAGGAATTACGTGTGTTAGCTAAATTGTACATTATACAAAAATATTACTATGAATGTCTTAGCAAATAAAACAGTATTAGAAAAACAATTAAATATATTGGAATCAATGTTGTCTACTCTGCTTAAAAATATAGACGCAATCAAGAAAATTTCAGATGCTGATTGTCTAAGAGAAAAAAGTTAAAAACCAAGAAATTCGATGGCACATAAACGATGTTTTTTTATTGCTATACTCAAGCTCGAGCTTGGAACATATCACTTAATGATCATTAGTGAAACAGAAGAATTCACAGATAGAAAATACTCTCAAAAAATTTTCAACTGTCAAACACTTAGTTGAATAAAATAAAATGGTATGGAATCATATTCTAATATGTTTCTGGGGATTTGCAGTTAACAACGAAGATGTCGAGTTTAGGAAAACCAGCCTGCTTACGAAATTTCGTAAAGTATAGAATGGTTGTGATATCTTCAATATAGTCAAATTTGGACTGTTTTTCAAACTAATGAATTAATGTTTGATACAACATTCGCTGGGAAAATAGACAAATACATTATAAGGAGTTCAGTAAAGATCGAGTGCTTATCGGAAGAAAGGCAGACAACGCGGAAACAATTTAAATCGCTCGTCATAGGTAAGCCATGAAATCCCCGCTGCTACAAAAAATGCAGAGTAATGCAGAAAGATTCTGTAAAAATGAAAACTAGAACCGGACATGAATGACTGGAGATCTTTTCGCCTCATGGAAACGTGACTTCGTATGGAGAGAAAATCTAGGAAGAGAGTGCTGTTTGTAGAAATCTTTCCACATCGCTAGCAGTACATTCCGGATTATAAAAGCGTTCACTTCAAGTTTTATCACAAGATTCGAGGAGTCTGCTCCAGCTTATGGGTCAGGTTGTCATTAGGGACCTAAAATAATACCAAAAGTGTGTAGTTAATCAGCTCATCAGTGGCATGGAATGCAATAAAAACAACCGGCACCAGTGTATACTATTTGAATAGCTTAAAACCAAAATCTTTTGCGAACGGTTTTCGGTACGCCTGTTTTAGATCAAACAAAAATTATGATCATCTGGATAAAATGGTTGACAACCTGCTGGCTGAAGATTTAATTACTGTGAGTCAACAACTTGGGAAAAAATAGACCTTACTCGCGGAGTACATAGACATCGCTACAAACAAAAGTATTGCTGCAAAATTTTTGAGAAGTTTAGAAAACATAGTCAAGCAAGAAAAATAGATATCTATTTGAGTTCATGACTCCGAAAACGAAGCAAATGAGGTGAGAACGTCGACGAACCCGAATATCCGCCTATACTGACATGATCAGCTATTGCAATTGCCTTTTACGTCTTGCTGTGATAAGTTACAGAAATTATTACGGTTAAAGATGATTCTATTTTCTGTCAATGCGGTTTTGTTATACCCCTACTATGTTTTATAATATATGTTATAACAATCGTCATGTGCATATATAATAAATAATAGCATTTTACGAAAGTCAGATGTTTAACAAAGACCGGAACAAAGAAAGACCGAGACTCGTGAAGGCTGAAAAATTACATGACTGCAGTTGTATGCTTAGTTTATGTTATCTATGATTTGTTTACTTTTTTATATCCTAAAAAAATATTTTTTAAACAAAATATTAACAACGATTATATAAAAAATAAAACACTGATTGTAAGGGGAATTATCGCTCACTCACATCACGACTAAATATATTACAAGTACTAATTATAATTTTAATAACTAAGTAGCAAATATGTTATATTTTTGGTCTATGATAAAAAAAAAAAAATTAGGCTAGCAGGGATTTTTTTTTGTTGTTGATTTTATTTTTGATTGTATCGTATTAATTGATAATATTTTAATCCATATTTATTTTCAATAATTATCCCAGTTGGTCCCATGAAAAAAAATAGTTAATATTGAATGCAGTAAAATTTTAATGTATATGTGTGTAAAAGGTGCAATTTTTTAATGTAAACATATGAAACAAAGCTCTAAAACTTATTATTATTTATTATTAGTATTGATTATTATTATTATTATTTGATTATTTAGTATTATTAGTTCATTTCTTATATGTGGGCGATGGATAAATCTTGTTATCTGTATTATGTGTGGACATAAGTTGATATACAATAAATCCACAAAGTATTCAAAATCCAGAAAAGTAATATTAAAGTCAGATTATGCAGTCTCAGTCACTCCAAACAAATTTTCCAATATACGCTGTACGTCCCGCTGGACCACGTCGCTGGACGCAAAAGTGCCTACTTTTCATAAAGATTAAATTCTTTTTAACTTTTTCCCGCATCTTGGTATACTTTAATAATTATATGTCGGAACGATGAAAAACTAACGCATGGTGATTGCAATTTAATACAAAATATAAAGAATATAAATCAATATAAAAACTGTATAACAAAATTTGTGAAATTTTTTATTAAAAAAAAAATATATATGTTTTTATCCAAATTGTTTAAAGTGTTGATTTTTTAGGACTTGTGGTTGATTAAGTGCTTACTCTCTAAGGATTTGATTTTTTAAATTTAAGTACATTTGCGACAATACCAGACATGTATTCATGCTGTTTATAATATCGTTCTTTTTCTTTTATTATAATATTGTTTATAATATAGGGGAACTAATTTTCAAGAAACTTGTTAATTGTTTTATTTTATACTTCTAAAGTGTTGACTTGATGACGTGTGAGTGCTGATTTTTTGCCCATATGTTCACTGAGCCCCACAATTCAAGAAAAAATAAGGAACTTTTTCCGTTTCTAAAGACTTACTTTCAATAAGTTTTATTTAAAAAGTTTTTATAATGATTATTTTAAGATTATATATTAAAAATGAATTTAAAGGTAATTAATTCCATATTTTTATATTTAGAAATATATTTTAAATAATTTGGGCATTCGAATATATATTTTCAAATTAAAATATGTGGTGCTGGTTGGTTTTATTCTAATTATTTGAATTTCATTTTTTAAATATTATAAAGGATAGAACGTTGTCGTATGTTAGTTTCATTTTCGACAAATGGAAATATATTTTGCTTTATACAAATTCTTCTTGGAAAATTAAAAGTATTTAACGTAGTTTAAAATCTTTTATATATATATACAGGGTGGTCCTAAAATATATGTCAAAAATGTAAAGGTAGGTAGAGGGGACCTAGATAAGAAGATTTCGTATAGGAATATGTGTTCGGAAATGCAGCGTTGAGGCAGTAGAGGGCGCTGTTGAGTTCGTCGGATGAAATCGCTTCGCCGGCTTGAATCGTCATTCCCCGCACAGATTTTGAGTAATATGCATCGTTACATCAATGCGGAGCTTACTGACATGCATTTCATGTATGTGTCTGCGCAAGGAAATGCTTCACACCCAATGCACGTCCTAAAGATCTTGAGCTTGATGAAGGACTATCCTCTACTCTGCAAATTACTGCTTCTTCCACTCCATGAATTCTGCGATATATTTCTCTGCCCGTATCACTCCTGAAAGCAGAAAATGGCCCTTTCGTTCACAACTCCCCAAGAAGACGCTCAAATGTTCGGCGATCTGTCAGATTTCTAACCGGGAATCATTCCATGTACATCCTTTGAGCAGCTGCTAAATTTCCTTGCACAGCCCCATACATGAAACACATGTCGCAAGCCCCGCATTGGTGTAACAATGCATGTTGCACGAAATCTGTGCGGGAAATGACGATTCAAAGTAGCGAAATGCTTTCATGCGGCGAACAACGCCATCTACTGCTTTAACGCTGAATTTCCGCACCCATATTCCTATACGAAATCTTCTTATCTAGGTCCCCTCTACCTACCTTTACATTTTTTACATATATTTTAGGACCACCCTGTATATATATTACAGAAAAAGCATTATTTTTATACCATTATTGATAAATATATATTATGATAAATTAGATTATAAAATATTTCGCGATATATTTAGAAGTAAATTTTAAATAATTTGAGCATTTGGCTTTTTTTTTCAAATTCAGGTAATTGATTTTAATTCTATGAATTTATTTACTCCATATTCTATGTTTCGACGAAATATTCAAATTTTAGTACTTGAATGTATCTTTTCAAATCAAAATCTCTGATTATTACCTTTAATTGTAGAATTTGGTTAACTCTATCTTCATAATAATCTAAATGAGAAAGGTTCTTCTATAAATATTTGTTTTTATTATCAATATAAATATAAAAAAATTTTAAATTATTTTTTAAGCTATATAGCTATTTAATGAAAGAGATATATCGAAATATATTGTAGTAAAAACACTGTAGTTTTATGGAATGCTTGATAAACATATATGATGTTAAACGAGATTATAAAATAACATGCACTATAAACCTTTAGTAAACTCTCTTAAGTAATATTGCACTGTTAAAAGTCATTCTAACCCCTCATTTTATGCGTCCATTTGCCATATTTCTTATTTATGAGTCATTCAAGCAATGGCTATTTCAAGTCCAAGATTTCGGTGGAAACTATTTCACTCAGATTCCATACTTTATAGTTGATCTCATAAGCATTAGCTTTTATAGAAGTGTACATTCTTTTTTAGAGGTATTTGCGGAGCTTCTTCTAAAATAGTAATTTCAATTTATTTATTTTGTTGATGTTGTTTTTGCCATCTGTTTATTTTAGTTCAAGAAGAAATAAATAGGTTTGTAATATAGAAATAAAATATTGCACTTATGACAAAAATATTTGTTGAAGAATAAGTTAATTTATAAAATAAACCAATAGAATACTACAAGTATCACAGTACAACATTTCGCAGTGAAACACAAAGTAGTCTTTTTAATTTTCTTTAGTAATAAAATTATAACATTCGTTTTATAATAATAATCCTAATAATTGAATCGTAATCATTGAAAATGTTACTGTAATTTTAAACAGAATGACATATATTACAAAAATGCTTAATTAATAACAAAATGTTAAAGAATTTTATGCTTTTTAATTGAGCGGTACCTAAAGTTTTGTGTAAGAACTTATTTGTTTAATTAAATACACTTGAAAAGGGGCTGCCCGTCGCCGATTGTATTTTCGTGTTTGTTTGCAACGGATTTAGCGTCGGTTTCAACTCCCAACGGCTTCATTGTATACATTTATGTAGAGCCCCGGTGTATTTGTGTCGCTCTATTGATCATCTCGGCTGTCAAAATGTGTATGAAAAGTTAAACAAGAAAATATATGTAAAAAATGAAGGATGAAAAATTGTGTCAAGTCTTGTATATGTTCTAAGATTATGTTAATAAATGGATCATTCGAGGCAAACTCTATGGCGGCTTAGGTATGTAAAGAACCCCCTTACAATGTACCCCGGAAAAAAATTAGCATGTGAGCATTTTGGTATGCTCTTAATTCATACTAATTGCCATAAAATTGATAAAAATAATGTATAATTTATTTAAAGCAAAATTCAAAAGAATTGAATTGTTTTTGTAAATATTCCTTCAATGTTTTGTGCAAGTGGATCTAATACTTTAAAAATAAGGAGCTTTAATAACATTTGACATATCAAACGTATCTGATCACGTAAGTTAACTTGGCAACAGTTTTACACATTCTAAATTTACATCTTTTTATAATTATAGAATGCTTAAAATAATCATTAGATACCAGAATAATTACAAATTGTTATACAAGGATAATTGTTTTTCAAAATGGTTAATCTTGTACTAGCATAAGAATTTCAATATTCATAGAGGATCTAAGTCGGAATATTCTTTGTTGGCCATGAATCTCCAGATATTAAATTTTGACCATGTGTTATAAAATATTTAGTAAAAGGTTGTATTATAAGAAATAATGCAAATACACCAAACATCGTTTATGCCCTATGCTACTAGATAATTCGTCATTAACAATTAGTAAATTTAGCAATCTTTATATCATTATAACTGTACATATTGTTTTCAATTTAACAATGTTTAAGAACTAAGTAGAGTAGAATGTTGGTAAAATTATATTTCAATGTGCAGAAAATACTTGGTAAAGCTTTTACCATCATCTACGATATCTTAATGATAAATCATTGGAATTCCAGAAGTTTCTATAGGATGAAATATCTAACTGCTTTAAAAGTAGCTTTGCTTAAAATAGTTTGATATTCTTTACTGTAAGACTTCTGGCGACTAAGTCTGAGTCTCTAAATTCCAATACATATTTAACATTTTCGCTAGAGAATAGTTATATTTTTTAAATACTACATATTTGTATATTTTTGATGTTCCCTCAAATAAAATTCAAGAACTTAGTTACAGTTTTTATACTTTTTTTAAAGCATTACATTCGTTTTTGAACGTTATTGAAGTTTATAATTCATAACGATTAATACTTTAACAGGCTTTTGATACATATAATGATATTTGAAAGTTAAACAAATGCAAACGAAAGTTTTTCCTTTTAATAACTTGTCATAACTTTTCTTTTTCGAATAGCTTCAGTGAACTTTTGTGTTAGAGGAAAGAATCTTTTGAGACATTTGCATTTCAAGCAGTCAGTAGTTTCTTACAGTATGTTGTAACATAGAAAACGGCTCATTAGATTCATGTCACACATAGATCAATAAGAATACTGAATATTCCATTTTTATGTGAAGTCTAAGATAGTTTTAAAATGTTTCAGAATAAATGTTTCACTACCGAAAATAAAAGGAACTTAATGTCAGGAAAGTATTCATAAAGTTCTTGGACGACATCTGTTGAAAACGAAATGTCCTCAAACAACATTAAACTTTACATATAATTCGGCATGGAATAATTGATTAATACTATAATTATGAGTTACTTCTTAATTAATTTTCTTATTGTAATTTTCTCTATAATTTTGTGTCATAAATTTTATTTCAGTATGTTATTTTTCGTTAATAAATTCAAAAGCAGAAATTTCATATCATGTCCGTTAATAAATAAAGTTTATGATGCATAATTTTCAACTTCTATTATTATTTGAAACCTGAATAATCTACGCTTGCAATGGCTTCATGTTACTGAACCTATTCTATGTGTAATTTTAGGAAATATTTTACTGCGAATGCTCATTATTTACATTGGATGAAATAAAACCATGTATTTGTTTTCTTACAGTTAAAATTATATCACTTATCTGTTTTCGTAAATGTTTTTTATCTTCTGTAAATATATGTAACAGCAATAATAGCAATGGTATGAGCACAAAACATTCAAAATAACAAAATAAACAGTTTTTGAGTGGTTTAGATGCAATTCATCTAATTAGCACATGAAGGAAAAATTTTCGAAAAAATGCTGAATAAAAGTATTTTGGTATACAATATAAATAGATAAAAATTGGCCATTGAACAACAACAACAACAAAAAAAAAAACTAAGTTTGTACTTTTTAATAAAATTAGTTTTTTCCCCTTTAAATCAACAAGAAAAAAAATTGCATTCTTCGCATTCTAGAATATCGGTTTTCAAGCTAAATTTTACTTTTTTTTTTTTTTTTTTTTTTTTTTTTTTTTTTTTTTTTTTTTTAAATTAGAGATGTAAATCAGAGAAGTGAAAAAATCCAACTTCCTTTTTTTTTTAAATTTACTTGCTTTGACTGATTCTGCTGTGAAGTTGACATACTTCGTTATTTTATGCTTAGTTTACTGAATCTTTTTCAGAAAAGTTCAGATGAAAGAAAACGAGAAAATGGAATGAAAAACCCTGTGAAATAAAACATAATTAGTCTCTTTACTTTGAAATAATTAAGCTGTTTGGTTGGTTTGTTGGACATTTTCTGTAATTTTCTGCAATAACACAAAAATAAAATAAAAGGTTTTATTAATTGAAGTATTGTTAAGTTACTAGGTATATTCGAAAATTATGATATAGTAGGGGAGATGGGGGATGAATGGGGCAAGGGATGGATGGGACGTTCTCAATATTTCAGGCAATAAACTTTTTTTTTAGTTGCTTCCCATCGTCATAGATTTCAATACCATAGTGTGCTTCAGAGCCAAAAGCAAGAGCACATGGCTGTTTTCAGTTTTCTTCAAATTAGCATTTCCTGAAAATTCTGCTTAAAAGTAATTTTTTTTTTACATTTGAAGTTACTTAAATATCTTATGCAATATAAACAATTAAGATATGTCGTAGTTTTTTATTTCAAGGATCAATATTGTTAAATAAAATGAATGCATATTAACAATGGTGACAAAATAATTTTTGAGATAAAATGGCTGACAATTGAATATATGTATCATGGGGATAATTGGGACATTTCAAATGGGATGAATGGAACTGTGTCACTCATCCCTAGAGGATGCTGAAAAATATTTTTACTAACTAAATAATATTATATAAGTTGATAAATTAATACTTTATGGCAATTATTCTTTTAACATTTCATCCTCATTGTAGCCATCGTCTTCAGCCATTGAATGCTTCCGTTTATGGGCCTTTTAAGGCAAAGCTGAGATAAGGCCAAGATGATCGGCTAACAAATAATCCTGGAGATCATATTACAATTTATAATCTCTCATCTTTTGCCAAGAAAGCATTTTTGTCAGCTTTTAGTCCTTAACATTGAATATGGGGAGTAAAAATTTGTGTCCCATTTATCCCTACTGTGGGGATGATTGGTACATAGAAGAACATTTTTTAAATTTTCATTTATATTTATGTATAATAAGAATCTTGAACAAATATTGTGTATAAGATGTAGTCAAACACTTAATGTATGACATGTGATGTATAATACTGATAATAACTTAAATAAAATATTGAAAATAGATATTTTTGTGAAAAAATCCCATTCATCCCCTATCTTCCCTACTAGGTAGAACAAGTAAGAGTAGAATAGTACATAGATAGGATAGTACATTTTACGATCAAGACCTTCCAAACCTTGATACGTTTAATTTTATGAGTTAACCGGCTCTAAAAATAGACAGACGATTTTTTAGAGAGATAAATAAATTTATATCCTTATTCTGACCAGTCAACATGCATGATAGAAGTCACGAAATAGGCAGAAAGAAATGCGTGACTGTTATTCAACACTTTCACTGGCGGTGGGACGTATATTTCCCACTTAAGTTCAATTATCCACTGCCTGGAATTGTGCCACATTTAAAAAAATATTCTTTTAAAATGCACGTAAAGTAAAGCATTTTTTATTTTCAAATCCATTTGTTCCTAAAGTCTGGTAGCATTTAATGTTGTAAAGTATTATCAACTGTATTTTAAATTGTTAAACATGGAAAAGAATTAAAAGAAAAATTCGTGAGATTTTAACATTGGGTATAAAACTTAAAAAGAACCGTTTGCTATTTAGAAAAAAATAATTATTTTATTTAATTACTGATTTTATTTACATCATGCAAAAAATAATTAATGGTTCTAACTAATTTTTGTATAAAATGCAATTTGATAATAAATCATCTAATTTTATCTGAGACACAACTTTTCAACAGAGTTATCATGGATATATGATTACGTCCTACTTCTGATGGAAGTATTAAAACAGAATAATAAAATATTTTTTTAAAACGGCTATTATTTTTACTAATTTTATTTATTCTTTAAGTACTTAATAAATGTATTCATGTATATAAAATTTTTATAAAACGGCTGTTATTTTTAATAATTTTATTTATTCTTTAAGCACTTAATAAATGTATTCGCGTTTCGAAACATATTTTAATTTGAGCTAAATATGTCACTTAAATTTCCCCGTGGAGTTAATATGCACATTTAATCTTTTGAAAGTAAATTTAATTGATACAAGTAAAATGGAATTTGCCAACTGCAATAATACAGGAAAATGTTTCTTGTATACTTTTATTTATTTATGTTTTTTTTTTGGAAAGGAATTTTTTCTGATTAACAGAAAAAAAAATTATATTTGATAAAAAAAAATATGCGTAAAATTGAAAGTTTTAAAATTCTATAACACACTAAAAACAAATTATATTTTATGTTAAAGTAGAAGACAAATAAAATAAAATGTCATGATTGCATATTATTGGAGATTTATGAATTTAAATAGTATTAAGAATCTTTGTATGATTCATCATTATATAATAATGCCATTAAAACTTGTGTAATTGTACAAAATGATAATTTGATTTAATTCACAAAAAAGAGAGCTATTTCTGAGAGTTTCCGAAATTAAGAGGAAAATTTTTTAAAATAACTATGCATTGTTATTTTGTACATTCTGAAAGTTAAATAGGATACACCTGGCGACAAAATTAGAATGCACAAATGCTAAACCTTTTATACTTGATTGTTTTGAATAGTATTTTATTTTCCATAAAAAGTCTTTATTTGCATAGAAAGTAGTTTCATAATAAATTATTCCATTCTATTTGATACAAAAACTAATCAACGCAGTCACTCTAGAAAAAAAATAGCGACGTATTTCTGCGATGGAATTATTTAATAATAATAATAATAATATACATATATATATATATATATATATATATATATATATATATATATATATATATATATATATATATATATATATATATATATATATATATAAGGTATTTAGGTATATTATAGGTATTTGCATAAGAGACGTCATTTTATATTTTCGAAAGATGATAATGCATATCGCAGTTTTTAGAAAGAGCGTTTCATTAATCAAATCAGTATGCTAACTGTCAACCATGATAAATACGAAAAGGCATAAAAGTCCTTTTAATTTTTTATGTTATTTAAAAGGCTCTAACCAGCTGAAAATTAAAAAGATAAAAGAAATAAAAATACACTTGTTTAATAGTTTATATTTTAAAAAAAAAAGAATAATTCTTTTGAACAACATTTCTGTACATTTTTTTAATTACAAACTTAAAAAAAAAACTCCATGATGGAATATCTATAAGAACAATTAGTATTTATAATACTAAGTTTCTTACTTATCATTAAAGATTATTTAAAGTTACATATTTCTAAACGTTTCTTTTTAAAAATATTTTATTGCTCTCTATAAATATTGTTTTTACGCCCTCTTTGAAACTTTATAGTACACAGTAGTATAACATTTTCTCGATAAATGCTACTCTTTAATAAATGCCTCCGTAAGTGAATTTATTATAGTACTTTAAATTTTTGAAGTTTTATTTCAATACGCGTTATTAAACTTAACTCTATACTTCTAAGTGTCATTTTTATGTGTCTGAGAAAAATTTCTGTCAGCTATAATTCCATAAAAAAAGTGAAAAGGCTGAAAACAACAATACCAGCACACACTTATATATTATTTTATATTTTCAGAATTAGAAAAATATCTTTAGGATCAGGATAATCGATAGTTTTTAAAAAGTGTTTCCTAATTAAGTCTCTAGCTTCGGTACAATTAAAAGAAAATGTGATATTTAGCATGTATAAAGATATTTTTTTTTATGAATAAGAGTTTTAGCATCTAAATATTTCTATAATATAAAAGTTATAAAAGTTGTTTAATAATGTACGGGAGAGAATGGAGTAACAACTATTACTGTTACATTTAAAATTTAATAATTTTTGTATTTCTTAATATTAGCTCACATAGAAGTACATTAATTATAGAAATAATGTGTTACTTCTTTATTTGGTATTTATTTAAATTATTCCTTGCAGAAAATAAATTATCGAGAAAACTTTAGAAGTACTTGTGTATAAAATAAAATTCGAAACACAATCTTGAAAATATATTTAATACATAATCGGTAATTTTAAATGAAAATATCCCCAAATCTTTAATCAATATTAAAGATAGAATGCATTCTGTTAATGCAAGTGTCTTATGTTTTAACGAAAACAGTAGTACACTCTAAGAAATAAATCGTAAATTTACACATTAAAACGGGTATTTTTAAGATAAAAAATTGAATTGCCTATATGTGTAAAGTAGCGTGTAAACTGCCTATGCTCGGCTGATGCATAATTTTTTAATACGAATTTTCTGTGTATTTTGGTAATAAAACTTTAACCTCCGTAAATGTTACGGAAGTTATCCGGTAACTCTGAGACACAGTGTAAGGTGGAAATTGCACATGAGTAAATATTTCTTTGTATGCACATATTTCTTTGTCAAATTTTTACACATTTTTCTCTTTAATATTCTTTAATATTCGCGCATGCGCGGTAGTGTTTTACTGCTTATTACTGTTAATTTTACGGTATAATACTGGCAGATGGGGGTTCGAGTATTATACTGTAAAAACAACAATTATTTTTTGCAGTGTATATCTAATAATTCTTTTTATATTACAACTTTTTTTTTCGGAAACCATTAATGAACATGTCATGTTTTTGTAACTAATTTAATTTCTATAAAAATATATATTGAAATATTAGATCATTTCTTTTTTCCTACATTTATAAACTAACTTTATATAACTTTGTCATTCGAATAGAAGTTTAGAGCCTAAGATGTGTAATTTTTTTAAGTTTTCTGAAGTCTTTTTTCTAAATTTATTTATTGTAACGTTACAAAATTTAAAAAAGGCGTTTTATTTTTTTTCTTAGTTTTACTTTTTTCCCATTTTTATAAAAATACATTTAACACAAAATCAAAAATATTTTTTTTTCTTTATTCTGACATTAATGCATTTTTAATATATTAAAAAAAATAAATTCTACTTTTATTCTATGCTTGCCACATATACATGACTCAAAATGGCGCTAAAACGTAAAATTCAAACATACGTACACTACATATAAATACATACTCTAGACATTTAGTTTATCTCTACGTTTCATAAGTATCATAGATCTTTTAAAAGTCATTTCAACACCTCATTGTGGTTTTTGTTATATATTTGTCCTTCTATCACTGTCCATTTGAACTATAAAATTCCAGTAGAAACTGTTCCACTCAGTCTTTATGCATTGTAGTAGAAAGTTTTCCAATTTCTTCCCTTCCTTCAGCAAGAGAAAATTGCTGATGTTGCTTTCAATATCCCAAAAAAGTTTGTTTCATATTACTGATTACTGATTATGAAATAAATAGCCCCCTGATTATGAATTAAAGTCACTCTGATTATGAAATAAATATAAGTTGTATACCTTTTGTTAGATCATAATTGCTTAATGTGTTAAATTAAAGAATAATTTTATTTCAGAATTAATTTTGCAGTTTCTAAACTTTCTTTTCTTTTACGCACCGCAACATATCCTACACTGCAAAAAAAAGTGTTGATTTTACAGTATAATACTAGCATCCTAGCTGCCAGTATTACTGATTATTTTACTGTTTATTACTGTTAATTTTACGGTATAATATTGGCAGCTGGGGTGCCAGTATTATACTGTAAAATCGACAATTTTTTTCGCAGTGTACTGGAGGCGACATTTGGAAATAATTTCTTGTCACCAAATCGTTCGTATCCTGTCTCGTTTAATCATCTCAAAAAATTTGGTTCCATTCTCGCAATTATATCACGCTACAGAGAACGCTCAGTGCTGTCTGTTATATTATAGCCTATTTGTATATTCCGCTGTAGTGCCACTGGTGTATATTTCTTTATTTCATCTTGTACCACTATTTCCAACCAATAATCTCCATGGTATATTTCCATAACATCTTCAAAAGATATCTTTTGTAATTTTTTCAACATTATAAATACATTAATTTCTTAATTAAAACTTAACATCTAAGCCTATACCAAAAAAAAAAATGTATGGTTTTTTTGAGTGCCTTTTCTTTTTGTTTATGCTCGCCTTCACCACCTGGCATTCCAAATTTGTTATCATCTCTTTTCATAGCTTTGCATCTATCCTTTTCATTGTAATTGCTCTTTTATCTTGTAATTAATACTACATATTAACTTTTCCCAACGACTCAATTTAGTAAAAGACGCTCTAATCATAAATAAACTGGGCGTAAAGTTGCCTGCAACTCGGAAGTCCCTTAACCGACATTAACTGTTTGACTGTTCGGCAAAAGATATCTGGCACGAAGCTTAATTTTTGTACTAGGTGCGCAACTAAGTCTCGGGGTTTCACACATAGATGTCGTTAATGGCCCGTGTAGTCGACATACATGTCTAAAGTTGTGTTTTTCTAATAACTTGGATATCTATTAACAATAATCACTCGTAATAACAACAACTATCGAAACGCAAATATATTTTTTCTAACAACGAAAATGCCGAGTTTTGTGCCAAATAAACATTACTTGCGGGAAGCTCTGCTTTTCTGCTTTAACTTGAAAAAAATGCAGCTGAAGCACGTCATTTGCTTGAGGAGGCCTACGGCGAACATGCACCAACAAAAACTACCTGTGAAAATAGGTTTAAACGCTTCAGAAATGGCGATTTCGACACTGAGGACAAGGAGAGATCCGGAAGACCAAAAACAATTGAGTACGCCGATCTGCAAGCGTTATTGGATGAAGATGATACGCAAACACAAGAACAACTTGCAGAGGTATTAAACATGACTCGGCAAGGTATTTCCAAACGTTTACATGCCATGGGAAAAATTCATAAGGAAGGAAAAGGGGTGCCACATGAGTTGACTGAGAGACAGATGGAAAATCGAAGAGCCACTTCGAAATTTTGCTTTTGCGGCATGATAGAAAGAGTTTCTTGTATCGAATTGTTACTGGCGATGAAAAGTGGATATATTTCGAGAATCCCAAATGCAAAAAATCGTGGCTTTCACCTGCCGAAGAATCAACATCGAAGGCACGGCCAAATCGCTACGGAAAAAGACAATGCTCTGCGTTTGGTGGGACCAGACAGGAATCGTGTACTATGAGCTGTTGAAACCGGGCAAAACTGTTAATCGGAATCATTACCGACAACAACTGAATAATTTGAACCATGCATTGCTCGAAAAACGGCCAGAATGGGGCAGGAGACACTAGCGAGTGATTTTGCAGCATGACAACCTTCCGTGCCACCGCACTTCCATCGTCCAGGACATCATCAAAACACTGAAATGGGATCTGCTACCACACCCGCTGTATTCACCAGACCTGGCTCCTTCCGATTATCACTTGTTCCGGTCGATGGACCATGGCTTGGCTGGGCTACACTTGGCCAATTTCGAAGAAGTGCAAAATTGTTTGGATGGAATGCTTTCGGTCAAAAGACGCGTCTTTTTATCGTCGCGGTATTCATGCTTTGCCAATGAGATGGCGAAAATGTATAGCTAGCGAGGTACGATACTTTGAATAAATCATTTTTTGCATTTCTCTTAAATTTTTCCATTTTTTATCGATAAAAAAACCCAGAAACTTAGTTGCGCACCTAGTAAATAGGGTAGAAATAAAATATAAATATAGTCGTTACTGAATATCTATATATATACTAAATATGTATCAGTCTTTTTTATAAAATAAATCTACACAAGAAAGTTTAATCGAAGAAATAAAAATTTTGCATAATTTGCAGAAAGGAAAATACTTCGTCTCACATTCTGAGAATTTTTGAGAGTGATTATTATTCGAGAAGCAGAACGATTGGCTAAACGAAACCTCGTAATGTCAAAAAGGCTATTACATGTATCGAAATTCGAAAAGGGATGAACTGTTTTCCCCCTTCCACAGAGCCTTAAAATACGGAGGAAATTTAAATGTAAAGTTACCGAACGCCAAAATATCTTTACTGTAGTAATAATGTTTCAAGGAAACGTGACAACAATTCAATGTCTGCACTTAAGTCATTCACCGTTTTCGAATCTTAGGGAAACAATACTCTTTTATGTGTTTTCAAAAATTTTTTTCAACAACTTCTTTTAAAATAACTAAATTTATTTAAATTACGTATAATAAATTTTTGCTGAATGACTGGCGTATCAATTGTTAAATGACATCCGTAATCTACGTAAATAAATTTATCGAAATAGTGAATATTAATTGTACAAAACAGAAAATAACAGCAATTTTCAGAAATACACTTTTTTTCATTCTTTGAAATATATTTTTATATTTATAAAAACCGAAGCATTAATTTTGAAATTAGTTAAATTACAGGGCTTTACAAATTTGATAAAATCTGGTAGCCAGAAAAAAATTCTAGTCGCCAGTAAAATATATTTAACCCCATCCTTCACCTTTAATTTTCAAAAGAAAATAGTTTTTTTATGAGTTAGTAGAAAAAATAATAACAAGCATACCGTAGAATTATTAATTACATAGTTTAGAATAGTACATAATTTAGAAAGATAGGATAAACTAAGTTTTCTAATGAAACTTATCAAAATTATACATGTCTGGAAAAAAAATACTGTAAAGGCATTTTCGGAAATTGCCGATTGTCGAATGCGCCAAATCTCCGATTAGTTGAATGCTACAAAATCTAAAACTTATGAAAGGAACACAAATAAGCAGGAAAACAATTTTTTCCTGTTTTCTTGCCGAAGTCAGTCAAATAATTCTGATTTTTTTAATTTTAAAATTCGCATTTAATGAACTTATTTTTGCCAAAAAAAAAAAAAAAACCTTTAAAATATTTTTTTTGTTTAAACATAATTTCTAAGTTTATTGTAACTCTGAAACCTTTAAAATGAGATATTTTATGAGAATTTTAATTTAACATTGTGACTATGATAAATAAACCGATGATGTTCTTGATGGAAATTGCAAGCAAGTAATTACCGTAAGCATATTGATTGTACAAAAATAAGCTTATTTACACACATAAGCTGGCAAGAAAAATAAAAAAATTACGTGCTTATAAAATAAAACCCAATATGAGAAATATCAAGTATAATTTGAAACTTACAAACAAACATGAGCATTTTAAGCACTGTATCCAATTTTAGATGCCACAGATGCTATTTATTACTGTTTTATTGAAACTTCTCCCCTCCTCCCACATTCTAATCACGTGACATACTAGCTGGCTAGAGAAAAAAAGACTAGCGGTTACTGTGCATGAGATGGAAAATGCTTTTAAACATGGTTCTTTCAATAAAAGTACGACAGAAGAGGAACATCACTACTTGCCACGCACGAATAGCGATGGGGGGAGAAAAAAGTACCGTTTGTGCTCATTTTGAAGTCAAATTTTGTAAAAAAAGAAAAAAAAACCCTGCGAAATTAAATAATATGGTCGTCAGTAGCAATTCTAAGATAAGTATCAATCTCATACATTCCAATGTTCAATGACTTTTTTTTTCATTTTAAAAATATTTTATTTATAAAAAATGTGCGTTTTCTTTCTATCACATTGTTTATCAGTCACAGGTATATTGGAGTTTTAAGAACAATGTCGTTGACGTTGCGAGTCCCGAATGTTTAATTTCGCCAGGGTATTTTTCTTTGCATAAAAAAATTATCAAAACAAATGTGCAATAATTCTGTACATTGTTAGACTACGAGAGCAGTTTGATACGTTCTCGGCCTAACACAGAAATGGAAATAAGTATGACCAAATGACAATGTTGTTTGTAAAGTATAATCCTTTAGATGACATGCCGCCGAGTTTCAGACGCATGAGTTTATTGGTTATTGTTGGGCGATAAATTAAAGTAAACAATATTTGACATTTTTTAAAAATGGAAAAAATTGAAGTTCGAGCTGTCATAAAATACTTTGTTAAAAAATAGTTAACCAAAAGAACATACAAAAAGAGTTACAGTCTATCTTAAATGATTCTTGTCCTTCATATCCGACAGTAAAAAAGTAGGCTGCTGAATTTAAACATGGTAGGAAATCAATTCACAATGATGAACGCTCAGGACGCTCAAAAACCGTTATGACCGACGGAATTGTCTGAAAAATTCCCAATGCCGCATTGAATGATCGCCGATTGAAGATACGCGAACTTGATGAAATTGCAAACATCTCGATAGACCGTGTTCACCACACTTTACACGATGTTTTGGGTATGAAAAAGCTTTCCGCTCGATGCGTGCCGCACTTGTTGAACGTCGACCAAAAACGTCAAAGAATGAACATTTCTCAAGAGTCTTCTGAAATGTATTGAGTTGCAAGTACAACAATAAAATGAAATATTGTCAAAAATCTTCTATTTTCTTTTTCAGGCCGGGAACTTTTCGAATCACCCTCGTACAAGACTGCACGAAAGAATTCGCACACAAGAGTGTTCTAAAGTTATACTTAAATGTATGAGCACTTAAATGTATTGAGTTGAAAGGAGACTACATTGAAAAATAATATGAAACTAAGTCAAAAATCTTGAGTCTTCACTGTCAGGCCGAGTACTTATTAAACCCCCCTTTTATAAGGCTATCCTTCGAATTTGACATATACATTATTCTATCAAAACGTATATATATCCCTGCAGATGTTTCTTTGCATTACAGAGTAGAGGTATAAGCTTACGTGAACTCGGTTGGGTACATGAAGGGATGCCAGGAAGATGTAAGGTCATTAAAAATGGGGTTTTCTGCAGAACCGAAATAATTATTTCTGCTAATAACTGTTCGAAATTTTGCAGACTATTAATCTGTTCTACCTAACTTGCAACTATCGTTTTGTAATTAACAACATTTTACTATAATGTTTAGTTAATCTAGAAGTACGAATTTTTTCTCCTCGCTCTATGATTTATCGTCCGCTTTTAAAACGTAAAAGTAAACACATAAAAAATTTTAAACTTTGTTATAAAAACCCTTCTAAAATTCCGATTCTTCGAATAAAAAGAATTCTTATAATAATAATAAATGCATGTATACGTAATTTCATAACATGAACAGGAAATGTATCACATGAAATATATATATTATATATCACATGAAATATATATATATATATGTACTATGTATAAATGTTTCTCGGAATTACTTCTCTAATGCACATTAATAAAAAATATGTATTTTTTCTATTATTATCTTTTCTTGGTTTCTATTATTTAGTTCCTTTAGCGTATGAGTTTCTAATTAGTTTAAAATTTTGCCAAAAAATAGAAATATTTTCAAATTTGAAAAAAGTGATCATTCGAACGCTTTTTTTCTATCTTAAATAAGTAAATGAAATTTAAACTCGAGTGTGATATATTTGATAATACTATTTAATGCACAAGAGATTTGATATTAATGACATTTATTTCACATTTTTAAAATATAGGATAAATGTATTTCTAATGAATTTCATTAATATTATGTTTTCATACATTTTTTATACATATACACAAGAAATCAGAATAGAAGCAACATACAGAGAAAGGAAATATTAAAAATAATCTTTAGTATGCTGTTTGATTCATAATATAAGTACTTAAATAAAGGAAATGCGGTTGAGTTCTGTTAATACGAGAAGCAATGGGATTATAAAAGTCCTCTTATAAACCGTTAATACCAGTTAAGATAATAGAAATCTTAAAAACATACACACATTTAAAATAAATCTTACTTATTCTAACTATCTCAATGTTAAATTTATTTTGATAAAGTTAACATGAAATATTCAGCAAGACCTTTGTGAGTGCCATTTTGTTTACGTGGGTCTTTTCTTTAAACAAAATTATGGTACTGAAATTATAGCCTCTAAAAAACTGATAATTCTAAAAGAAATGAACGACGTACAGTAGTGCAACGGAACACTTTCCATTTCCCTAAAAGAATAAGATAGTATTGCCATAGTCACTGCAATTTTCAGGCAAGGGATTTCACATATCCTATTCATTTTAAGGGCAATAAAAAACATGAAAAGGATGATTAATATGTCCCAGAGTCTGGATTTAAAGACAGAAACAAATAAAGATTTTGCGCTATGCTTCTTTTTTATGACTAAACTCTTTTTTTAAATTTACGAGAACGTTTTATTAGAATTATTAGAAATTTATTAGAAATTTATTAGAACGTTTTTACCTCTTCCTTCTCTCTTTCATTTTTTCAAGACCTGAAGACATCCCTTTGCATTTTCTTAGGGGGAGCGGGTCTTTGAATCTTGACTGGTAAAACTGATAAATTACTACATTTTGATAGGCAATGGAAATATAGAAATGTTATCGCTGACAGAGAATAGTGTTCGATAACAAAGGGATTTGTTTCCTAATTAACACTACTCTTTGCCGAAAATTCTATTGAAATAAACAGCTGTTTTTTCGCATTAGTCGTGATACTGCTTTTGAAGCTCGTAAAAAGTGTAAATTTCTTATGATAGTTTAAATGCTGAAAATAGCCTTTTTAAAATAGTCTTGGGGGACAAATTGCTCGTTTTAACAGTTTACTCCCATTAGCCGTGCTCATATTAAACGAGTGCGACTCTTTTTTTGCATAGCTTCCAGTAAGAGATAGTTATTATCTCCATTAGCATTTTTAATTAATATTTATGATCGAACTAGCTGAGACATTTCTTTTAAAAAGACATTTCTTTTAATGCATGTTATTTTTTTATTTCTTTTATTTTTTAGAATAATTTAGTCAAAATATGAAAATGCCCTACGTCGACCACTTTCAACCACCATATCTCCCACACCCCCGCGGAATGGTCCTCGAATGTTCCAGAACGTTCTCGATCCTTTCGGTCCATATGTAAACATAATAAAAAAATATCTATATGGTTGTTTATATGTATATATATATATATATATATATATATATATATATATATATATAATTAATAATCTTTGTTCAAATAACTTTAAAACTAAAAATTTAAAACTTATCCTTCAAAATGAAATAGAATGTGGTTATCCTTACTATTTAGTTAAATAAATTATACGCATATAAATTTAGCTTTCATTGGGGTTATATGTTTGTACATTTTTATGTTAAATTTCCTTAATAATAATGATATATACACTTTGTTGATATATTTATATATTTGGCTAAAGATATGAACTCATTTGTGTGCGTGCTGCATAGGATTATCTTAGTTAAATGTCATTCATAAATTAAAATTTAAATGAGTGCGAATTCTATATTTATTGTTTATGATTATATGGAGTTAATATATTAGGGTTGTAACAAAAGTTAAAATTATTAAGGATGTTACAAAGGTTACTCAATACAATATAATATTAATATGTTAAACAGATATTTAAATGTAGTACATAATACATATTTATTAAATATAGCACACTAATACATATATATCTTAGTTTAATATTATTTATTTTATTTTAGATCATTAAAAAATAATTTTTCTGTTTTTTTTGTTTGTTTTTTCTCTGTCTTTTATTTTTCATGGTAGATATTATTTTTAGCTGAATTTAAATTTCATTAAGTACATTGCCATATTGAATAATCTATGCTATTTCAAAGTATGCTACTAATTCTTTATAAAATGAAAATATCATTTGGATTCTACATTATTGTTTTAGTTGAATTAAGATAATATTAAAGGGGATAGTTAAAATCGCATTCAATACTTTACAATAGTTATAATATTAAATTGAATATTGTCATCTGTAAAAAATAAAATATATTATACTAGTAACTCTTATTCTTTATATAAATCATTAATATTAACTAGTAAAATTAATTTATTTACCCTACACAACAGCTGCAAATTAGTAATTTATACGTAGCATTAAATATTATACCATATATAGTTTAATACATTTACATTAAATGTCAGCAGCAAAAGTAAATTATATGTAGTATTAAATATTGTACTAATATAAGTATAGTCTAATATTTTTTACACTAGCTGGCAGCATCATAATTAATTTAAACGATTATAACTGTTGGCAATTTAGAATAGTAGTGATAATCTTTATGATATAATTTTAAATTATCAAGTAATATAATATATTTTAATTTATTAAATTAAAATTAAAGTAACTTAATTAATAGTTTTTATTTATATATATTTTTTTTATTTCTTCTCCATTTTTAACTTAATAAAATGGTGTAATCTCTGTAGTTAAATAAAAACAACTGCAACTGTTGGTTACAATATATGATCTGAAGGATATTCTTCTTAACTGTTAAATTAACCTTTTTCGTTAGATACATTTGTTGGCCATGTGCTGGAATTATACTAATGAATATGGGTAAATAATTAATGTAAGTAATATATGACTTTTCTTTTTTTTTTCTTTTTCCCACTCTTATTCAAATTGTTTGTTTGATTTATAATATTCCATTTTAAAAGGTCTTGTTTTTCAATCTTGTTTCAACGATTGTTCGGGCAGTGTATGACATGATTTTTGGTATTAAGCTGGTGTCATATACAGAAAACAATCGTTCTATGCTTATAAATGTAATTTCCTTGCCCTTGAAAAAGTGAATTACTTTATGAGCTTTCATTTGTGTTTATACTCTTGTTGTTTTTATTTTCCTTCATTTTTCTTCTTTTTCATTTGAATTAATAATTTTTCATGTATTAGGACTACATTTTTTAATTTGTAATTTGACACGGCTCTTAGGTATTGTGATTTCATTGTGTATGGTTAGTTTCTTATGTTTCAATGGTTAAATTTTACATCAAGTTATATATATATATATATATATATGTGTGTGTGTGTGTGTGTGTGTGTGTGTGTGTGTGTATAAAATATATAAAACATTTTAGTACATTGTCGAAAATTCTAGCATGTTCAAGAACATTCCAGTAAATTCTAGAATTTCCCAAACATTTTTAGAACACTTTGATCGAAATATGAAAATGCCCATATCTCCCACAACCCCACACAATGGTCCTCGAACATTCCAGAACGTTTTCAATCCTTCCGGTCCATATGTAAACCTAATAAAAATATGTAGATATATGTATATATACATATATATATATATATATCCTTCCGGTCCATATGTAAAGATAATAAAAAAATATGTGTATGTATGTAGGTATATATATATATGTATATATACATAAAGTATATATTTATATATATATACATAAAATATGCAGAACATTTTAGTACATTCTAGAGGATTATATGCATTTTTTAAAACACTTTGGTCGAAATATGAAAATGTCTTAGGTAAACCACTTTCAACCACCTTATCCATACACTTCGATAGATATCGACATGCAACCACCATAGTACACGATGGGTGACATGAGGCTACTACCACACACAAACACCAGTGGTCTGCTCTGGGTACTTGTGGCTTCAGAGTAAAATATAATGACACACACGTCTATTTTTATATTAAAAATGGCCTATTTGAACAACTTTCAACCACCATATCTCCCATACACCCAGAGCTACCTACATGTAACCACCACAATTCACTATGGGAGACTCGCGGCTACTATCACACACAAACACCAGTGGTGTGCGCTAGGTAGTTGTAGCTGCAAAGTGAAAAATGCGGACATGCACATCTATATATATATATATATATATAATCCAGCAAAAACATGATTTTGGCCTGAACTAGCACCACCCACCTCACCAGAAACAAGACAACACAAGAAAACACAATTAGAAAATATATGTAAAAATAAACAGAAACAAGCTGCGGCCTCATCAGCAGTGGGTAAATTCAAAGGCAGCCAAGCATCCGAACAAAAAGATTAACAATTACTGGCAGTGGGTTTCGGCCAGAGCGCTGCGTAGCAAAAATTCAAAATGTACAGAAACATATTTGAATACTACTTAACAGACGCTCCCCCCACCGTACCCTACGCCACAGTATAAGCGAATGCTGTACCAAAATCACAATACTGAATCACCATGGTTGAAACAAATGTCTCTTCGAAAATACACACAACCAAATCAGCCACGTTGCCACAATTAAAAAAGTAAAACACGATAAACAAACCAAATCCGTTATTCAGTACACAAACCAGATTCGTTCCACGTCGGATGCCAACAAACACAGCCATCATCATAAAACCGTCCTTTTCAGGCTTTAGGAATTACGAGTCATTTACTGTTGAATGTAAGCAATCTATCAATAATGGAGGCAGTCTGCAAAATCTGAATATTTTTTGATAAAATTAAGAGGGATATTGTTTTTATAATATAAATGACTGATAAAATAAAATAGTTCCTTATTAAACAGGTTTTTATTTGAACAAATTCTGTAAAAACGGTAAATTCGACCAATTATAATATTTTTATATATACGTTTGTGAATATTTGAAGACCAATGAATTAATTGATTCACAGTAAACGGAAAACTGGTACGCTTATCAAAAACTGAAATATGTAAACCATTTTTAATCAAAATTTTTAGATCCAGATAATTAGCGAGCTTGTTATCATCATTAGTTTTCTTTAATACTAAAGAGTCAGGGTAAATTTCTTGAGAAATCACCCCAAAATCCCCATCGAAATTTAAAACAATTAAATCATCAATGTATCTGTAAGCAATAAATCGAACATCAGCTGTATTGATATTATATTGAAACTCATAATAAAATAAAAATAAATTAGCGGCCGTAGATGAATAACTTGTACCCATCCCGATACCATTGATTTGCGAGTATATTTTGGAACCTGTATAAACATAATTGTTATAAAGACAGAAATGACATAATTTGAAAAATAAAGTAGAGTTAAAATCCATGACATCTAAAACCAACTCAGCTGTCTTTAAAAGTGCTTCCTTTAAGCTATTAATAGGGATATTTGTAAATAAATTTTCGAAATCATAAGTTTGGATGGAATGTATATTATCACTTTTTATTTTCCTTGCTATATCATAACTGTTCGAAATTATCCAAAAGCAGTTAGTATCTTTGTATTTGTATTTTAACATGTTTAAAACTTTTTTAAGCAGCTCTTCGTATTTCTTATTAAAGTTATTACTAATACTATTGACACTACTGCATATAAACCTGTAATTAACCGGTATTTTATGAAATTTGGGGGAAATAAATAAAAATGGAAATGATAAGTTTTTATTGCAAGGAAAAGGAATTTTAGTTTGTTTAGAAAATGCCAGATGCTTTTTAATAAGTGTTTGTACTGAAGAGTTATACATTTTGTAAGTTAAACTATTATTCAGCTCTGCATTGAGCATTTCAGCATAATATTTTTTACAAATAATTGCAAAATTACCAACAGCCTTATCGACTTGACAAAAAACAAAAATTTCTTTTAACTTTGTTATTTCATTTCTAATTTCCGTATTGAGATTATGATATGTATATGCAGAATTATTAATAAAACTGTTTTGAAAAGACATATATATATATGTCTGTATATATATATATATATACAGGGTGTCCCTAAACTCATGGTACATACGCTAGGGGGTGATAGAACACATCAAGACAAACAATATTAAGTAGGAAACTAAGGGTCCCAAACGTGTTCCGCGGGAGATAGGCGCCATTAAAGTTTAGGGTCCAAAATTTCAATTCATTATAAAAAACGGAAAAATTGGTCGATTCGTTTGAGGTTTTCAATAAAACTATTCTTTATGTCAGTATTTTCTTAAAAATAAATTTTAAAGATAAAGTTAAAAAATGCCGATAGAGGGCGCTTTAGTCTTTGGAGTAACGAAAAACTATTTTTTACCGTTATTTTTTTTTTTGCATCTCATTAAATGCGTTCAAAAGCTTAGACTTAAACTTAAATTTTGAGCTCAAAATCTGAATCGTTGGGGGTGATTAAGTAGCGCAAACTGAACTGCGTTCAGGAGTTGAAATTTGAAACGCCTCCCTCCCCCCTCCCACTCCTGAACACAGTTCAGTTATTCCCGATCTTGCTGTAGCAGACCAGGCAGAAACAATATGAGTTGTAATTTTCCAACTGGACGAAAAATATCCGGGCTAGGATTCGAACCTGGGATCCCTTGAACCTGCAATGCTCTACCAACTGAGCTATCCCGGTTGAATCTGGAGGGCATAATTCATTCAGTTCATGCCGGGATAGCTCAGTTGGTAGAGCATGGCAGCTTCAGCCAAGAGATCGCAGGTTCGAATCCTGGCCCGGACATTTTTCATGCAGTTGGAAAATTACAACTCATGTGATTTCTTTACCAATTTGAATAATTGTGTTAAAATTAATCCAGGCAGAAACTACTACCCCCTACACGTAAAATAAACGATAGAGTAATGACAAAACAAAACACAAAATTTATTCATAACAGACATGAGCAATTTCTTCGCGCAAAATAAAAAGAAACAATTTGATGTATGCATGTAGTGCGCAATATGAATGAAGGTTGACACGTAGAAAATGGTACACGCATGATGTCACAAAAACTGCTCGAAAGAGTGCCCACCAGCAACGATGCAGGCCTCACGCTGCCGGCGGAGGGAGTTACGAACATTAGTGAATACCCCAGGCATCTGCCGGATATCGCCTGCTACGACGGCAATCCTCGCAACCAGGTCCTCGTCGAAGTCGACGGTAAAAAATAGTTGTTCATCACTCCAAAGTCTAAGGCGCGCTCTATCGGCATTTCTGAACTTTATCTTTAAAATTTATTTTTTTAAATTTATTTTATTTATTTTGTCATCCCTCTATCGTTTATTTTACGTGTAGGGGGTAGTAGTTTCTGGCTGGTCTACGACACCAAGATCGGGAATAGCTGAACTGTGTTGTGGGGGGTTCAAATTTCAACTCCTGAACACAGTTCAGTTTGCGCTACTTAACCACTCCCAACGATTCAAATATTGAGCTCAAAATTTAAGTCTAAACTTTTGAAAGCATTTAATCAGATACAAAAAAATAACGGTAAAAAATAGTTGTTCGTTACTCCAAAGTCTAAAGCGCCCTCTGTGCACATTTTTTAAACTTTTTCTTTAAAATTTATTTTTAAGAAAATACTGATATAAAGAATAGTTTTAGCGAAAACCGCAAATGAATCGACCAATTTTTCGGTTTTTTATAATTATTTGAAATTTTGGACCTTAAATTTTAATGGCGCCTATCTCCTTCGGAAGACGTTTGGGACCCTTGGTTTCCTATTTACTATTACTCGTCTTGATGTGTTCTATCACCCCCTAGCGTATGTACCATGAGTTTAGGGACACCCTGTATATAGATAGATAGATAGATAGATAGATAGATAGATAGATTATTGTTTATTGCTTTCAGCCGAGTTATTAATTATCATTGCATTTTAGAAGCAGTAGCATTAGCAATCAGTGGCACATATGTGCGGATATAAACCCTTTTATAAAAATTGTCATTGTTTAAGCCTTTTATTAAACATTCGAAAGTATAATATTATGTTCACGATATTTAGTCACAGTACCTATCTTTATAATTATTGATAAGAAATTTAGAAAAGTACGAGTCGTCTATAAAGATAAGTAATATTAAGTGTGTTAGTTTATTGAAAATAAAACATTTTACCACGCATCAGTTCGATAAAAAAATGTAAAACATTTCTAATAGACCGATATGGAAGTGATGAAAAAAAACTGCATAGAACATAACGGATATTTTGGAGATATTTATATGTTTCACGACTCGCGGATTATTCTTCATTCATGTTTTCACTACAAAGATTATTGTATAAAAACATATTTTTTATGTTCCAGATAAAGATTGTTAAATATGTTCAAATTTTGAAAAAGAGGTTGATGCAATATTAGTTATGAAATCAGTAATGTATAGATACTTTAAAACAATTGTAAACTAACAGCTACACTCCTTTCAAGATGTAAAAAACATTCTCTACATATAAAATAGAGTGTAAGCACAAAAATATTTTTAGTCGTTATTAGAAGATATCTATTAAAATAAAGAAAAAAAAAAGCATTTTTTTTTAAATTGTTAATTGTTTGTCATATTTTTAATAATATCAATTTAAAAATAATTCATTTCATTTTTGTTGTGCCTTACACGTTGTGATCTTTTTATTCGTGTTAATAAAAAACAATATACCCTTTTCCGTTCAAAGGAATATATATCTTCGACTCAGCTTGTTACACATTTTTAATATCCGTCATCAAAGGACAAATTCCTTCCCATGTAATAACATATTATTTCTCTGTTTGTCTTAGTGAAGATTCATATACTTATAGCGTTAAAGTACAATGGATTAGTAGAAAGAAACAAACATATTATAAGTGCTTGTAAAGGAGTTTGTTTGTCTAGAGACAATGAGATTGAGTAGTAGATTACCAGATTCAAAACCTTATTCAGCGTAATATAATTGATTCATTTGTATATACGAGAAATAATGAACGTTATAATTAGGAATGTGTAAAGATTTAAAGGTAATAAAGGCTGTAGTATTAATATATTTTTTGGAAAAATTCGTGGTCATGCGATTGTCGGCATGTAAATTAGCTAACGAGCACGGATTTTAATTGAGTATAGAAGCATTTGTTTAGGCTTGTAGCCAATAAAATAATTTTATATGTATTCTAAATTATGTGTAACATTCTGTCTCCAAATCTGATATATGGTATTTGAATCCCTCCTCCCTCCGATTCATACCTTATGCACATCTTAGCAAACAAAAAAATGTCTTTCTGTTATTCTTCAACTGATCTCAATCTGTTGTCAGACTTTATGGGAAATATGCTTTCGAATTATGCATGCCTATATTTATTTAAATATTAATAATAATTGATTCTTTATTGCGGTATTATATACTATTATCGGGCTAAAATGTGAATTATCTCACAGCTTAATACACATTCATAAATTACATCTTCTGGTTATGAAAATGAAAAACTATTTGAAAAAAGAAATTAATTTTTAAAATATCGCTATGGTTGCAATGTCGACTTAGCATGATTTCATGAGGAGTGTGTACTTTTACAAACATTTGTTGTATTTAAAGAAGATTTCAAGAAAATCTTTGTGTTGTCATTATCTTTTCTGCCGTAAATACAAATGACATTACCAAATATTATTTGTTTAACAATTAGTTTACCAATAATGCATTGGTAATAAGTCATATTCAGATAAATGTGCGTTACGCCTTAAAATGTAAAACAAACAAAAAAAGCGTTCCTTTACGACATAAACTTACAGAATTGTGATAATTTGAAATTTATTAGTATGTATATTTTTTCTACATATTCCCGCATCAATGTTAATGCCGTTCGAGACAGAAAATGCTGAAAAACCAATCAAATCTTGGAAAATTTTGGCCATATAAAAATGAGTTTTTGTTAACATGCTAGAGCAGAGATATTTTATTTGATGGGGCTCAGGAACTGTATAAGAATTGGAATTACTTACATTAGAATAAATAAGACGACAGTGGCAACTGAGTATATTAACATAGTGCTGTTTATGGGTGTAAACTACTAGACTGAGAAAAACCTAAAAATGTAATTAATTAAGATATTATTTACACTTATTTAATTAATTATTCAGTTTAAAAATGTTCCAGGCACATGAATATATGTTTCAAACACGAATTTTTTTTTAAGCTAGCATTCTATCGTCATAACAAATGTTGTTAGTCATTTTTTGTCAGCAATCATAACCATAGGAAAAAAAAATTCGACAAACATAGGTATTTTTCAGCAAATTTTCATTATAATTTTTCCAATATTTTCAATATTTTAACATTTAAAAAAATAATATATATAAACTATTACAAAGTTTTACACTGACATACATAAAGATCCATTTTATTAAGTTTTACGAAAATTTAAGCAAAAAATTAAAACACCGTAATTTAAAAAAAAAATTCTAAACTACCTGAAAATTATTTCTGGGACAAATAGCCTTTTCACAAAAGATACAAAATTTCACCATCGAAATTGCATTTTTGTGGGCTAATAATATTCAAATCAACACTTTTTTCAATTTAAAGTCAGTCAATTTTAAATTAATTAAAAAATATATCATTTTGAAGACCTATTTTTCTCAATCTGAAGTTCCCTTGTTACCTGAATATAAAAGAGAACAATATTTAAAACCTTTTTTTTCAAATGGAACTACATTTCTAACACCCACGATTTAGACACTAGCTATTTATTAGCGATGATAGATGATATTTTGCATATTATTCTATTTAATAATGTATAAAAAGTTGTTCGATTACGAATGTGTTCAGTTTTCATCTGTAATAAAAAGGAACACTTCTCCTTACAAACATCATTTATGATCAATATGTGAACTTTCACAATAACAAGAAATTTTAGATTTATAAAGGCATGTTCTTATGAAATCGTTTTTTTTTAAATAAACTAATTGCTTTTGTGTATTTTAATATCATTATCGATAAAACGTTTGCAAAAAAAAAAAAAAAAAAAAATTCTTTAACTATGAAATAATTTTTCACACACATTCTAAGAATGATTTTGTCCGATTTATTTTTACTATATATAAAATTTTCTCATATCTCTGCATGTAAAAAAATAGTGATTGTAAATATGTCTATTTGCTCTTTTATTAAAGATTCTCAACGCCATTTTCTTATACTTCTGAGGGAAAAACTCTGTAACTACGTGAAATAAAAGCAAAATCATTGTATATAGACGAAGGTTTTATCTGGACAGGAAATTATTTTTGTTCTTTAATGAGGTTCATTAGTACATGAAGAGGTTCTAAAAATTAAAGGAAAATACATTACTAAGCATATCATTAGAACTGTTTCAAAAATGGATCGTTTTAGTTATGTAAAGGTATATATATGTATGTTATATTTTAATGAAAATACGCGCATTTATAATATATACTAGCTTACCCGCCTGGCGTTGCCCGTGCTAACAACCTTAAATGTACCTGAAATCAGTGTTGAACATTTTTTTTTAAACAAATCTAATGTTGGGGCCCCACCACCTTAGACAGCAAACACTGGGCGTGCCATACACACTCCCATATATTACCGTCAGTCGAGTCGAAAGAGCCATATCCCTTCATGATCCAGCCCATAGAACCAGAGATAGAAAAGCGCCCCTGGTGGTGAAAATCGATAAGCTCTATCTATGTAGAGTCGAATGAGCCATACCCCGTCGTGATCCAGCCCATAGAACCAGATATAGGAAAGCACCCCTGGTGGTGAAAATCCGAACTAAAGTCAGTCAGCTCTATCGATGTCAAGTAGAAAGAGCCATACCCCATTGTGATCCAGCCCATAGAAACAGAGATAGGAATGCACCCTTTGGTGGTGAAATTCAGAACTAAAATAGGTAAGCTCTATTGATGTTGTGTCGAATGAGCCAAACTGTGTCGTGATGTGGCCCATAGAACCCGAGTTAGCTGCTAAATCCTTTAGTTACACCTTCCACCACCAGTGGGCACAATATGCTCTATACGAACATAACTGAAATCATTAAGGTTTTCGATGTCGAGTCGAATGAGGCATACCCCGTCATGATCCAGCCCATAGAACCAGATATACGAAAGCGCCCCTTGGTAGTGAAACTCGGAACTAAAATCGGTAAGCTCTATTGATGTCGAGTCGAATGAGCCAAAGCGTGTCGTGATGTGACCCATAGAACCCGAGTTAGCTGCAAAATCCTTTAGTTACACCTTCCACCGCCAGGGGGCACGATATGTTCTATACGAACATAACTGAAATCATTAAGGCTATCGATGTCGAGTCGAATGAGGCATACCCCGTCATGATCCAGCCCATAGAACCAGAGATACGAAAGCGCCCCCTGTGGTGAAAATCCGAATTAAAATCAGTAAGCTGTATTGATGTCGAGTGGAAAGAGCCATACTCCGTCGTGATTCAGCCCATAGAAACAGAGATAGCAAAGCACCCCCTGGTGGTGAGAGGAAGTTGATGTAGAACAAATGCGATATTTAATAAAAAGTCGTTCCCCCCCAACCCCTTTATCTCGCCATTTTCGCTAATTATTACAAATATACAAATGTTTCTTAATTACATCTAATGTCCCGATCCGATAATGGGGTTTCCCTATCTACCTATCCTAATCCGCTTTTCCCTATCATAATAGAAAAAAGCATATTTTATCAAAGAATCGCTGGCAAACGTGAATTTTGTCAAAGGTTCGCGAGAAAAACACGAATTTCATCAAATAATCGCTGAAAAAACACGAATTTTGTCAAAGGATCATTAAAAAAGCAAATTTCATCAAAGGATCACGGAAAAATGCGAATTTCATCAAAGGATCGCGGGGAAAACGCAAATTTTGCCAAAGGATCACAGGAAAAATTTGAATTTCATCAAAGGATCGCTGAAAAAAACACGAATTACGTCGTAGGATCACTGAAAAAACATGAATCTCGAGAAAAATATGTGGAAAAAACACGAATTTCGTTAAAGGATCACAAAAAAGCAAATTTCGTCAAATGATTGCAGGAAAAACTTGAATTTAGTCAAAGGATTGCAGAAAAAGTACGAAATTCGTCAAAGGATTGTGGAAAAAATACTGATTTTGTGAAAGGTTCGAAGAAAAAACTTTCGTGAAAGGGTTGCAGAAAAAATGCAACTGTCTTTATTAAAAACAGCACACACACAAACATCCCATTCCCGCTAATTATTACAAATATACAAATGTTTCTTAATTACATCTAATGTCCCGATCCGATAACGGGGTTTCCCTATCTACCCCTATCCTAATCCGCTTTTCCCTATCAAGGTGTGAATATGGGATGATCCAGGATCCAGCAACGGCAGTTCATGTTCACAGCTGAAAGCGGCTAGCCACAGATTTCATTGTTTTGTTTATGTTTGAGTTTTATTTTAAAGAAAAGGTATATATTTTTGGCTAATTGAGGTTCACATAAGTTAGTTTCAATTGTATTCATTCTTTGTATGCGTAGTTGCCCCCATATATTATGTGTTTGGTAAGATTATATTTTGCACTTTACTGAATGTTTTCATAGCGCTAGACATATCAGCTCATGTTCTTAAATGAAACAAACTGTTTTCAATAACAAATCTTAATGAATCAAATTAATCTTACACTTTACTATAAAATGTACAGTTCTACAATTTATCGCATATTACAACGTTCTTGGGAACTAAAAATGTAGTCCAATAACAGTAACTTTGTAGTCCAATAACAGTAATAAATTTCACATCATTGACTTAACAAACTCATATATAAGATACAACTTTAAACTGATATGCCTCATCAACTGTTGTCGAAATCAATATAATGTAAATAATTCTTAAACATTATGAGTTTGCTAAGAAATTAAAACATTCAGTGCAGTCAGTGTAGGATGTATTTTTTCCTCAAAACAATTTAATTTGTAAATATGAAGTAAAAAAAAAATCACCGTTTTCTCACATATTATGAGTTTTATCATCAAGTTAAAACATTAAGTTAATATGAATGATTTGCGGAGCTGTTTCTAACCAAACTTCAATAACATCGCCCAAAAACCCTCAACAAAAATAATTATATAGAGTGTGATGACAACATAAATTTTATACCACATTCCATGTCCGTTCTCGGGCGATTCTTATAAAACTCAAAATTTGTCACAAAATGGTGATTTTTTTACAACATGCTTACAAAGTAAAATGGTTTATAATTATTTTTAAAAAAACTCGGCCAGAAATAACATTGATTTTACATTTTTAAAGACTTATTCTTTTTAATTATTTTGAAACAGCTCCGCAAATCATTCATATTTATTTATTGTTTTACTTTCTGATGAAACTCATTATGTGAGAAAATTGTTATTTTTTTTTACCACATACTTACAATCCGCAAAACAATTTAATTTGTAAATATGAATTTTTTTAAAAAAATCACCGTTTTCTCACATATTATGAGTTTTATCAGCAAGTTAAACATTAAGTAAATATGAATGATTTGCGGAGCTGTTTCTATGACTAATTCAATAACATCACCCAAAAACCCTCAACAAAAATAATTAGTGCGACGACAACATAAATTTTATATCACATTGCATGTCCGTTCTTGGGCGATTCTTATAAAACACAAAATTTGTCACTAAATGGTGATTTTTTTACAACATGCTTACAAATTAAATGGTTTATAATTATTTTTTTAAAAACTCGGCCAGAAATAACATTGATTTTATATTTTTAAAGACTTATTCTTTATAATTATTTTGAAACAGCTCTGCAAATCATTCATATTTATTTATTGTTTTACTTTCTGATGAAACTCATCATGTGAGAAAATGGTGTTTTTTTTACCTCATACTTACAAATCAAATTGTTTTGATGAAAAAATACAATCTACACTTCACTGAATGTTTCCAATTCTTAAACAAAATCATAATATTTAAGAAATATTTACATTACATTGATTTCGACAACAGTTGAAGAGGCATATCAGTTTAAAGTTATATCTTATATATATGAGTTTGTTAATTTACAATCTTTCTGTTAAGAGTTTTTTACTACATTTTTAGTTCCCGAGAACGTTGTAACATGCGATAAATTGTAGAACTGCACATTTTATAGTAAAGTGTAAGATGTAAGATTAATTTAATTCATTAAGATTTGTTATTGAAAACAGTTTGTTTCATTTCAGAACATGAAAAATGCAATCAGTAAAATACAAGTTATATTACCTAAAGCATAATATATGGGGGCAACTAAACATACAAAGAATGAATACAATCAAAACTAACCTACTTTAATCTCAATCAGTTAAAACTATATTCATTTTCTTTAAATTAAAACTCAAACATTAACAAAACAATGAAATCTGTGGCTAGCCGCTTCCGTAAAGGAAGGAAATGCTATCGCTCGCTATATCCCGTAATAACCGCTACTCTCATTGGCTGGCTGCTTCGTTACCGTGAACTTGGCGGAGGGCTGTAAAAAGCCTCGAACCCAAAATCCTGGATACTGCACCTGCTCTCATTGGCTGGCTGCTTCGTTGCCACGGATGGCGTTGCCGAGGCTATTTCATGGGAGGATCTTGAAATAGCCTTGAACCCAAAATTCCATATACACGTTTTAATTTTTTTTTTAAATCTAAATTAAAATTTAAAAATCCGGCCGCAAGGTATACTGTTCGGTGACAACATCTACACATGACAAAAATTTCTGAGTCCTAGGTGTTATAATTACGGTGAAAACCGAGGGCAGGCAGACATACACCTACTGTTTTATAGAGATAGAGAATTACAGTCGAACCAGGTTAGGGCGCGTTTCAATGGACAAGACAAAAGTCGCGTATTAAGCGTGATTTGTAGAGTTTGAACTTATTTGCACATTTAATAGTCTAAGTGAGCTTTAGAGCTTTCATTTTTATGTGTACTGTCAAAAATTGTATATTTTACACATATTTAGATTACCTTCAGATTCATTACTGATCATGAGGAAATGTGTTCAAAGCTTGAACATACCAATCAAGAATATTCTTTATACGAGATGATATTTCTTCGTTCCTACCTTGGTCAAATAACAAGCTGAAATTTTTTCAATTCTCTGTGGACTGTTTTAGCAGGATAAGGAACATTGATTCGGAAATATTTATTGATTTTGCGAATGCTGTTTTATTTATCATGTTCTTTCGTATAATGACGCACGTTTATCTGATACAGATAAACAGCAGAAAAAAAAATTGTACAAACACTATATTGTAATCATTTTGCGATACTTAACGGAACTTAATAAAATAACTTTCTTCTCACTTTTGTATTTGCGAATGCATTTATAACTTGCTCGAAATCGAGACTGGCTGTGATTTCAGATTCTATGGCGAGTACTCTAAGATTTTGCAGTCGTTCTTCATTCTGTGCCGTCCGTAAATGGTTGTTAATACGTTTAAATATAGAAAATTACCTTTCAGAAACACAGTTTGTTTCTGGAGTAGAGTTGTAAATCTTGAGTGCAGTGTACACATTTGTATGGACATCACTATTTTTCTTTCAAGTCAACATCCTGAATAGGAATGGAAGACATGATAACCTGTCGTTCCTTTCCTTCTTCGTAGATAAGAAATAGCATTTAAAATAGATGCACTCTTCATCAAAACTTCACTCTATGTCAGAATCGTAAATGGCTAGAAATTTCTTTTCAGCATCATAAATTCGAGCGACTTCTAGTTCGGTGATATTTGAAAGAAATGGAAATCTTATATACTTTATAGACATTAACCCCATCGTGACAAGCGTTGCATAAGGTTAAAAATTTGTAAAAAGTTAATAACAAAAAAGTGAAATTTGTATTTTTGATAGGTCTTTTCTTATTTTAAATCACACTATCTCCTTGAACTTAGATCGTCTATTATCGAGTTGCCAATAAATCATTAACATTTAAAAACATAGATGGCAAACTCTGTGCACCACTCGATGAAAAGAGAGCTGCGAATTCCAAACTAATTGCCAAAACATCAGTTTAGGCTCACTGTGGAGACGCGAAAAGTTTTTGGTTTCCGTCTGTTTGTTTGTTTGTCTGTCTGTCTGTTCCGCGATAACTGCCGTAAAAAGTGCCCGATTAGGTTGATTTTTGGTAAGTATGTTGGTGAGGTACCCGGAATGAGCTGCATAGTTTTTACTTACATTTGGTTCATTCGTTCGAAAAATATAGAACATTTCGTTTTAGGTCATAATGCTTTCCTAGGGGAATGCAGACGATTTTCAAATTTCATTTTTAATTGAAATGAAAATCATATAGTTGAATATTGGTTTTAAACGTAAAATTACTGCTGCTAATTTTTTTATATGGAGGTTTTAAATATATTCAATAGCTTTAAAAATTTGCCGATACATTTATTAGAATTTAGAAATTAATTGTTTAAATTATTGGAACATTTCTTGCATCTGTTCGGGAAATATCGAACAATTTATTTTCATATTTTTTTTTTTACAAATTTTAAAATGAATTTCTTTTTACTTTGTTCTTTACTTTATTAGTTGCTTAGCAACCATATTTCAAAGAATATCAAAATAATAAAATTCAAGTAACTATCACTTGCTGCAATATTTTATTAGCAAAATAAATTATTTTCGGGAGATTTTAATATTCTACTGACATAAATGAGAATTTATTTCTATAAAACTTTATTTTTTTATTTAAAAAGTTACATGCATAAGAAGTTCATAAGAATTTCAGAATATCATTGCGTAAACCGTGTTTAATTTAACGCTTCTGATTTCTGAAACCTCCGAAGTATGGTATATGCCTATAAATACGTATGTAATATAAAAAAAATTAAATTGCGGATTCTAAGATGATAAATATT
This sequence comes from Maratus michaelseni, assembly GCA_963931845.1. Taxonomy (NCBI): domain Eukaryota; kingdom Metazoa; phylum Arthropoda; class Arachnida; order Araneae; family Salticidae; genus Maratus; species Maratus michaelseni. The sequence continues at coordinate 347,826,337 of OZ007592.1, forward strand.
ATGAAAAGTGACATTTAAAGACAATGACTTTTAGAGCTGACGTTGAGGCGCCTGATCTGCAGATTTACTAGTCATATCGTTAATACTTGTTCTCTTCAGTGTTAAACTAATATTTAAAGTTAGAGTTCGTAATTCTTTTGTGCCCTATTTTATTATTTCTACACTGAAAAAAAAAAGAAAAATGTTGATTATACAGTATAATACTGACGCCCCAGCTTCCAGTATTATACCGTAAAATAGGCAGTAATACGCTGCCGCGCATGCGCGTATTGGGTACTAGGGTGGATCGAAAAATTGAAATGTGGATAATCGAATCGGCGCGGGATACAAAAGTTGCCTTTTATGTATATTAGTTTACATCTGTTTTTTTACTGAAATCCATTCATATCTTCCGGTGCCCCAAGCGCCCCGAAAATAGTTAAAAAATGAATTTTTTATGAACATTTATATAGTTTATTATTTTTTTTAATTACTTTTGGCGCGGGGTGCAAAAGTTGCCTTTCATGCATATTATTTAACATTTTTTAAAAATTGAAATCCATTCATATCTTCCGGTGCCCCAAACGCCTCAAAAATAGTTAAAAATTGCAAATTTTATGAAAATTTATAATTTTTTTTAATTATTATTATTATTTATTCTTTATTTATTTCTTTAATTACTTTTAGCGCGGTGCGCGAAAGTTGTCTTTTAAGTATACTAGCACACATGCAAATCATTTTTAACTTCGATAAATGTCTATATTGTAATTATTAGATCCAGGGAATGAAACATCGGTTATCGTTTATATCAAATGTATAAAATTATTTTTTATACTATATTGTTATATACGAAATTTTGAATAGAGCAGCTGCTTCAACCTGCCAGTGCTGTTTTACAAGATATTGGAAATGTACACAAAAAAGGGACTTCGGATTTAGTAGTTCGCAACAAAATTCGTCGATAGCGTACAAAGGTTCGAAATTTAGTTGCAGAGACGAGCAATTTAGCAGTGTCTCTGTCTATTTTATCCGGATTATTTTCCAATGGGGAAAAGACAATATAAAAATGCTAGTGATGAAGTGCACAATGTACTACACAAACATCACAAAGGAAGAACATTATACTCTTGTAAAGGAACCTGGACTCTCTGCATATTGGACATATTACATTTGCAACAGGAGAAGCTAAAGGCCTTTACGACATTTACTACATTCTTTAGATGTGCAACAATTGGTACCTTGTGTGGGCCAATTGGTACAGCAATCAAAACCTGCGAGGAGCTACCTCTAGCTTCCTTTTCTTCAATAAGTGTGGAGAATATGCCAGATAACATAGGTAGAATGATTCTAAGCAATGTTTATATGATATTTGCGTAGAAATATAACGAGGTGAAAGTGGTTCTGACCTGGTATTTAAAAACCCTGTTCCAGTTGTTTACTCAAGGTGGCTTACGACTGCCGGTAGAACGTTAAGGTTGTAGTTGGTCACAGAAAATCCATCTGAGAATCTCATTCTTACAACATATATTATGAAAGTATGGACCTATATGGTTCTATATCAAAACAAAGTCCTCCATAACAGAAGGACAGCGGTATATTTGGAAACTTATCACATTTTCTAGATATTTGGAACCGAATCTAAGAAAGTTTGTAGACGCTGTTGTTCAACTAGATAGCTTCTTTTGTCATCCTGAAAATTTGTTATTATATATGCTCTGAGATAACACAGAGCCTATCAGGTCTTTAGTATTACGAAAACTATTTTGTGCTAGGAAAGAAAATAGAGGATCAGCAGAAGTAAGAATTTTTCAAGTACCAAAAATACACTTCAAAGCAAAGTATTAGTGTGAAATTATTGACTGGCAATGAGTTGGACGTTTTGAACCACCTCTTTTGACGAATGTGCCTTACGAAGAAATTGAGGCCATGGTAAATGTAGGGAAAACGGAGGAATGGTCAAAATATCAATGCCATACACAAGATGATAAAAGATGCATTCGCCTAGTGCCTGAGGCATCAGAAAGTGCATCTGGACAAGAAAAGAGACACGGTTTCATATTGAATAGAATAAAATCAAGGCGCCATATCAAACATTTTAATCCCAAAAAGGATTACAAACTTCAGAAATATGTAAATCTCCAAATTAAAAGAAGTAAATAATATGCTACGTAAGTTCAATTTTTATAATTTTTATAATTTAGTGCTTTGATTTTTAAATTTATACTTCATGTATTATTATAAAATTATTATTATTTATAAGTTTATACTTTATTAATTAAACACTTTGCAAAATTTGAAAACAATATTCGTAAATTAAAAATTTTAATACATTTTGGTAAAAATTTCAATAATTAACTATACTTGAGACATCGGCAGATATGTATGGATTTCGATTTAAAAAAAAAAAATGTAAACTACAGAGTTATGTAATACACCCAATACACAACTTTCTCACACGACACCAAATGGAATAAAAAAATAAGATAAATAAAATAAATTTTCATAAAACCTTCAATTTTTAACTATTTTTGGGACACATGGGGCACATGAAGATATGAATGGATTTCGATTAAATAAAACATGCAAACAAATACAAATAAAAAACAGCTTTCACACCCCGCGCCAAAAGTAATTTAAAACAAATAAAAAACCCAAAAAATTTATAATTTTCATAAAAATTTCAATTTTTAACAATTTTTAGGGAGTTTGGGGCACCGGAAGATATGAATGGATTTCAATAATTAAAAAAAAAATGTGTAAGATAATATACATGAAAGGCAACTTTTGCACCCCGCACAATAAGTAATTTCGAAAAAAAAATTGGTATACTTTTCGATCCCCCTATTGGTTACGACTTCTCTTGTTTTTATTTTACTACACACCGTGTTATAATTCTAATTAATTAATTTTTTATAAATTATATATTTATTACTTTTATACTAATCCTGAATATTATATTAAACAAGGATATCGTTGTAATTTATTATTTAGGTTTTAAAATGCCTTGTCGCATACAATACGAAGCTTCAATTTTTATGTCACTGCAAACTGCCCGTGTTTTAAAAGTTTAACAAAATTCTTATATATTCCTGAATAACTTCTCAAAACAATCTTTTAATTGTATTATAAAGTGTAGTTATTAAGTGATAGCATTCTCTTGAATAAAGTACACCCTTCACAAATCTTTGTTTTAATTTCATTGTTCCATTAACTACAAAATCTTTTTACTCAAACCCTTATATTTAATTGAAAACACTTTCGTATTTTTCTCTTATTCTAACTTTAGCAGTTCAAACTTCGGTACTGACTTAGGAATTTACGTTCAAAGCAACAAATCCACTCCATCTAATTAATTTTTGTTTCAAATGTGATACATCTTCTTATGTATCGGTGCATTTTAATGAATAAGTGTTCCAAGAGGTATTACCAGAAGCTCGCTTTCGATACTTTATGATGAATTAAACACCTAATCAAAGCGGATTCGTAAAAGCCAGAAGAAACTTTCTTTCTTGCAGACTTCAAGACAACTAATGTCGTAAGAGAGAAATGTAATCAATCTTTAGAAACTAAATAAATTTGAATGAAATCATTAAAGTTCAACAATTTATATAAATACATAAATCTGGGTAGTTTTAATTTGTGAATTAAATTATCTTGGTGAAATAGTACATTTATTAAATAACAAGCATAATAAAAAATCAATGAAAAAGTGTAGAAAATAACAACTCTCGAGTTCAAGAATTAAACAAGAACGTCTCAGTGAAATGTTGTTATTGTATTATAAAGTGTAATTATTTAGTGATAGCATCCGTGAATAAAATATACCTTTGACAAATCTTTGTTTCAATTTCATTGTTCCATTCACGACAAAATCTTTTTACTCAAACCCTTATATTTAATTGAAAACAATTTCGTGTTTCCTCTTATTCTAACTTAAGCAGTTCAAACTTTGTTACTGACTTAGGAATTGTTTACTGGAAGCAACAAATCAACTCCATCTAATTAATTTTTGTTTGAAATGAGATACATCTTATTCTGTATCGTTACATTTTAATGAATTGTGTTCCAGAAGGTATTCACAAAAGCTCCTTTTCGATACTTCACGATGAATTAAATACTGTAGCAAATCGGATTCCGAAAAGCCCGAAGAAACTTTCTATCTTACAGACTTCAAGACAACTAGTGTCGTAAGAGAGAAGTGTAATCAATCTTTAGAAACTAGATAAATTTGAATAAAAACATTAAAGTTTAACAATTTATATAAATACATGAATCCGGATAGGTTTAATTTGGGATTTAAACTATCATGGTGAAATAGTACATTTATTAAATAGTAAGTATAATAAAATATTAGTGAAAATAATTTCTTGTCAACTAATGTCATAAGAGAGAAGTGTAATCAGTATTTAGAAACTAGATAAATTTGAATGAAATCAGTGAATTTCAACAATGTATATACATACTGGAATGTGTATAAGTTTAATGTGAATTAAATTATCATGGTGAAATAGCGCATTTATTAAATATCAAGCATAATAAAATATCAATGAAAATAAAATATCAATGAAAATAAAATATCAATGAAAATAAAATATCAATGAAAATAAAATATCAATGAAAATAAAATCAAGACAACTAATGTCGTATTAAAGAAGTGTATTTAGAAACTTGATAAATTTGGATGAAATCATTTTAAAGTTCAATAACTTAAGATACATGACTCCGGATAGGTTTAGTTTGTAAATTAAATTATCATGGTGAAAGAGTACATTTATTAAATAGCAAGCATAATAAAATATCAATGAAAAAATTTAGAAAGTAAAAACTCTCGCGTTCAAGAATTAAACAAAAACGAAAACTTATGCATCAGCCATACATTATGAAACATTTTCTAACATTAACAGAATATTGTTTAAAATTTCATTTCTTTCTAGAATTAAATCAGATATTTCATAAAGCAAATTTAAAAGCACATAATTCAGTATAAAAACTATTTTTAGAAATTACTGTCTATATCGGGTAATGTGTGCGAATTCTTTCGTGTACCCCGGTATGCGAGCTATAGAATTTATACACATCACCTAATACACTCAAAATTTGATAAGTTTAATAATGCAAAACACAGTAGAAAACGTACTTCCAGCAATTATCGATCTTAGTCAATCCTGCAACAGAATTTGTGTCTCTGTAAGTGAACGATAAATGTTATGAACTCCATAATCTATAGCAAATATGGTGTACTGCACTGCAGTGGTTTTATTAGATTTGTAGTATCATAACATCAATAAAATTCACCGCAAACGATTTTTACCCATATATTATAATGTAATGAAATTATTTTTTGTGCACCTGCAAACAAGAAACAAATGCTACTAATTCTATATTCCTCAAAAAATGTGTTGTAGCCTATATCATTGATGCATATGAATCTCATTATGTTTGCAATATCATATAGACCGAGAGGCGGCAGCACAGACAATCACCTCATCGAGTTCACGGCTAAAATTCCAGAATTAGTTAAAACTCGATTCGCATATTAAAATGCAATCGGTCTGCCAAGTCATATCTTGGTGGAAAACACCCAAAAACCCGATTTTAGCGGTTGACTCTTAGGTTTACCATTGTGTTTTCCTGCACCCAGTTCTCCATGTTTTCATACTTTTGGGTGCAGGAAAACACAATGGTAAACCTACGAGCCAACCGCTAAAATCAGGTTTTAAGGTGTTTTCCACCAAGATATGACTTGGCAGACCGATTGCGTTTTAATATGCGAATCGAGTTTAAACTAATTCTGCAATTTCAGCCGTGAACTCGATGAGGTGATTGTCTGTGCTGCCGCCTCCCGGTCTAATAACATTAATCAAATATACTGCAAACGGTTTTTTCGGACTAAAATGTGAATGAATATTTTGTATGTCCCTGTAAACGAGCTATTAGTGCTATACTCTTTATTTTAAATATCGAACATTCTATACTAAACCTAAATATAATATAAACATTTCATAGCAATCCGAGTATGTATATGAGAATTAGAGCTCGGAAAGACACACGGAAGACGGCAGACAAACAAGCAGATAGCAAAATCAAATTTATAAACAGTTTTCAACTATATTGGAAAGTGTAGAAATTTATCGCTGTAAATGTCTATATAATTGTGACAATCGACTAGTAAGGAAATTCTGCGCGAATTCTTAAAGTGAATGTATATGCAAAATGTTTTAAATCACCAAGAATTGAAGTTTATAAACAGTGTGTGCATTTGGAATAAGTCTAATTTTGAATAATTCTCCGAGCATTTTAAAGACAAGAGATCGAAACACTGTTCTGATACATTGTAAAAAAATCCGCAATAATACAGCGATATTTTTTACTAAAAAGTTTAAAGAACATTTTAAATTTTCTAAAAAACAATACAATTTCCATAACTGACTCTTTGAGATTACAAAGAATCTTTAAAAATACAGGAAAGTTTCCGTAAACTGTATGGGATATTTTCGTATTGATTCTAAAGCAGTAGAATTTTGTAAAAGACGTTCAGAGGTAAGCATACAAAGGTTCTACTATTTGGAATGCAAAACAATTATACCAGGGCTGTAAATTAAGTAATGGCAACATAGATATAAATCAATTTTTAATGAACTTACAAGTACAATTGCATTACATTCCTTCTATGTAATAACCAGCAAAGCTTATAACCTTTTGCCAAATGTCGAGAAGCCGTTGTAGACCAGTGGCAAGGTGTTGATTGTTGATGTGAGCGACCGAGCGCCCTACTGCGTGGAGTACAGATGGAACGTCATGAAATCGGTGACCTTGACTTGAAACCATCGTGCTAGGGCTCCTATAATACAGGCTGAATCATCAAGCATTTTGATGCCCACTTACCGCTTGTTGCCCATTGTTGCCTATGAGGCGAGAAACGTTTAAACGATTATCGAGTTACGAAATCGTTAAAAATGGACGGTTGTTTCGCATAAAATTGTCCTAATCTGTCAAGGAAAGGATTTAGAATATTTAGAATCCATATAAATGAAGAAAGGCGGAATAATTTGTCTATAAATGCTAGAAGAATTGATCAGGATTGAAGAACTTCGCCAAATGCTGCGCCAACCAGATCACTTATATACAATAAACCGGTTCTTCGAGCCCGATATAGTATATTGCAGGACGGGTGAGAAAAGCCTAATTGTTAAAGAGGAGAAAAAAATCTTATTCACCCCCTCCCCCCTGTCTAGAAAATCCACCTTATTTATTTTTTGGATGGGTGGAAGAGGGGGGGGGGTGTATTTAGATAGTTAAATTCATTTACTGTTGTTAAAAAGTGTAGAAAAGGCACTTTCTTTAATCGAAATTAAAAAAATTACACTTTACACTTTGAATTTTGCGCGGGGGGTAGGTCAAAAGGAAAAAACTGAAAGTTGAGAGTAGGGTTGAAGGGGGGAGGAGCGTAATTGAAATGATTATATATTTCTTGTTTGAAAAAAGTAACAAACACATAAGAAAAAAAAAGAGATTTTTAATTTCATCAGCTGCAGAAAGGAGGAGGGGGGGGGGGAGGGTGGCAGATCTTTTATTGTGTTTTTGGCGGGAAGGGGAAATTTTGGCGATTCATTATTTATTTACTGTTATTGTAAAATTACAAATAGGACAGAAAATTTTTAAAATTAAAGAGTTTTGAAAAAACACATTGCAAACACACTGATAAAACTTTATTTGTTACTATAATAGTTGCAAATGCTAGAAACACAGTTTTAAAGCATTAAAACAATTTATGATGTAAAATCAGATATCAAAATACCTAAACGCTTTTGGCTAAACATTAGCCATCATCAGAGGATAAAAATAGTCGAAAAACTATATACCTTGTTTCTATATAGTAACAAATAAATTTTTACCAGTGTGTTTGCATTGTATTTTTTCAAGTTTAAGAAGGTGAATGGGGAAATTGCATGTTTTTCAATTTAACTTGCATCTGATAGAGTGTAAAAATACGAACATTTTGATACCATTTTTACCTATATTGTAAACTTGTATAGTTCATTAAATTAACTTTTAAAACGCAGTTTTTGTCGTCGCGGGAAAAATCCGCGTCACGTGATAAAAGCTGTTCTGACGTCACTACACATGTAAACAAACCCTCGCTGTATTTCTCCCTGTTATTTTCTATGGGGAATGGCTTGCTTTACGCTGAATGATTTATTTCTTTTCTTAAAAATGATTAGTATAACAAATTAAAAGTATTGTAAATTGCTGTAATGAATAAATAATACTGTGAATTCCAGGTGAGATTTTTATTTCATTACGTTTCCAAGAATTTGATTTCTAGATCTCGATGTAGAAATAAAGTATCGGTACAAGTTAATACTCGTATTACAATATTGTATTTTATAGAAAAATTTATACTTTTACTTATTTATTTTTGGTATTAATATAGCACAATATAAAATAAACTGGTACAAATAGAATTTATTTCATTAGGGAGAGTGGAATCAACTTATAAAAAGGTTTTTGTATTTATATTTTATACTTGAATTAAGAATTTGGCTTGGTTTCACTATATGTTTTATCTCTTCAATTGTTAAATAGTTTTGGATCTTTGAAAACAGTTAAATTTATTAGAAACAGCGAAATGTGCTGAGGTAGCTTTAAGACAGCCTTACAGAATTTTTATATAAATATACACGGGAAAAGTTTAATAATTTTTCAAAAAATATTTCCCTGTGTCTATCCAGATTTTTCGCACAGGCAGGGTCCTGTTTTTATGAAATTGTGAGAAGTATTTTATATTTATGAAAAAACTAATTATAATTTTGTGAATTTAAAATAACTGTTACATTCAGGTTCTTGTTTATAAATTTTGTGATATTATAGCATAATATATCTTAACATAATGCCATTCTCTTATGATACTAATGCATTGTTCAAACAAAGAATGAACCTTGAATGATAATATATGTTTATTTCTTTATATGTTACTGTAAAAAGTTTACGTGTAATGAGATGACTGTTTTCGAAAGTGAAAAGAGTTGGCTCTACTTTAACAACATATTCAAATTCTTAGCACATCTTGATCTTTTTTTAAAAAGCTTTGTATAGTATAATGCTTATTTTCAAAATTAAGATACTGTTTTCTTTAACAAGATATTCAAATATTTTCATTTTTTTTTCCTACGAAAGTTAGAGCATTGAGGAAAAGACTGATATAAAATTTTTAGAACCTGATTAATCTAAAATAGGATATTCTGAGAAACCATATTTCAAACAAAAAAAACGTACTGCATCCATTCAAAAATTATACGTAAGCAAATAATAGTAAAACAGTAATTAAATTATTTTTACACTTTTTTATTTAATTCAACTTGGTTTTTGTATATAAGTATGGAATCATGTTATCGGTTGTTTACTCACTTTCTGATAAATTAAGAAACATAAAAATTATGTGCAAGGTTTGTTTCCGATGACAGTACAACATTTTAATATTTTTAGAACTTAATTATAAATTAATACATTAATTTTGACGCGTTTTTCCGTTAGCCCGCCACAGATGATAAATCGAAAAATATTCTTTGTGGTTACAATTGCATGCGACCTATAACAACAGTGGATTTATTATGCATTAAACCACGGTCGCCAAACAAAAAGCAAAATGGGTGTGAATCTGCAACTATTTTACATACTAAAAAGTAGAAAATAATAAATAAAAACTATAGAATGTAATATACGTTTAAATTATTAATTAAAAAAAATACGTTCTTATAAATTAAAAGTTTCATATTAATTGAATTATGATTATACGTTGAGAAATCCATTTAGAAATCCTAAAAAGATAGTTTGATTAATTCTTTTATTTTATTTTGTCTTTCCTCTTTCCATACCTTAATACAGAAATAAAGCAAACATTATACATTTATTTTAATAAATTTACTAGTTCGCATTTTCTACCAAACGTAAAAAAAAAGTGCTGAATTTTCCATGATCGGGTTCGGTGACCACGCCAAATTATAGTATTGTATTCGACATTTTTTGGAAAAATCATGAATAACAATCATAAAATGAGGCGTGAGTATAAAGATAAACATTGGATGATTATAAAAGATGTGTATTTAAAAAATATATTTTTACTTTTATACTTATTTTTAAGTAAACACATAAAAAGAGAAAATAAAAGACAATAGTGATAAATTTACTCACGTATGTTGCAGTAATTGTTTTTCTGATCGGTGAATCACAATTATTATTGTCAGTAGTTAATTTAATGTTTTTATTCAATAAATCAGTATTAAATAAAGATTTTTTGTTTTCTGAATTATTGCTCAAAATTTAGTTTTCTCGTAATTAAATTGAGCCCATTTTTATCCTTAATATAACCCGCATAACACGAAATTATATTCATATTAAAACGAATCATTAAGCATTCAAATGAATCAAGAAAATAATGCATTTCAAGAACTATATAAATGCGATTTTACTTACGATTTCTTTTGTAATAAAACTATCATTATTTTTTCCGTTTAAATAAATAAGAGTAAGTAAAATATATACGTCCCTTTTAATTTTTTTTCCTGTATTTTTACCCACATGAAATGCAGTTTTTCTGCCCTAAAAATAAATTAAAAAAAAAAAAAAAAAAAAAAAAAAAAAAAAAAAAAATCCGAAACACATAATTTTGTATTTTTCGAATCCGACCAACTTCATCACTTTTCTAAATGATAATTAATGCAAATGTATAAATAAATAGTGCATTATATTTAGATATGTTAAAATAATCTTTTGACTTTAATTTTTGTTTTTGGTTTTGTGTAAATGCGTCTTTAAAAACGCTTATAATAAATAGAAAGTAATGCAAAATAGCCTGCGTACATTCGACTCTAAGCAGAATCCGCGTTTCATGTGTAGTGACGTCAAACCAATCCCGTCGCGTTTTCAGATCACGTGGTTTTGTTTTGCTTTTAGTGGAGTTTAAAACTCCAATAACTAGTTATTTAAAGTTATTTTTTGCGTTTTTGAGTTAAGTTTTGAGGAATGTCAAGTCATCTTCATCAATTAAACATAAAAGTAGGCATAATCTAGAATGAGTGCAACTTCCTTCCTCATTTGACGTTTTTGCTATATGGAATTTTCTATATATTTTTAAATGAAAGAGTTTTGCTTAATGTGGTTTTCAAATTCCCTGCTCAAGAGCACAAAATTTTTGACATATTTTCTGACTCCTTTTTAAACGAAAAGGAATAAAATTGGAAGAACTGACTGTTGAAGTGATTTGGAATCGACTAGCGTTTTCTTGTTTTTGTCAAATAAATTACTTATCGAGTAATAAGCGAACATTGTCACGTGACGACAAGCTTCTCCCTTTCTCACGCTGCCGCGTCGGGAATTCGATTCAAACCGCCCACTTTGACAGTATTTTCTGAAAGATCTTAAGAAGACTTGCTAATTTTATGTGAGTTTGAACAGAAATGAATTCAAAAATATGTCAGAAAGTAGTTTCTTTGGATTTAAAAACAGAGGGGAGGAGGTGAGATCGGTAATTTCGAAAAGGGGGAATTTAAATAATTGGTTACTTATTGTTGCAATAAAGTAATAAATGAGTAGACAAAAAAAATAAGTTTTACAAATTTTAAACTTTTACGTACTGGGTTGGTTGAAATTTTTGAACTGTAGGGATGGGGGGGGGGGAGATAACATTAAAAGAAAACAAGAAATTATTCGAAACGCGGAAGGTTCTCATTATTCACCATCATTATTATTTTTTAATAAGGATTATTTTACGTGCGATTAAATTGTAAAAACTGAATATTTAACATACGAAATTTATTCCTTAGAATATCAGCATTTTAAGACTATTTTATTAATAACAAATTATATCACAACTTAACTTCATACTGAAAGTAATAAAAATATAAGAGTCCAATGCATGTGAATATATATTTTCTTATTAAATCAAATTTAGAATTAGTTAAATTTATATTGTCATTCTTAATTATTCATGTAAAGCAAAGCAATAAATATTAATTGATGAAAATGAATTTTTAATTTTAATATATTATTATACAAAAGCATAATACATGTTTTTTTACTTTTTAATGTATGTCTACCTGTAATGTATGTCTCCTTATTATGGCACTATTAAATATCTTAGCTATTTATTCTTATATTTTTGCATATGATTAAGTAACTAAATTCCCTCGCCATCTACGCGATAAGACGCCAATTCAGGCGTCCGCTTGGGCAATTAAATGGAGGCGTGAGTCAGCCCGGTATATTGGAGCCTTACATCGTGCTACTGTCCTATACGGTAAAGCATTTGTGCCACAGGCTTCCACTAATCCTCGATAGCATTCTGTTGCATTTTTGCCACGGGCAACTTCGATTTTAAGTCACGACCGCCGATCACCTTTTGAAAACATATTTTAGAGCGATGGAAACGAAACTCCTCACTTTAACGCAACACAACAACTACCCTTCTAATAGCAGGTCGACTGTTTTTTGCACTCTACACATCGACAACAGTGCCACCTCACCGCTCCCATATCCTATTTGCGCATGCCCACCCTTCTGCGAGTTTCAAGGTTAAGTTGCCCCTATTTAATTTACAACCCTCGTATATTGTATATGTTTCTTTTACATTGTTGTCATTGAAAACTCAATATTGAGTAAATGTTGGCTTTATATAAGAATTATCTCTATGAAGCGAAAATTTTATCAAATGTTGTTTATCATTGCAAATATTTTTAATAAAACGAAAAAATTGCAGAAATTTTTACTTTAAATTGTACATATTTCAAGTGAAACGAAATCATTAGAACTCTACATTAGAACTATTTTAAATGATACGCCAATACTAGCTAAATATTGATTTTAAATTGGAAATCTTCCAATAAAGTCATTTCAATTTATTTCGCCATATATCGCTATAAAGTTAAAACAACTCGTTAATTTTTTTTTTTTTTTTTTTGCTTTTTTTTTGTACGGGATACTCTCACATTAAAAAGCGAATAAAAATTTTTTTTTATTCTTAATTCAGGGGCGACTGAAAATTACATATTACAGAATCCTTTTTATTATTAGTTTATATACTACCTTATATCTACCACAAGAGAATTAGTTTTTAATGTGGTTTCTAAAAATCTATCCTTCATTTTATTATTTTTTTAAATTATTGAATTTAATAGTATCGCAGATAAAAACTTCGTGTTTATTTCAAATATAATAATTTATCATAAAACTACTGTTTACCTTTTTCATAAGAAAAAAAAATGTAAAATATTTAGAATAATACTCAGTTGGAAAAAATATATTTTACTGAAAAAAACTTTTCCTACATTTTGATACCGTGTTTTGCTTTATAAAAGACATCTAAAAAACTAACAATTTTTGAGATAGTGGTTAGTACGTACCATCGCGGTAAGTGTTATCGGTTTGCTGAAGACTGACTCAAAATCTATCCAAATGATCTAAAGTTGTACTTGTAAAGTAATGTTTTTTACCTGAAAAAAGTCATTTTAACTAAATGAAAATTCTTAAAAAATACAAAATATACCTGTTATAAAACGAAAAAATTAAAAACAGATATTTCAGAAATTTTCATGAAATGTAGAAAATTGTTTTCTGTTAAAATACGAAGATAACTTACTGTCATCTCGAATACCGGTAAAATTTTCGTATTTTAACAAACTCTTTATTTTTAAACAGTATATGACAGTAATAATGACATTAAAATGACAATTATAGGACAATATTTTAAAAGGAAGGATTTAGCGAATTTTGAATTCCTGAAAATCACGAACAGAAAGAGATGTGAAAATGTTATAATTTGTAACTTGCGTCTTTGGATATTTACGTCTTTCATTACATTGGAAAAGTAATACTACACTGTAAAAAAAAATTCTCAGGTTAATAAAAATTGTTTAGTATATTTGTATTCCACACATTTTTTTAGTAACCGGTACTAAAAATCGGTACGAAAAGACTAAAAAAATGTTTGTATTCTTACTTAGTAACTATAAAATATGTAAGAATTACTAGAAAACAGCTAGCAACATTACTAGAAAACAGCTAGCAATGATTCTGATTTTTAGTACCGGTTACTAAAAAAATATCTGTAGAATACAAATACACTAAAAATTTTTTAGTAATTTCCAAAGATCAGTTAGAAAAACTAAACTTTTTTTAGTAGATCGACCCATTTTGTTTACAGTGTAGCACTGAGGTCATCCCTCCGAAATAATTAGTTCACTTGGTAATACAAGAATCAACTGTTCAAACTAATATGTATTCAAAATATCATTGGACTACATGAAGGACATGTGTCACGTGAGCTCTCCTCAGACCTCGTAGTCCCAGGAAGTATCATGGTTTCAGTCAAAGCTTTGTTCAAATATATATCTTTATATTAATAACCTCAGATACAAAATTGGGTGAATTTTTGAAAAATATGATAAGTAAACGTATAAAGAGTTATAATGTCAATTTAAAAAATTATAGCATGTCAGCACGCATGTTAACTGAAATAAATTAAAATTAATCAAGTGTAATTTTAAGTAACTTTGCTATGTATATAACAAAGGATATAAATTATCACTTACAACTCAAACAACTTACTTACACCAACAAAGTGAAAAAATATGTCCAGATCGGTGATGCTGGGTTTTATTCGTCCCGTGCATGCCACTGAAGATGTGTGCTCAAGGAGGATTTTCTCTCTTGTGGTGCAAAGTCGCAGCCATGCTAATACATAAGAGTGAGAAAATGCTACACTGGATGTCGCTCGGATAGCTCCAAATTTTAGAGCATTAGTGTGTAATACCAAAGTTCCTATTTCGATCCCCGGTCTGGACATTTTTTCACTCTATTTGTTATACGCTGCGTAGTAAGTTATAATTCATATCCTTTGTTATATTCCCAGCGCAATTTCAGCTGTGTTGGAAAATTTAATTAGCGTATATAACATTTCTATGATTTCCTTATAAACAACATTACTATTTTTTGTGCAAATTTATCTCATAGATGCTGAGATATAGTTTTAACGTAAATCTTGACAATACCCCCAAAAGTTGCGACACTGGATAGAAGATGTAATAAAAAATCTAATCCGCAGGAACTTGCGTCAAAAGACAGCAAAATATGACGTACCATGGAATTCCTCGCATTAATTCACCAATAAAGTGGTCGAAATATTCTTGTGATACGTAGGAAGACAAAAATGTTATTTCATAATAATCGGCTCTTACCCACGACATTCGAAATGTCCTGGGTAATAGATCAAAACTAAAGTTCATAAATGAGCATTTTACAAATCAAAATTAGTTTATTACCTGATATAAATTTTAGAATTCCTCATGACATTTGCATCGTCTAATTTCTCTTTTCTGGTTACCTTCTAAATATTTACATTTCTTTTCAAAGCTTTTAAATAGATTCCATACCATTATACATACAGAAAATGTTCTTGAACTTCCTGCAATTCTTTCAATTTATGAGACTTTGCTTATGAAAACATTGAATGAACTTCCTCTGAACTATCGATTAGTGTTACTTGCTGAAGCTTTATTAAAGGAAATGACATTCTTTGAGAATGACTTCTATTAACAGAATTGAGTTATCCAATAACATTCGTTAATGTGAATTTTACAAACTTTTAAATAATATTTAACTTTTTACAAAGTATTAGAAGGAAGATGTTATTCAACATTTATATGTAGCACGTAAATATGCATAAATGGAATTAGATAAATTTAAAGATGCAGTAATCTACATTATTAGAAGATTTTTATCTACCCGACAACGGATAAAAAGTACATCTAACATGAGTAATAACATGAGTAAGTACATTTAAAAGTATTTATCATTAATAAATACTTTTAAAGATATTCAATAACCTTTCTCAATGTACCGTACTTAATAGATTACCAGCCGGGAAGACCGAACTACGCCCGGTTAAAATTAGCTTTGCGTTCAGCTCGATGTAACAATAAATTCTCACTGTATTATTGCTATAAAGCATTTTATTTTATGACAGTATTTTTACAGAAAAATCAATATTAAAACTATGTACATATTTCTAAGTTTCACATTACGTACATATTTACACTGAAAGAGCATCCTTCAATCTACATTTTTAGTTCGTCGCGCATTTTCTTTTAGTAGCAGGACTGTTAGGCCTGAACGCCTTTTAACAGGTGAAAAAGCAAAGGTACATCATTCCTTGAATAAAGACGGAGATCCTTAAATCCACGCCTACGAAGTCGAATGTTTGCACCTGAGCCTCCTATTGAGATATTCTAGAAAATTCCTTGAGTTTCTAAAGGCCGAATTTTTTTGCCAAATTTCGTCAAATTTGGCGGCATTCTTTCATTTGGCGCCAAACAAGTGTTTTAGCATTGGTAACCTTAAAAGTCAATTTCCCGCCAAATCTCTTCAATATTTCACCAAATATCACTAAATTTGGCGAAATGTTGCCAACTTTGAGGCGTCGTTTACTGCCAACTGTTCATCAAATTAATAAATGTTTCTACCTTCATCCCCTTTGAAAGGCATTGACCCGTAGTGACCCCCAAAATGACCAAGTAATTTAATTTTCACGAACATGTGACCTATTTCAATGGTCTTCTCGTGCCCGAAAGCGGTAAGATACAAAATTTCGTCAAAATCGTTCGAGTCGTTTTTAAGATAAAATTTAAATACACACAGACACACAAAGAAGATTTGTCCGTATTATGATATATGATATACAACTTGCAAGTATGATGTCAGCGTATATTACTTATATTGCATAAATATGGCACACTTACACTAACTTTTAAAAACAAATACTTTTAACTTAAGAGATAGATCTTTACTTATAAAAACATTCAATGACTTACTTGCGTTTGAATTATGAAATACGGTGTTTGCTGAAGTGATATTACTGAAAACGGCATTCTTTGAAAAATGTTTCTTTTAACAGAATTAAGAACTGTAAATAATAATAATACTAACAATAATAATAATAATAATAATAATAATAATAATAATAATTAAAAATTCATTCCTTTATGCAAGTCTTACTATCTTTTGAATAATTTTTAATTTTTCATTAATTAAATTTAAGATCCATTAAACGTAGTACTAGAAAAAAGATATTGTCTGAATATTTATTTGTAGCACTTCAAAACTCATAAATATAGTATAATAGTAGTGCAAACAGCCCATAACATTAGGTTTTTTAATGGAATAAACTATGATTATAACAAATAGTTGCAAGTTTTCTTTGAATTCATGTACCAACGCAATAAGCTGATTTATATACAGCAACGTAATTCGTCATTTAAAATTACAACTTTATTTGAAAATAGTATGAATTTATTCCGCCACGAAACACATCGTTAAAAAAAAAAATCACATTTCTCACATCATATGCGAAATTATTTTTCAGAATGAGGTAACTTGAGCAACGCAAAAAAAAAAAAAAATAATAATAATAAATAAATAAATAAAGCTAATTATGCAATTTATAATAGAGAGTGTATGTATGGATTTTCTTAACAACAATTAGTACATAAATCCATCCCGTAATATTCCCTAGTCGTTTTATATTTATTGATTAAATTGTACTGGTAGTTTTTATTTAACATCTTGAAGGGCGGTGGGATATTTTTATACAACTTAATTTTAATTAATAAAACTAGCAGATTTTTTTTTTTTTTTTACAGAATGTTAGTTTTGTAAGATTCTTCCTTATTTTTTGTTGTTGTTCAACTTTCTTCTTTCTAAAACATTTCTTTGATGAAAAGAAAGAGGGATTACGGTTTCGAACAACTTTTCTCGAGGAACCTGTGGTCATCTACCACACATCCCCAACACATAGCAAATGGTGAAATAATTATTAGGGTGAAAGATAACTGCTAGCACCTTGGAAAGGAGGGTGGCATAAGGATAAAAACAAGCGCAAATAAAAAATAATGAGGAGCTGATAGAAACATGAAAATATAAACACAATAAAAATAGAAAGGTTAGAGACTGCAGTACAATAACAAGATACATATTTTATATTATATATATTTTTTTAATGTTTTTTGTATATTTTCTGAATTTTTTAAGATGACACAAAGGAGAAAAGATCAATAAAAGAAAAATGTGAAAGTCCATTTTAAATTATTGTGTTAGCATAAAAATGCGGCTTAGAACATTGATAAGAGGCTAGGGTAGTCCGATCCCGGTAAATAACGGACTTAAGAAAAAAAAACTGGTACCATTTTTTTATTTGAAAAATACCTTTTAAATTTTCTGGTGTGAATTCAATATTAATAAAACACGTATGAAATATATTATGATTTCTTTTTCCATTAGTTGTATTCAGGTAATACAATTAAGTACTTATGTTGGATTTCCATCCCCTATGGCTTATTCTGTTGAGCTGTCTCATATGGCAGATCATATGACAACAACTTGCTTAAGTGAGTTATTTCTGCCGGAGTTATTCAGGGTAACTCAACAGCCAGAGCTTTCTCGCGATAAGCGAGATGTATCATGTAAGCATTCATTACTCATATACTTACCTGCATAAATATGGCACACTTACACCAACTTTTAAAAACAAATACTTTTAACTTAAGAGATCTTTGCTTATGAAAACTTTCAATGACTTACTTCCGTTTGAATTATGAAATACGGTGTTTGCTGAAGTGCTATTACTGAAAACGACATTATTTGAAAAATGTTTCTTTTAACAGAATTTAGAAAAGTAAATAAATTCACATTTTTATTCCTTACTGAAACAATAATGAACTATTTTAGTGATATCTTCAATATAGTTACTTTGCGTTCTATGAAACGTGAGGAAAACTCAAAAAGTGCTAGAAACAGCAATTCTTCATGTCCAAGTAACACTGAGCTAGACGCTTCAAAACACAGAAGGTAGCTGATAAAGCATACCATGTGACTGATCGAATCATAGTGAAATTCCAACAATTTCTTTGATGTCACGACATTTTACAGAAAACAAAATTATTTATTGTGTTGAAGATTTCGCTTAAATAATTCATTATTGCTAAAGGGGTGAACGAAAATGTGGATTTAACTTGGTGTGAGACATCCCGAATTTTTGATTTAATGTGAATCACGACCCTGATTACCTATACAAAATTTTCTTGTTTTGACATATATTGTCACACCTTACAGTTCTGTCCATCAATTCAGATACACACTGTATATTCTAAAACATAATTTTGATTAAAATATCTTTATCTACAGACAATTTATGTTGTTCTCTGGAAACAGAAAATTACGAGACAGTCGATGAGATGGTTTCAGTGAAAAACATTTCAATTTCGGCAACTTTTTTCCCCTCGAATTTAGATAACACAAAAATTCAGGAAGAATGCATTTTCTGCGAACTAAATCTTATAGTGGTACTCTTCCAGTATAGGGGTCTTGGCAAGAGAAGTAAATTCGACAACTTATTCACTGTTTCATGTACACAAGCATTTTTCTTCAATATGTATACAACTTATGCAATAAAAAGTAGCCATTTATCTATTTTTACATACAAACAGAAGTTAATTGCATATAAAAAACTATATATATATATATATATATATATATAATGTTTATATATTTTTTTATATGAATACATATATAAACCAGCATAAAATTCATATGGTTTGTTTTCATAGCTGTTTATATCATTTGGCAGTAAATCACTCTTTCTGATGCCCGGAATTGCGCCAAGCATAAAAAAAACGCCTGGAAAAAGCACCCTTACAGTGCTGATATGGATGATTTCCCGTGTTTACTAAATTATACCCATACCAATTACATAGATTATTTCACATTTACAGGTAGTGACAAAAACTTTTCCCAGAATAATTTAAAGAATGAGGATGCTCAAAAACTAAGCGCTTCAAACAAATTTTTAAGTACAGGGTATTTTTTTTTTAAACTGACGCTATTCAGAGCCGCCTGTAGATCGTTCTAATAACTGGATTGATACAAAATTTTGTGAATGGACTAAGAAAACCATGGGAAAAAAGATTCCAACAAAAAAAAAATTGTTCCAATCACCACCGATAGGGGTAAATGCGGCGCTGTGGTAATTTATGCAACTGAGAATTAGCTTAAAATACGGGCAATAAATGAAAATGCAAATTTTTACTTACGGAAGCGACAGTAGCGGCAATAGTTTAAGTTATATATGCATGCGAAAAACACCGAGAAACAATTTCAGCTCAAATTGAAAATTAATCTCACGTTACCGCAGCGCGCGTTACTTGTGAAGTTCTATTATTGTAACCAGTGCAATGCACCAGCCGCTCTTCGTTTACTTAGAACACGCCATAAACTGCGCAAAGGACCTTTATCCGTTAATGTATTGAAAGCAATGATTCTGAAATTTGAAGAAACAGGCTCGCTAGCAGTTCGGTCAGGCAGAGGACGTAAACCGGTGGCAGAAAAAGTGATAATGGATGTTTCAACTGCAATCAGCGAAAGGGAAGGTGTAAATGCTGAATAAAACATGGCATTTTATTCAAATTATTAATTTTGTCTGTTTCTGATGTTTTTTTTTCAATGTACAGCGCCACATTTCCCCCTATCGGCGGTAATTGGAACTAGTTTTTTTTGGAATCTTTTTTCCATTGGTTTTCTTAGTCCACTCACAAAATTTTCTACCAATCCAGTTATTAGAACGAGCTACAGGCGGCTCTGAATAGCATCAGTTTAAAAAAAAAAAACACCCTGTATATTAAAACAAGTTTATGCTGGTCATTATCTTTGCGGAAAAGCTTTCATAAATAGCTGATGTAAAACACTAATTCAAGAAACAAGTCAATTCATCTGAACGTATTTTTAGCATTAAATTTTCTTTGGACTAAAATGAAATTATACCAAATATTTCCTTATCTTCAAAAATTAGGATTTTTGAAATCTTGCGGATTTTAATAAGATGAAAAAAAAAACAGTGATTAATTTAAGAATGGATACGGAAAATATTTTAATAATCAAGAAATTATTTTGTTCATAGCGTTATCTATCTTTGGCTGAATTTTATTCTGAAATAATTTACCGCCATCCAAATTGTGCGAAATATTTTTTTTTGTTAAAATATAAAATGTTATGAAATATAAACAAATTTAAAACCAAATATATTATTTTTCGAATAAAAAAAATCTTTACATATCCTCTTTTTTATGCGCACACGTACACAGAAAAACTTGGCAAAGATATATAAATGGCGAGATATACCAATTAGTATATTAAATGTATATAAAAATTTATGTTTAACATTTGTAATTATTTATGCATAATATTTCCGTATTTGGAAGCATGTTTTAAAGATAAATTATACAGTGAATTTGAAATTACAGATGGAAAAACAGTTTTGAACTTCTAAAAAAATTTATAAAATATTCTAAATATTTTACAAATAGAACAGCCTTTTACTTTAAAAAATCAACAATGAAGGTGATTCTGTAACTACTCAAATATTCAAGAACAATATAACACAATCTTTGAATGAAATACATCAGTTTAGAATGAAATGCGTTTGCCCTTAAAAGTTTAGATATTTATTTTCTTTTGTAGCAGTATTTAAAAAAATGATGTGCTGCAAAATGTTTCTCACTTGTATTTATAACGACACATCAAAGAAATCATCTTTTGACTAACAGGCAAAAGTTACAAAAGCAATAGAATAGTTGTAAATAAAATGCTATTCTAGCTTAATTGCATTTGAGAAGTCTTAACATATTCTTTTGATTCATTTATCTACGGAAAAGTTTTAACTTTTTACTGAAATATAGCGTTATGAGTGAAATATTCAAGGATGTGTGCTCATAATAAATAATTCTTTACCTATTGCTCTTTCATGAAATGTTTGAGTTCCTTATTTTTTTATGAAATAGGTTCATGTCTTTTAAAACATAAATTTGGAGAGATCAAAGATACCCTAACTAAATAACATTTTCATTTTTTCGAATGCATCTTTTTATTCATTTATTTTATTCTATAAATAAGAATTTGTAAGAGACATTTAGAGATTCTTAATAGTCTTTTATGTATTCCTGTTTTTGTTTTTTTCACTAAATATTAAATATATATATATATATATATACAGCGTGTCCACGTATAACCTGACCGACCTTTATTTTCGCAACCGTTGGTCCTAGAGACATACTTCCAATTACAAAAATGGTTTAAATAAGGTAAAGAATTACTTTCAAAGCAATTTGGGGCAAGAAAAACAGTTATTAAAAAATTACGAAATTTAAATTTTTATACGGTCCCCCGGTCCTATTAGTGATATTTAGTAAAAATTTACTGTGACACTAACAAGTAAGACAAAAAAAGTCCCATTCATCTAGCATTAAAATTGACCGAGTAATAGCTGTTTAAAGTAGGAGTATATTTTTTGCTGCGAAATAGGGGTCATTCACAAATGTAGTAGAAATATAAATAATAATCAGATATATAAAAAAAATAGTTGACAGCAAAATTAACATGGCAATCTAATATAAATGTGAAATCTATAATCATTCTGACATATTAATGCAAAATATACCATTTGTACTGAACATATAAAAGGATAAAAATAACAGAATTTTTGTTAAATAAAAGGATGAAAACTACAACCTCAATTCTTTACAAAATGATACAGATTTTAAAATGCTGTTAGATTACACTGTCTTTCAAATTTTGGATTGTGCCATGTTTTTTAAATTGTTGAAAATTGATTCTTATGTATTTTTTAGTGCAGAATCCGAAAATGACCTTCATTTTAAACCATCACGTCAGGATTTTTCTCAAATCGCAAATTTCAAAGATATAAAGCTCAAAGTTCAAATTGATCCCCCCTCCCCTCCCAACCTCATCAGACCCCTGAGCTGTTTAGCTGTAAGAAACCCAGTATAAGCCAAAAATTTGAATAAATTATTGAATTTAAAAAAGTTAAACTGAATAAAAAGTCACATCTAATTTATAGTATCAGATGTTTCGCTATTTTTTAACCTTGAAATTTACGATTTTCGAAAAATCCTAACATGATGGTTAAAAGTAAAGGTAATTTTTTTATTCAGCGTTAAAAAATACATAAAACGTAATTATAAAAGCTAAAAAACACAACCATCGCAGGTTTATGTTATTTAATCTAAAATTCTTTCTTAAACTTGTTGAGGGTGATCTATCCGATTTCTTTTGTGTTATCCTCTGATATAAGTATGCATAAGAAGGTAAGCGTCGAAAATTATAATAATATTACATTGTCATCGGATTTAAGTCAGTATGTAAAATTTAACTTTGATCGGACACTTGAAAGTAACTTAAAGATGGAGTACAAATTTTAAACTGGAAAGACGATCGTTGCAAGTTAAATAAAAGCAAAAAACCTTATGCAAATAACATAATTTTTGTTAAAAGAAATCATAGCCTCAAATCCTTTCAAAATAAAACATATGTTAAAATCTAAGTATTTTAACTAATCTGAAACTTAATTAATAAAAGTTAACTCAATCGTAATAGTTGTATGATTTCTTTCAAAGCGCAGATACCTTGAAATAACTTTAAGTACTCGATATACGACCCCTGAAAGCAAGGCCGAAATCATTTGTTTTCAGATGCATAAAAGTGGTATAAGTCATGCATTTCAAAGTTTCATAACTCGGTCGATTTCAATGTTAGATGAATGGGACTTTTTTTGTCTTACTTGTTAGTGCCACAGTAAATTTTTACTAAATATCACTAATAGGACCGGGGGACCGTATAAAAATTTAAATTTCGTAATTTTTTAATAACTGCTTTTCTTGACCCAAATCGCTTTGAAAGTAATTCTTTACCTTATTTAAACCATTTTTGTAATTGGAAGTATGCCTCTAGGACCAACGGTTGCGAAAATAAAGGTCGGTCAGGTTATACGTGGACACGCTGTATATATCTACCCTATATATATAAAATCCTAATGAAACGAATTTGTGAAACGATTTTATGAAACGAATTTATGAAACGATTTTATGAAACGACTGATTAAACGACTGATTATGTTTGAGGGCTATTTTTAATAAAATATTAAACGCTTGATGGTGAAATTAATACCAACTGTCCATAAAAATCCGCGGATGTCAAAACTGGTAATAGATTTTTGAAATTGGAATTAGTTTTCGAGATATTAATTTTTTTCTAATTTTAATGACATTTCTGTAATGATGGCAACTAATTACTCAGTTTTTTGTGACAAAAAAGGGAAAAAAATCGAAAAGGATCCCGATAGGGATTATTGATTTCTTTTTATTCGTCATTTTCAAATTGAAATTGAATTTATCTTTTATTTCAATCGATAATGAAGACAAGATTGTGATTAAATTATGTTTTTCATGAAAATTTTAAAACAAAAATCACATTTCTATCGTCAGGATTCAATCGTCTCTGTCAGCATTTAATTTAATTTATAAACTGAAAATATTTTGAATACATTCGTCCAAATGACGTCATTTATGTTTATACAATTTATTTAATATAAAGAAGCCATTTATATATTTTTATGTACAAAAAGAGGTAAATTGAAAGACAATTATAAATAAATTGTGTACATATAAATACATGTATAAACAAGCATAAAAATTCGGTGCTTTTCCAGTATATGGGGCCTTGACGAAACAGAGAAAATAGCCTTGGCGGAAAAGGAAAATTTGGCAACATACTTTCTGTCAACCTATTCACTTTGTCATTTCGTATACAGAAGTATTTTTTCAATATTTATACAATTTGTTTAGCGTAAAATATCATTTATCCTATTTTATAAGTAATCAGAAGTAATTTGTGTAGAAAAAACAATAATATTATACGTATAATTAAAATACGCATATAAACTAAACAAAAAAAATCGTCGAGTTTGTTTCCATGGCTCTTTATGTCATTTGCACCAAATCTCATTTTCTGATGCCCGAATTGCGCCAAGCTTTTTAAAAAAGCGTCAAGCGTATAATAGAAATCAGATAGCTCAAAAAGCGTATAATAGAAAAGCACCAAAAGTTCACTGGGTTTGTTTTCATAACTTTTGGTAACAAATATATGTATATTAACGAATCTATTCGTTTTTTAAACTCGAATTACGCCAAACCTAAAAGCAAAGGATCCTATACTGGAAAAGTACCCGATTTTCTTATGGACAATATTCAAGTGACATAACATGTGTAAAATTATCGCGGATAGCAAATTTGTTTAAATATCTCATGCCGAATAAATGCAGGCATACATGCACAAAATATTTAATTAATTTTGTATGATAAATAATTATTAGAAAATTCGTATATACATATTAATTAAAATAAATAATTTACATATTTAAAATAACATGAAAATATGCATGATGGTGCACTAAAATAGAAAGAAAATTAAAACCTGTTACTGAAAATGTCTATAACATAGTACTTTTCAATACCGTGGTTCTTAATGTTATTCACAAGCAGATGGAATTTTTCTCATCCTTAAACGCAAAGGAAGAATAGAATACAGATCGTTTTTATAAAAGTCCGAGAGGTAGCCACAATTTAAACCTAACCATTTTATACAAGCTGGTTTTTCAAGGTGTAATTGATTTTACTTATCAATCCCGAAAACAGTCGTCAATTGTCGCAACAGCTGTGTATGAGGCCATGATAATAAAAAAATGCCCCATTAAAACGTTAAAAGCATGGCAACCCAATTACAGATTTACGAATATTTTTAAAACAAAGCACGCTGTCATGTTTTTAGAGGTCTCGAAGTCTGAGCGGGGGATGGCGAGCGTAGCTCGCAGGGGGTAGGCCCCCTAGTATATATATACAAAATTAAAAATGATTCATTTAGTGCATATAATGATCACTTTCTTTTAGAAACTTGCTTTTCTTTTTCTTTTTCAAACATTAAACGAACATTTCCCTTCGTGAACACCATACGGTGCTTATATTGCATAATCCTTACTACAGAGCATGATAGGCGAATTCGTTTGTTTCAAATTATATTAAGGAGCATTATATTAATATGTTTAATGCACAATAATAATATACATATTATACACAATTTTGTAGTGGGTTCTAAACTCTTTAATTGCAATTAAACATTTGTAATTTAAATTTATATAATTTGGCTTATTCTTCTTTAATATTCAAAAGAATGTACTTAAAATATTCTGTTACCATTTCATTTCAAATTGTTTTAGATTCTGTTTAAAATAATGGGTAAATACACACATTTTTATTAGATGATGGTATCAAAAATATTCAATATTTTTTTTCATTACAAAAAATGTTTAAGTATTTTGTTTAAATTTGAATATTCTTTTTAAAAAATTAAAAAACATGTTAATGAAAAATGAAGAACAAATGTGTCTATTTAGAACTGCATTTTAAAACAATTTCATAAATTATTAATTTTTTTTTTGTAGCTTCATATGTATTGTAGATCTAAGAAATAGGTTAATGGAAATGAAATTAATTTTCTTTTGTTTATCATTCTACATTTAAATAACTAGTAAAAGTGCGTAATTATCGTGCGCGTGCGTGAAGTGTACGATTTTCTTGATTGTCTGCAATCCAGGAAGCTTTAATTTGACCAAGCCATAACTGTACATACCGCCTTCGAATGCTTAACAATCTGTGTCTTTTTATCTTTGTTGAAAGGTGTGTTTTATTGCACAAGGACACTGTATTGGATTGGTTTTCGTGAAGTAAAATGGTTAGTACGCTGCCCTCTTAACAAGGAGTCAGAGGCTATTATTTTGCAGTGTTTCTGCGATCACACAAGGACTTAAGAGTTTTCCTTGTATGTAAGGAAAAATCTACAAACATTTAATTAAAGACCTCCCTGAAGGCATTCTCGGTTTCAGCGGTATGGTCATGGCTGCTTGAATGAACGGTGGCTGCGCAACCACTGGCAGTGCCTGATTACATAACAGGCTTAATTACCTAGACCTTGGGACCTCTCTGATGAGGGCTCCAAAATTAATAAAATGATTTAGAGACAAATTCTTAAAAATGCAGTTATTTTCTCCACGTCAACAAATATTTTTGTTAAATTGGCAACCCTATCGCAATATTTAATGATAACCCTCAACTATTCCAGAAAAAAATTCAAGCTACTACTTTTGTTTAAAAGGTCCGCGAAAAGGTGCTGGACCTTTTACCAGAAACAACCTTAATCGGGTTTTGGTCACGGCCTATGCATTTGATTTATGCAGTCGTACAATCCGTCCTACGGTGAGTGCTCCTGGTAGGATTGGTGTCCTTTCCATGGCACTTCGCATCTGGGATCCTACGGTATGCGATTCTTCCATACTGGCTTGATAAACTCTTTAGTTTTATCACGCGCATATAAGTCATATTCACAAAAACACAGAAAAAATTTTCTTTAATGCATGTATAATTTTTATGTAAACAATTTACTTAAAGGTCTAGCAGCGTAATGCAAAATTTTTAATAAAAAAATATATTTATACATGTTTGTTAATTTTCCTGTAGGCGGTCTGTCAATTTCAAAAATCAATTTATTTACGTTAACAATAAAATTATCGCTTTTAAATATCTAGTCATATATTTAATTTAATGCATTTAAAAATATATTTTAGTTTTAATGTTATCTTAATTTTTACCACACACGCTTTCCATACAGTTCCAGCGACAGTTGGTTTTTCGACGGAAAATACACTATCAATAAATTCGGATTGTGTAAATTATTTTTGATCAAAGGTGGAGTTCACACTATTACTTTTATTTATTATAAATTTCTCATAAACATAATATAAAATAATGCAAATTTTAACGCTATGCAAAATAATTATGATTAACGCTATGCATAATTATGCATACTTAACATCTATCGTTGAAATCATTTCTCCTGAACAACTTTAAATAAAAGTTGAGAATTATAAATTATACCATGTTTATGTTGACTAAGATAACTCTTTCTACGCAATTATTTAATTCCGTTTGACAAACATCCGTAATATTTTCTTTGAAAATTGACCCACGCACAGTTAGCAGAGGAAAATACCACTATTGAATGTTTAATAATACTATTTTTATGGCACAATAGAGTTAGGAGAAAATAGTTAAAATTACCCCCATACACCAGGTTATTGCAATGTTTAGTATGTTGGGTTTACGGACTAAGCGATAAAGTAATATTTAAGAATTTGTTTTTAATTATGAATATTTATGTCATCAAGTTAAGGAGTTTCAAAATAATTGATGTTTTAACTTTAAAATTGATATTTCAAAATATTTTCAAATAAAATTTTTGATAATATAAACTATATAACCAGATTCTTTGAGCACTACACGCTGTCACATGAGAAAAAAAATGTATTCACGTCTTCCATTGTTGAAGGTGGCTATTGATGCACACATAATTTTATTATTACATATTTAAAATCAGCTAAGAAAATTTATTTACAGCAAATAATTATTATAGATTAAGTAAAATTCGTTATATGTGTATTATTAGAAATAGGAATTTAATCACTTGAAATTCCGGCTATTACTAAGTGACTTTTAGTATTTATAATTCTTAGATAATTTTATTTAAAATGTAAAGTCAATGCAATCTTATTTGAATTTTGAATATTTATTATTCAATTAAAAACCCTTCTAATATAAGTTGGAGTTGGACACAATAGCCAGTGATCAAAATAATTTTATACTCGCAATGGAACTTAAATAAATTGGAAATTAACATCTAATCACTTGATTCACATTAAATAAAATGTGTAAACTAAGTAGGAAGTAATAAAACGGATTAGTGGGGTGAAATAGCTGAAAATTATGCCAAAACATTTCACATCTGGCAACCAATGCGCCACTTTGGATTCAGATAGTACATGGATAGATGAGTCTAAAAAGCCCGGGACACAAATTTTTTTGGCCCTCTAGCAGCGTTGATGACGTAATCAATATGGCCGCCAAAGTTTTGTGATGCGCTTCTATATTTCTCTATATAACTCGGTATAATATTTTGATATTAACCTTTATTGTTAGTGATTATTAATCCGGAGAAAACGCGCTTTCCAACGGTATATTTGACATCATTGTTTAGGTTCATAATACCACAATTATTTATAACTTTATTAAAATTTTTGTTTTTATTTTGATTTTTTCGAAACATTTTGCTAAATAACTTGAAATCCGTTGCATGCAGCTGAAAACGTTTAGTGTACTTTTTGTTTGTCAGAAAATTACCTTTTGAACGGCATATATGACTTCTATTTTATCACAAATATTTGCTGAAATTTTTCCAAAACAACGTAGCGTTGCACAAAGAGTCGTTATGGCAACAATGTAATTTATATGTGTTCCGAAAATTAATACAGTGGCTTTATAACTGTTTAAGTATCAAATGTAACTATCGTAATTTTTGATGTATATGTAAATAAATTCTAGTTTTTTTAGGGATATGAAACTTTTATTTCCGTTTTAAAATCAGTGACATGAGGAATACTTAAAGCAACTGTAAAAAAAGTTTCAAACATTTATACGTACAAGAGTGAGAAACAAAATAATGTACAATACAATATTATTCCAATTTAATATCCAAATTTAATCACATCCTATAGATTGTCAAATACACTAGAGTCAGCCTTAATATCTAAATAACATAATATCTTGCTGTCATATGCAATAATATCCAAATGATTTATGAAAATTCACTTGTGATTTCCAATCACTGTCGGAGAACTGTCCTTCACATACACAAAGTTTTGTATATCGTATTCCCATTTTAACACATTTACAAGATGTGCATCGCTTGCGGCAAGTACAGGAGGTACGTTGTTCACAGTGTTTTGCCATTTCTGGAATTGTTGTCCACACAGGTCGGTATGATCCTCCTGAAGTTACTATCCATCTCCACTTGTTTGGCGAAGGTATTGTGTAATGTGGAACGAGGCTGTTGTTCCAAATTCTTGCTTGGAGAGTATCTCTTTTGATGTGTTGTATCAAATCATCTGCTGTAGGAAATATGTTTTCAATGGCTCGATTCTTTCTTGTAAATGACACTCGTCTACATTCATTGATGCTCTGAAGATCTGATGCTTGATCATAAAATAGTGTAACAAATCGTGACATTCATAATCAATATCAGAGGTGCCTGTACAGAGCTGATGCCATACACAATCAATTTCACGAAATGACATCCAGACCTTCCAAGCTGTCTTCTTGCCAATGCCACAAAATGTGGAAACTGTGTCGCAACTAGTTACAGAGTGAAAATCCAACAAATTTCTGATGAAAGTTTGGCACAGATCTCATGAATTGGAACGAATTTCCTGTAATTCCCACAACCGTACTCAATCCATAGTTCATCAATATCTTGTATTTGTGGGAACAGTGATAACCACTACATCTGAGCCCACAGTTCGTTTTAAGATGCGAGTATGTCCACTTTCTACTGCATGCTTAACATGGAGAAGTAGACCGCCATATGGTTCTTCGTGTGAGATGGGAGAAATGCTTGATACATCCCAAATGCTTGACGCGCAGACTCGGTCATCATAAGTACAAACAACATGCTTTCCTGGATACTCGTCTCCCACCATTTTCTTAGCTAGCAACTGGAACAATTGGGTTTTGTTTTCGTTGACACATAGGAATTGCTGAAATTAGTTTGGAATTGCAGTTGAGTCTGAGACTTTAATACTTATGCCACTCTCTCTTGTTTCTCGGGTATATGCCTTCATTCTGTTACTAATATATCTGTCGGATACAATATCTAGTCGTGAACTGTTCTTCAGTTGATTAATGAAATATGGTTTGAAAACATGCTCACAGCAAGGGATGACAAGGGATGACCGCCCCGGGAACCAAGCTTTCAATGTTCATAGCATCCGGAAAATTTTGTCGCAATACCAGGATTAAGCATGTGTATTACGGCTGCTCCATCAAATATTTTAGCTGTTACTTTCGGTTAGCTGTGATTAAAGGTATTGTCAAATTTTGTTTGAATGCAGTAAAAGACATCCGACTTGGTGGTTGGTTTTCTGAGTACATTTGGTCTTCATGTGAAAGAAGAAATCATCAATGTTGCCATCCCGTGCTTCAGATGCAACATACAACCTGTAGAATAGGTAGGAGTCTTTACGCGAGTAAGCAATTTTGGACTTTGCCTTATCTGCTTTTCTTGTTATAGTCTTGAAGACGTGAATATTAGTTCGAGGAATAAAGTCATGAATTGAATTTTGAGCTTGATCGAGACGGGACACAACATAATCATCATACTGTTTTAATCATACAGTAAATTCTTTCGTAACACACTTGACAGCTTCGAAACTTGGAATTATTTTGAAGCTCCTTATTAACACTAAATCTGTTTCTTCAAATGGATTTCCTTGGTCGGTTAAGACGTCAATCATTTCTTTGGCATGGGTCAAGAACCTTTTCTCGTGTGCACGGTTATCTTCATGATGCTTTGCGCCCACGTTTTTGTCATCTTTTAAATTTGATTTCTCTTCAAATTCCTCAATTAAAGAACTGATCCTAGGGCCTTCTACTATCCACTTAAGCATAACAGTTTCAGTTTCAAGGATTCCAATAGCACCATCTTCACCCTTTATAACTTTGTTATTGTGTTCATGAAGCTAATCGTCAGATATTCAAGAAAATGGTGTAGTAGTTTTGCTGCTCGTAAAGTTGCCACGAAGAAACTCAGCATGTATATCTGGATGTTTTTCTGGAAGGTCCTTCAGAGTGCGCATGAATACTGGTAACCAACGATAATAGTGGACTGTGTCCAACGCAAATGTCCACTGACATAACTGAGCCAAAGTATCGACGTACATTGTAAAGTTAGATCTACGAATACTCAATACAAGATGTACTAGAAAGGACCCCAGTTTGATGACTGTATTCCAATACTGAAACTGTGGACATTCAGATGTTTTCGATGAAATCCACAACTCAATCGAATCTTATTTATTTAATCTATTTTATTTATTATTACAATTTTTAAGTTGACCTCCCAAAATTTAAATTTCGAGGGAGCTACGATTTTAAAAAATTCTCCTTAAAACCCTAGAATATATTTACATATACATAAAAAATTACAATAATAACATGTCTACTTAAATAGTTATAAAGCCACTGTATTAATTTTCGGAACCCATAAAAATTACATTGTTGCCATAACGACTGTCAGTGCAACGCTACTTTGCTTTGGCAAATTTTCAGCAACTGTTTGTTATAAAATAGAAGTCATATATACCGTTCAAAGGTAATTTTCTGATGAACAAAAATTATCCGAGATGTTTTCAGCTACGTGCAACAGATTCCAAGTTATTTAGCAAAATGTTTCGAAAAAATCAAAATAAAAACAAAAATTTTAATAAAGTTATAAATAATTGTGGTATTATGAACCTAAACAATGATGTCAAATATACCGTTGGAAAGAGCGTTTTCTTTGGATTAATAATCACTAACAATATAGGTTAATATCAAAATATTATACCGAGTTATATAGAGAAATATAGAAGCGCATCACAAAACTTTGGCGGCCATATTGATTACGTCATCAACGCCGCTAGAGGGCCAGGAAAATTTGTGTCCCGGGCTTTTTAGACTCATCTATCCATATACTATCTGAATCCAAAGTGGCACATTGGTTGCCAGATGTGAAGTTTTTTTTTAGCTATCTCACCCCACTAGATAGCCACATTGCTAAAAATATTTTTCCTATTTATAAAATATATTCGATAAATGAAAAAATATTTGTATGAAAAATTATGCAAAACTCTCATGTAAAATATGTATGAACTGCTTATGCATTAACATCAATATCCTTTGGTAGAAATGGATACTTTTATCACATTTGAACATGTATATCGATTTAGTATGAAATATTTTGAGTTTTATCTTTTAAGCATTCGAGTTGTGGTTTTCAGTAAATAACTAATTTTTAATACTAAAGGTTAGTAGTTTAGTAAGTTTTAATAGATAAATTCAGAAATTATAATATTAATCCAGACCTAAATAAACTCAAATATCAAATCATTTCAAATGCATTAAAATTCTAAGATGCAGAGCTATTGATCACAATATATATGATCAATTAAGCATATGAGTTTTCGTTTTACCGTTAAAGAATTCTAATATGAAAACCTATTAAATTCCTACACATAACGTAAATAATTTATTTTGATATAAATTCAGAATTTTAATTAAAATTTCTTTACACAGTTTTATTTTGCAAACGTATAAAATCATTAAACAACAAGATTGCGAGGAACATTAAATAACATAATGTGTTTAAAGATCTAATTTTAGATATTTAATTTAGATTTCAGCAGTTTAAGTAGATGCCTTATTGGTAGTTCCATTTATTAGAATATTCAGCTAAGAGGAATTTTTTATTGTTCTCTTATTAACATAAGTTGTGTTTTTACAACATATTTTACATTTGAACATATTTAATGTAGAAAGAAGTAAAAGATATGAATAATTTTAGCTTGGGTTTTGTTATAAAATAACCTTATTAATAAAGCGTATCTATTTTAAATTTTATGGTCTTTTTAGCAATGTTTCAGTAACGTTTATGCATTATGTATCATCACTTTTGAAATACATTTTAATATTGAAATACATTTTAATCAAAAAAAGTACATTAATTTATTTTCGCTATAAGATATATGATTCAAATGCAGCAAAATAATCTTTGTTTTAATGCATGCTTCTTTAAATCTCGAAAATATATTATTTTCAAAATCTTCTAAAGATAAAGAACGCTTTTCGGAATCATGAGCAACTCGGAAGAGGTCATTGTATACTTTCGTTCCTGATTGTATTATATTTTGTAGGCTTAGAACCCTTTTTTTTTTTGCAGTGTAATACGTCAATGTCAGCGCTGTAACTTCAGACACGTTCAGTATCGCCTACGAGAATGAAGGAGACAACACTTGAAATTCATTCAATTCTGTTAAATTTTTGAATAAATATTTCAATCCTGCTTGAAGTAGATAACCTATATTTTTGAAAGAATAAATGGATATCGACACTTGTCATACGAAAGTTGACATTACAGCTTTCCTGCATAATATCAGTGTTAATACTATATATCCAACTACATCATCCCGCTTTAATTTTATTATATGTATTTTTCTTTAGAAATTAGAAGAATTATTTTTACTAGATGTCAAGAATGAAGTAAAAAAAATACATATTTTCTTGTAAAATTTACTAAATTTCTCGTAAATTAATTTATATAATGTAAAAAAAAAAATAAAATAAAAAAACTAATGTTATTAGTAAATTAGATTGAGCCTTTATAAAGAATTTTTAAATACGTTATTTTTATTTTTCATAAGTATTTTGATTAATATTTGGGTTCTTCAGATTAGGAATCGGAGCCCATGGAGCATGTATTATGGTGCAGCACGTGTGACGTAGTTTGATACGAATACCAGTTTTCAGAAAAATGTTCATTTTATGTTATGTAATGATTCTCAATTGGAATTTGTTCAAAATAATTTACACAGAAAGGTATTGAAGACATACGAATGACTCCCTTTATTGTTATCAAATTACCCCTTTTTTTAATCAGTAAAGGAAAAAAAACGCATCTATGAGCTCCAACTTCCCCTATAAAAAATTTTAAAATATGACTTAATATTGACCTTTACATAATTTTAATGTCAGTGGAAATTTTAAAAAGTTAATATACATCTTTAACGTATATAACCGTAAAAAATATTCACAATGATGAAAGGATAAATTCACTATGCTAAAAATATCAGTCAATATGTAAATGAATGTTTCAGGAAATGCTATAAACAACTTCTTCTCAAATAAAAAAATATATATGCTTTAGGTGACTGTAAGAACATACTCAAATTTCATCACCATCAGTGCTTTACAACTCCGACATTTAGCATATATTCTTTCATATATTCGTATTATTTTGTGCTTCCCTGTAAAATAACTGTAAACGATGTATACATCCTCTTGGAGTATTACCCTTAATTTACCTTATCTGTTGGTTTTTGTAACAATATGCTAAAATTGCATTACAGTCAGCATTCTACAAATCTCACATTTAACATTCGTTTCATATATTTGTATTCTTTTGTGCAACTCTGTAAAAAAACTATAAATGCTATATTATCCCTGCTCGACGAAAATCATGTTTTAGGTAACTCTACGAACATATTAAAATTACATTACCGTCAGCGTTCTACAGATCCCGCAATTAAATTATATTCGTTTATTCAGTCGTTTTATTCTTTTAATCAGTCCTTTGATAAAATCGTTTCATAAAATCATTACATTAGTATTGTATATATAGAGAGTAGATATGAAACTATGAGGTTAGCTTTATAAAATTATACATATATTTCTTTTAAAGTTATTGAAATTCTTATGGGCTTGTTCTTATGTTATATTTAGAATAACTTTCTCCCTGCTCTAACATAACATGTAAAACAATAACAATTAAAATTTGTACGACCAAAATTACCGAGTTATTTTACAGGATAGTATAGAGCATGGAAAAAGTATGTCAAAATACAACTGATAGGACTCAGGCACCCGATTAAAATTTTAATTTCGTAACTTTTGCAAAAACTTCTATTCAGACATAAATGACTTTTAGTATGATGATGAACAACATCTAATTTTTTTTTCAATAGGAGCTTTATTTCTAAAGCTAACTGTTTAATAATTAATTATTGAAGAATGATAAGTGTGGGCACTCTGTATATTATAAATTAATTTACAGATGTCATTACTAACAATAAGTTTAATAAATGACCACAATTATAAAGTCTTACGACACATGATAACAGAAACAAGAAGATTATTTTGGTTAAAAAAGGCACGGCGTACATATAAAAACTCTTAAACATTGAAAAGCAAATTAGCTAAATGTTTTTGTTTATGCATATTGGCTCAAATTTTATACGTTTTTTTATGCCTAAGACCTTCAAATCTAAAATATGAAAAAAATGAGTGTAGCTATTTCCTAACTCTCCATGTAAATAAAAAGAAAATGCAAATGCTTGTCTTAGAGAACAATATGAACCACTTTTAATAACTGTTTATTATTCATTTTCCAACAATACTTATTTAATACC
Source organism: Maratus michaelseni (assembly GCA_963931845.1). NCBI lineage: Eukaryota > Metazoa > Arthropoda > Arachnida > Araneae > Salticidae > Maratus > Maratus michaelseni. The sequence continues at coordinate 347,862,368 of OZ007592.1, forward strand.
TGGTTTTCCGAGATTTCTTGAAACGAGTGGAAGAAACTCCTTCTGCATTTGGTTTCCTGTGGAAACTTCCGTAATAGGACAAAGCCAATTGTAGAATTTACTGAATTAGTATGTTTAATATCATTATTATGAATATCGTACAATTAAAACAATATTAGTTATAGCATCATTCTTGTTTGAAGTCAACATTGTCTGTGGATCCGATTATAGAAAATTCGCTTTTTTTCTCAGTGCGAAGAGTGTGTATAATGCAATAAAATGTTTCATTTTGAATACCACATACTAATTACAATATATTTACTTTGAATTTTCGATGTGTAATATTTCTTGTTCACTTTTAGGCTTTCTGCAATGATTTCTATTGGTGCGAAGAGCAGGTATTGCATAATAAAAAAAAATTCCTGCAGAAGACGCCGCAAGAGATTAATTTCTAGATCTAAAAAATCTGTATTCTGACATTTTCATGAAAATAGTTAGAACCAAAATGTTTTACTGTATATATTAATAGAAAAATATCAAATTGATAGACTCTTCAATTTAAAAAAATCTCTATCAACATTTAGAAGTACAAAAGCTTAAATAATGCAGCTTACTTATTTATTAACTAGCCGCCACTGGCGACCAGTTTGGTCTCCTTTAAATGTATGTTAAGCACTGTAACACGTTACTTTTATTCATAATTATTTTTTTCCGTAATCCTTCGCCAAACCGGAAGATTCTAATACACAAATCAAAAACTTTTGCGATCATGGTAGCATTTCGCATATTTTTTGTTGTTATGTATTTCATCTTTCTTGACAAAAACCGCTTAACCAAACTTAAGCATTTATGCTTCATGTCCGTTTGCTTATCAGTTGCAATATATTTGCTAATGAGGAGATTCTTAAACATATAAAGTAGTTTTCCGTAATTGGATCCATTGCCAAATGGCGTATTTTAGTTAATACGATTTGGTGCAATGAAGTCTATTTTGTGAAAGTCTTTAATGATATCCACATTTACACTGAACCATATTGTTGCCAATATTTTTTTTGTTTGTTTGTTTCTCGCTAACTTTGGCTGTAGACTTGATTACGGGAGATTAGAAAATCTATCATTATTCTCATTTAAAACGTCTTAAATAATGTGACATAATCGGAGCGCATATTATAACATGTAATTTTCGAGTATGGTTTGGTGAAACATTGAACTTTTGGAAGCCAGTTTTGATACTCACATTCCTTTTAAACCATATTTGCTGTCAGCACTTTTGGCCTGTGGCGTAGAATTTGATTAAAATTCACGAACTTCCTTCTAGATGCCGATCTCTGTTCGACTCTGTTTTTCTCTGCTTTCCTATTTTGATATAGTTCAGGAGTTTTCATACCTGCTTAATTCCCTTACTTTGGCATTTCTGCTTAATGTCTTCTGACTATTAAGATCCGTAACTTGTCAATACGCCACGCCAACGTTACCGCCTATAATTCTAATTACAGCAACACGTTTTTTCTCTCTATATTGCAACTCTATAGTTAATATAGTGCCCCGGTGTGTCTACGACAGCTGTTCCATCAGAACATTTGATTTCAAAATCAAAGTATCGTTTCTAATTTTTACACGCGAAAAATAAAAGCTGGTATTGGCGATTTAAAAAATTCTATTGGCGAGATTTGCGCCCAAATAACACAAAAGTACTTAATGATGCTATGTATTTTGTAAATGTGCATTAAATTACTGTTTTGAAAGCGATTGGTCATTAATAATGGTAAATATGATTGGTGATTAACCATCATTTTCGGTGATCTCTCTTCCTTGCACGTATAATACATAAATACCAAATTAACTGACAATTTGTTTTGAAATTTAATTCATTAAATATCATTACATAAGTTGTATTTGTTTACATTCAGCTTACATCAAGAAAAGATAAGGAATGAAGTTGAGTTGTATAGCACATAATTATGGTAAACTTTGATTGTGTCACTGGTACGAATTATTTTTTTGACACCAGACAGCGCTCCAAAAAATCTTTCATGGAAAACTAACTTTACGAACGATTATCTCCATGGTTTAATGGTTTAATATTTTAAACCTTCACGACGAATGAATCTTTTTTTCTTGTTTACTTTCATGGATACAGAATTTGAACTGCGAAGCTAATTTCAACTGAAGTTATTGGAGAATGTATACATAATTGAACGTAAGTCATCTCTCAAATATTAATTTATTTTGAACGATCTTTCTAATAATGTCACATTTATGAAGTTTTATTCGAAAAAATAATTTTGAATAAAAATGGCCGCCTGGCATATGAAAAAGTGAAGCGGGCATTCCGGAACTGTTGATGACAGTCACATGACTTACGGTTTTATTATAGAGATTACAAAGGTTAAAATGTTAGAACAAACATTATTATACACAATTATCTATATTTGTAAGTACTAATATATTTATAACTTGCATTTCATTTAAGAAAATATATATACCATTTAAAACAATTAAATATATGAAAGTTTTTCAAGATTGTTAGACAAAGAAAATATATTCCCCTCTTCACTTGCATTTATTATACGAAACAATTTGTTTCACAAGGAAAAAATATAATATAATTATAAATAAATACTTCTTGTTTATAACTTTTCAAAGAATTGTAGATTATTTTATATTTTGTCATCGTGAGAAATACAATGACAAAAACTTTTATAAAATTATAATTACTCCCGACGAATCTTTAAACAAAAAAAACACAATAACATTTAAGTGACGATTGTTCATGAGTGGATGTAGTTAGTTATCGGTGGAACTGTAATGCATCTTGAAAACGAAAAGAAAAAAAAAGGCGGAGAAATGCTGAATAAGATTTATTAGTACACTAGATGTATGCTGGTTCATTAAAGCTAATATATGCGTTTGTATAAGTGTTAGTTAAATAATAATAATAAAATATTTGGAGATATTTGCAAGTTTAAAACATGAATAAAATGTGTCTCAGAAGTTGCTTATTAAGCATTTTTTGAAAATCCTTTTTAAAATTAGCTGCAACGTTTAATGAAAAAAAAAAAAAAACATTTTTTTAATCGTGAACAATTTAACAGGTCCGCACAAATTATGTGCTGCATTTCTATGTCATTCTGTCGTTTCCATCAAAATTGTTAGAGACAAAATGTTTTACTTTATATATTTGGAGAAACTAATTAATTGAAAGCCTCTTCAATTTATAAAAAAATATCTCATTCATCTTTTTAAAGTACAAAGGCCTAAATGATGCAGCTCATTTATTTAATAAATACACCGGATTATATTCTCTTATCTATATTTGTATGTGCTATAATATATTAAAAACTTTCATTTTATTTAGAAAAAAATATATATTATTTAAAACAATTAATATATGAAAGTTTTTCAAGATTTTCTAGACAAGGCAAATATATTCCCTCTTCACTTGCATTTATTATACGAAACAATATGTTTAAGAAGCAAATAAAAAATGTTTTGAAATAATAATAAAATTGTAAAGAAGTACTACTTATTTATTCACAGTTATATATTACATATTTTTCAAAGAATTCTACAGTATTTTATATTTTGACATTGTAAGAAATACTATGACAAAAGTTGTATAAAATTTATAATTATTTCCGATGAATCTTTAAACGAAAAAACACTTAATTAACGTTGTGAGGATTGTCCACGAGTGGATATAGTTAGTTACCTCTGAGAAGATAATGCATCTTAAAAATGTTAAAAATATGACGAAGAATACAGAGTAAGATTTATTAACACACATTTGTGTTACTTAAATAAGAAAAAAAATGTTGCAAAATACTTTCGAGTTTAAAACATGAATAAAATCTGTCTTAAAATTCGCTTTTACAGTATTTTGAGTAAAATATTAATTTGTAAAATTAGTTGCAATGTTTAGTGCAAAAATTTTTGAAAATCGTGAATACTTTAACAATCCTGTATAAATTGTGATTTTATGTGTTGCATTTTTATAGCAGTAAAAATTCCAGAGCTATCAATCCCGAATAGCGAACACCTGTATTTTTCGAAAACTTTTTCAACCTCCAACACATATATAATTTGCATGTTTTTACCTCTATATAGCGGTAACTTCTGAATAACGGACATTTTTTTGTCGTGGAATGTCCGGTATTTAGAGGTTTTATTCCCTCTCTCTATCTCTTTATACATATATGTATACACATATTAAAATTTTAATTGTAATTACGATTTATTAATTTTATTTATTTTTTATTTTTTAAAGGACACTTTGAAATATTTATAAATAATATTTATAAATAATTAACTACTTTAAATATAGATGGTAGCTAGGGGGGTGTGATATTAGGAACACTAAGTGAAAAGTTGTTACTAAGGCGTTTTGCATATTTATTTGAAAAAAATATATATTTTATTGGAAACCATTATAAGTGAAAAATGTTTTATTAGAATGTTTTATGAACCCATATCGTCAATTAGTTTCAACTTTTTGCACAGTAAATCGGATTAGATCAAAATTTCAAAATGGGTGCGTTATTAGGCATACTTCTCCTAATAAAAGCTTTCAAGGCCATCACATGCACTAATATATTTACAAATATTTAGTTTTACAAATATTTATATTACGTTGTTTCTAGTTATTTTAAGGTTTTAAACGCCTGTTTTCCTTCATATAAGTACGCTTACTTGTAAAAATTTTTGTAAATGATAGAAAGATTTTTCAATTCCTTATTTTGTTCTAAAACAACTATTTCTTTAGCAGTAACTTGGCAAAATAACAGTTGTTATTTTATGATATGTACACTCATAATATTTTGAGTTAAAGTCATCAAAGATTTTTATTATTAAAAATGAGCTGTTATTTAAAAGGTAACTTTACAATACGCTGGATGAATTTGGGATGAAATTAAATTGAAAAACAGTGTACATTCATCAAAATTTGGCAACGCGACACATTGCACGCAATGTAAGAAATGTGGTAAGTATATCAACCAATATGTTCAACATTATCTTTAAAGAAAAATAAGCTAAAAAGAACAGTATCAGTATGTGGTAATTGTTTTGATGTTTTACAGCACTATTACAAATTTTGAAATTAAATCAATTAAAACAAAATGTTATTCTTATGCCATTATTTTAAGGGGTTTTTTTATTCGCACTTGCCGCAAATATTCTTGACAGATGACTTTATTTGTCTGAATTTTTTGATTTTTCAAATTTATTCTTATTACTTATATTTTAATTCTATTAGATAATGTTAAAAATAATGTTATCTAGGTAAAGCGTATGTAATTTCAAAGCAAATATTCATTGAGTGTTTAAAAAAAATGTTTTATTCATTTAGTAGCTTTTATGTTTTTAAGAGTTTCGGGTAATACAAGGCCTTGCCTGAATTTCCATTTTAATATATATTTTTTTCTAATTTAACATTGATAAATTTTGGAATACTGACTGTTTCACTGTTTGTAACGAATATAGCTGCTTTGAAAGCTTTGCATTTTTACTCACAAGACATGACATATAAAAATAGATTAGCCGAAACCTCACAATTACTCTTCCTCATTAAATCTTTGGAGGCAATATGTATTTTTCCTTTTTACATGCTCTCTGTTTCATAATTAATTAGATACTAAACAAAGTTGAATTTTTATATTTTTTTCAATATTTACTCGACAGGAATTTCTTCTGTTCAGGAAAGGGGGGAGACATTATGGAGTTCGATTTGCATATCTAGAACATATTTATGCACAGATCCCAAACCTTCTTAGGGGAGGGAGTATTTCCATATATAGACCACATTTAACACAAAATCCTAACTTTCTAGAAGATTGGACATTTCAATGTTCGGAAACCCTTGAATTCAACACTGAAGCTGAAACAAAATATTTTTCTTAATTCTTTAATATGGTAATAGTATTTATTAAAAAAATAGCCTTTTTTTATATATAAAAATAAAATGTACATACAGAAATAAATGTAATGTTTAAAACCATTAAAACGAATACGGTTATCGAGAAATAATATTTTCTTGTAAGGATTAGAATATATTTTTTTTTCTTAAAAATACTTTTATCTGTATATCTTAATACTTCTTTAATGGGACTGTGCACTTTCATGTTTAGATATTTTTATTATGATAGTCGTTACATGGAAATTTTATTGAATTCCGAAATTCCGAAAAAAAAAACTATTGCTGTTAACGTTTATTTAGCGCCTTAACATATCGATAACTATTTTAAATAATATTTTTATAAATATATTAGAACATAACCAGGCCTTTTCTTTTACATATTATTAACGAATTCAAATCCAAACACGCCCTTCTCAAAATACATTTAAATGTTGCTAATAACTCATCACTGTTCAGTTCAATAATTTCCTTTCTGCATCCAATTGTTTTTATGTATTCTGGTAAAATTTTGTGTACTGAGAGAACAAATCATATTCCATTAACGAAATGTGCATTAATTAATATTACTGGATTATATTTTTACAAAAGCCTTTTGTCCAATTACAATTCCAATTCTACTCTTTTTTTTTTGTGCTGTAATTTTGAAAGCATAGCTATTCGAAGAGAAACAGTGTAAGGAAATTTTTAATATCTGTGTAGTCTTTCTCCACCGTTGTCGTATATTTACGCTCTTTGATGTTTTGGCTATTGTGTAAAACTTAAATGTCTGCTCTTTAATATTAAAGATTGGTGAAAGGAAATGTATTAAGGGAATTAAACATAGCTGTTTTAAATTTTATTTGTTACTTTTATGTGATACATGAATATATTTTAGTATTTATTTTTAATTTTTTATATTACGCTAAAAGTAGTTTTCAAAGAAAAAAATGACAAGAATAAAGGATAGGGTTTGCTTTATGCAAAGGAAATATTTCTCATTTGATTTATCTATTCATGAGGTCCACTACGAGAGGGAACCGTAACTATCTCTGTAGGTTTTCACACCCCTCATGTTGTGGTACAGCAAGTACGGGTTGCAACATCCCGACTTACGGCCTAGGGCCAAGTTCCCTTCTGGGTTTCCAGCTCCGAAGCAGTTGGGGGACGCCGGCCCGTCTCCAAGTGTCTCGTGGTGACTCCCCGTGGTTTCACCGCGTATCGCAACGGTTTATGTCGTCGACACGTGGGTTTAAGGTTAGAGGGTCCGCAGGTGGCGGCCCTCTGACCGGCCGAAGCGCCGCAGGGAGACCAACCTGCTGGCGCGATAAAAGACCCTCAGGACTTGGGTTCGGTGGACGTCTACGCGCAGGGCGCTCCCTCAGGGTTCCTGCGGCGCAGCTTACTTTTGTCGAAGAGCTTTCAAAATTTCAAAATTTGAATTTAAAAGAGAAAAAGATAGAGCAAAAAATGTATATATATATATATATATATATAATATTTTACGAAGAATATGCGCTTAGAAATGACATGGGTATGGATGGAGGAGTGTATTTTCCAGGTCAATCTGCAATATATCTTCATTAACATACCCAGTAGTATTGTCTACTAAACGGAAATGCTAAATTTTCAACTTGAAGAAACATGACGTGGCAGGCAAACATTCTGAATTACATGCTCAAATTGAGGAGAAGTATTTTTATTCAAGCAACATGCAATTGAGGGGGTTGTAGCAACAAAATGCCAAACCACATTTTTTGTGAAATAAATATGACACTCTAAACTGTTGCTTATTATTGTAAATTATAATATCCTACATATTATGTCTTTCTAATGTCACTAGATGGCAGGATATGGCCTAGGTTTCGTTTTCGCCCCAGTTGTTTTTGCCCCCAATGATGATAGCTAATTTACAAAGGATGTAATAGTAATATGATTAAAGTAATATCATATTGTTATTCAGAATAACTCAAATGTTACTAAGAAATTGAAAATAACTGTATGTTATATATTTTGATTTGAGTATATGATCTAATTTTCAAACTCATATAGCTCCGAAGTTAACAAATGTAGCTTAGCACTATCTAGTCCAGATCCCCTCAGTTGTCAGAGACATGCAACAGACAGCACAGATCTCAACATCTAGTGTCAATTTTCAACTTGGCGTTACTGGAAAGATGATGGAAGGCGACATAGGTTGTTTATTTATCAAATAAAAAGTCGAAATTTAAAAGATGTATGAAAATAAACAAATTCTAAAAACTTCACTATCTACTCGAAAGAAAACGTAATTTCTCTGAGATCAGAGCCTCTTTATTTATGTAGAGTTATTAATATATTTGTAACTAAGGTTTAAATTTGACATACATGATTTTATATTTCATTACATTTATTTATATCCAAACAGAAAAACAAATTATTAAATTACGAAACATTTTTCATTAAATATTAACTGTAATATGTTTCGACAAAATCTTTCTCTTATCTTTGTAAAGAATAATTATGAAATATTTATACAATATTTTAAAAAATGATTTAACTAAGAGCAAATTTAAATAAACACAAGAACAGTGCTATGCATTTTAAGAAAATTATTGTTATTTTAGTTTAAATTGTTAGTTAAAGTTTCAGTGAGTTAGTGTTAAAAAGTTTGTGACATTCGGAAATAAATTGTTAAAGGAAATTTATTTTAACCTGACACAAGCAGTTATGGTTGTTTTCAATTTTATTCTGCATCCAGCTGAAAATTAACTTTAAAGTTATGTGAATTTTTCAATATCTTCGGACAAAGGTGGTAGAATATTTATTTTAAAACTTTTAGTATATGTAGTGCATTTTTAAAACAATGACTAATGAAAGCAATATAAGAAAAAGTTTAAATGGAAAGTTTTCACACATTTAAGTCTAACAAAGAACTTTAAAAATGTCTCTTTATTTTAAGAAAATTATTGAATATCTGTTCTTTAAAAATTAAGTAGGATACATAAAATGATATAATACACTGTCTAATGCCGAAGAACGGAATTTAAAATTTTTGTTTAACAGTTTGAATAATTTAAAGCTTTTTCTTTTCTTAAGTTGTGGAAGAAATTTATCAAGGTATTAAAACATATTTTTCTGAAAAGATTTATAACCAATACGGAACGATATTCAAAATTCGTTGGGCATTTTTTAGATTTTGTAGATATATATTTTTAAAAAAATCAATATTTTGAATAGTTTGTGAGAAAGCTGAAAAATAGTCAACGTATAGTAAAAGGCTGTTTTCCATTTTATGCATGCATTTATTACATGTAAAATAAAAAATAATAAAAAACAAATCGCATCTACTTAAAAGAAACATAAACTAGTCTTTGGGGGCCACCGTAATACTTACCCATCATTGATAGGCATAATATAAAATATGAAAATAAAATATGTGTAAACTATTTTAAAAATGCATTGTAATTCGAATAAAATCGTGGCTTGTTGGCGTCATAAACTTTAAATGTTCTATTACTGAATTGCGTAAAAGAAACATCCTTATAACTCCAAAACTGATACTCATATTAACTAACGGTTTACTGCATCAAATTAAGCGTCTCATTTCCAATAAAAATATATCTTTAAATTGAAGTTTGAATGAAATACAGGATCATGAAAAATCGAAGAGTGTGGAAAATAGGATTACAAATATCTCGGCAACTCATTATCCGATAGACTTCATTCTTTATGCAAAATTTATGTTTTTTTTATTGTTTTTTATACTTACTCCTTAAAATAAACGATTTCGAAATTTTTATATACATTTCATAAGAACGACTATTTCGAGAGTCCGAAAAAATAGTTCCTGATAATCGAGGTTACTGAAATTCAATACGTTTCTTCCCATTATTACATATTAAATACATACCAAATTTCAAGTCTCTATCTCAATTTGTTTGGGAGATAGAACGTTTACAGGCACACAGACACACAGACGGACAGCAATTTTTTTTTCTAAAAATATGGTTTTCGGAATCTCCAGTGTCTGAAAGGTCTAAATCCGTCAACAATTTTTTTCTCAATTTTCAAAATGATTACAAGACTTCCCCCATGCTACGTATGATGGGTAAGTAAAAGCAGTAATAAAAAAGTACAATATAATTTACAGCGTTCTCTTCAATTCTAAACTACGTCAAACATTGAATGGGAACTAATATGTATGTAAACAAATAAATACACGCCAGAGCATAAGATAGCAGTTTACTAATTTAGTAACCATTACAGGCAAAATGACAAGATATCGAGGAAAAAAAGGGGGCGTGGGACGCGAAAAATGGATGCTGACTTCCATGGTCGCGGATGTAGAATATATCACCCCTCCTCCAAGAAAAAAAGGCTGAAGATTTGGAACTTTGAAACAAACTTGGAATATACATTAATGAGCGCTAAAGGCATTTTATCTGCTCCTTACGCATTCTTAATATGTATAAATAAGGACAAAGATTCAGTTTACTTTTCACAATTTTATTTATTTTTACTTTGCAGCTGAATGATTTTTATATAATGGGTACGGTTTTCAACTGTTTATGGATTGATAATTGAATTTGAAATATTTTTACATTTCTTCCCAAAATAATTTAGCTTCTGAAGTTTAACATTTAAAAACCTGGATATTTTAAGCGTTTCGTAAAAAAGCCAGAACATTTAAGCAATGTGTCAGAACGGCTGGACGTTAAGTCTAAAATCAAGACTGGCTTGGAGAAGCACGGATGGCTGGACGAATTCAAATCTAAATTCAAATTTTCGATCAAAACTTTAGTGTTGAACACGTTCGAACAATATTTTCATCGGATTTTCTTTGCGGTATCTGGAAATAAAATCCCGAGACGTGTTTGAATTACACAGTAACTCTGTCAATGACACCATAAATATGTCATTTACGTGTGGTTGCTGGCCTGTAATTCGGATATGTGACGCACCTGTGCTGTCATTTAATTTACGCTCTTCTCTGTTCTCTCAGCTGAACTCCTATAATTTGTAGAATTATTTACTTCAGTATGAAACTCTATAAAACATCTAAACTGATTTGATTACATACAGCATAAAACAAAAATACAAGTTAAAGTTTTACCAATTATTCTGAAGAGAAAATTAATTGGCAAATACACAGAAAATGGTTACTCTACACTGTAAGAAAAAAACAGCAAAAATTACGGCAAAATTTGCTGTCATTTTATGCACCCAAATTGCCAGTATTTTTTCCTGTAAATTTTAGCATGATTACAGTCATTTGTGCAGTAAAATTAGAATAATTGCAGTGATTTTACTGCAAAAAAACAAAAACAAAATTTTTTGAGGAACATTGTGCTGTTAATTTACAGTAAATAATGCTGGCAATTTGAGTTCATAAATTTACAGAATATTTTGCTGTATACTTTGCCATTTTTTCTTGCAGTGTAGTTTATCAGCCTCTTAAAAAATTTTCGTACAAAATCCCACATTTGTCAAACAAAGCATATATGTTAGAAATCGCAGAAAAATATCACTACAGTTCTATTTTTACTAGTAAAATTCATACATATCTCCATTTTAATCACACAAAATATAAAGTAGAAATGCAAAGAAAAAAATCGCTACAGTTTAATAGCCAATATTTAAAAATTATATGTCACAGAAACATCTAATTTAATGTGTCAAAAGTATTTTTTACAAACTTATAATAATTTTTAATTTGGTAATTATATTGCGATACTCGCGGATTATAAAAAATTACTTTATTCTCCCTTTTGAATTTGGGAATGTATTTGTTATTTACTCGAAATTGAGACTGACTAAGGTGTCTGATACTATGGACAGCACTCCAAGATTAAACAAAAAACAGTTTCAGTAGAACAGTTTGTTGTGTCAAAAAGTCGCTCTTTGGGATTTGGGAACTACCATAAGTAAATTTTAGTTCGGTAATATGTGAAATAAACGAAAATCTAAAATTTTACTCTTCGTAGATATGCAATTGTAAAAATTCTATAATTTGTCGCGTTTTAATGGAAGCATATATTTATTCAAAGAACAATTATCTTGCTTGGTAAACATGCAGCAGTTTCAACTTTTTTTATTTGTTTGTTCCAGATATATGTAACTTTAAAATGTTAAATAATGCGATTTGGTGGACTTTTTAACTCAAAAAAAAAATTATTATTATAAATATCTTTCAAAGTAAGAATATAATTTATGCTGCCCTTGAAAGGGTTAATATGGATACACAATAAAAATCTTTGACAATGAGTTTCGGTAAAAAGCCTTACATTGTGGAAAATAGGTTGTAAAAATATATTCTTCGGCCCAAATATACGTGTAAAATGGTTACATGAAAGATAATAAACGTAGAGATACAGTTAAATAATGAAATTCTGCTAAACAATATATTATTATTGTGTTATTTAACAAAGAATACTAAAATATGATCCTCAATAATACGATTTGCATTCATTAAAACAAAAGAGTTCTTTGTTATGACCATGCCATTAAATTAAATTAAACTTTTCCTTCAAAAAAACATTTCTGTTAGTTTTTTTCTTTGTTAATAAAGTACTTGGACAATAACACCATCTTAAGAATTTTGATCATTAACTTTGGAGTCCGAGATAATCTTAATTGCAATATAGCTTTTGTGAGAACTAGATAAATAAAGCTGATTTTTCTAGCGAAATACTTCACCGAAGTCGCTTTGTATTTTTTTCCTCGGAAACTCTTCTTAACTAAATAATTATTTTAAAAATATCAAAGACTGCTGCATTGCTTTGTTGAAAAGTATTTGTTCATTCTAAGTGGAATTGTGAGAAAATGTATTTTTTTTTCTCCAATACTTACAGACAAAAACACCTGTTATATTTACATAGACGTAGAAATTAACAATGCATAGTACTATGTATAATGTATTCCAAAACAAATTGTATATGGCAAAAGCCGTCTAATATTGGTTATATTTTACAACGAGCTAAATTATTGCAAAAATTCCAAGAACTTAATAATGGCTAATATTTAAATTTCTGCTATGAAAACGGTTCTTAGAATTGACTAAACTTCGCATATTTAAATATATATATATTTTTTAATGTATACACAGTAATGTCTTTTAATTTGTGTGTAAATAAATTCAATTAAACTTAATTATAAAAGGGAGTATTAAAAACGGGTATATTGGACACGGATGCACGGGCATGCGTTTTTTTGCCTCGTAGGTCCAGGAATCGTGGTCTACTATAAGTTCCAAAATTTAACTATTAACTAAAAATTTGTATGCTCTTTTTCTTTAAAAGAACCTTAAAAGCGTTTTTCTTGAAATAACATTTTTCAACGCGCTCTGTAAAGTAGCATGTAAAAGGGTCAACCAATCAACTTTTTTTATTTTTGAAAATTAAAAATATTTTGCGAGGTCATAAATCTTTCATATGATAATATATGTATAAATATATATCACAAAATTTAAAATTCCACCTTATCTTTAAAAAAAAGTATTTAAAAAATGTGTTCCCACCTAAATTATGTTACAAGTCTAGTTCTTAATTATTTCCATTCTAAAAATGTATCGAACACTCATTTTACCTTATATATTAAAAAGTATACATTGTTTTTATTTCTTATAAAACTCTACTTAAAAGCTATTCACGTATTAATCGTTCTTTCGAAAACACGTTTGTTTGAACTCATTATCTTAATCTTAAAACGTGTATATTATATTCACCTTATACATTAATTGTTCAGAAATTTTCAGTGCCATTTCTCTTTTGTTTTGGGATTCTAAGGATATCCCCGCGCATTTCGGCAGAACCATTAAGCTCCAAAATTCGCCTGCCTGTAAGTAGATAGTTCCATTCATTTGCGCTTCACTATAAGTTAATCGGAACTATAAGTAATCCCGAAGATGATCTACTTTTTGGACGGATGAACGGTAACATCTCCTAAATTGGTAACATTGTTTGTATGTGACAAAGTTATCCCGAATTTTCAATATTATACTTTGTCGCATAAGTTGGAAGTTAAGCTGAATTTCTTTCATCTATCAAATCTATCAAATCATCTACCAAATCTATCAAAATGCAAAGAAAATATACTCTGAAGTATTATTATAATAATGTTATGTTGTTTTTTGTTTTTTTTAAAGGAAGAATTCAGCAAACTAAATGAATATACGTAAATCTGCCTGAAAAAAGACAACAAAGATTATAATATAAATTACTGAATTTTCCATTACTCTATTAAATTGTGTAAATTGAACTCAATTGACGATTTGTTCTGAGTTTTTGACATTTATCAATATAAAAAGATTTCTAGCATCAAAGGAGATATGTAGTACCATAAAAAGTAAAAAAGATCTCCTAACTTGAAAAAGTAATCCATTGTGTCTCTACATCAAAAGGCAGTCGTTACTTGAAAAGCTATTTTTAAGAATTCATTACCAACACAAAGGAAGAGATAGAAACGAGGAAATGAAAAAGTTCCATTGCAGAAATTAAAAAAAAAAAATTAATGTGTTTCAAAAACTGACTCTCAAAAGTTCATTTTTTAGTCTAGGTAATATAACACGATAAAAATGGAAACATCAATATAAACGTATAAAACATAAATAATTTCTTAACATTTAGTGAAATTTTAAATGTTAAATGTTAAATTGAAAACATGTATGAAACGTTCCAACTTCTTTTGTAAAATTTCTTTTCACTTTGGATTAAATAGGTAATTAAAGTGTCACAATCAATAACGTACGGAAAGGAAGTTTTAAAGAAATTTTTCTTTAAGCTGATATAAACAGCTATGGCAGATTTTAGTTTTATGCAATACCTGGATGAGAAATATCGATAAAATTCAGTGAAGCTAATTAATATGTTCAGACAAAGAACATCGAAAATTCTCTTGAACGTTTATACTAAAAGATAGTGCGTTTCTTACCGAAACAAAAAAAATTGAAAAAAAAAAACTTAGATTGAAAGTTTTCCAGCATATAAATCGACTAAAAAGTCTTAAAAACATAGTTTATTTATCCCTCTAAGAAATCTTTAAGTATTATGTAAGATTCATTAAAAAACATAATACTGTATCTCATATTTCAGAGCAAAAGTTTAAAAAAATCTTGAAAAATTTTGAATAATTTAAAGTTTAGTTTCTTTCAATAAGTCACTGAAGAGATAGTGTACATATTTATATTGAACATATTTGAGATAGCATGGAAAAGATGGAAGAAGTTTTTACTTTTTATATTCTTGGAGAATTTCTATATCTTAGTTAAATTTTTGTTAACATTATGTATCTAGAAAGGTTTACATTAATTTTGCTTTAAATTGTATCAGAAAAAATCCATCTGTATCAGAAATGTAATTTGACAGATGCAATACATGTTACTTAAATTTATTATCAACTTAACCGAAAAAAACTAGTTCAAAATTTCGCCACCAGATGACGTTTTTAATGAATTACACATTTAACATACATTTACGATAGTTTATATATTTTATTTCAACAAAACATGACCCACATGACGGCAATCATTTTCAGCTGTCATCTGGAATCGTGAGATCGCGTGTTCCACAGTTGACCGCAGTGTGTTCTGGGAAATGCTAAAAATCTGTTGCGAAAAAAGTTTTGTTCAGCATGTTTTGCTGTAATACAATTTATAACCTATCGTAAAGGTATGCTGAATGTGTAATTCATTAAAAAACGCCCTCTGGCTGTGAAATTTTGAACTATTGTTTTTCGCCTAAACAAATTCCCATTCCTTCATTATGTCCTTAACAAAATTTCACAACTTTCTGACCAATAGTGTCCTCTGTAGACATTTTTAAAATAGGGCTGTTTAATTATGGACACCCTGTATTTTGAAAATTAAAAAAAAAAAATTAACGCATTGAATGTTTAATGTTTTGTGAAATCTTCAGAAATTGTGTTTCCATCCGTTAATTATTATTATTATTGCAATACATTCTGATGTGCATTCAGTTTCAGACTCATTCATCAAAAGTATTTGTGGTGATTGGCAACGAGTGTTTAAACATCTTTCTTGATCTAAACATTGTTTTGAGAGTTTATCTCTCTTAATCTTTACAGAATCCTTTTATAGTGGAATCTTTAATCTATTGATGTTCTTGAAAGATATTATGCGCAACTTAAAATCACCGGACTACAGAAATTTTCATGAAAATATACACTCTTACAATAGCGCTATTCTTTTGCTCTTTGGTTCTGCCATCTTATGAACACAGTGGCGATACAAAGAGAGTGAGTCCTTGGATATACTGCAAATACATATAATAAATTGTATTTATAATTTGTCAAAATTATCAGTTAAATAAATATATGTTTATAGATTTTAATTAGAAATACGGATTTTTATTTTCATATTGCTCAAAATATTTAAGACATATTAAGAATGTGGATGGACCTTGGGGATGGGTAATTGTTTTGATGATTGATACGTGATCAACAGACGTGGTAGGATAAATGAGAAAACAAATATGTATGTTTGAGTAAAAAAAATGCATTGTAGTGTGCATTTGGGTACAAAAGAAAAAACAACACAATTTGCGCATATGAGAAAAAATAAGTAAAACAGGTGTTTCCTTCAAAGAAAATAGTTTTTAATAAGAGGTGTGGTTTCCCTGGACGGCCAGCAATATTTAACACCTTAGAGGCATGGAGCCAATGAGGCTATTTCTGGGCAGCTGGGGTATTCTCTCCCACTCCTCCAGAAGAACTCTTTCCAGTTCTTGGAGAGATTGAGGGGATGGTAGGCGGCCAGCAACTTGTCTGCCTAGACTATCCCAAATATAGTGTACTGATTTCATATCCGGAGAACACATTGGCCATTCCATTCGTATAATTCCTTCTTCGAAAAGAAAATCCTTCACCAAGTGAGCATGATGTGGCTAACAATTGCTGTCCATTAACATGAACTCATCTCCAATTGTTGCAGCGTAAAGGACTAGAATAGGTCTTAGGAGGTCTTAGGATCTCTTCCCTTTATTGCTGACCTGTCAGATGGCCAATTCGAAAAATGTGGAGTTCGCTGAGCCCATCAATGGAGACACCAGCATAGACCATCGCCACTTCCTTCCATGAACGCAGGATTGTTTCTAGTGCCACATTCACTCCAGATGAAAATACGTCTATTATCAGGATGAACAGAAAAACGGGACTACTCAGAGAAAAGACTATTTCGCCATTCATTTCTCCTCCAGTACACATATTCTGTTGTCCACTCCCTGCGGGCGTCAAGGCGCCTTTCTGCTAACGAAATACGTACCATTAGTCTGCAAGCATACATACCTACAACGTTGAGCCGGATTCAGACAGTTTTAGTCGAAACTGAAGTGCCAGTAGACGAGCGAAGTTGTTTTTGAAGAAGAGTGACATTCATATTTCGGTGTCTCCGAGCATTTAGCGTTCAATATCGATTTTCATTGGATGGTGTTGCACGTCTACGACCTTGCGCTGGTCTTCGGCCTGCATTTACAATCTGAAAAAAATGCTACCAGATCCTGGAAATAACACTTTGTGAAACTCCAGTGGCTTCTGCTACTCCGGCTTGTGTTTGGCCCCTGTCTAACCAACCAGCAACTCTCCAAGCGTACTCATTGAAACAAAGCACTTGCTGAATGTTGATCATTGTTTTCGCTTTATCTTTCAGTAAGTTGAAAGTAAATATTCATTCGCTGCTGCTAAAGCGCCGTTTTTGACGTCAAACACAAAATTTCCATACTCCGAAGTTTGAAAATGAGAAACATTTGCATTTGTGACTTCTTACATTTTCTGTAGAAAAAAAATTCGCTTATACTGTTATTTTATATAAGACTTACAATATCACTTAATTGTTTTGAGCAGTTTATTTATAATAATTTAAAAAGTACAACTATCAATATAAAAATTAAAATGTAAATAAACAAAGCAATGATATCAGGTTACAGATAACGCATCTGTTAGAGAGTATATTGTAATTAAGGATTTAATGCAGTAATGATTTAAAATTCTATTATACTATTAACTTATACAATTTAAAACTAAAAAAAAATTTATGTTTTGTTCAATTGATAAACCATTATAAGCTATGTAGTGAGCCAATGTCTTCAGAAATTCATTGATAAAACTTTTTTTACAATCACTTTCGCACATGGATTTTAATATTTAATTTGAATGGTTTGTCTAATAGTTGAACTGTTTCTGAAATTGGATAATAATTTTTAAAAAAATACTCATCATTTGTATATGTAGAAATCATTTGTCATTTTCAAAATTTACTTTTCTACAATATAAAACTTTCAATAGTACAATCTTCATGCTGTTTCTTTGTCAGAAGTCTTATGAAAGTGAAACGCAGATCATCATTCCGTCATTTTTGACGGGGGTTATATACTAGCAAAGAAATATTTTTATTTTGCAATTATTTATGTGCCGATATACTACTTTTAAATGAAAAAGTGTAATTCAATTAAATATAGTGTAACAGTGTCGTTTTTATGAAATTTTGAAGCCACTGTATGTTGGATTTGTTTGCGGCTATTTGTGTTTTTGCTTTTAATTGTTTTTAGATCTTAACTTACTGATCTACTAAGTCGATCAGTAAGTATACTCAGTTGATCACATATTATTATAGTACTAACAGTTCTGTTTCATGTCAAACTTTAAAGCAGTTTGAATCGTGAATTTTATTTCATCATCCTTCATTGTTCAGAGGCAACTTTTTTTTGTTAAAAACGATTTTTAAATATAAAAATGTGATTTAAGAATAATAAAGTTAATTAATGTAATATAATGCCCATTTTTATGTCATGTTAAATATTATTCTTTAAAAAAGTAGATTGGATATTATTTGCAAAACTTAATTCACATCTTTTGGTAACAATTAAAAGATAACTTTATATTCTAGTAATTCAGTTTTCATGCATTATGTCTACACTTTCTATTATTTTACAGCATTAATATATTTTGTTTCAATTAGAAAAAATATGATATACGTTTAACTATACGTTATTTATTTTTAATGCATTTCAATGGCAATCTATTCTCTATTACTGCACCACACTGCATCCTAAATATGCAACATAAAACATGCAAATAATTCTTGATGCATGACAAAAATGTTCAAGTGCATTGCATTTTTTGCGTTCTTTCATTTCGATCTTCTTTATATAAACAACTTGTAACTACTTCGTAACAGATGAGATATGCAAAGTTAGCTCACCATAAAATTCAAATGATACATTATAGCATGTTTAGAATTGTAACTTCTGGGAACTTTGCTTGAATAAATCTTTTAATATTTCGAAGTTTAAAAAAATCATGAAAAAAATCATGTTTTTACTAATATTGCATGTTACACAACAAGTCTTGAAAATGTGGATAATTCAGAATATCTATCAAAGTTCTCTTTGAAGACAGAAATAATAAAATGTACTTTGACGTATTTAGCGATGACTGTGGGTCAATGGGACAAGTTTTACATTTTATATTGTAGAAAGTGTAATTTATAAAATGTCCATTTTTTTACAGTCTAACAGTTTATATTAATAAATACAAAATATTAACACTAGTTTAATGAGTAAAAGAGAAGTAGTCTTAATTTCAAAAATGCAATTGTGTTCTATTATATTCCGAATCAGGAGTCTAATTTGACTTGCACTCCGACTAATTGAACACATTAATGAAAAATAAATGTTTCTTAAATAGGCGAATTCATGAGCTATATCAGCACTATTCTAAATTCAATGAATAAAATATTACTTTATTTTCTACATTCATGATTGTGAAAATTGCCACACCATGAAGGAATTATGCAAATTGAACCAAGCTTACAAAAAATATAAAGTGAGGTAAGACATGCGAATGATTAGAATTGCAAAGCGATTGCGCATGCGTGAAACGAGAACCGGCTCATTATCAGTAGCTTGTTCCAGATATATAAAGGACTGTAAAGATGCGTTGAAATCCACTCATCTTCCTCTGTCTGTGGTAAACGTTTCATTGGTGGTCAATATACCTCGTCAAAAGCGAAGAAAGCCATACCAACAACTAACGGAGTCCGTAAGAGACCGCATCGCCGATATGCTAGAAGGTGGATTTTCGTATAGAGAAATCGCAGCCCGCACGCAGTGTAATGCCACAACGGTGATGCGTGTTTGGAAGAAATGGACAGAGTAGTATCAAAGAAGGCGAAAACCTGGCAGAGGGACACGCATTAGCACAACAGCACGGAACGACAAACATCATCCGCATGGCTGTGACGGACCATATAGAGTCCTCTCGTGTTTTCGCAAAACGTAGGAGCACAGCTACAGAGGTTTTGTTTTCTAGCTCCACAGTTCGTTTCCGTCTGCTACAGCATGAACTGAGTGCAACGGTTCCTCTACACAGGATTTCCCTCTCGCTGAATCACAGACACCTCCGACTTCAATGGGCTCAGAAACACAGCGTTCGGCGTGTCCAGTAGCAACAAGTAGCTTTTTTCTGATGAATCTCGCAACAATATGGAGTACAATGATGGAAGAGTACGCGTCAGACGTTACAGAAGGGAGCGCCTACTCTCACAGTGTGTTATCTCGCGTCATACCGCAAAACGACTGGCATCATGATGTGGGAAGCTAATGGGTATAATTTTCGATCCCATTTAATGCACATTGCGGGCAACCTCATCATTGATTGCTACATAAGGGAAATGGTGAAACCAGAGGTCTCCCCCTCTTCTTCGACGCATTCCAGGTGCTACATTTCAACTGGATAATGCCCGAGCACATGCTTCTCAGTCTGCACAAGTCTTCTTTGGTGCACAATAGGTTTCGCTTCTTCCATAGCCTGCTTATTCTCCGGATATGTCTTCCATCGAGCATTTCTGGGAATCTCTTAGTCGGAGACTCGCTCTGACAGCTGGTGGGGCACACAGTAAGACTGAACTTCGGCTTCAAGTCGTAGCCATCTGGAATGCCATTCCCCAGGATTACATTCAGAACCTGTATGATTCATTGGTACGACATGTACACGCTGTCATATCTCAGCGTGGCGGACGCACAAAGTACTAATTTCCTGACGTTCTTTTTGATTTTTTGTCTTGTACATTTGATCGTTTATTTGTACCACTATCAATAATATGTGGAATAAATTTCATTAATTCCTGACAAAACCTTTCTAGTGTTGCAATTTTGATAAATATGATTTTAATTTTGTAAAACTTACTAAAGGAAAATTTATTGAGGTCTTTATTATCTTGTATACATTTATTGAAACTTAAGTTGTAAAATGCTATTAATTTTAACAGATATAAAAGAATAAAGAACTTTAACATTTTTGTTCACAAAACGTATCATTAACGAAAATTGCAGCGTTTAAATAAAATGATTTTTAGCGTTCCCTAATCTTCCATGTCCCATTATTACCCACCCATGTCATTTTGAACCGTATTTAGGCTATAGATATTTAGGAATCAGCATTTACAACTGCATAAATAGTTATTTTACATTGGTAAATCAACTAACAGAAAAAGGATACATTGGAAATGAATAGCATTGATTAAAAGCTTCATTATAATATTTAAACCTGTTAAGAAATTGAATTAACATTTTATCAAAACAAATATTTATTAAACATATAAAAGTTCCTCACAGTAAGGTTTAACCCCTTCGTAACGAGCGTCAATTATGCTCCTTTTAATCTTTGTTTCAGCAGCATTTTTCTAGTCAAATTTCTACCTATTTCAATCGCTGAAATGTCGTAATTCAATAAGACAAAAAATTCTGCCTTAAAATGCTCGTGTTAAAATTCAAGCATTTTTGGCATCTTTTATGTCACGTATACGTGCCAATTGTCTTAAAGATGTTAATAATGTTTTGCTACTTACATTGAAATCAACGAATGAGGAAAATGATAAATACATGTGCTTGTGTAATGCTGGTACGGTTTTCTATTGAGAAAATTCGGAACTCTTAACTGGTTTATTTTACGAGAAAATCTACTTGTTGCTTTTGCAATTGTGTTCTGTTAGCTTCCAGGTTCCCCTATCTAGTTTCATTATTAGCTCTTTTGTGCAATGATTGCCCTTTATCTTGAGTTTTATAAATGTTAACTGTTAGGTATATATGTAATGTATTCTTCGAGATATGAGTACACATACGAATTGCTGCAAAAGTTCTGCCGCAAAATCAAATTACAAAAGTACATATTTTATGAGACAACCACATTAAAAACATAATTATAAAGCACTGAATGAAAGTCAATGAATAATGTGTCATTAGCACAGTAAATTTAAAGAGAGAAAAAAATTAAGGTTTAAAATACCAACAGTTTTCTGCATAACATAATTAAACAAAGTATATAGCTGACATAAGCTTTTTTTACATTCTTCTGAACTCTAAATAATTCTTCAATTCATAATAAAATAGTAAGCTAAGATTACAAAATATCAATAATTTCAAATTATTATGAAAGTTTTACTTAAGAATATATTGTTTTAAATTGTGTAGTTGGTCTTCATATAAGTCATTGTTTCAAAACATTTCAAAATATGATTCTCTTTTAAAAATATAAAAACTTTTGAAATCTATAAATGATTTTATATAAAAAAAATAATATATTTTTTTTTCTTTTGAAGTAAAATACAATTTTAATAATATTACACTCAAAATATCTGTTCAAAGATGTGTTGCAGATCTTTTGACTTAAGATGAACAATGCCAAATATATTCATTAGACGTGAATTATTTTACATTTATAAAGAAATGTGTACTTTTATTATTGCTTATGCTATTAAAAATTCACTTACTTTAGAATATTAATTTGCTTATATTTTTAAAAATACAACAGAACTAACTTATTTTTTCAGTTCATTTAAATAGAAAAATATTTACTATCATTGCATCTGTGCATTGTAAATATTCGATAAAAATATCTCAAATTTGCTTAATGTATGTTAAACACATTCAAATGCATTTCACTTTTTATATCCTACTTATTTCGATCTTCTTTATATAAACTACTTACGATGATATTTCGTAAGCAATGTGATATTCGAACGAATCTTGTCATAAAATTTTAATGTTATATTTAAGTAAGTGTAGAATTGTAAATGTTGTGGACTTTGCTTGAAAAAGTCTTTGAATATTTAGAAGTTTACAAAACATTAAATGGTAATTTGATGCTTTTATAAATCGTGTATTTCGCACAACATATCCTTAAATGTAAGGTATGTCTGAATATTTATAGGTGTTGTGCTTTATGGTAATAAAAATTGGCTTTAAACTTTTCCTTTATCTTAATTGCAGAAAATAAAAACGATATAAATGTGCATATTATTTTAGAAATGAAAGCCGTAATGAATATGCCGCAATGCGAATAAGTTGTAAATATTAAATAGATAAATATAAAAACTATAAAAACATAAATATGGTACCTATTACAATAGCTATTTTGTCAATATAAGATATGTGCGTGGAAGACATTGAGATATCCGGGATTATACTGGCGCATTTTTTTCAACGATAATAAAAATTATTAAATCATAAAATATTTAAAATATTTTTGTTATTTTAAATGTTAATTGTTCGTAACAAGAACGAACAGCCATACTCTACTTTGCAAAGATAAAACCGTTGTAAAATCTTACCTATGATCAACCTCTGATCAATACATTTTGCTTATTATTCACAAATGCTTAAATATTTACATTTTTAGTAACATCAGTTTGTATAAGGGGAAGTTATTTTTCACATTTTATAATAATTTTACAATATCATTCCCTTTAAAAATGTGTAATATCTATAAAATTAACATTTCAGTCAATGGTATTGCATTTTAATTATATGACGTGTTTTTATAAGTTAAATGCAGCGCATAATAAAATTAATTTTAGCGCAGCTAGAAAATACATGTCATTAAATAATTTTAACAAAAATGCATTTCAAGAAAAAGCTGCCAAAGGAAATATGCCACGCTACATTTATGTGGTCATGAGTATTTTAGTAGGACACATTTTTTAATCTGAATGCGTACTCTGATGCGTGTGTATAATGTATTTTAAATTTTCATGCTTTTCATGAAAACTTTAGAGGTTTTGAGCGTTTTTTTTAAATCTTCGCCTTCCGAAGAACTGCGTAATATCCTATATAGTTATATCAATATGGAGGAGTTGAAATTTTAAACCGTCAAATAATCACCTTCAAAAGATTAGTAATATACTACGTCCTTGGATACATTACTATCTATTACCATCTATCCATTACTACCTTTAAAACTGCTGATTTCTTTTTTTTTGATGGAATGTAATGTTTCTGTGCGGTCCTGTAAAATTCTTATAAATGGTTAAAGAACTGTTTTTGCTACAAAATATGAATATTTCACTTTCGTTCTTTTTGAAAATTTAATATCAGCAAAATGCTCTTCAAAGATGTTGCGTCCATAGACAGAAATATTTCGAAGTATTTTTCCGCCTCATGACAATCTTTAGATGCTTTTTCTTTGGCCTATTTAACACATTTGGATGTGAATCTGCACGTTTTTGATGCGTGGCCGAAGCCATGGCATCTATAGCACTGTTTGCCAATATTAGTGCCACGAAAACGACAAATACTGAAGCTTACCCAACCTAATTCCTTAATGTCTTCAAATTGTTCAAACTTGGTCCTGGGGATGTTCTTAACTAGGTAAATGGGCATCGGTTTGCCGGTTTTCCTGCTCTTAAACATGGCTTCTCTATTTGAAATACAATAAAAATGCTAATATAACTCTTATAATTGCTTACATTACAGTAATAACAATTAGTTTGGGTTCTTTAACTGTCAGTATACCGCGAATGAAATTTTTGCGGGGTCTTCTTTCGGTATAGGAGGGTGTGGTATAAGCTACCGCATGGCTGTCCAGTAACGATTCGGCTTTACGGAAGTCATTATCATTTTTAAGTGAATTTTTAGATGCTCGCACTCCATTTCAGAGAGTGGTTTTTCGTCATTTAAATCTTTAAATTTATTTGTAAGTTCTTGCCAATTGCTTCACATTTCAACCAAAAATGAGTGAATTTTGTTTTTAATTTGGGTTTGAGAGCTACCGGCTACATAACTTCACTGGGGCTAGAGTATGGACCCATGACATCAACATGACTATTATTGGCTTACTGTTATTTAGGAGTTTTTATTTATTGTTAAGTGGAATAGAGAGGTTGGGTAATTATTTTTTCTTCCTAGGATTGCTGCCGGGAGTAACTCCGTCACTTGCGTTCGACACTGTGATTAATGTAAAGGTAATCAAAATAGTTGGAATGTCTATATTTTGCATGAAAATAAAGTACTTAAATAATTGTAAATTAATTAATCTATCAGGGTTCAAAGGCTCCGTAAATAATATCATAATATTAGAGATAACACTTCTCAACTCTTGCTGCATGATGTACTTAATTTCACTGTCCTGAAAGCTTCAGTAGCTTGTCTTTCTCGAATATGTTCATCGCAAAAATTAAGAAATGCACTAATGATGAACTTCTGTTTAGCGTCTTCTACAGGAAATTGCTTATACGGTTCAGCAAGATCCGATCTTCCCAATCCTTGGAGTATTCACTTGCCAGTGTTTTCAAATTTTAATTCGTCCTTCGAAACCATGGCGAAGACAAAAAAACACAGTTGCAAAACTATTTCTCTAAAAACCGCGAATTAATGAACATTACAAATAGTCCTCTCATTACATCAATCAGTCATATAATCTGAATCATAAAGGATGTTAATCTGTCATAAATAAAAATACATTAAATAAGATATATCTATATGAAAAAAGTGGTACCAATTACGTAATATGGATTAAAATATTAAGGGGACAGATCACCTTTAAAATGGTCAAAAATTCAATTTCAAAGTTTTGATGTCAGTAAATAGTGCATTTTATTCTGAGTAGAAAGGTAGCAATGTTTTTCAGAGGCGATAATTATTGACGAAGATATAAAGTGAAACGCAATCGTCATTCTTTGTTTTTGAATGGAGAGTGAAAACTTTAAATGCATTTAATTCACAACAATGATTTTCAAACTTGCGCGCACGATTTCTCCAAAAATAATTTAGATAGAACCTCAATTTTTTTCGAACTTATTAATGTTGTAACAATGAACAAAATGAACTAGAATCTTTTAATTTGGTCAATAAATTAAAAAATAATTAACTGTAATTAAATTAAACACGCATTTTGAATGCGCTTTTTGATGAACTAGAGTTAATTATTTTTTAATTTATCGACCAAATTAAAAGATTCTAGTTCATTTTGTTCATTGTTACAACATTAGTAAGTTCGAAAGAAATTGAGGTTCTATCTAAATTATTTTTGGAGAAATCGTGCGCGCAAGTTTGAAAATCATTGTTGTGAATTAAATGCATTTAAAATTTTTACTCCCCATTCAAAAACAAAGAATGGCGATTGCGTTTTACTTTATATCTTCGTCAATAATTATCGCCTCTGAAAAACATTGGTACCTTTTTACTCAGAATAAAATGCACTATTTACCGACATCAGAACTTTGAAATTGAATTTTTGACCATTTTAAAGGTGATCTGTCCCCTTAAAAAATTTTATTGGTGACACTGATTGGCAGGAAATTCTGTCATTTGGGTAATGTGGGTTAGGAAGAGTTACTGCATACATATTTTCTGTTTCTGTTAAATGTTTTATTGTTTAGTGTTATTTAATAATTTTTATATTAATCAGAATAATTAAAATATTTAATATGATATTTTATGATAATTAATTAATTTAGTTTTGAAATCGTGTAATTAAAAGCAAATTTTAGACTGTGCAATTCTATATCTCTAGATAACTGCTTACGCGGCTGTAGAAAAACAAATAAATAACAAATTTAAATTTGAGAAATAAAAACTGATTTACATTAAACCAGAAGTTTGCGAATAGCTTTTCAATTGCTGCAATCAGTATTTCATTGTTAGATATTACACCTTGTCATTCCACTGTTAATGGCATCATTTGGTAATGTCATAAATTGCATACAGTGCGTCCCAAAAGTTTATAGACAACAGAGTTTTCTGATTTTACAATTGAAAAAGGGGAGTAATAATTTCAAAACAATTTATAATTATAAATAATATCAAGACAATAATAATACTATACAAAAATAAAATTACACAATTACAGACTTTGTGAGAAAAATTAAAACTTAAATTTTACTGTCACAAAAGTTTATAAACAACTCCTTTAACGTTCAAATTTTTAAGCCGTTTTTTTTAATTCAAAAACTAGATCAGGCATATTCAAATCAAGATTTTTGAAAAAATTCTGGCTTTAAAGAAAACCAAATTCGTTCAATTTGCAGCTTTAGATCTTGAACCGTTTCAAATTGACGCCTATTAGCATATACGTCTCTAGCTAATATACCCCAGAGGTTCTCTATTGGGTTAAGGTCAGGACTTATGGCTGGCCAGTCAATAACAATTACTTGGTTTTTCTAAACTACTGCATTGTAGAGTTGGACACGTGAATGGAACAATTGTATTGCTTGTATATCCATTTGACTTCACTTAGCAACTTCCCAAACGGAAGTAACTGTACTTCAATCGTTTTCTTGTAATCTTTGGAACATTGACTACCTTTCAAAAAAGCAATATCGGTTGTTCCATTATAAGAAAATGCTTCCCATAACATGAGTGTACTTCCGCCTTGTTGTCTGCTGAAACAAATTCGTGGTTCCTTGCGAATATCGTGCCAGTAATATGCCCAACCATCGGGGCCATCTAAATTAAATTCCTTTTCATCTCTGAACAGAACACTCAACCATTCATCTGTCCAATTCACGTGATTTCGGGCCCACTGAACACGAGCGCCTTTATACCGTTTTGTAAACTTTAGCGAATGACGTATTTTGCAATAATCAGGAAATGTACTTGCCTGCAGCCGTCGATGGACCATGGAGTTTGGTACTGGAATGCTTCCATCTTTAGAGAACTGATGTACAGACAGGTTCTGGGTTGAAACGAATCTCAAAATCTCTTTGTCTTGCCGTTTAGTTGTTTTCTTTGGTTGTCCAGAACGGGATTTTGTTTCAAAATTGTCACCTTCTGACAGAATTCTGTAAATAACAACCCTGCTGCGCCCAAGTTTATTTGAAATGTTCACAACTTTCCATCCACGAGCCTTTAAACGATAGATTTGCAAAATTTCCTGTTTGTTAAACTGCACATTGCGAGGCATTTTGGCAATAAGTCGGAAACGGAAAGAGAGATTCGTTTTTATCGCAGGAAACTATTGCATCACAAGTACATGACCTTGGAATATGAAGTTTTGGATATCAGTATTTAAATGAGCTTTTAACACCGGTTGTCCATATATTTTTGGGACAGCATTTTTTTTTTATATTAATCTATGACTGTTAAAAGTTGTTTAAGTATTTTATTATTTTTATTTCATAATTGTATATTTGCATAATTTATTTCGTCTTACTTACTTCTTTAGTTAGCTCTTAAATCCAAAAAATTGTTGTCTATAAACTTTTGGGACACACTTTAATACGGAATCGAGAAGCTGACGTCTGTGTCTTTCCTTTCTTTATTTTTAATAAAAACACAGGTAACATATGTTTGTAACCGTCACGACAAGACGTTTTGAGACGAGTATAAATTTTCAAGTCCACCCTTAAAGTATACAGGAAGTCACAAAAATTAATGCGTAAATTTAAAAATGTATATTACCTAAGTTAGTTAAATTACTTAATTTTTTTAATTTGTTGTAATTTGAAATTTTGTTTTCTTTTTCAATTTGTCTTTTTAGATTTGGAATGTAGACACTTTGGAATTTTACCATCATGAAATTCACCGTTGAACAAATAGTAAAAGTGACAGAACTTTATAAAAGTTTAAGAACTCACAATTACTTGGATATTAATGTTTTGTAATTTGAACAAATAACGCAACCTACATTTGAAAAAACCAGTTGTAAAACCATATTATTGAAATCATGTAATTAAGTTGCGTAGTGTGATCTCTACAGAGAATATTTCTCACAATATAACTCCTGGAACAACCTTTTTTATTCGCAGAAAAACTGTGATAAAAAATATTACATACTTTATCATAAATAAGTTTTTCGAGAAGGAAACGGTTAAAAAAAAAAAAAAACATGGACAGTTTATATTTTTAAGGAATAATATTATCGCGATTTGTATTTCCTACGACAGGTATTAACCCGAAAACTACCAATGATAGCACTTTGAAAATAGCTGTTTCTGTGGGTTAAAAGTACTTTTTCAAATACTTAGCAGAGATTAGTCGCTAAATGCTCAGCATGTTGCTTCAGTCTTTAAAAGAACCCTATTTACAGCGCGAAAAAGAGCCAGGAATTAAACCAGACAATAGCATGTATTTCCACTGAGCTCCATATATAACAGAAATTGTGAGTCGTCGTCAGGCAGAAACATGCAAGGCAAATGAAGCTCTCGAGGCAAAGAGATAAAATAATCCAAGTTGTAAATGTTAGATATTGTTGTTCTCATTTACTGTTATCCTATATTTTTTCTTTTCTAATTAAGCTATGCTTATCTAATTAGTAAATGATTATCTAATCATGTAAGGCAATGCAATAAATAGTATGTTTTCCCACGAATGCGAACAAAAATTATCGCCACTGTATACTTCCACGCTGACCGCTGGAAATGATGTTGTGTAATAGGAAGACAGATCTCCTGTTATATATGGAGCTCAGTACATATTTCATATCGTACAGAATGGAAGTATTAGAAACTATTTAAAATTTTTTCTTTCTCATAATTAAGCAAAAACTGCATTTAAGATTTTTTCTTTTAATCTTTTTACTTACCCATCATACGTAGAATAGGGCAAATCTTGTAATCGTTTTAAAAATCGAAAAAAAAATTGACGGATTTGCACGTTTCAGATACTGGAGATTCCGAAAAACATATTTTTAGAAAAAAAAAATTGCCGTCCGTCTGTGTGTCTGTGTGCCTTTAAACGTTCTATCTCCCGAACAAATTGAGATAGAGACTTGAAATTGGGTATGTACTTAGTATGTTATAATGGGAAGAAGCTCATCACTATCGTCGATTATCCGGAACTGTTTTTTTTCGGACTCTCGAAATATTCGTTCTGATAAAAGGTATATAAAAGGTTTAGAAATTGTTTATTTTAAGGAATGAATATAAAAGACAATAAAAAAACATAAATTTTGCATAATGAATGAAGTCGATCGGATAATGAGTTGCCGAAATATTTGTAATCCTATTTTCCACACTCTTTGATTTATCATGACCCTGTACTTCATCCAAATTTCAATTCAAAGACATATTTTAATTGGAAATGAGACACTTAATCTGACGCAGTAAACCGTTATTTAATATGAGTATCAGTTTTGGAGTTATAAAGATGTTTCTCTTACACAATTCAGTAATAGAGCATTTAAATTTTACGACGTCATCAAGCTACGATTTTATTCGAATTTCACTGCATTTTATAAATAGTTTACCGATGTTTTATTTTCATATTTTATATTATGCATATCCATGATGGGTAAGTATTACGGTGGCCCCCAACGACTAGTTTCCAATTATTTTTGCTGTTATTTTTATAATGTTCCTATTTATGTAGTATGGTGAATAAAAGTCGCTAATTCTATGAATAGCTGGTATACGTAAAAATGTTTGAAATTGTTTTATGCCTTGACACATTCAAAATTCTTAATAAATCATTGTATGCTTTTAAATACTGTAGCCTTTACATGGATGAAAATAATTTCTAATAATTCCAAACCGAATAAACACGTTTTCGATTGTTATACAATGTATGTTCTTTAAACTGAAACATCATACAGTAAAACTTATAATGTGAAGTTTTTATTTAAAAAATAAAAATGATCTTTATTTCTTAGTCAGATAGAAACGCTTTTATATCCTAAAGTTCTTACACATTTAAAAAACAAAGCATATTCAGCTAAAAAGAAAACTATATAATTCAGGTTTTTTAAGCAAGCAAGATTCGTTCTAAAAATTATTATTATTATTATTATTTATTTAAATAACAAAGCGTTAAAATTTTGACATTCTGAAACGACGATAAAAAAAATCTGAGCGCATCCTGACATTGCTGGGGACTTTTAAAATGAAATTGCTTCTGAGAAAAAGGGAAGACAACACAAACGAATACAAAAGCGACATTACAAAAGATTTTTCTGTAAAACGAAAATATATGTAGAATGACATTTTCGTAAAAGAAAAGATCCATTTCCTGAAAAAGTATATGAAAGAGAAAAAGTGTGTGTAATTAAATTAATAAAAATAGAGTAAGAGTAAACACGCCTAATGAAATACATTTTTGAATTTTTCTAATTTTGCCAATGGAATATCTTGCTCGAGAAACTTGTTTGTAAATTAAAATAAATATGTTCTGTTTTACAAGTTATCAACAGTGCTTTATTTGAATAGTTCAGTTTTTTTTTATAGATATACAAGTAATTGTTAAAATTCATGGAATCTTCTTGAAAAAATACAAAGTAGTTTATTTTGATTTATAACTAAAATAGAAAATGAAATAGATTCACAGCGTATTTATATATAAAATTATTATGTATCATTCATAAAAAAAATGCAGTTTTTGTTTTCTTTTTTTTTGTATTATGAAAAGGAAGAAAGACATCTAATAACAACGTTTCTTGTTTATAAAATTTAAATTAAAAATATATATATATATATATTTTGAATAATGTAAGCTGTACTTTCAAAGAATAACTATTGATTCTTCAAAAAAAACTTCATTTATTTTCTTTTATTTTTCTGATAAAAAATAACTTTTCCGTACTTTTATATTAGCCGGGAACAAGTGATAAATTGCCAAAGATTTTTCTAATCGCCATCTATCGTATTGCATTCATTTCTGTTAAAATATAAACCTTTCAGTCATTTAAATTTTAAGTATTTATATTTAACATACATACATTACATACAGTAAAATTAAATGTCATTCACTCATTTCTTTTATAATACACACATACAAATAAAAAAAAGAAAGAAAGAAAGAAAGAAAAGAAAAATAAATAAGAACTATTACCTTAAAACAAAGAATTTTACTTCAACATTAAAGCATTATTTTTAATTTACACACGCCAAAATATAAAATGCTATTGGTGATAATAATAATAATAATAATACTATATGCCAGATTTGCGCCCGATAACATAAATGTACCATCATTTCAGGCTTCCCTTTGAGGAAATATTAAATGGATACTTTCAGTCCCATGAATAATAATTGCTTGTATAAAAACATTGTGATTAGAATAATATTCGTCAATAGAGGAACGGGCTATTAACCCCTTAATTATCGCTCCCGTCAATATCACGGGCTCAGGTGTCGTTCGTTATTTCTTGTGCCCATCATATTTCCGGGCTCAATATTTAACTGCTTAAAAAAACTACTGAAACCAGAAAAAATTAACCCCTTAATTCTCGCACCCGTGCTTTTCACGGGCAGTGTAAACTACTTTTTTCTAATTCAGATTGTTTGACTCCCACCAGTTTTTTTTTTTTTTAAATAGTGTAATTGGCTTTATTTTCGCATCATTTTATCTTCCGTAAACAACAGTGAATATTTCTACATCAAAAAAGGGGTGGAAATCAAATAATCTGAATTATAAAAAAAAAAGTAGCCTACACTTATCGGGGGCGGTGCTTAATGTCTTAAGACACAGAATTCTCGAATTTCTACAAATGTGAATTTGTTCTATAACATATTGTTTTTTTGCTTTAAAAAAATCTAATTGCATATTTTATTTAGAAACCTTATAACTATTCAAATTCTGTAATAAAAAATATAGATACTTTTTCGATGGTTTTTTGAAATATTAAGCGACCCTGAAGGGGTTAAGCAAATATTATATTTTGCTTTTTACATTGTTCAAAGTTATTAATAAAGTAAAAGTGATAGTTTTCTGAGGCAGTGTTGTTAATGATCTTCCGAACTTTTTTTTAATATATCTTATTACTAAAAGAGCGTAGGACGAAAAACCTTTCAGTAGTACCTTGAACTAGTCTTCGCGTACTAGCTATTATTTTTCCACGTACCGCCAATTTGAGTAACACTACAAGAGGTACCTTGCTAATTGTAAATTGCAATTTAAATTTATTTATTTTCATTTCTCCGTTTTATTTTTCCTTTTTCTCTATCAGTGTTTCGAAATTAATTTTAAAATTCTAAAATAGATTTTACACTAAGATGATTAATGTTCTTATTGAATTAAAAATACTGAGGAGTAAACAGAATTAATATTAATTTCAAAAGAAATGAAATTACTTAAAAATTATTTATGAAAAATTATTTCTTGAAATTATTTATGACTTTCATGCTATCGAAAACTTAAATTTTACAAACCATTTTGTCTACTTAAAGGTAGTTTTTAATGTTTCAGTGAACAGTTTAATGTTTCTCTTCAGAAATAAATTTTTAGGTAATTGTAATAAGGTATTTTTTCATTTCAGTTGTAGAAAAAAAAAACATTTTAGCTGTCAGAATTAACACATTAACGATATAATCTTCCACATTTACATTCCTTTATGTGAAAAAATAATAAAAAATAACTGTCAGTGGATTATTTTATAGGATTTCAGGTGTATATTTTCGAAAAGATGTTATAAATTACCTCTGTGCATTTATTTTACAGATTATTTTGATTAATTGCTATGATTTATTAAGTTCTGCTTTTCAGTTTAAAAAACATTATCTTAAAAATACAGTCATTATTTTTTACCTATTCAATAATTTTAAAATATTGCATCAACGTAATTAGTTTCTACGAAAAAGTAATATATATATATATATATATATATATATATATAAAATTATTGAATTGCTAATCTACTTACTTTTCTGAAATTTTAATGCAATATCTATGTGATTTAACGATTTTAATAATAGATGATGTGCGATTGTAAAAAGAAAAATATCTTGAAAATATAAATGTAAACTTTAAGGGGTGATGACATTGGTGAAGACAAACAATTTTTTGTAAATCAAACCACATCGCACATATTTCGTCTAAAATATGGAGTATCTTGCTCCAGGCTGAAGCTGCATTTTCATTCACAACTTTACCTATAATTAGGATATTGTAACAATATTTTGAAGAGGTTATCTTTGTTTTCTGTGAAATGTAACCATATAGAGAAAACTGTTACCAATGATAACCAATCGCAGCGAAATTATACTGATCTACACATTGAAAAAAATATTTCTTTAGGAATAATCTAGGAAAATATAATGTAACGAAAATATAAAATAACCACATCCGAGTTGCTCATGAGTGCGATAAGCACTCTTTATCTTTAGAAACATCAAAAACCAATATGTTTTCGACATTCAAAAATATATTTATAAAAACAAAGTTTTTTTTTTTTTTTACACTGATTTTCGGAAACGTTTCCGAGTAGTTCTTATAGTGTATCAATGAGCTTTCTCAAACCGGACTATCGTTTTTTAATATGCCATCAATTCTCAGTTAAACGTTTTTAGCTGAGAAATCGAATTTATTCATGCAAGAGTTATAAAATAATATTAATTTTAGCGGTAATTTTAACGCGATTTGTCAATTTATCATGTTTGTCTGTAAAACATATTTTTTCAACATGAAAATGCTTACTTGACAACTAATAGTATCCAAAATAGTATCCAAATAGTATCCGGGTTGAGAAAACTCATTAATACACTATAAAATTTACTCGAAAACTTTTCTGAGTGTGGCAGCAAAATAAATTTTGTTTTTAAAAGTGGTTCTTTAAACCTCACAGATACATTGTTTCTGGGATTTCTAAAGCTAAATATTGCATATTGCATTACTCGGAAGATGTAATTGTACGTTTTTGATGTTCGTTACATTATATTTTGCTAAAGAAGCATTTGTCTTTTATTGCATTGTAGATACTCAGTAATGCGGAATGTAGCTGATAATATATATCGTGTCAATGTCGGAATTACATTGCACTTCCAATGCCTTCCCAAATGTAATTACATGTCGCGCGCAAAAAAAAAAAAAAAAAAAAAAAAAAAAAAAACTTTGGAGCATTTGTTTAAAATTTCATTTTTTTCAGAATTTGTACGCTTTTACCACAATTTTTAATAGAATTTTTCTATTTAATGTTTAAAAAGCAGAAATTCCACATGCCTCGTTGAATTGTAGAATTTTTAATACTTTTCTGTATTTAAATAAGGCAAAACATTCTATTAAAAATTGTGGTAAAAGCGCATGAACCCTGTTCTTAAACCTATGAACGAAGGTGCAGGTCTGGACTTATGTGAGACATCTAGTATTTTAGTGAGTTTCGGTAACCTACAGAAATGATTTTTGTATTACCATCATTAAAAAATCTAATAAATATGAGATACACTGTACACACAAATCAAGCGTGACATTGCAATGCACATCATGTGGTTAATTTTATGAAAGCTGACGAAAAAATAAAATCAACAATACATACAAAACAAAAATGCTATTCCGAGGACAAGGCAGTTTCATTCCTATTTATTTTTCCAAGGGATACACAAGAAAAATAGATTAGCCAGGAACAAAACAGACTTTTCTTCATATTTGATATTCGTAGTAACATTCTGTTACTGTTATTATAAAAATAGATACTATGTCTGTACAAAATTTGCTTTGACGATTGTGTAAAGCCACTTTTTTGCACCATGCACTCTTGTTTCATATGATCATATATTATTTTACAATCTAAATTATAAAAATTACATAAAATGCAGATTTTAATACAAAATTTATTTCAAAAATTTCTTTACCGATTGCCAATTTCAACAGAATTTTTTTACATAAAAACTTTTAAAATAATTTAGGAAAACCACACTTACATTGTAATAGATAATTACCCCTAAGATGATCTATGAAATAAGTAATTGTGCGCATTTTTAAGTATATATTTCTTACACTTAACAGCTGTATATATATATATATATATATATATATACATAGTGTGTGTCTGTGTGCATTGTAATGCTGAGGAGGAAGGGATAGATATACAAATGGTAAATTTAGCAAGTTGTCATTGAATTGAGTTGTCATTGCCTGATCATTGAATTTGAAAGGGTTATTGTGATGTACATTGAAACCTGCTATACAACAGTAACTGGCCGATATATGACTGCGTTTGGACATGTTCATAATGTAGAGGGGGAGAAGTCTGTAACGACCCCCCAGTAAAACCTTGGCATCTAAACCATTTCGGATGGGTAGAACACTTGACTGTACATCCCTGAATTAGAATTGCTCTTCTTTCAACTGGATCCACGGCGCTCTCGTGTCGAAGATTTATAATGATACGCAGGAGAAAAAAGATGATACACGAACAGTATTTTTCTCAGTAGCGGACTTTATATGACATGTGAATGCAGTCTTAAGGAGGTTGCAGTTTTAGACATGTGTGAATTGCGTTTTCTTTAGATGTCGTTCAGGTTAATAAAATATTAGATGTTAACCAACGTTTCTGTACTGAAATCACTTTACACATGGAACCGTCGGAAATATTACACGTTACAATAATACGACGTTACAGCGTGTGTGTAGATTAATCTTTTAAAAAGCCTACGTTTTCAAGAGTATACATTTCATTATTGCGTTTGCGTCTATCATAAATCACTATATTACAAACAATGATATTACAACGAGGCACATATAGTCCCACACACACTCTAAAAACGACATTTGCAAAACTGAGCAAAAAATACTCAAATACTGAGTATGTCGCAAAGTCAAAATGGCTCCAAATAAAAATTACTCAAGTTTGAAACATGTATACACTCATTTCAGAAAACATGCAGACACTCAAGAATAAAACATCATCTGCTGCTCATATTTGAGTATGTCTATGTTTCAAAAATGAGTATGAACTGACTTCTATGTGCTCATTTTTGAGTATGACCATGTTTCAAAAATGAATTTGAACTGATTTTAATAATTTTTGAGTATGTCCATGTTTCAAAAATGAGTTTGAACTAATTCTAATCATTTTTGAGTATGTCCATGTATTATAAATGAGTATGAACTGACCTCTATGAGCTCAGTTTTAAATATGTCCATGTTTCAATATTCTGAGTATTTCTGGTATTTCAGAATTGAAAGCATTGGGTAGTCATATTTGAAACGAAAAGTTTCATAACAAAATTAAAACATCGATTTACTCAAAATTGAAAATGTCATTTCTCTCTGTGAAGATTTGATATATCCGCAATAAATAATAGTAAGTTCATTTTGAAATCTGCAGTTTTTTTACTTGTTCGTGTAAAATAGTTCCGGATTGTATACGTCCATATTTCTTAAATAAATTCTCTTAAATTATATTATCCATGTCAAAAAGAGTGGAATCAGCATCTACCTTTCCCAACGTGCAATAAAATGTGAAAAATTTTATATGAAGTTTTTAAGTTGGTGAAACTTTGCTTGCTAATGAATATTCGAAAACATGTCTACAACACCTACTAAGAATAATTACAAAATTACTTCACAAATATTTTACGTAATTTTATTGCTGCAAACGCCACAATAAAAAAATATGAGTGGTGTCTTAACTGCGATAAATGTTTGGCATATTAGGTCAAAATACATGGTCAATAGCTTGTTTATCCACCCTTTGTATTCATGATATGATTACTTTGATTCTCTCAGGCATAAACTTTCCAAGATAATTGCATTTACTTGTATAGATTGCTGCCAATCTTTTCACATGGAGTCTTTTAGTTTCTGCGTTGATTTAGTCTGTTGCTTAAACACAATGTTTTTGAAAATATGACATATATTTTCGATAGGAATGATATTTGGACTATATGCTGGCCTCTCCAAAACAAGAAGGTTCCGTTTACAAACAGAAAATTCACATAATATCACCAGTATATATATACGGGAAAATTTATTTACAGTGAACCGCTTGTTATGTTAGGGGTACCGTATTGGCACTATCGGGATATGGAAATACAATGTTTTTGCATCTTAATTTTTATTTATCGTCTGTTATTTTGTTGAATTTCTATGCTCTGCGCTTCGTAAAAATTTGCCAATCACCGCAAAATTTTAATATGTTGTTAAGTATACAGAACTACTTTTCGTTTTAAAAATAGCCATGATATCGTGTGTAGCTTTTTTACAGAAACATGTGAAAAGTTTTAACATGAAATCGTCTGCTGCACGTAAAGTATGAACGATGGTGCGGCAAATGTGGTTTAAAACGTTTCAGAAATGCTCATCAATTTACGATTTTGATTTAGGGAGCTTATCATGTATGGAATAATTCAAACAGCTTGGTTACTGATATGTCCATTACAGCAAATTTTTCAAACGTCTGGCTACCTTTCCTTTAATTTACTCTCTTTACTCTCCCTGTTTTTCCCTCCCTGCTTAAACTCGTCCAAACTGCATGAGCACTTCAAATCGGTTGTCTAAGTCACGTGTGGATTCTTGGCTCCACTGTTAGCTTTTCAAAACTAATCGCCATTCCACCTTTGCGCAGCAGAGACGCTTAAATACTGACACAGTTTAAACAATTACGTTTGATTTTAACCTTGGCACTGATGATGAAACTTTAGGAGATCTGAAAATGCTGTATGCTATTTTCACATGTATTTAATTTATGCTACTTTTACGTTGTTCATTCATTTGTTAATATAAAGGCACATAATTCAATCCTTCCATTTTAAATAAAACGTTTGTTGTTACCGATCATGGATTTTCCCTCCAAAAAAGTATATGGTGTGCCAAACAATTCTAGATAAAATACACATTGCAATAAGTAAAGGAAAAATAGTTAATACCACATTTTAATAAACTGATGTCTTTAAAGCTTAAGTATGTCGTCACTTATGAAACAATCAATGAAGTAGGTTTATAATTTAAAAAAAAAAGAAATACTCTATACAAAAGTTTTCTCTTATCCATCTAGATCCGACCTGCAATATCTATAGTGGGTATTTTTTCTAGGAAAAGTACAATAAAAGTCTTCCTAATAATGTGTCTCTTTCATGAGTAATGGTAATACAAAAAAACAGCTATATACTGAGAGAAATAATTTTTCCCTTTTTTACAGAATCGATTTCTCAACTTTTCTTTACATTAGAAAAACTGTACAAACCTAACAAAAAAAGTTCTTACACTATAAATAGACTGTTTCTTTTTGTCTTTTTTAATAAAACTATATTCATAGAATGACGAATAATAGTTACAATGGTAAAGATATATTTTTTCTTGTCGTTATTTTTTTGCTCATTGTAAAAGTTTTTGATCCGCTTCGTTGATTTTCATTCTAATAAAGAACAGTAAAACTTTTCTTTTAGTTGATATACATATACATTTGAAATGTATAAAAACAAAAGAATGACAAAGTCATTTCACTTGAATTCCAAACAAAAAACTGCAGAGCATTTCTATTTCAAATTCTTAAAGCGAGTTATATGTTAAGAATAAAAACCTATCTTTTCTAACTAACTAAAATTAAATATGTTTCTTTAGTACTACACATGTTAAAAACAATGGTTGTTGTTGGCGTTTGTATACAATAAATAATGAAAACCCTTACCGAAAAACTCATTAACATATGTTTTGAACAATAAATGCTTTCCAGAAATATAAATTTAAATGTTTCGTATGTTTTAATAGTGTAGCGTTTTGTAAATTTTTTGCAGCACTTTTGAAAAAATTTACATGCTATTAAAAACGTTCTGGAATTTTTCACAAATATGAAATCTTAGAAAGTGGAATAAGATTTTTACTTTAATTGTTAAAAAATAAGTTTTAGCAATGTAGTATGTAGCTGTAAAATTGACATGCTATTAAAAACGTTCTGGAATTTTTCACAAATATGAAATCTTAGAAAGTGGAATAAGATTTTTACTTTAATTGTTAAAAAATAAGTTTTAGCAATGTAGTATGTAGCTGTAAAATTGACATGCTATTAAAAACGTTCTGGAATTTTTCACAAATATGAAATCTTAGAAAGTGGAATAAGATTTTTACTTTAATTGTTAAAAAATAAGTTTTAGCAATGTAGTATGTAGCTGTAAATTTTTTACTTCATATTTACCACTCTCTATGGATTATTAAAAAAAAGCATATACTCAGTCTGAGATGCAGCCATTAGATTTGTATATCACACAACTATATAATTATAGTAATGACAATCTTCCCGCAAATTAAATATTTTAAGGTTTATCAATTTAATTAATTTTAACTAAACAAACTTTCAATGAAAATGGAATTCATACATTGTAATGGGCTTGAAGGGGTTTCATACCTTTGGAAAGCGTTCCACCGCCAGTGAAATGCAATGTAGTTTATAATTCTCATAATTTTTTAAATACTTCTTAAAATGACATAATAACTTCTGTAATATATTTAAGCCATATTTCAGGTTTTAATAAATGTAAATATAAACGCTTTTAATATAATGTAATAAAAAGGAAAGTTCAGTTAATATTCCAAAATTTTTTGAATTTTTTTAAAATCTGTAAGATTTACAAAAAAACAAAAAAACAATTTCTAGAAATCAGTTTAAAAATTTACATGTCGCTATATTAATGTATTATCTTTACAATGAAGTAATATTATTGAAATAGTTCAACATTTTCTTTATTTTTTAATGATTAATTAATAAGTTTTACAATTGTTATTCTAGTATTTAATTTTAATAGAATTTTTTAAATGGTTTCTGTCAAATTTCTGTTACATTTTCTTTATTTTTTAATGAATAATTAATAATTTTTTCAATTATTTAACCTATTATTTAAATTTAATGGAATTTTTTAAATGGTTTCTGCCAAAGAATTTGTATTTCATTAATTCATTCCATTAAATATTAGTTTAAAGGTAATTTTAACATACGTTTTATGTTCCTATTTGTATTTTTAATTAAGTTATCTGACGGAACGTGACTTACCATATCAAAAAATGCCTGAAAACTTTTCAATATTATCTGAATTGTATTTCTTTTGTATTATAAGTGTTTAATGTTACATTTTATAAAGCGCGAAATGTGGATTAAATATATTGCGGAGGTTTGTGCAATTTCAATACGTATTTAAAAATATATGACAACTCGAAACCTCATCATATTTCACTGGCGGTGGAAAGGTTTTAGATGGTACGAGCTCCCTTAAAATATAAACCTAAAAGTGCTAGCCGATATGTTGGCTTCCATCACACGAAAGAACAGACAAGAAACTTTTTTTATTGGAGCAATTTTGTCGCCTACACAAGTATATATCGCGTAGGACAGCCAGCCAAATGCATGGAAATATGACGAAAAAAAAAACCTTATCCCGGAGCAGCTAATGAAATGCTTGGAAAACTGACGAGTTGCCGCAATTTTTGTCGCTTTAACGTATCCCATGTAATAGAACTATAAGGTTACGAAATGAAGAGAAAAACAAAGATAGATTTAAAAAACATTCAAAATATAGTTATGATTAATAGAAAATAAGGAAAAAAAGTTTAAAAAATTAAGAACACAATAGTAATATTTTCATATTTTCTTCGATTATTCTATTGTAGTAAAAATAATTCTTGTTTGAAAAAGTTTTACGCTGTGTAAAAATTTCGTAGATATAAATTCTCAAAACTACAAAGTTCGACTATATACATTCTTTTCTTTAGCCTGTCTCCATTTCTTTTCATTTTCATACAGAAGAATGATTGTATAAACAAAGGATTTCAGTATTTGTCGTATAAAAAAGTCTGATAAAATTTTTCGCCTCTTAAAATAGCAATGTTTTCGTAAAATGGCGAGTAATAGTTACGGAGATGAAGATATATTTATTCTTTTATTATGTTTTCCTGGTTATAAAAGTTCTTGATTTGCTTCACTGACTTCCATTCTAGGAAAGAACAGTGAAACGTTTTAACTGGTAGAGATATGACTAGTTTAAAGGACCAAAAATGAACATAAAAAAACATATTTTTTAGATTTTTTAAAAGAAAAACCGCATTTTTTTTTTTATTATTTGTAATACAAGATATGAGACAGTATTAGATTCATTTTATTTCAAACTAATTCCAGTTAAAAAAAAATCACTCTTTATGTCAATCACATTTTGGAAAGGAAATTTAGGGTCAATATCCTTGGTAAATACATATACAATGGTTTAGATGGTGCAGATAACGAAACTGTCAGTCATATGGCACACCAGCGTGGCGTTTTGCCATAGAATCACACACCCTACGACAATATATGAAATGGTTGACAACCCGGTTACAGATGATGTATTCGAGTGAGGATAACATGAATATTGGAATTTCACATAGTAGAAAGCTGTGCATCCTTGCACAGCTTTCTACAAAAAACAATTATGTAAATAGAAAAATCAACGACACTAAAATTGGTTACCTAAATGAGACGCTGATCCCCGGACTATTATAAAAAGGCTTACTTTTTTACATTTTCATACTAAAAATAGAGATAAACCCAGAAAAAGTTAAAAGTAGAAGAACTCGTTGAACAAAATTTTAAACAAATAAATGTTTTTACGCGGAATAATTTTAAATATTTCGAATTCTGTATATGATGTAGTATTTTCTATACACTTACACAAAAGTTGCTACGTAATGGTGAAAAATAATTCTTTTGATTTCTTGAAACTTGAAATTTTAAAACATACTGTAGGGCTTTTCTGTTTCTCTTAAAACATTGCGCAAGTGTACTATTTCTGGAAAATATGAAATCTGAAATAATTTAGCAACTTTTCTGTCCCAAATATACGTTATAAACAATTTTATTTATTTTTTATTTTGCAATCAGTGATACACATTAGTTTCCGAAAACAGTAAACATTTCAAGAAAATGTGGGCTGTAGCAATTTGTGAATGCCGATTTTGATAAATTTTTCATCAATAGTTTTTTTTTCAAATTAATTTTTTTTAATTTGATAGCTTTTGTTAGCTATCAGATACCTGAAAATAATCGGAAGTGACTCCACTCGATTACCGAAACATTGTTTGCATATCCAGAAACGCCAAAAAAAAAGAAGTTTTACAAACTTCTGACACATATAATAAAACGCTGGACCTCGTGTTTTGACTAATAAATACAATACTAATAAATACAAATTTATAGACCAGCATTTATTACACAGGTCCAA
Organism: Maratus michaelseni; assembly: GCA_963931845.1. Taxonomy (NCBI): domain Eukaryota; kingdom Metazoa; phylum Arthropoda; class Arachnida; order Araneae; family Salticidae; genus Maratus; species Maratus michaelseni. The sequence goes on from OZ007592.1 coordinate 347,905,330, forward strand.
AAACGAAACCAAAAATAGCTCTTTTACATTCATTGGCGATGAGCGAAAGCCAAAATCCAATATATATGTGTCAACAATAATCAAACTATCCAAAATGTCCAATCAATATATGTCAGTCCATAACAATCCATGACATTATCACATAGTCCATTCATAAGAGATAAAACATACCCTGTTAAATCAGTCTAGAGGTCACTAGTCTGTTGATTTTACAACAGAAACTCAAGAAAAACCAAATTATTATGTCACCATTAGTTGAAATAAAACTCTCCAGCGGTCAAGCTAACTGAATAAAAAACACTGTATAACAAACTGGCTGTATCCTAAGGATCAGTCCATAGTAGCAACAAGAATTCAAAGTAATTTCACAAAGAAACACAGAACCACCAATTTAAAAAATTGACAGCATTATAACACCGTTGAAGCATTTTATGTATACCAGATAAATACAATATATAAATTATAAAACAAGCTGTCTGTACTTAATAGATGAGTCCGTAAAAGCACCAAGATGTCAAACTGATTTCACCAACTAACACAACACCATCAGTTTCAATAATTGACAGAAATAAAATACCATTGGAGCATTCTATGGAATAAGAGATAAGTAGAATATATAAGTTATAAAATAGGCTGGCTGTACTTAATAGATCAGTTCGTAGAAACTCCAAGATGTCAAAGTAATTCCAAAAACAGACTCAACACCATCAATTTCAATAAATAACAGCACCAAAACACCGTTGAAGCATTCTATATATACAAAATAAGTAAATAAGTAGAATACATAAATTATAAAATTATAAGACAAACTGGTTGTACTAAATAGATAAATCCGTAGAAACACCAATATTGCAAAGTGATTTTACTAAAAGACACAACACCAGCAATTTAAATAAACGGCAGCAATATAACGGAGCACTTTATGCATACAAAACAAAGTATAATAAAACAATGGAAATTATTCTAGCTATAGTTATCAAATCAGTCCATTAATATCACTAATATCACGAAACTACGTCAGGAACCCAGATTAAAATACTGGCTGTACTCAAAAGATCAGTCTAGAAACTCAGAAAACTATTAATTCAATTGGTCATTATAACAATACTTTAACAGCCTCCACACTTAAAATACTAACTATACTCAAAATATCAGTCCAAAGAAGCATCAGGTTATTACATCAAAAGTCAATATTTCAGTGATATAATTTCATTATAGCACAATAAGTATAGTCCAATAAATCCTAAAATCCTGAAAGCAGTGGACCGACGAGAATCGAACAACTCGGAAATCTGGGTGTGGACCCCGAAAAGTGACGTGACCGCACGATGATAACATTATAAGCGCGTTTTATTATCATTTTATTATTGTTAACATTATTAGCGCGATGCCGGTCCGCATAGCGCTGACGGATAGCTTCGTCTAGACAGTCGGCAGCACATTGGCCAACTACTACAGGTATATCACTGTCTGCTTCGTCAATCCGTTGACGTCGCAGCGTGGAGTGCGAGCTAGAACTGTTTTATACAGGATCTCCCTCACATAGCATAAAACAATGTGAAAAATCTATCCACTCGTAATCAAAAACATACCTGAACTTTGTAAAAAAAATTACAAAACTTTTTTTTTTTTGTATAGAAAATAAACTGGATGCTGAAACATAAAAAAATATTATTTTTTTAATAGGATATAGGATACAAATAAAAAATGATGTTTGGACCAGTAACTTGAAGAAAAACTACTAAACATTCACCAAATCACCACTTCTATATTTCACTTCAGCACTAACAGGATGAAAACCACTAAAATGATGTATGATTGTCAATTAAGACTTCTTATATCTTACACTAGCACATACGGTATTTATGCACAAAAATTCTAATTTAGCCCATTTTATTCTAAACAAATACATGCAATCCATACTAATACTACATCTACTATTATTAATACCCATACTATTATAGATCATAATGTAATTACTATTATTAATGTTCATAGTCTGTTCCATCTAAAAATACAATTTATTCATAATTTATAAAATAATCTTATATACGAATATATAATGCTTGAGTGGGGTTCAATGCACATTGCACATCTAAATGAATTAACCAAACAGGCATTCGATTTGCAGATGTTAAAGGTTCAGAAATTGCATTCTATCAATAAAACATCATGAAGAAAACACATTTGCTATTTTCTTGCAGCATTAAAGCATTAGTGCAGCTATTTAACTCTATATTTGTTTTCGTATTGGCAACTTTATCTTGGAGAAGGATAATTCACATATATTCAAATATATCGCGTACTTTTTCTATCTTTTTTTATTTTATTTTATTTTTATTTTTAAATAATGCGTCTCATGAAGATCTTGAATTTATCGAAAAAGCTGTATGAATAAAAAAATTTTCTAAAACAATAAATTATAAATTTCCATCGTTTTATTTTTACAATGAATTAGACATTTGTTCTGTTAAAAAGTAATTTTCACTTTCTGCTTATATTATTTTATTTTTTTAGATTTTTTTTAAATAATTCAGGAAGCTTCAATCATTAAAACACTCCGCTTTCCATTTAGATACTATATTTAGGAAGTTTTTAAGTTTATTAATTATTAAAAGCTTTATTTATTCATAGTGCAAAACAAATGAATATTAAAATACAAAATGAGGCAAATGTGTGAGGCAGACACCACTTCTATTATTTGTGAAGGCGGTAAGTATGCAATAATTGTAGTTGCTTTGTTTTACTCTTTTTCTATTGGATTTCAGTTAATAAGAAAGAGAAAGAAAGAACTTACTCTTTATAACTTTTTTTCAAGAGTACATCTTTTTCTTAAATTGCGAAATTCGAGAACTACGCATTTAAAAAAAAAATTCTATACTTGAATTTGTTTTAAAATTTTCAGTCCTTGAGAATATTTATCTAAGAAATCTGATATTTTCTATTATATACATATAAACAACGTCTGTTTCAAAACAAACTTAAATGTATTATAATCATGTTAAGTAGCACAAACTGATGAAATATGCTTGATGAATAGGTTTAAAGTAATATGAAATATGTGTGTTATTGTCTCTAGTCATTATAAAGAAAAAAGTACGGTTAATTTAAAAATGAAAATATGATTTTTTAATAATGGGTTTATTGTTTCAGACTGTTTTATATCAATACACACTGTAAATATACAGTGGTGGCCAAAAGTTTGGACATTTTTTGAAAGTTTCATGTTTTTTAACTTTGTGTGCTTGTAGAATATATTAATTTTCATTTAAATACAGACGTTTATATATCAAATTGAAGGAAATTTTATGTAGAATTTAATAATAAAACAGTATTACAATATCTATATAAAAAAAATTATGCTCATTTTAGTAGAACAAACAAAGACAAATCGTTTTGAATAAGGACGTGTTTTGTAATAAAAGCGTACTAGCCAATCACAAACACTGTTCTGAAGACAAATCAAATGCCTGTAACTATAGTTTAGGTTATTTGGATGGTAAAAGTGTTATTGTTGTGGAAATATTTTTCGGAATGATGCATACTAGTACAATTAAATAGAGTATTGCTGTTTTTGAATATTTAAAGTCCTTTTTTTAATTAAACTAATTTTAAACAATGTCATCAACAAGAAGAACTAATTGGACACCTACAAAAAGAAGCCGAATTATCATATTGAGAGAAAATGGCCTCTCTTATGCTGAAATTGCAAGACAAGTTGGTGGTTCAGTGACTTGTTCTGGTGTACGAAAGTTCTGTTTACGTTATGAAAAAACGAAATCAGTGGAAAATAAGGCCAAATCAGGCTGAGAAAAATGCACAAGTGCTACTGCCGCTAGAAAAATTAAACGGTTATGCCTTCAAGATAGAAAAATTTCATCAGATGCCATTAGATGTGAAATGAATGCAGCGGGTATTGCAGTAAGTTCAAGAACAATAAGAAGAAGGTTATCAGGATTTGGACTACAAGCTAGAATTCCAAGGAAAAACCCATATTTAAATCAAAAGTAACGCGAAAATTGAGTTAAGTGGGCAAAAGAACACATTAAATGGTCAGAAAATCAATGGAAGCAAGTAATCTGGAGCGATGAGAGTAAAATATCGCTCTTTGGTAGTGATGGTAGAAAATACGTGAGACGTAGAGTAGGAGAAGCACTTCATCCTGATTGCATTGAAGCAACTACAAAAAACCCAACAAATGTCATGATTTGGGCATGTATGTCTGCAGATGGTGTGTGCCGAATTCAAGTGATTGATGGGATCCTGAATGCCAAAAAATACATCGAAACTGTCCTGGAACCAAAATTGATACCTTCCATCAGGGATCTCTTCCCCAACAACGCACCATTTATTTTTCAGCAGGATTCAGCTCCACGCCACACAGCAAAAGTATGCAAAGCATGGTTTCAAAATAAAGGCATAGATATATTACCATGGCCAGGAAACAGCCCTGATCTCAATCCAATTGAAAATTTGTGGCGACGTTTGAAAATTCTTGTACGAAAAAAACGTCCATCCATTAAAAGACAACTTATTGAAGCTATAATTGATTCTTGGCACCATGTGATTACGAAAGATGAACTCCAAACACTCGTTCACTCGATGAAAAGACGATGTGAAGCTGTCTTAAAAAATAAGGGTTCTCCTACTAAGTATTGATTGTGTAAGTATCACTTTAAAAAAATGCAAATCTAAGATAGATCTTACTATTAGTTGCATAAATTTTTTTGTAATACAGATATTGTATTACTGTTTTTATTATTAAATTCTACATTAAATTACCTTCAATTTGATATATAAACGTTTGTATTTAAGTGAAAATTAATATATTCTACAAGCACACAAATGGGAAAAACATGAAACTTTCAAAAAATGTCCACACTTTTGGCCACCACTGTATATATTAATTATGAATTTCTATTGTAAGATATTGCGCTGCTATTTGCCAATAATAATTCACATAATAACAAAAAAATTCTGTACTACATTCTCAGAACAAATGAAAAACTACTGAAAACTAGTTTACCTGTTGTTCGTTACCCACCTCTGCCTGCCCGTAGACAAAATAATAGGAATTATTTTGTTTACAATTAATAACTGGGTTATTTTATGTACAATGCATAATTAGGAATATTTTGTAATAAAAAAATGGAAAAAATAACACAATTCAAAGTCTTCAATTTGTCTCAAAAATATTTACGAAATTCAATTTATATACGAATATGTAGCAATGATTTTATCACGGTATAAAGAAAGAAGTCTTATCGCAAACTATTGACCGAATGGAACAACTTTGCACCAAATACAATAAATCGATTTTTAAAATTGATTTTTTTTTTTAAATATTATGATCTCATAATTGTCTGAGTGCAACGAAGACTCATACACAGCGCAGTATTACTTTGCCCCATATATAGCTACGATGGATATTAAAACCTTTCGTCAAGCATAACTCAAAAATATTTAACGGATTTCATTCAAATTTTTACAGCAGGTACCTATAAAGGTGACAACGACGTCTATTTATTACCAAGAATAAAT